>JAYGXS010000005.1:15645872-15660467 GCA_036362985.1 Ligula intestinalis | reverse complement strand
TCCTTCACAACCTTGGCATGGACAGCCACAGAATGTTGCTGGCTGGACTGGACCTCCACAACCGACCTCTTCTTGGCGAGGCCCAACACCGCCCACTCCTCGAGGGAATTGGAGACAACAACGGACGAGACAGAACTGCCCCCATATAGTCTCGGTGTTCATGTGATCACCCCAGGTGAGGACGAACAATCCGGTAAGTGCCTTTTGATAACTGATATGTGTATTACGAACATAGGTTCCACTAAGTCTTTCCTAGTTATTAATACTACTATAGGAAACTGTAAGTTGCCATGCTTAGTTGATTCAGGGGTTGGGTGCTCCCTTATTAGGCTAGAAACATTTCTTAAACTTCAACCGAAGGTTAGATATTGCAGTAAGTCCAAAATTAGTCTGAAAACGGCTAATGGCAACACCCTGCGACACAACGGCATAGTAGAACTAGAGCTTTTGTTTGATAGCATTAAATTTACACATACATTTATTATTTGCCCAGATATCATTTGGAAATGTATATTAGGAGCAGACTTTTTACATGCTTTTTAATGTTTAGTAGATTTTAATCTTAATTGTATACGCTTTTGTGGAATTGAAATTCCCTTTAATATCGAGGCGCCACGTATAATGGTCGAGGTTAAAACGTCCCAGTTAGACGAATGTGTTAAGGAGTTAGTTCCATCCTCGCTCGATTCAGTTAGCTCTACGAAGCTAGGTAATCTAATTCATGAGTTTAGGGACACTTTTGATTGGTACGGCCGAACCAATGCAGCTCATCACGAAATACATACGGGAACAGCCCGACCCATTAAGATTCCGCCTCGACGACTACCTGTGTTCTACCAGACACAGTTAAAGGCGATGATAGACGATATGCTTGATCGAAAGATAATTAAGCCATTTAGCTCTCCCTGGTCGTCTCCGGTCGTTCTAGTCATGAAGAAGGACGGGACATTAAGATTATGCGTAGATTATCGTAAGTTAAACGAGGTCACGACTAAAGATTCCTTTCCGTTACCTCGTATTGATGAAACGTTAGATTCGCTTTCGGGTAATCGGGTGTTCTCGACGTTAGATTTAGCTGCTGGATATTGGCAAGTAGAAGTCCGGCCGTCCGACCGTGAGAAAACTGCTTTCTCAGTCCCTTCTGGACTATACGAATTCGAGACTATGCCTTTTGGTCTAGCTAATGCGCCTAGTACTTTCCAAAGGCTTATGAACCAGGTTCTAGCACAATTTATCCCGAGTACCTGTTTAGTGTATCTCGACGATATCATTATTCTTGGAAAAGATTTCGACGATCATTTGCATAATTTGCGTAGGATATTCGACGTGTTGAAACAGGCAGGTCTCACCCTTAAGCCGGCAAAGTGCGTACTCATACGAGATAAGGTTAAGTTCTTAGGACATGTCGTGTCAGCCTCGGGGGTCGAAACCGACATAGATAAGGTTACGGAAGTCCGCGAGTGGCCGACACCCACCAATGTGACTGAAGTCAGAAGTTTCACGGGTCTCGCTTCCTACTATAGGAAGTTTGTTAAGGACTATGCACATATAGCTGCACCGTTAAATAAGCTCACGCAAAAGGGAGTTCGCTTTAAGTGGACACCCAAATGTGCAGCGAGCTTCAACACTAAAAGATAACTTGTGTTCCAGTCCAATCCTCGCGTTCCCCAATGTTAGTCAACAGGCGGGAGAATTTATACTTGACACAGATGCAAGTGAATTTGCGATTGGCGCTGTTTTATCACAAAGACAAGCTGATAAGACAGAGTGTGTTATCCAGTACCTAAGTCGATCCCTGAGCAAAGCTGAGAGGCGTTACTGTGTGACTAGGAAAGAGATGCTTGCCCTCGTCTTCTTCGTTCAAGAATGCCGACCATTCCTACAGTACAGGAATTTCATAGTTAGAACGGATCATAGCTCGCTAACATGGCTTCGTAATTTCAAAAACCCTGAAGGGCAAGTCGCACGATGGCAAGAGCAACTAGCAGGCTACGAGTACGAATGTTTGTACCGACCGGGTCGTCTGCAAAATAATGCTGACGCCCTATCTAGGAAACCCTATAGACCGCACGGAAATTGTCCATCGTGTACGGACATTAACATAAGTGCGATATCGCTTCACGACGACCAAAGTTATATGTGGGCGCAGGCACAACGTGAAGACCCGCACATTCGGCCGATATACCATAGAAAAATTAGTGAAACCCGGTCGTTGAGCACGGACGAGTTAAGGGGGCAGAGCTACGAAACGCGCTGCCTGCACACAGTTTGGGATAAGTTATTTTTGGATAATGGTGTCCTCTATTATAGAGATAGTGATCAGCATCCACGACGTATCTTGCTACCTCTATCCATGGTAGACGAAGTAATAGATAGGATACATACCGAGTTAGGACATGTAGGAATATATAAGACTGAGTGGGCACTCAGGCGTAGATATTACTGGCCCAACTTAAAGCGTTCCGTGTGGAATCACATTCGGTACTGCACCTTATGCAATCAACTTAAGCCACCGCGACAGCTAAACAGGGCTCCTCTTCAGCCAATATTGACCGAGTATCCCAACGAGCGCGTTGGTGTCAACATCATCGGACCCATTTCTGAGTCGTACAGGCATCATCGGTACATTTTAGCGATGGTTGATTTCTTCACAAAGATGGCCGAAGTAGTAGCCTTGCCCGATGTCTTTGCCGAAACAGTCTCCCAGGCCATTTTAATGGTTGGATTTGTAGATGGGGCGCCCCCGATCAGCTTCACTCTGACAGGGGAAGTTCGTTCGAAAACGCAACCATACGCGACTTATGTAAGTACCTGCGAATCAATAAAACTCGCACGACTGCGTACCATCCACAAGGTAATGGACAGGTAGAGCGGACGAATAGAACCCTTATCGGTTTGCTCAAAGCGTTCGTTGATAGACAGGCTTTCCGAACGTGGGACGATGCTTTACCAGCCTGTATGCTAGCCTATTGCTCCACGGTACATGCATCGACCCACCAAACCCTCTTTGCCCTTACATGCGGCCGAGAAATGCGAATTATCGAGGACCTTCAAGTGCCTCGCGATAGTAACGAAGTTTCCATCGGCGTTTTCCTTACGAGTCTAAACAATAAGATGCGTATCGCCGCAGAAGAAGCGCGAATACATCTTCAGGGGTCCCAGAGGCGTCAAAAGGATCACTACGACCGTTTGGCCCACGGAAGTCCTTACGAAGTAGGTGATGTCGTTTGGCTTCGGAATTATTCCGTTGCCCAGGGAATGCCATCTAAGTTTGTAGTTGATTGGTGCGGCCCATATACCGTTACCCGAGTTATTTCGGACACTACGTGCGTTATCCAGGAGCACGAACGGCCTTTCAGCCCGGAGTTTACGGTACACTTCAACCGTCTCAAACTGGGCGGCCGTCCCGCCGAACCAGATCGTAACCCCGAACCCCCACGCGACGAGGTACCACCCAAAGATATAGAGGAGACTTTCGTACCCGTAGGAAGTAGTCCACATAATTTGGAGGATGAGGTGCACGCTGAGGACAGTGATACCTTTTTCGGGGAGGATGCAGTGTAGCAAATACCCTTAAGATGGCCTCAATTTTTGTTCATGTTGCACTATATTAAAGATGGCGGCGTACCGTGTCACGACTTGGTTATTTCAGGCGGACATAAACCTATTGGCTAACTGATCGACTATTTTATGACAGAGAGTTTATGCTATTGGCTATTTTATAAATTAAGCATTCCCATTGGTTTATCTTCTATAATATAGACTTAATCCTGCTGTATCTTACTATACATAGACGGCCCTATGGAATGTTGATCATCGCTCCTGGCAGCCGCCTCCAAACGTCTCCCAGAAGTCATCTCCGGCCAGGACCAAGACCAGGACAGTCAATCATCCCCGCCAAAGGACGACTTTACTTATTGTTCCGATTGTTGTAGCCAGGACTAATAAATTAGTCCTTCAAATAGTAGTAAAGTTTAAGAGTAGCAGTCTTTGTTTAAACGGTCTTGTTCTTCTTTGAGTTCGGTCGTTTTCATCTATTAATCGCATTCGTTGTTCTGTTTCGGGTTATAGTCGCACGATATCGCCCATCGGTCGTCTCGGTTCGTTACAACAGTTTAAGCGATCAGACACAGTTCGACCTATGGCGTACGAAGTGAGTCATAGTTTTTGCAAGCGCGTGTTTGTGGGCGGCTTGCGGATGGGAGACAGTCAGCAAGACAAAACAAGTCAAGGCAATCAGGAACAATCACCTTACCAATCTGATGATGGAAACAAGCATGTTTTCGAAACTTCAGTACCAATATAGTATGGTCCATGAAGGCGCCTTTTCTTCTTCATCTTCTTTGGGGGATGGGGAGCGGCATATGTATGTATATCAGAAAAGGGGATGACAGCGTTTGGGGGTAACTTGATGCAGAACTGTTTCGGGCTTATTTGCCTTCATCAGCCAAGCAAATTTCTGAGTGAATATAAACCCGATCAGCGGTGACAGCAAATGGCAGGTGGCGAGGCGCTGATGAACTGCGGTTCGATGAAGTGCTTATGACGCATCTGATAGACCCCAGTGATGGAAAAATTGCGCCGTTTGTGAGTGCGTTTGTTTGTGTTGTCCGACCAGCTGATGTTCAGGGTTATGCTTGGCTGATGAAGGCTTATAAGCCCGAAACAGTTCTGTATCAAGTTACCCCTAAATGCTCTCATACCCTCTTTACTGCTATTATAACTTGGCCGGAATCGGCCTGGCAGGCGGTCACCCGTTGGGGACCTCTGACCACCACATGAAAATTGTTTAGTTCGGAAGTGTTCATACATTTCTGAGTGAATATATATGTAAACGTATTTGATATAATGCACAAATATTCGGGGTCCAGATATCACATCGTGCTCATCATCCCCGGAAGAGGAAGAAGAGGATGGGGCAAGTGCTGGGACCAAATTGTATTGGTGCTGACGTTTCGAAAACATGCTCGTTCTCATCGTCAGAGCATGGTACTTACACTTCAGCCGGTTTTGAATTGATGTGCCTCGCCGCAAGCCGGGTGCTGTACCCATGTGCGATGCCCGTGCGTTCGTTCGCCCGTTAGCTGTTGATAGACGCCATCCCCTCAACAGTCATTGGTGGTGCCTCTGCGTGTTCCTCTGCCTCCCCCGCATCCAGAGCACTCGTGTTCTCGGGTGTGCCTACGTCGGCCTCTCCCTCCTGGCCGTCTCACAGTTGCCCTCATGAGAACGCACGCCCGCCGGTCATGTGACTTGCACCTTAAAGACTGAACCCCAGCTCATCATCAGATGCAGAGACAAACAAAAGTTCCAAAACAGCTAGCATCACGAGTGCGCAGACGAGGAGAAGAACAGAGAGTGATGTAGGCAGGGGGGGGGGGTGGAGGAGGGTGAGTTTACAGCATGCATTTGTGATTGTTCACAATGGGGTCAGGTCTGGTCAGTGGTCTCATGTGGGACTCAATGTGCTGGTAGGCCGGTACCCTGTGGCTGCATCCAATGGGATCGGTCCGCGTTTCGCCCATTTCTGCTTAAGACTTATTTGCGAACAGCCTTACTCGACATGCCCGTTGATGCATGAAGTGTCCGAGAACGGAGAAAGATGAGACAGCTAATAATACAGCTGGAAAAACGGAGAACCAATGGCAAGACAAATCTCAAAATAAGAGAGGGACAAATAGTTCAGGTCAAAAGGACATCGCTCTGGTCGAAGCCGGTAACAGTGACGGCCTAGCTGTCCCGGCACCAAAACCTCAAACATGCCCTCTTAAATTGGTCGTTTTAAATGCCAGATCACTGATTAACAAAATGCCTCTGCTCCAGACTATGGTTTTCGTCAACCGCCCAGACATTGTTATGGTAACTAAGACATGGGCATCGGCCTCTGTAGCTGACTCTGAACTCTCTGTTCTAGGCTATTAATGCGTTCGGAACGATCGAAACAATGGCCGTGGCGGAGGAAGCTGCATCTATATTAAGCAGCCACTTGCATTTCTCCCGTCGGACCATCCACAATTTACAGCGGTGGAGGAGAGCTGCTGGCTACGAGTTGTTCTAAAAAACAAATACTCCTTACTTGTTGGCTGTGTTTATCGCCCACCTAATGCCAATGCAGACTTCGATCTTTGTCTCTCGCAGACATTTAATGCCGCAGCTGACTTGAATCTTAAGTATTGCTTGATTGCAGGCGATTTTAACCTTCCTGACGTGCAATGGTTTCCACTATCCGGTCCTTCAAAGTTCGAGAACTTACTTGAGGCAATAGATATCGGCATGTGGGATCAGGTAGTCGATTTTCTCACTCGAGGAGCAAACATACTCGACCTAATTTTTTGTAGGGGATGCGAACCACTTTCAGTGTCATCCTTAGACGCACTTCGGAGTTCAAACCATCTTACAGCTGTTAGTGAACTAGAACTGGAGGCGGATGAAACATTTTCTCAAAAGTATAGTTTTTATCATGACTTCCGATCAGCAAACACGGCTGACCTACTGGCACATCTAAACGCTCTCGACTGGTCTGAATTTTTCCAATGTTTGGATGTAAATGCTTGTACCGATGCACTGTACAAAGTGTTGGATCCACTCATCCTCCACTTTGTCCCCCGTAAGAAAGTAATACATGTCAAGGATGAAGTGTACCTTCCTCGGTCTTTCCTTCGTAGGCTTCGTAAACATTCTCGTCGTTTGCATCGGCAGAACGACACTTCCGTTCTGCCCTTGATCACACTGATCTTTGAGCAGGCTAAGAAGCTCACCGAAGAAAAGCAGAAAGCTGATGAGGCTCACTTCGCTGAGAGCGAAACCTTTCCTTCGTTGTGGAAGGAATCGCACATAATGCCTATTCGCAAGCATGGCCGATCGACGTCATTCGACAACTTTAGGCCAATAAATACACTTCCCGCAGCCTCGAAGATCTTGGAGACCTTAATCGAAGAAAAGATTATGCGTCACTTGACAGAGAACAACCTGCTCAATACAGCTCAACATGGCTTTCTCGAGAAACGATCTTGTGACACCTGTCAGCTCTCGTTCTTTGATTATGTGCTGCAATCTAGAGACAGCGGTTTTGCCACTTATAGCGTCTATTTTGATTTTACTAAGGCCTTTGATCGGGTCGATCATAACCTTCTCCTTCTGAAACTAGCCTCCTTCGGCATAGGTAGCAAGACTCTGAACTTCATATCTTCCTATTTGGATGCTCGCACACAACGAGTAAAAATTTCCAATGTTATCTCCAACCCCACGCATGTGAGGAGTGGAGTTATACAGGGTAGTGTACTGGGTCCGTTCCTATTTTGCCTGTTTGTCAACGACGTTTCAGATTGTTTTCATTATGGCAGACCCTTCATGTACGCTGATGATTTAAAAGTCGCTTATCGATATAAACCGGCAGATCGCTACATCGTGCTCGAGCTGATAAAAAAGGGTCTTCAGGCCTTCGCCCAGTGGTGTTGCACATGGCGCCTCACCCTTTCATGGCACAAATGTTCCGTTATGGCAGTTGGCAACGATCATCAACCGGAATTAAGCATTGACGGCCACGAACTAAATGTCCCAGGAGTAATCAAGGATTTGGGCATATCCTACTCTAATAGTTTCAATTTGTCAGAGTACTGTGCCTTGATAGTCTCGAAAGCACGCCGAACCACCGGATTTATCCTTAGAAATTTTAAGACTATCAAGGTTAGAACTAGCCTCTATAATATGTACGTGAGAACTAGTCTTGAATACTGCTCGCCTCTAGTCAGTCTTCTGCGCACTAGTGAACGGAAGAAAATAGAATCGGTGCAGCACTTCTTCACTAGAAGAGTTTTCACTACAGAACACCGAAACTTAACCTACCAACAACAGTGCGAACATATAAAGCTGGATCCCCTATGGCTTCGTCGATTGCAGAAGGGTCTTTTTTTTACTGTTTAAACTTTTGAATGTTCAAAACTTTAATCCTCTTAGCACAATAAGGCAGCTTGAGCACTCTCGACGCGCCAGTCATCGAGACGTATTTTTATTTCTTCCTATGGCACGTACAGTTAAGTACCGACAATTCTTTTCAGTAAATGCCATATCAATCTGGAAGAAGCTGCCCAAAGGTATTAAAACACAGCAAAACTACCCTATGTTTTAGAGAGCTATAACTAGTTTTCTACATTCAGGACAACTTTCACGAATTTTGGGTACTGACTCGGTGAAATCTCTCTTTCATTCTGATGGCGTTCGTGGACTTTGAACCCCGCCAGGCTTCATGCTGAAGATAATGCTGCTGAAGCAGCAGCCCGCAGTCTGCTAGCCCTTCAGCCGATAGCGCCCAACTTTCTGCCGACAACCATTGAAGGAAGACTGAGAACACTGTGTTCTTGTGCCAACCCTCTCCGTCTGGAACTAATGTTTTTAAACGATATGAAACAGTTCTCATGCTGATGAGTCAACTCAGCTTACAACTGTACATTTATTCCGTTTGTGTCATACCGTTGAAGGCAGGTTTTTTACTTGAAACAAACTTCCTATATCGCCCAGTATTGACAAAACAAAAAACCTGAAACAAAACCAATACTAGCTGCAACATAGGGAGTTTCTTTTAGGTTTTTTCCGGTCTTCGAGGTGTTGGAAGGCGCCCAAGAGGTGCATTACCAACTCTTTACAATTGCCTGTAAACTGGCATAATAAAATATTATTATTATCATTATTATCCCTTCGAGCAATTTGCGGCCTTTCTTGGATGAACATGTAGCGACAACAAAAGTTTTGTCCCACGCAAATGCACGCCCGATGTCTAGGCTATGCATGGCAACTTGGGAGCGGTAGTCTCGTCTTCTTACCGCCAATTGGTATTCATGAATGCGCACAGAGGCGGTTTTTCTGGTCTGGCCACAATAAACGGCATCACATGCTCCGCACGGAATTTTATAGACAACATCTTTCCTGCCTAAATAGTTCATTCCATCCTTAGGATGTACTAATTGGGTGCATAATGTCGTTGTTGTTTTATATGCCATCCGGAATTGGTGCTTGTTCAAGTGTCTGTCACATTTTTTACAAAACGTAGACAACATCCCGCTTTTTAGCATCACCCATCGCTTCCCCAGCGCTTAGTTTTGCATAGCATTCTTAGAAATTATGTCATCTGTGACATTCGCAAACAAATAGCAAATGCAAAAATCCTCGCCACAGTCTGTCGACGACGCGACGTAGTCTTTCTCTGTCATAGGTGCCAGACCCGCGGTCAAATCAAGAAACCGCAACTCATCCACGCGCGCCGCTTAAACCAGTATCAGCAGTCTTTCCAAACCACCGCATCGCTTTAGACGTCATATGGCCTCTATTCCAGACAAAGAAAGAAAAAAAAGTCTTCATCATTTTCATTGTTGACTATTTCATGAAGTGATGCGAAGCCATTCTACTCTTCAATCAAGAAAGCCTTACCATAGCAGAAACACTAATCGACAACTGGATTGTCCTGTATGGATCATCTTATATGTACTATCCACACAGATCAAGGGGACGTCTTTGAAACCCACCTGTTCCGGGCTCTTTGTCACTTAATGAATGCAGCATAAACACATTCCTCCTCCTCCATTACGCCGGAACTGGACAAACGGAACACAGGAGAAAGACCCTAATATCGTTCCTTCTCAGTATGGTCGACCGATTCAGTGCAGACTCCTGGAACGACTTTCTTCCCCAAAGTCTCGTGGCCTGCTGTACCTCTGCCAAGTTTTTCTACCTCATTTGCGCACGATAAGATGCTTTTTTGGCACGATCTTCGGTTCCCTTCCAAAATAACTATACAACCTGCCATCCCGGCAACAGAATAACAATACCCGTATCTTAGTCAACCCTCAGACTCTCTACAAATCTTCCACACCAAGACCAGAACAGAGCTGCAAGTCACATACCCACTTCATAAGGACTATTACAACCACCTGAACCTAATACGAACCTGATGATTGTGTTTAATTGCACAACGACCAACTCTCAGCAAATTCTGCTAGAAATTTCCATCATCAGTGGTCCGAACCTTCGACGACAAATGTCAAATTCTGTCCGCAGTATTCATCTGGAAACCAATACTTTCGGTAGATTCCTTGAATTTCACTTCAATCGCCTCAAACAATGCACATCCGATCCATCATATGCTTAAAATCTCGCCCCCTCAACATCTCATATATTTACTTCGGCACCACCCTACAACCCGACTTTTACTTATCCCGCACTGAGGACAGCGCTCAATCTTCGGATGGGTTGACTGTCTCGAGATTCCTTCCCCTCAGGTAACTCTGAATGAACAGCACCATGATTTCCCTTTCCAGGGTATCCAACTAGGTCCACAATGACGCCGGGCAACAAGAAAAACCATGACAGGAACACTTTTATTTAATTACCGTCTTATTCTAATCCCTTTGAAACTAAATTACCTATAATCGTAGTATAATTAAACATTCGTATCATTCTGAGATTCTCCTTTTATCTTATTTTATGATTGTATACATGTTGGTTCACATCCGTGGTACACATTAACTATTCCCCGTAGGTCATCATCCGTCAGTTGTTTTAACCGCGACATATCAGCGCCAACTACACATACTGAAACTCACGTTGTGATGGCGGGTCCCACTGCAGCGTCCGGTAGGAAGACTGAATCTGCTCGTCCAGCTGGGAGCTCTAATGCGGCGAAGAAAACTGCAAGTTATTTTTTAATACTCTAACCTTCTACAGAAAGCTCTCGATTCAATCAACAGCCGCCTGGCACTCGTCTTCAAGAGTGGCAAGGCAGCTATAGGCTATCGTCATACTTTACGAACGCTTCGTCGTGGAGGCTCTAAGCTTATAATAATTGCGAATAACACGCCACCTTTACGGTACGTAAAACCAAGATTTCGGAGCATCTTGCTGAGATGAAATCTTAACATTTCTTCTAAGATCGCTGGAATATTTTGCACCGCTACAGTTGCCTGCCTTCAATTTTCAGAAAAGCGGAGATCGAATACTATGCTATGCTGTCCAAGACTGGTGTTCACCACTACAATGGTACCAACCGAGACTTGGGAACCGCTTGTGGAAAGTACTTCCGTGTCAGCACCCTCGCAATCGAAGATCCTGGTGACTCAGATATCATTAGGTCTATGCCTACGGATGCGTAATCATTTGGGCTACACCTTTATAATAAAACATGGCAATTATTAATACTTTTGAAAATATGCGTTGTTCGGGCGGACCTGTCGTCATGTTGAAAAAATCATGCTCAATCCGGGTTGTTGTACACTTTATTCAATCGTCGAAATTTGGTTACCGCGTTCCATGGTCGCTACTGTGCTCTCTTCTACCGTCTGTGTCTTTGGTTTCTATTAACTAGGATCTCGAATGAGCTGTTTGAGCACTGCCGTCGCATGTTCGCCAATTCGCGTCTTGAGAAGTCTGCCAGTTTTTCCGGCAGATTTGCTTTGATCGCAACTGCACCACATCCTGTAGACGACCCCAGATCTTTCTTGCTGTGGCAGTGGGTCTGTCGGCCACAGGTTCAAATCTGTGCATGCATTACCCATTTTTGCTACTGTACCCTACTCATGTCTCTGATGCTGAATCCGCAACGGAGGTCGAAACGTCAGGCGAATAAACGTGTTGTCCCAGCGATCGAGTCTTCTAAATTGCTTCCTGGCAATCACGTGTCCCCTTGTATTGGTTATGGTGCTAGTGTGAGTTCGGAGGAATATTTAGTGCAGCTGGGGAATCTGGCAAATTTAGGGCTTGTTGTTTATCTGCGACGTGCTATGATTTATTAAGGGGCGTCCGTTCACCCGCAAAAATAAGAGGCTTGATGAAAAACCAAAAACTTATTAGTGTCGAGTTCCTGTCCGCGAAAAGATTTTACGAGACAGGTTTATGTATTGATTATCCTCGGGATGAGTTACGGCTCGTCATTTGAACTTCAGTCTCAGAGTGTCTTGGGAGAGATCTCCGCGTAATCCGCCTCGCGTTGCAGAATTATCCGACACTTGGTAGCAATCTATTCGTCAGCATCTATCCTTCAATAATAGTGTACGGTTATTGATATCTGCGGCCGCCACCGCGTACTTTGCGAATTTGAGCTTAGACCGACCATCCGTTAGTCTCATAGTGGCTTTCAACAGATCCAATATTACTAACCAAGAACAGCCCGGGAGTCGAGAGAGATTCTGTGCTGCCATGGTTTTCCACCAGCACTTCCTCTTCTCAAGAAGCCATCCAGCTACGGCGTAGACTGATCCCATATAATTCGTATGCCTCTGCACTACAGTAGGTCGGTTGGTCTGTGGCATCCGTATTGCGACAAAAATCAACCTAGCATAACCAGCAAGTTCTTCCGATCACTTTCTTGGGGGACAATGCAGCCCGTCATCCTATTATAAGTAAATTCTGGAACATGTGCCCTTAGTTAAACAGGAGACGTTCTGTAACTAACTGGACACGGTAGGCATTCTACAGTACCTTGCGAACTAAGCACATGGTAAATACCGAGCAAGTCTCGCAGAAAGACGGCGCCTTGCGCTGTCTATCGAAAGCCACATACATTGACCACAAGAGTCGTGTGGTAGACATAATCGAGATCGGTGGTCAAACTGTAATCTACCCGATACTATATCGCAGAAAGACGGTACCTGGCGCTTTTGCAATGGAGCCGTTTGTATTATTTTCCGGCCTGATCGCCTAGAGGCTCGAGGAGATTGAGTGACAACCGGAACCGTAGTTGCTTGCTTTAGTTTTGGCAGGTCGACTGTGTCCAATAATAAAGTTCCAATGATAAGGATGGGCTTAGTTTTGACACGTCAGCACATTCAATGTGTTTCAACTGGTTGGCGTGCCGCAGCCAAATGTCGGAGCAGAACCGAATCTGGTAAACCGGTTCACCGAATTTCGTTGAACACGTCCAATTTTCCACTTTTCCTGATGACTCCTGTGGTCCTTTGCAAGGACCGTCTGGCCTGGGTGTAACAATCGTTGTTTTACACCGTAGCATCGGTTGAATTGCCTTCCCATTGACGTCGGGTGGGCTGATTCCTCAACAACACCGACAGATTACAGCGGATGAATAAAGTCAAATGGTATGCGAAGTTTTCTCTGCGTCACAGCTTCTGCAGGGGAGACGCCGTTTGGAGAGCGAGGGTTCGGGGTGGCTCGATAGTTCAGCAGGAATAGTTCCAGAACTTCTTCTGTCGTCTCCTCACCTTTTGAATTCTGGAGAGCCCGCTTGAAGGTGTCGACAAATCGCTCAACCTGTCTGTTAGACTGCGGGTGATATGGTAGAGAATGCACGTGGGTAATGCCGGACTGCTTGCAGAATTAGGCGAAGACGGCTGATGTGAACTGCCCTTCGTTATCGCTCATCAAAGTTTCGGGACAAACGAACGTGCTGACCAGTCTCCAAAGAGTATTGCTTGTGGCTCCGGCTGTCTTGCGTTCCGTGAGGATGACTGCCGGCCATTTGCTTTAAGCGTCAATGGCGATAAGGAAGTTCTGGCTATTGAGCGGTCCAACATAATCGATGTGGACCATGGGGCTTGTGGAACAGGTCATGTCTTGAGTGTGGTCTTCACTGGCGTCTTTGAAGCGAGCGCACATTCTGTGCATGAACGGACCAGCTGTTCTAGTTATTGGTTCATGTGAGGTCAGTACACGTAACTGCGTGCGAGGGCCTTCATGCAGTTGATACCGGGATGTCCGTTGTGGAACTGTCTCAAGACCCCGGCTTGTAGCTGTTGTGGAACAACGACACGATCGTAGAACAGAGTAAAATCGTTAAAGGTGGACAGAGAATTTCGTCGTTGGTGGAACTGTTGCGATTCTCCAGTTGTTTTCGCGGGCCACTGATTGCGGTTGTACTTGGTAACTTGTTTTAACAGTGGATCCTGCTGGGTTGACTTCCGGACTTCCTCAAACGGGACAGGGAGTGCACGAATGGAACCCATAAGTAGACTGTTGACCTCGGACTCAACGGAGACGGACATGATGACTGTGTCCTCAGGCTCCTTAGTCCGTGAGTTGATTAAGCGCGAGAGTGCGTCTGCCTGACCTGTGATTGTTGTAGACTGGTACCGGACGTCGAAGTCATGGCCCAGCAGCATGGTTGCCCAGCTCTGGAGGCGATTTGCCGAGTACACAGGAATGCTTTTTTTCGAGCCAAAACAAGCAAGAAGAGGCTTGTAGTCTGTAAGAAGTGTAAAGTGATGCCCATAAAGCATCTTATGAAACTTCTTCACGGCGAAGATGATAGCCAAGGCTTCCTTTTTGATCTATCCGTAGTTGTGTTCAGCAGACGATAGTTATCTAAGTCTTTACACCGGATACGGAGGTGGGAGTGGTGAGCGAGTGGGCAGATTCTGCGCAAGTCTGCCTAAACTCCTGTTTTCCCTCGCGCCAGTTCTCTGCGTTGCTCCTGCTTGCTGTCGCTTACCTATTGCTTGCCCAGCTCGCCTCTGTGTCAGTTGCGGCTTGCTTCAGCGCTGCTGCGGCTTGTTGGAGCGCGTGGTGCCCATCGTCGAAATCGACGGGGGAACTGTCGTGTGTGTGTGTTTGTGTGTGTGTGTGTGTGTGTGTTCAAACACGGACACACACACAGCA
>JAYGXS010000005.1:15633126-15645772 GCA_036362985.1 Ligula intestinalis | reverse complement strand
ATACAATTAAAATTAAAATCTACTAAACATTCAAAAGCATGTAAAAATTCTGCTCCTAATATACATTTCCAAGTGATATCTGGGCAAATAATAATTGTATGTGTAAATTTGATGCTATCAAACAAAAGCTCTAGCTCTACTATGCCATTGTGTCGCAGGGTGTTGCCATTAGCCGTTTTTCAGACTAATTTTAAACTTACTGCAATATCTAACCTTCGCTTGAAATTTAAGAAATGTTTCTAGCCTAATAAGGGAGCACCCAGCTCCTGAATCAACTAAACATGGCAACTTAGATTTTCCTATAGTAGTATTAATAACTGGGAAAGACTTAGTGGAACCTATGTTCATAATACACATATCAGTTATCAAAAGGCACTTACCGGATTGTTCGTCCTCACCTGGGGTGATCACATGAACACCGGGACTATATGGGGGTCGGTTCTGTCTTGTTCTTTGCTGTCTCCAATTCCCTCGAGGAGTGGGCGGTGTTGGGCCTCGCCAAGAAGAGGTCGGTTGTGGAGGTCCAGTCCAGCCAGCAACATTCTGTGGCTGTCCATGCCAAGGTTGTGAAGGACCCTGCCATGGTTGAGGGAAGCCGTAGGACGGATAGGTTGGCAGTGGAGGATTTATCTGCCACTGAGCCGTCTGAGTGCCTATATCGCGGGATAGGCACTGTTTCGTGGCGTAGACGCCAACCGTCTTTGGAGGCCGGGGACAGAATATGTCGCGGGTCATCGGTAGGACAGCGTCACGCTGGGGCACGGCAATGAAGGCTGCCTCCTCTTGCTGGGCGTATTCTAGGGCCTTCTTAATGGTGGTGGGCGTGTTTCGAGCAAACTCACGCCTAACGTCATCACTAGCTACACCTTCTAGAAAGATGTCCAGGATCTTTGTTTCCAGATCAGCGAAGCTGGAGTCTGGAAAAGCTTTGTGAGCTAAGACGTGGAGATGGCGATGGTATTCGCCAACTGACTCTCCTGTCATTTGTCTCCTGGTTCTAAGAGCTTGACGACTGTTCCATGGCGTGACTGGAACACCAAACTCTCGTCTGAGTCTGTCAAATATGGTGGCCGTGGTTAGTGATGACATTACGTTACAGGCCCTAGCAACGCCCAGCACCTCGTCGTCCACGCATTCGAAGACGACAGCAGATCTGCTACCTTCATCAATTGTGTCGATGAAGGTCTTCATGCGACTCTCCCATAGGTCGTAATCGTCTGAGGGCGAGAACCTATTTGGCCGCGTTGTCCTTGACGCAGGAGAAGTCACCTTCTCCATTGCCATTACAAGACGAGCGAGTAGGTGGTCGATGTCCATATCCCACCGCTGCCACCAATTTGTAACGAACGGAGACGACCGATGGGCGATTTCGTGCGACTATAACCCGAAACAGAACAACGAATGCGATTAATAGATGAAAACGACCGAACTCAAAGAAGAACAAGACCGTTTAAACAAAGACTGCTACTCTTAAACTTTACTACTATTTGAAGGACTAATTTATTAGTCCTGGCTACAACAATCGGAACAATAAGTAAAGTCGTCTTTTAGCGGGGATGATTGACTGTCCTGGTCCTGGTCCTGGCCGGAGATGACTTCTGGGAGACGTTTGGAGGCGGCTGCCGGGAGAGATGATCAACCTTCCATAGGGCCGTCTATATATAGTAAGAGACAGCAGGATTAAGTCAATATTATAGAAGATAAACCAATGGGAATGCTTAATTTATACAATAGCCAATAGCATAAACTCGCCGACATAAAATAGTCGATCAGTTAGCCAATAGGATTATGTCCGCCTGAAATAACCAAGTCATGACACGGTACGCCGCCATCTTTAATATAGTGCGACATGAACAAAAATTGAGGCCATCTTAAGGGTATTTGCTACACTGTCTACTGTTATCCTTCTCCCACACTCCTCTTTATTTCGTCTGATGAAGAACACGTGTCACGAGCTCGAAAATTCACAAGTACATATTGATTTTTCCGAAGAACCTCTTTTTTGCCATTGTCATGGATTGAAAACGTACAGCTCGCTGCTTGATTAAATCAGCTCTGCTGGGGTAGACCTTGACTTCCTATTTTTCATTCCGTCGCAAATGACCTTGAGCCCTGCCAGTGCACGCGCGACGCGAGATAGGCATATGAAAGACCGATATGCCTATTAATAGAGTCCTCGTGCAAGTGTCATACTCCTTGCGGTAGGCGTGAGACTCGGTCGTCCGACAGGACAATGGCATTGAGTGAGAGTGCGAAACGTCGGGCAAATAAAATACTGGTCGCAGAGAACGTTCTTCCGCCTTCTTTATATACATATTGCTAATAGAAGCATAAATCCGAGTCCCCGGGATAAATGAGAAGAAGAGACGATCACGGGGACCATAATTTTGTTTTCCTGACGTTTCAAAAGCGTACGGGCTTCCGTCATCAGAGGTTGGAGTTGCACCGTGCCTCACAGTATTTACAACAACACAAGTAAAAGTGCTGAGCCGCGAAGCGTGCTTCAACACTACGGATGCCGATCCAATCAACCTCGTCGCAACGGCCGAATCTATTCTCAAACAAACTGGGGAATCTGACGAGACGAAGCACGTTATTTGGTAACATGTTACAACCTTGGTGATGGCGCTTAAACCACGCGCAATCATTACCCGAGCAGAGGAGAGTGCACTAAAAACACTGAGGGCTGACAATAGCATCGTCATTCTCCCAGCAGACAAAGGACGGTCCCCTGTGGTTTTGGATAAGAGTGACTACATTCAGAAGGCTAACGCCCTGCTGGAGGACCGGCAAGCGAACCTTCCATGTGGCGATGCACCGATGAGGAAGCCGATGACGCAACTGGACAAATTGCTCACCGAAATGCAAAGTATCAACGTGATCACCAGGTCTGTACGATTGGCCATCAAGCCAACAGACACGCCCGTAGCGAGGTTCTATGGTCTATCAAAGGAACACAAAGCAGAGATTCCTCTCCGGCCGATTATGTCATTGTGTGGAGCACCAATATTCAATCTGGCTAAATGCGTATCCCGAAATCTGAAGCTACTGACGTCGAATGCAGCCATGATGGTCTGCTCAGCCACTCAATTCCTATAGCGTCTTAAGGGAGGTCAACCCACCTAAGACGAGGTCATGGTGTCATTCGACGTTACCTTTTTCTTTACCTCGATCCCACAAGACCTGGCCGTTGACACTGTCAGCGAGCTACTGAAGAGCCAGAACGATGAGACGGGCGAGATGGTGAAACGGAGACATCTCGTTCAACTCTGAAAATTTTGCTTGAAGACGTTCTTCACATTCGAGGGAACAACGTACGAACAGATCAAGGGGAGGCCGATGGGATCACCACTCTCGGGTTTCATTGCAGAAGCAGTTCTCCAAAAACTACAGGCGATCGTGTTCGCAAAATATCAGCCCAAGATTTGGACTCGGTATGTTGACAATACCTTTGTCATCATTGAGCAAGCAAAGGTTCAGGAAGTCCATGATCACTTAAATTCTGTTTTTCCTGACATTCAGTTTACGATGGAGGCTGAAAACAACAACCAACTGCCGTTCCTAGACATTCTCGTCCATCGGAAACCCAATGGGAGACTCAAAACGACGGTGTTTAGGAAGGCCACCAATACGCACCAAAGCCTAAGTAACTATAGTAATCACCCGGCACGCCACAAACGCAGTTGTGTGAAACACTATACAAACGGGTATAAACACACTGCAGTGAGCCGCAGGACCGGAAGTTTGAATTAAGATATCTCCAGCGTCTCTTCCTGGCCAATGGATATCCTCGAAATTTCATCGAACGCGGCAGACAGGCCCAATCGAATGGAGAGCCGGCAGCCGAACAACCGAAATTATGGCGTGCGCTACCAAATATTGACGGCGTTTTAGAGGCAGTCACTCGTCTATTAAAACCCCTGGGAATCGGCATCGCCCACCGACCAGAGGCAACAATACGACATCTCGTCATGCGACCGAAGGAACCCCTGCTCCAAGGTGAAATCGCAAACGTCGTTTTCCGGGTCAAATTTGATTCCTGCGTGGTCGAAGGGGAACGGCTAAAACAGTACGGAAGGAGGCCGTTTGTAAATATTTTTCTGTGTATGTTATTTTGTGTGAGTAAAAGGAAACACTGAATTACAAGTTTTTGAGGTATGGGCGAGGAAATAGGACTTATTCCGTCGGCGTTTTACAGAGGCTTAGTCCGCGGATTATGAAAAGTGTAACCGATGCGAACTGTTGTGGGAAACCTAAATGACGCGGAGCATGGGGACCGTAATTGAGACGCTAGAAGATTTCTAAGTATGGGACCGCAGAGTAAGTGGCCGCAGCCGAAGCTGTACCAAGAAACGACCGGGAACAAGAGATTCGACCGTACCGATTAACCGAAGAGTAAACTGCACTATTCACTCTTAAGTAAGTTGGTTAGAAGCCCAAGTTGAATCAGGGGTTCCCACCAGAGTCCAAACGGGGTGCAGTTGGGGAGAGTGAGAGAAGTCGCGACCTTGGCTCACTTGAGCCAAAGATGGGGGGGGGGGTGGCGTGAGTTGGGTGCCTGGGCGGGAACTGCAGACGATCAGATGGCGGCAGGCATGCGGCGAGACGTAGCAGTCGGGACGACAGTAGGGTGTAGGCGAGTCCATCCGGTGTTAATGCTGGCGAAAGAGCATAAGTTAGCCACTGAGTTGCTGTGCCAGAGCACAATGAGTCACCCGGGGGGGGGGATGACGTCCCGAGGTAGCAATCGTCAACGGATAGTAACCCAGAAAAACTGGGGGATGGTAGCAGGACCTTGGTGAACTGGCTCACTGTGCTTGCAACCTCCCTCGCCTGGTTAGCGAACGTGCAGAGATTCGGTCGGATTGTTCAACCGAAGACTGTACGGCACTCCTCACTCGTCCGCGTGGACGGTGAGGAATAGACAAGTTTGTTGATTGTAGGGATCATGTCCGTTCCCGCTCAGGAACACAATGGCTTCGAGAAAAACGGTCAGTACAAGATAAAGTAGGTAAGAAGGGCAGAGGCGGAGGGCAAACGGGAAGACGATCGAGGCACTCGGGAAATTAGGAAGAGTGAGACAATGTGTGATGCCGCACCAGGAAACGTCCTAGGTCAGGAGGTTCAGTCAGATTGTCCTGCAGAAGCCTTAACCACAAACCTCAGTCGTCCGCGTGGGTGGAAAGGAATAGACATGGTTGGTGACTATCGGATTAAGTCCGTTCCGGCTCAAGAAAACGTCTCCCAGAAAGCGGCCGACAAACGATAAAGTGAGAATGAAGGGCAGAGGCGGGCGGCACACGTGATGACGATAGATGAACTAGGTAAATTTGGAAGGATGAGTCAATGCGTGATGTCCCGTAGGAACTCTAGCCAGGATAACGTTAACCATGGTAAACAGCGGACTGCTACATTCACTCGTCCGCGTGGACGTGTAGGAGAGCCTGAAATGTGCTCGAGTCACGGGATCAGCAAATGTAAGCCACCCGAAGGCTACAGTGTAGCATGCTAAGAAATGAGCACATGTCATGTGATCATGAGTCGTGCGATCTGAAACCGTAAGCCACCCAACGATAGTAGTGTAGCACGCCAAGAAATGTTCCAAAGCAAAGTAGGAATACGATGATAATTGAGAATAACCATCTTCTTTCAAAATTTAAGTAGGCTTACTTTTCCAGACTACAAATTTTTCAAGGCGTCCCAATTTTCGCACGAATCCTTCTTAGAAATCTCTAACGGAGAAGCCAGAAATATAAGATAGGTCGGCTTTGTCCAGCGAACACTCGGTTGGATGGGTGATGAACTTAAAAAAACCAGTGTGCTCTCGAAATTCTCCAACGCATGCTTTGAATGACTGTAGGAGACTTGATGTGAAGCCAATTAGCTGGCGAAGATAAAAGTTTTGAGTGGACTCACTTTCTGTGCATGCATCTTTATAGTGTCTTAAATTTTCAAAATGTAGTAATAGATCTGTTTCAAGATCCATGATAAAGAGTTCAAGCTTGTTTTCAAAAGCAAACATGGATTTTTAAAGGGATAACTCTGTATTTCCATTGACTTGCAATTTAACTTTAAGTTGGTTCAGACGTTCGGTCATATCCACGAGATAGTAAAACATAAGGAGCCACTTAGTTCCGGCTAGCTCACGATGCTCAATGCCCTTCATTTCAAGGAACGGCCGGATTTCGTTCAACCAAAATCAGACCATGATAGTTATTTCCAACTTCATCCAGCAGTGTTTTAAACTGTCGATCATTTGAGGCTCGGGCAATAATAAAGTCAATCACACGAATGACCATCGACATCACTTCGCCAAGCTGCCCATCACATATCTGAGCACAAAGAGCTTCCTGGTGTAGAATGCAATGGAAACGTAGGATGGGTTTTTTTTATATTCACAGAGAAGCGCCACAAATTCATTGTTTTTCCCCACCATACACGGATCACTATCAGTACACACTGAGATAATTTTATCCATAGGTAGACTTGAAAGACTTGAATAAATCCCCACCTCTTGTGGACCCTTTTATTGGCAGAACCATAAGACTTTCTTCGTGCAGTGTATCACCAGCAGCATATCTTGCAAGCACACTGAACTGCGCCAAATGACTTACGCCTGTGGACTCATCCAAAGCCAGCGAAAAGAACGGGGCTGCATTTATTTCTTTCACTTGCGTTTCCTCCACGTGGGTTGACATCATGATGGTACGCTCATAAACAGTTTTTGCCGACAAAGGCATGTCTTGTATCTGTTTAAATAGCTTTTCTTTGTTCGGAAGATCATCAAAAAGTTTATCGGCTACATCAAGCATGAAGGTTTTAGCAAACTCGCCGCATGTGAATGCTTTTCCGTTCCTAATTATTGCTAAAGATCCAGCAAAGTTCGTGAAGTTATAGTCACCTTGCTGGGTCCATACGCGGAGTTGCTTCTGGCTGTTTTGCATCCTGCTCATTAGCTCTTGGCATGCTTTCTTTCGGCTATCACCCGCAGGGTTTTTTGATGCAAACGAATCATGGCGTGCGTTGAAGTGGCGCTTTACAATCGACCGTTTCATCGATGTAATCTTGTCATTGCAAATTAGACACACCACATAACCTGTTCTCTTCACAAAGGCGAATTGTTTGGCCCATTCGTCCTGAAATGTACGATGCTCCATATCTATTTTTCATTTCAGCATACTCTTTCGTTGCAGAGGTTAACATTGGGCAAATGAAAGAGAGTGTAGCGTTCAGAGATACGCGATCCGTCTGATGAAGATAAGCAGTCAGATGTAAAGATCGATGAACTAGTCCACAAGGCAAGTGTTCGCGAATGGACTGTTTGCTCCGTCTGGGGGACATAAACACGAGGCATTATATTTAAAAAAAAGCCGGCTGGCCTATGCGCGTAAGATAGCCTTGTCTGTCAGCGTGACCTTGACCAAGCTGAGGTCAAGTCTGCGGGCTGTCGTGCTTTAGTAGAGCGTCTGTTATTTAACGAGCTTGTCGCCGCGGTTGGGACGCAGGAAAAATGGCAGCAATTGTTGTCGGCAGGCCGGAAAGGGGCCAGCCAGGGCAAACCTAGGGGTACCGAAACTCCAGGGATTGGTTGAGACTAAATTGATTCTAATACGCGTCTCGGCGGTGGCACGTCATTGAAGGTGGACGGCTACAATGCGTGCCCTCTCCCCTTCCCCTTCGTTCTCACAGACCCGCTGTCCCAAAGTCATTTTTTGCCACAAACAACTGTTCCAATGCTCTCTTGCACTGACACTCCCGTCTCCTGAGGCTTGACCGCCCCCATGGCGACAGCAGTTTATTCAATCAGGCACACACACCTGAGCATACACGCGCATCCAAATACCTAAGGGCCATTTAAATACTCCACCCCTCGGCCGATGCTGCAAAGACCTCTGCAGGCGACATCCCCTCGGGCAATTGCAAGACACCAATAACAGAAAAATTGAACCTGTTCCGCAATCCTACTGAATCAGCTGTCACCACTGTCTAAAGCTTTCTCAGGTCTGGCTGTGCGCAATTAACACTAGCCCTGGCTTTGCCAGTGGCCACTGCCACCTGGGACAGCAATTTGGCGTTCTGTACATAATTAATCACTCCTTCTGGTGACTTGTGTCTTTTAAATTCCAACCTGGGACTTGGCCTGATGATTGTAGTGATCCGAGTACAAACCACTACTCATACCCCTAAAGAGTAACCAAAATCATAAAATCTGAAGTTTCTGAACGAGCCATATGCGATCAGCAAAAGAGCCATATATGTCTCGCGAGCCATTGGTTGCCAACCCCTGCGAAAGAGGGTGGTTGCTGTTGTTATGGATTTGCCGTGTTTGTCGTTCTTCGAAATACACCAGTCTGCAGTGCTCCGTCTTCCTGCCTCGACACCTGAACATCAAGTAAGTAATCTCTTCATCCTTTCCTTCCTCCATTGTAAATTTGATTTCCTGGAAAATTGAGGTCAGTGACCTTTAAAACGTCTCTTAATAATCTTTACGCAGAAAAAAGAAGGTGTCTTTCGTGTATCGCATCAAAAATTTGGGTTTTTTAGTCCGAAGGACCTGCGCTTCCAGTTCCTGCAACACTGCCTCAGCAATATAGTCCGAGATTGGCGAGCCCATCAGAGTTCCCTGGATTTGTTCGTAGACCTGGCCGTTAGACGTAAAGCACGTGTTTAAACACTAGGTCAGTAGATCTGTCACGTGCGTCCTTTTGAATTGTGTGCCGTCTTCGTCGTACATCTTCTCCGGTAGGTCTTTAATGACTCTCGTGGCTAATTCTTTAGGGATGGAAGTGAACAGAGAGACGACGCCAAAGAACACCATTATTTCATTCGGGGATAATGTGACACCATTGAGTTTTTTAGGAGGTACAGTAGATTAAATATCTGATGAAAGTTAGGGGATTGGAGGATTTAACGCACACTTGAGGTTGTTTATTTAGTTCATTGGGTTGACTTGAGGCGCAAAAAAGAGCGAAATAAGTTTTAAAAAAAATATATTTTGCAAATCTGCCAAGTTTTGTGCCATAAAATTAAGAAAGAAACTTTTAAGTTTGTTGTTTGCTATACTACATATTCAATTTATATTTTATATTTGAAGGGTTACAGGCAAGGAATGCGTTTGAGAACTTTATTAGTATATGGCAACCAAATTAATTGCACAATTGATATGAAGTAGGAGACAGTTAACATAACAAACATTTGACAGAGTTGTCACGGGACATTGCGAAACAGTTTTTTCAAAAATCGCCGTTGATATTATTGCCACTATGCTTTGCATTTGCTATTGTAGAACTGAGTCTAGAAGTAACCAAATATGCTGAAAACTGTTCCATTATAGATAAACCATTTGGGTCTTTCATTTATAATGGAATAGATATCCCTAATTGTTAGGGAAATCAATCCACTGGCCAAAATTTCCCATTCTGATCTTGATTAAATCATCAAAAAATTAAAGTACGTAGACATCAGACACTAAAATATATAGGTAAAGCTTTTTTTCAAGAGTTAGTTT
This sequence comes from Ligula intestinalis, assembly GCA_036362985.1. Taxonomy (NCBI): domain Eukaryota; kingdom Metazoa; phylum Platyhelminthes; class Cestoda; order Diphyllobothriidea; family Diphyllobothriidae; genus Ligula; species Ligula intestinalis. The sequence goes on along the minus strand of JAYGXS010000005.1, from coordinate 15,636,264 downwards.
TTTGTGGAATTTTTCTAAATCAATCTTAAGCATATTCATTAGCGACTTTTGTAGTGGACGTACATTTTTCTCGGCAATGAGTTCACATGATTGGGTGGTTCTGAAACTATGACACACAAAGACAGTTGCATAAGAAAAATGTTTAAAAGCTGGTTATTAACGTTAAGGCTTTTAAGATATATCTTATTTTGAAAGGCTTCGTGAGCACATAGCATTAAATCATTATTTACGGTCAATTGACTGAAGCTAGTGAAAATTGTAAAGTCATAATTCGAATTTCAAGGAAGATCTAAACCTCTTCATAATCAAAATCACAAAATAATTACAAAAATATTTGGCGGAAGGCAATTACTCTTAGCGAACAAAAAATGGTACGTTTATAATCGCTGATGATAATTAAATTTAAATTTATTATTCACTTACTGGCATGTCCGCACGTTAGCTTACGAAATATCGTACTCCTGTGATCTCCCAATGGGCCAAGTCAAGCGTAATTGTGGTTGCTGTAGTCCAATGCAACTCAGGCAATGCATAAACGAAAGAAAAATATAAATTCTCGTGAAAACGTATTGGAATATTTACTCGAAATTTGGGCTGTTCGGCAACATCCATAGATTACATTCCGCGTAATGTGGAAGAACATATATGAGAAAATTTTACAAAATGATAATTTTCAAACGTAATTTTACTTTTGCTGCTATATTAACTCGGTGGTTTTGTATAAACAGGCATCCTCTACAAGTAGAACTTAAGTCAATTTAGTACGCCCGATTAACACTTTTTCGGAATTTTCCACTTTGCTAACAAAACTTGTATTTCTATTGAACGTTATATTCCTTCATAAGCCACAACATGCCCTATTGTGACGAATGACCATTAGTTTATTGTTTTAAGACTTTTAGAGCCACAGCTTTGGTTGCGTTTGAGTAACAGGGAGTTACTTGTATAAATCCCTGGATTTCATGAGTTAGTGAACATGCTCTATGTTGAAAACACGGCTGTGTGTTCTGAGCCATCCGTCATATTCTTCAAACGTCTAGTGATTCACTTATCCAGACCATATGTGGGCGTGCATTTCAGTGCTACGATGGGCCGCAAGGGGACGTTTGGTTTGTGGATTTTCGGTAAACCATAGAAGTGGGCCACGGCCGCATCCTGTGGTTTCATCTGTCGCCAGTCGGTATCGGATATTGCATTCTGCTTCCATATAACAGTCAGGCTTTTATTGACTTTTCCCACGAATGTGCTGTAAAGGTACTGCGTCGCCAAACTGTTGCAATGGTGGCCAAGGCTACGATATTCACTGTCTTACTACGCCTCATGTGAACCCCCAAAAGGCGAAAGAACACGACAGGAAGTGGACTTAGGTAGAAGTCGTTGAGAAAACCTAGTACAGCATACTTAAGCGCAAGCGAATGCATATGTACAAGGTTGGACCAATTGGATGGTAGTCACAAGAAAGGCCTAACTTTATTGGCTGGTGAGTCATGAGATTTGGCGCTACCGCTTGGCAGCAGCTGGGCGCAGGTATCAGACAATGCACTCTGTGTGTGGGCAGCCGTTTGTCTGGCTTGCGTCGGAGTCCTGTGCCGGCCGCGCTGTCGTGCCGCGGCGCCGCCATTGTGTGCGCGTCATTACAGGTACTCTGCGTGGGTGGACCGGAACGGACGATTGGCGTGGGAACGTCGTTCGGACAGCGTTCACTTAAGGCGGCCCGTAACAGAATTTTTTCATGGGGTCCGCGTCAACGATTCTATACGACTGGCCATCGTTTAGTAACTCATCTGCTTTTTCAGTATAATTTGATTTGTCCAAGACTACAGTTGCTCGTCCTTTGTCCGCTGGAACAATCACAATTTCATCATCCTTATTTAATTCCTTAATGGCCTCTGCCTCGGCGGAGGAGATGGTTCGGCGTGGCTTATGAGATATGATGAGAAATGCGACCCTCTGGCAATTCATGTTCATAGGGTACTCTGTGGCCTTTGTGCTTGCAAGTGCTGCTTCCAGTGCCGCAATAAAGTCAACTGGATGCGTATTCCCTGTTTTGTAACAGGATTCGTGTTGAAGTTCTTTGATCTGATCCTCTGTCAGCAGTTTGGATGACAAGTTGTGGAAAGATGGTGGCTCCTCTACTATTGCTTGTGCTTGTTTTAGACCAGTAATTTTGCTCTTCTTCTCTCGCTCGTCCTCCGTCTAAATCTTGATCCAGCTTTGCAGGCTTCTAAAGGTTTCGGTCTCGAGGTAAAATGCGCATGCCGCTTTTGCCATCTCGACTTCCATGTCGTATTTTCTAAGGCGGATGTGACATTAATTAAAAAAAATTCTCAACAGATGTCAGCTGCAGCTCTTGGTGACCTCCCGGTCGAAGTCAGTTCTTGCTGGTAGTCCTGCGAATACACTCCTTGGCATAACGTCGGACTTCAGACAGTTGTGTTGAAAGACCAAATATTCATATGTAGATCCCTGTATACGGGAAAGTAATTCCCAGTGCCGCGATCGGCGAAGCACTTTGCGCCCAGGGTTATTACGGATAAAGGCGAAAATGCTACGCCCAGGTGAAGCCATAGACTGAGAAGGTAGGGTGATCTCTGGGGAGGATGGTAAACTCATCTGACTTTTCACAATCGTACCCGGGCACATCTTCCGAGATAGAGAAGAAAGGGAAATACATAATCGAAATAATTCTTCGCTGTTCACTGTTCATTGGCCCGGTTTTTGTGTTTTGGATTGGTCCTATTGTCTTTTCCAGTAGCTGCCTGACAGCCCTCGATTAACAGAAGGATAGAACTGCCAGTGCAACACGATCACCTATGACTAAGTATTCCCAACGGAATCCGAAACGTCAGGAAAATAAGATTGTTGTTCCACTGAATGCAACCTCTTCTTCTGAAGACTATAATGTCGTCTAAAAAGACGAAGAATATTTACGGGATGACATGGTATAAGGCATGATGCATTAGCTATTGAAATTTCGCGGCCGCATTACAGACAACAACGGGGACGGCTTGAAATTCAGAAATTCGTTTTAGATAAGTGTGTGCAGTTTTCTGGCGATCATTTATGTGCACTTCGACCTTCCACAACCTGCAGTTAAGATCAAGGGTGGAAGACCAGGCGACGTTCTTGAGCGAGCCT
>JAYGXS010000005.1:15598358-15622175 GCA_036362985.1 Ligula intestinalis | reverse complement strand
TGGATGCGATAGACGACGTTTGCTGTTTCTCCGCGGGACAGAGGGGCCTTTGGTCTCATGACTAGTCGTCTTATTGTTGCCTCGGGTCTGTGGGCTACGCCGATACCCAGTGGTTGTAACAGACGAGCGACTGCTTCAGAAACATTCTCTATGTATGGCATTGCCCTCCACAATGTCGGTTGTTCCGCCGCCTGTCTTGCAGCTCGTTTCGGTTGTCTGCTGCGTTCTAGGAAGCTGCGAGGGTAACCGTTAGAGATGAACATCTGTCGAAGATATTTAAGTTCAGCCGCTTTGTCACCTGCCTCGTTGCAATGTGTTTCTGCCCTTTTGTAAAGCGTTCGCACACAGCTGCGTTTGTGGCTCAGCGGATGGTTACTTTGGTAACTGAGTACCTGACGTGTGTCGGTTGCCTTTCGGTATACCGTCGTCTTTAGGCTCCCGTCGGTTTTGCGGTGGACCAGGACGTCTAGGAACGCAAGTTGATTGTTGCTCTCAGCGCCAATAGACGGAGAGCGAACGAGACGTCAGTTGTAACACCTATAAAAGACTGTGAGGCGTGTATAAACACCAACCTCCGACGATGCAAGCCTGTACGCTTTCGAAACGTTAGGATATTATACCCATTATTCCCGAGATCGCCTCTTCTTCTCATATATATATATATATATATATATATATATCGACTTTCCATCTTAGCCTACTCCACTAATTACATGTTTTTCTCTTCTCTCGTCCTATAGCCGGTCGACGATCTTAAACTAGAAAACGATGTCTGGTCATTTAGGGACACTTTTCTGAACACTATTCCCATACCACATGCGCCCTTTCCTACATTTGGTGAGCCAACTCCCAGACCAGCATACTGGGCATCCAGCCGGATCTTTTATCCTGTTGACTTAAAGGGCTTTCAGTTTATTGTGGGCGGTCCTTCCAACTATATCCTTGAGGTATGCCTTTTTTTCGGTTAGCATTTGCTCCATTTCATTGTTTGACAGGTACGGAACTGATAGTATTCTATAATAAAGGGCTTATGTAAGTGGTTACCTTCCCCTTATGTAATCCTTCAGCGGATTTATTCTCATGTAACATCATAACAGCTCCATACTAAAGATTATGCTCTTCCTTATTTCTATTTCTATTCTACGCTGCATAACAATCGCCCCGATAAGTAGAAAAGTCGATCAAGGGAACTAACACAGTTTCAGCTTTGAGTTGTGATTGTGGTTAAAATTCCTAAGGGCTGACTTTTTAATTTGAATAAGAGGCGACTTAGGTGTTCATAACTATAACTTTGCGAATAGCTTAGCAATAGTTAAATATTTACATCAAATTATGACTGTCGTCGAATATTTATGATTTTTGGAGTGCCTCTAGAAGTACAGCAGTCGAATGTGTTATTTCCTTTGTTACTTGTAATCACTCCAATAAATTTCAATTTTGACGTTTTCAGCAAGCCATCAGACGCTACCGTGGCATCCTATGCAGTTGCACCGGTCTCTCCAGTTTATCTCCCTCCAGGTCTTCATTTACACGAGAGAGCCTGTCCAAAAAGGCCTTCCTGAACTGGCGGCTGGGACGCGTGCAGACTGAAGAAACATCTCCGCCCAACTCGTCGGAAGTTCCGCCTTCAGCCTTCAGAGAATCTGCAAAGTTTGATCCCTGGCCCGCCATCCAAGAACCTCGCCTCGCCGTCTTCCTTAAGGCTTCTACGCAGCAGAAAAGCGTAGGAGAAATTGACTGTTCTAGCTCTCTAGGACTTCATTGTGTGCGCATCGACATTGAGGAAGCCGGTGCTAGTTGGCCGAGTTTTGGGATGAAAGAGAGTTGTAAGTTTTTTTAACCTATGTACCCACACCGCACACCACCGTGTTTCCGTAGTCATTGTGGTCCAGTCAGCTTCAAGGTAAAAGCTCGCGTCTATGACACCGGAGGTAGATTGACGAAGTTCGCAGGATCCAAGATTACGACTAGAAGAAAGATAGATTCGCCGTATTCTCAGCATTTGTGCTGTGTGTTGCATCCTCAACTGTTCCTTCGCTTGATGACTATGTGTGCTTGTAGGCTATGTATCCAGTCTCAGCTATTCATATGCAATATTACTATTTGGTGAAGGCCTGGATGCCAACTTGCATCTCCTACAATAACAAGGCAGACTGAAATGGCGATTTCTAGTTTATTGATCGTTTTCAGTCAGCCACACCTGACTTCAGGTGTTGCGGCAACCGAGGCTCGAATTCGTCACCTGTTGGTTAGAAGTCTAAAGCTCTAACCACTGTCCCAAGGACTCATCCTCTCGATCTCGATCGAAAATATACACAATGGTCGATAGGCATTCACCGAGCGTTTACGGAACTCCCTCATTCCGTTGTGCCTTAGGGCTCGCTCACAAGCCCCGCCAGCAGCTGCTCAGCAGCTAGCTTATATTATAGGCAGATATACACTTCCGACAAAGACAAGAGAGACTAGAATGACTATTTCCAGCTTATTAGCCGGCATTAGTCGGCCATACCCAACCTCGGGTGTTGTGCCATCCGAGTCCAACGCGCTAGCTTATATATTTGAAAGTGACTAGGTTCTTCGGGAAAAGTAGGAGCATTTATTGAGTAAATTTTTGACGGTGGTTCCCCAGATCGTCATTAAACTTCAATAAATGGGGCAAAAGCAGTTGACAGATAAAAAAGGGCTTAAAATTGCATTTTGATCGTATTGCATACAGCAGACCGGCAGATATAAGGTAGTGCAGTGCTTTTCCTCTCTTTATTGATATTATTTAACGCAACTTTTATTTTAGGTTTGATGAAGTAGCCCTGAATATCTGGACCTGCAGATTTTATTTTAAGTTTGCGCACCTTAATTACCTGATAGCTTGTAAATTATACGTTGAAAATATAAGCACACTGGTGAACCGAAACCCCTCCTCTTCGTATTAAAATCGGGCAGTATCGATAAACGGGCGGAACATGTTTATCCAATTTCACCAGATGATTATGACTCAAGCTTCTTTTTTGCTACTTACTGCTTGTCTGACAGACACAAATATGAGAAGCAGAAGACTCGATCGCTGGGGCAATACGTTTATTAGCCTGACGTTTCGTTATCCGTCACGGATTCATCATCAGAGACTTGACTAGGAAACAGTAACAGAAATGGTTGCGCTGTCATTAAACCGGAGAAGGGTCAAAACTAAATATGTCGCCCTCTGAACTCTAAGGACTAACTAGCTTAGATTCTTGTTGTTTAGAATTTTCGGTAGGGCTCTCTTATAAGGCAGCTTTTGTTTGTGTTATATAATAAAAAAGTGCTTCCACATTTCCAGTATGTCGAGTTTTCACCTATCTAAACACTTCCTTGGTTATATTAACCAATAGGAGTTGTTTTAATACTGTTACTGGTCTATAGGCATCCTTTGCTGACCAATAATAGATTATGTTGGTCGATTTCATTCTTTCTGCATGCTTTTCACTGATACTTTTAGTTCCATAAAACACTTACAAGCGAACTTGATTTATTTTATACTGTGCACTTATCATGCATTAAACACACTCTACCTAAGCTTTAATCAAGCATTAAATCTTTAACCAGGATTTCCGTAAAAAACTTGGGCGAGGGAACTTTTGCTTTACCGAATTTTGTATACCTAAATCTGCCTCAATATGCGCGTCAAAAAGACTAGATAACCCGTCAGAGAACGCTGTGCAACTTTTGTGTTAACCTTCGATGTGGAGACTGAATATCTTCCCGAAAAGCAGATCTCTGTCCTATGCGCGATTTTTATTTTAGACGTGCTTTGCGCGTCTGAACATTAATTTAACTGCGATTAATCGCTCCATCAGATCTGTGAAATGCGTAAGTCGGGCAGTCCACCTTTTTAAACGTATAAAATTTCCCAAGCCGCGATGTTAGATTCACTGTGAGACACAACATTCCAGTGGAAACTAGCACCTGACTCAGCCCACACAACTAGCCTTCTAAAAGTCGACACCCATGTGGCTCACCCTCTGCTATGAGAAAATGAAGCAAGTAGGGAGGAGGATCGAATAAGTGTAGAAATCCTCGAACTGGGCACAGTGTGGTGTAATAAATGTGAGAAAGGGAGTCCCATAGTTGTGGGTTGAGTTTCAAGTCATATGCTTGCTCACATTGCAATCTCGATATCATTATCGTTGACATTGTCGCAAGATTTTACTGTTATCCGTCCGGGTCTTCTTGTGTTGCGGCTTGTCGAGAAGACGGGGTGAGTGAAACTTCCGACTTGAGCACGTCCTTTACCCCTCCAAATATCGCTGCTGTTGTCGTTTTACCGGTCTCTTACCCGTAGCTTTAGTGCTGAATTGAGGCAGCGCCGCATAGCAAATTAAGATAAGCAACGGGTTGCGGATAGTAAGGGGAAGGGATGAATCCAGGCCAGATCTGCTATGCTAAGTAGTTTAGGTACAAGCTTTAACACTGCCTTATTTCAGCGCTTCACTCGTACGTGAGCTGCTACCCCGGAAGACTAGGTACAAACCTGGGCGATGACTTAAGTAAGATTAAGCACAAGCTTCAGAGCTGCCTTGAAGCGCTTCACTCCAGTGTGAGATAGGCCGGCGGTCATGGTTAAAAAGGCGTCAACACCTCGGTTTTCTCGCTATTGTTCTTCTCAGGCGCTTCCAGTCTGTACGTGACTCCAGGACACGACCCAACCATGCCGGATTCCGGTCTGGTGTCCGACAGGACTGCGTCCTGTCACCCATTCTGTTTAACTACCTCATAGACTGGATTCCCGGCAAGGGCATATATGAAGAGGCCGGTGTTGAACTTGCACCCGGATGCCGGCTTACTGATCTTGACTACGCCGATGATATTGCGCTGTTAGCCTCAAGCTTTGGTAGTCTACAGTCGGTAGTGTCGCGGTTAAATGAGATCGCTATGTCGGTAGGCATGTCCATAAATTCCGGAAAGACGACGTTGCTCTCGAGCTGCATCTCTGACCAGGCGAAGGCACCCCTGGGGATAAATGGCCATCAACTTGAAGAAATAGACAACTTGAAATACCTCGGGGCGAGACTGCTACCGAATGGGCAGAGCAAGGACGACATTGTCTCCCGTATCGATGCTGCTCGAAAGCGCCTATGCATCCGACGTGACATCTCCATCGCCACGAAGATTTGTGTATACAGTGCATCCATCCGGTCAGTCCTCATCTATGGATGTGAATGCTGGGCTGTGCGCGCTGAAGATGAGCGAAGACTGGAGGTCTTTGACCACCGATGCGTAAGGACGATCCTGCGGGTTAAGTATAGTGACTTCATCTCAAATGAGACAGTCCGCATCCGCTGCGATCGTATCACGAGGATATCTCAGGCCATTCAAGAAAGGCGACTGAGGTGGTTTGGACACGTTCTCCGTCGTCCGCCCCACGAGCTTACCTATGCTGCCCTCGACCTGGCGCCGCAGCCCACCTGGTAACGTCGAAGAGGAGGGCAGCTGAAGACTTGGCTCGACAATGTCCGTCAAGACATGGAAGCAGTTCTTGGACATTCTATCTTTGGTCTTCGTTGCTGGAGAAGAGACTTGGTGGAGCTTTCCGGATCCGCTGCCGCCAATCGCCACGCATGGAGAGGTACCGTTCGTGACATCATTGAGGCCGGTTAGATCAGACAGGATCACAGCCGTAACAAGTACATGTAAGCATCAATAACCTGGAAGATAAAGCTTCAGCCTTAGCACTGGTCAGTTTAATTGTAACATTTGAATTTAGGCATGCATGTAAGTAATCATGTAAGCCCAGTAGTTAAGTTTGCTCCTCAGCTCCTTTTTACATGCAGCTCCTATGCTACATGTGTGATACGAGTCCGAGGATGTCATGGTTAACCGTGACTATGGCGGCCAGCTGACGCATTTACCAGACACCATCAACCCAGTGCGTTTAGAGGCTGCTGAGTGGAGTGGGAGCCAGACGGCGACGGCTCCTTCTAATCCCCTGGATGTGTAAATTGTGATGTGATTCAAGCAGGCCGGGCGCTGTGATATTTGCAGACGGGTTCGCCCCCCGTGTCAACCACTGCGCTCAATCACACCTCCGGTCTTCTTGACTGTGCACTGACACCGGGCACAGGTGGGTAAGGGAAACGAGTGTGGTAGGTGCTGCGCAAGCCTAATATCGCTTAAAAATAATTCATTCCCAATTCAGCCCGTTTGCCTTCAGCTTGCTGAAGCACGCAGTGGACATCGTCGAAACCGACGGTCGAACTGTCACCCCAGCATTTGATTCCTCCTTCATGAAGATTTACTTTGTAGATTAGGCCAAAGCGATCTGCGTGGACGTCTTTAAGTAGCGTTCGTTTCCCAACGCCGTGAAAAGGAGTACCCTAGGTTGTGCTTATGAGTAAATCTGATGATTGACTCCGTTTTTCTCCAGTTTTCATTCAAAGATGCTCACCCGGTACATGCATTTTCGCCTGCTTTTTATAACTTTTGTTGTTTATCTATTTCGCAGTCTTACCGTTGAGGCTGAGATTCTGCCTAAACAAGACTGGTTTTTCGAACACAAAATTAGCTCGTATGACCCTTTTTTAAAATCTTAAGTCTAAATAATCTCCGTTTTAAGTACATCGTGTCTTTTTTCGGTTCTCACCCTTTTACTGAGGAGATTCTCTTCCATTTCTGACTGCGCTAGATTCCTTGATGGTCACTAATGACTCCATACAAGTATTTGCTGCGGAGATATGGGGTGCCCTGCGGGCTCTGGAGACCTTGAGCCAATTGATTTGGTGTTATCCCGACAGCGAAATGGTAAGCCAGGCCGCCTTTCCTTCTTAAACTCTTTCAAAATGCTACGGGATTCACAGTATGTACAAAATACCATAAACATCACTTAGGTTTTCAAATGCACCTTCACGGCTTCTATGCTAGCGACTGCATATACTCGGTTCAAAACGTTTCCGACTGATTTGACAATTATCCGGAGTTCTAATGAAAAACCTTTAGCTGAGGGCTTCCTTAAGGTCTCATCCCTTTTCACGTTGTTTCTGTTTTCGAGTTTTTCCCTCGAGCTCTTCGAGAAGCGTGCACTTTCCTCAAATTTTCTGTCTTGTTCGGTTGTAAATAAGAAGAACCTTATTTTCTCCGTCAGCTGGGAGAGCGATTGCACCAGCTAGGTGGTAATGGTGTCAATTATTGTCGATCGGACAGGGCTACTTGTATTAGACAGCCCCCCTCCCACCCCCCTCGAATATATCACGCAAGGCCATCTGTAATAAGGGATTGGTAGTATTAGTAGTAGGGGGATTTTAAGGGAGACTATGCTGCTCCGACTTCTCGCCGCCGGGATTGAAGCCCACCCGGCGGGGCTCCTGATCCAACCAGGGCTACTAGCCAGCCAGCCAGTTCCACGCGCGCTGTGCCACTTCGACTACCGTCTTCAGCAAAACAGTCGGCTGAACCTCGACCATCGAATCTGTTGCCTGCTAATTCAAAATGCAGGATGTAATTTCAGCCTTTTCTCTCTTCCTCTCACTCACGCACACAATTCTGGTCTGGTACTGTCACTGGGCTAACTATATGGAGCAGTAAGCCCCCTCTTCCCAAGACGCGGAGTAAATTAGTCGCACTGCATACGATCCGCTTCTTCTATTCCATCCTTAGTTCGAATGTGTGGCTGACCACATGACCGGGCTTTGATTTTCATCGCGTTGCTGCACATGCTAGCTTTGGGTCGGCGTGCAATTCCAACACCTAGTCCCGAAGCGATATGGTCAGTTGCTTCTGAGATGTCTCTGATATATGGTAAAGGGTGCCATATCTTCGGTGGTGTTTCTGCTTGGGCCTACCGTGGCCGAACGCGTAGGCATCGGTTTATAGACGCCTTTGGGTATCCATTCAGCGTAAATTAGTCGCTTTCCTTCAATCTGCTGCAGTGGGTCTGGATCTGCTTGAAGAACGTTCTTACACAACTTCGTTTGTGAGCAACCGGATGGTTACTGTTGTAACCCCGGTGTGTTCCTGTGTCAACACTGGTTATGTTCTCCAGTACGTGTTAGGCAGAGAAGACGGACAGCTAGTACTTTACTGTCAGGCGTACTAGTACATCAGTTCTATTTCCGTGTGTCCAGCAGCTTGCCTTCTGTGGTCGGTCTCGTCTCGGCAGCAATCTCAGGTCGTCGGCAGCGTATCCAACAACAGAGTCTTCGTCCTGCTCGCAGCCTCGCTATTTAAGGGGCAGTCATCATTGCTCCCCATTGGCTCTCCAGTGTGGTCGTGCGCGTGCTCGCTGGCGCACGTCTCTGCATCTGTCCTCAGCGTGACCTCACTGATAGCAACAAACCGGCTCCGGGCCAGTCTGGCTTCGCGTGCCTCTTTGCCCTGGCCTAATGTTTACCCTTTGAAGGTCGCTTGGAACTGCAAGACCCGGCCATCAGTCAGGTTCCTTTGTTCTGGTAGTCTCGGGATTGCTTGCGTGATAACTCGCGTCCGGGCCATCCCAACACTTTGGATCGTCAAATTGGCTTTACCAGCGATTGAGTTTCCTCATAAAGGATTCAAAATGGACAGTAAAGTCTGCTAAAGAGTTTATGACCCGCATCCAGCACCTGAAAGTATAGGCAGACGAGGTGATGGTGTCGTTCGATGTGGTCGCGTTGTTCACCTCAGCTCCACCCGGTCTGCCTATCAACACTATCGACGGGCTCTCCCGCGGAAACTATGAGGAGACCGAACACAAACTAAAGCGGGAGCATATTATCGAGCTTTTGGAACTGTGTCTTCAATGAAAGGGCCCCTTGGGCCTTAAATATACAATTTATTCTATTAAACTTACTGTACATTCAATGGCCAGGCTTACCAGCATAGGAAGTGGACTCCGATGGGCTCGCCTATGTCTGGGCTAATTACCGAAGCCGTTTTGCAGACGCTAGCGCAGGTAATTTTCAACTGTTACCCCTCAAAATTCTGGACCAGATATGTTGCCGACACATTCGTCATAATCAAAAGTAGAAACGTGCCAACATTCAAGGCACCACGAAATTCCAACTTTCCGGACATACATTTCACAATGGAAGAGGAGGTCGATAATCAATTGCCCTTCCTCAACGTTCTAGTAACAAGGCTGGCGGACGGGAAGATAAGGACGACGGTATGCCGTAAGGCGACCAACACTACGCACCTCCTTCACTTAATAAGTAACCACCCCGTCGGTCACAAACGCAGTTGCGTCAGGACTCTTCCAGCGCGCTCAAAAACACTGCAGTGACTACGATGGGAGGAAGGAGGAGAGGAAGTACCTACATGCCCTATTCGAGGCTTATGTTTACCCGAAGTCCTTCGTACACAAGCATCTCGGGAAGTGCCGCTCTGAGGTGTCGACCGAGGAGAAACCAAAGTTCTGGCTGTAAATTCCCTATCTGACAAATGTCTCGGATGCGACTGTAAGACTGCTAAAACCGTTCGGGATTGGCGTGGCTCACAAACTGGCACTAAATATCCGATAACGGGTTATGAAGCCTTAAGATCCGCTACCAATGACCGAAAACTCAACAGTGGTCAACAGCATCCCTCGTATATGTATATTTGAAGAGTTACAGGCAAGGAATGCCCTTGTGGGCCCTATTAACGTAAAGCAAATCATATCATTCTTACAGTTAATATGAAGTTGTAGGAAGACATATGATACCATGACAGACTGTCGAATGAATTGTCACGGAAACGTATGGAAGCAGTCTAGAGCCAGAAAAATTATTTACAATGCTGGCAGCAGGAAATCGAGTTGTAAAATTCGCTTTTTGTCAAATAGAATGGCATCGAGTCTTTTTTTAATCTCCGCAATTGTGTCAGCAGCAACCGTCTCGCTTTGTAGCAAGTTTCAAGGTCAGACCACGCGTAGGCTGAAGAAATATTTTCGGAGGTCCAAGCGAGTGCGTTCGTTTGTTACCTTGTAAGGGTGGCCATGCAGGTGAGTTGAGTTGGCTAATTCGAAGGTATTAGCCAATTTTAAGGAGGAACTGGGGCCCCAGATTATCCCGAATGTCCAGACCAGGCTGCACTGGACGCTCCTGTGAGACAAGGTAAAAAGGTTTTGGTTGATCAATCTCTCCAGATATGGTAATTCCCTGCGACCATCGACCATTTGTCGCCCTGCGTTGCACTTGGTCAAGAAGGTCCATATCTTTCTTCAGCCACGGTATCCAAACTGGCATTCCATATCCAAGATGTGGTCTCACAAAGGTGCCAAATAATTTTCTGAAGAGTTCAGGTGGGAAGATTTTGAACGCTCGTCTGATCCAGTGCAGGGTACTAGTTGCCTTCTGGATGGCCTCTTTACAGTGCTCTGTTGGCACAAAGTTTACGGTTGTCCATATACCTAGATCTTTTTGCATATCAACCTCTTTTAATGCGGCGTCATTGATAAAATAACTGTGATTCTGTGACACTCTTCACCCCGGGCTTATGTGTAGAACCAGACACTTGGATACATTAAAGTTAAGAAGCTACGTGGACGACCAGATAACCAGTATATCTATGTTCGACTGTAACCCCTTTACGTCGTCGGCGTAGCTAACTTCAGTCCATATTTTTATGTCATCCGCAAAAATGACAGCTGCGCAATCAAGGTCATTGAGGCAGTCATTTGCCTATATCAGGAAGAGTAATGGGCCCAAAACTGATTCTGGCGGTGCACCACGCTCGACATTTGTCCATTCCGGGGTTGAGTTTCCAACAACAATCCTCTGTTCTCTGAGGGACAAGAAACTGCTGATCCATTTATAAATATTTCCTTGAATTCCCACGCTCCAAATCTTCTGTAGAAGAAGCTTGTGTGTTACACTATCGAAGGCCTTCTTGAAGTCGCAAAATATGACATCAATTGGATAGTTCTTATCTGCGGCCTTTGTCCACTTCTCCTGTGAGTAAAGAGCACTCGTGACGCAAGAGCGTCCTGGACGAAAGCCGTGCTGTCCAGCACATAATATTTTGAATGAGGAAGAAGGCAGGTCGAGCACCAGCTACTTGACCTGCCTTCTTCCTCATCCATGCAAGTACCTGGATCGCGAACTTTTGCATTCATTCGGGAGCATAATATTTTGTTGCGTTCCAGGAATTCCATTAAATGCTTCTTGATAACGCACTGCATTATTTTGCACGCGATGCAAGTTAGACTTACAGGACGTCTTGGCAGCAATCTCAAGTCGTCGGCAGCGTATCCAACAACGGAGTCCCTGTTCTGCTCGCGGCGTCGTATTTAAGGACCGGCAGCCTTTGTTCCCTATTGGCTTCTCCGCTAGTGGCCCATGCGAGGAGCCATCGTGCGTCAGCCATGGCTAGCTAGTAGCCCTTGTTGGATCAGGAGCCCCGCCGGGTGGGCCTCAATCCCGGCGGTGAGGAGGAGAAGTCGGAGCAGCATGCCCGGGAGGGGCTCCTCCGTCATCAAAAACACAGATGGAAAGGATGGGAGATAGATCCACCGTAGGGAGGTTTGGTGTAGCAGACCTTGGCCGCCGTAAGGGCGGGTGGGAACGCGGTCGAAGACGCGTCTGCTGTGGTTCCCCGTCTGCTGTGTTTCCCCCGTCTGCTGTGGTGCGTCAGCCATCGTGACACTTGGCGCGCGCACTTTGCCCCTGGCCAGGCATGACCTCACGGGTGGCAGACTCCGGCCGCGGTTGTCCTTTCGTGCTCGCGTGTCGTAACTTGAAGGTAACTCTCTTTGCCCGCTCTGCATACACCGGTAGCCTGTTCAAGTTCTTTATTTTCGTGTCCTCAGGACGGCCCGAGTTATGACTTGGCCGTCGTAACAGTTGCTAAGACAACTGGGAACTTGTATTGTGTTAGTTGAGTTCCTGTAAACTGTCGTCTCAGTGATACTGTCGAGCATTCTCTTGACGAGGACATCAAGGAAAGGCAGCTGCTATTCTTTTTCCTCTTCCCTGGTAATTTTTATGCTAGGGAAGAGTCTGTTGAGCAAGTGATAGCAGTTGTTCAGTATGGTTTTCTTGACGATCACAAACATGTCTTCAACGTAACGACACTAAAAAGCCGGCTCATGTTGAGTAAAAGCAGTGCTTTCTAGCTCCTATAGGACCAGCTCTGCTCGCAGCTGGCAGACAACATAACCTTATATCTAAGTTGCCTGAGTCTGTGGCTGACAGCCAACATTGCTGTCAACCGCCCTTGTCCAATGCCCCTGATTATACCCGAGCACATGGGGCTCCTGGATAGTGTCGTTTCATTCTGATTAGGGCTGATACTCGGATATTGGTTAGTTTGTAGCCATTTTTAAAACAGGGGTCCCCGCCGGAGTCCAAACTGGGTGCAGTTGGGAGACGGAGAAAAGCCGCGACCTCAGCCGGCTTGAGCCAAAGGTCCACGTGGGTGAGTTGGGTGCCTGGCCGGGAACTGCAGGCGAAAAGATGACGGCTGTCATGCGGCGAGACGCCGCAGTCAGGACAGCAGTCGGGTATGGACGGGTCGAGCCGGTGGAGTATGCAGTAGCTACTGCGTAGTTGCGCCAGAGTACAGCGAGTGACTCTCGGTAGATGTGGTTCTGAGGCCGCAATCGGAGGAGGATAGCCACCCAAAAGGACCGGGGGATAGTAGCTGGATTTTGCGTCCACAACGGCTCTCTGGTGAAGGTGCTGGGAGCCCGTCTTAACGGTGGAGCCATCAGTGGGTAGATCCGAAAGAGACGAGGCGACAGCTGCCTTGTGGAGAGCTCGGATAGACGACCAAACGTTACGGCTAGCCTCAGGAGCGTTGCAACGATGGTGGTTCGGATGGCCAGGTTGTAAATAGGTCCACCAGAACTGCTGGCCCAAGAGTTTTTTGTGTGGGGCGACCGGCAAGACAGAAGCTTCTGCATCAAGGTGATCGATGAGTGACATTTTATAGCAGCCCGTGATCGTGTGGAGGGCACCGTTCTGTGCTGACTGAAGGCGGCGGAGGCTGGAGGAGCTGATTGTGGGAGACCAGACTGGGGCCGCATTGGTGAGATGTGACTTGGCCAGTGCTTTGAATGTGGTCACCAGCGTCTCTTTCAAGCAGCCCCAGGATGTGCCCGCGAGAGCCTTGAAGACCATGGTGCATCGGCTCACTTTGCTTGCGACCTCCCTCGCGTGGTCCGCAAACGGAAAGAGCGGATCTAAACGGATGCTAAGGAGCTTGGGCTTACGGACCAGCGGCAAAGCGTCACCGTTGACGATGATAGCCGGGTGACGGTTGAACTCTTTCGGGTCCAGCGTAAAAACAGTGACGGACGACTTGGCTGCCGAGGTCCTCAACCCGCGCTGAGTGAAGAAGTCCACAACATCAGGCATGGATTTCGAGAGGACCTGTGCAGCCTGATCGATGTGATGATGCTGGCAGAAGAAGGTGACATCATCAGCGTATGATACCACTTTGGCAGGTGCCTGGGGGGATTGGGAGTTCCCGCATGTAAATGTTGAACAGCGTCGGACTGAACACAGAGCTTTGAGGAACACTGCAAGTCTGCTTACGGGGTTTGGAGACAGTGCCGCGGAAGAGGACACGATCGTGCCGGCCACGGATGTAAGCCGCCAACCATCGGACCAGGCCAGTCCAGAGAGACCAAGTCCTGCAGAAGCTGATCGTGGCAGACGCAGTCAAGGGCTCGTGACAGGTCAATTGAGACTGTCACGGTCTGCGTAGCGGGCTTCTGTTGATTGAAGCCCTCGAGAATGGTGTCACCAAGCTCGAAAAGCGCTGTTGTTGTGCCAGGCCCCGACCTGAAACCATGTTGGTGGCTAGACAGATTCGCTTTAGACGTCATAATTGGGTGGAGAAGTCGTTCCAGAATCTTCGCCAGGGCGATTTGGTGATAGGAGATCGCTAGAGTGGGGTCCTTGCCAGCTTTGACCATTGAGATGATGATGGACTGGCGCCAGCAATCGGGGATGATTGAACTGACCAACGAAAGATTGAAAATGGCAGCCAGGTAGGCAGCCACCTTAGGGCCGATATGGCGCAAGTGGATACGTGCCAGGCCATCTGATCCTAAGGCTTTCGAGGCTTTCGTTTTCTTGACGGCGGTGAGGATGGCATCTGCCGCGAAGGAAATGTCCGGAGGCGGGGCCTTATTGAGTAGGCGAAGCAGGGAACGCTAACTCTTGGGACGAGACACCGAGTGGGGCGAGAACAGTTGGTTCATCTTCGCGGCAATCTGACCGTTATTCGAGATGAAGATGCCGTCCCCGAAGCTAATGGACTGGTTAGGTGTGTCAGCCCGGGGCTTGGTCAGATTGCGGAGAAGTTTCCAGGTGGCAGCTGAGTTGCCGCGGAAATAACAATTTGCAACTTTCATGCCAAAGTTGCCGTTTGTCGTCGTTGACGGTCTTGGTGATCCAGCCGTTAAGTTCGCCGACACGCGGGTCATTTGCATCACGCGCTCGTATCTCATCTCTCTCACGTTCCAGTCGGGGGGCTTCAGATAGGTAGTTAGGGCGGAGAATGGGAATGTGACAGTTCGGTATATGGTGACGTGCTGCTGCCAGAAGCAGCTGACGAACGGCCCTCTCCGCCATGTGGACACATGTAGGGGGTGGTAGCAGATCGGTTCCAGCTTCGCATTCGGCGGTAAACGCTGTCCAGTCAGCTCTCTTGAAGTTGATAAAGTGCCTGTTTGGAGCCTTGATACAGTCGGCAGAGGTGGCCACTTCGAGGACCATGGGAAGGTGATCGCTCCCTAGGCTGATTTCCGTGCTCCAGATGGTGATTACCAGGCTGAGACTGGCAAGGGAAACATCGGGAGAACTGGGCGGGTGGGAACGCGGAGGAAGACGCGTCTGCTGTGGTTCCCACTCGGATGTTCATCTACATCTGCTGTATTCTGCTTGTAATCGCACACGGTAAATTCGCTTAAGGCTCCGTTAGTTATTTCAGACGTCCAACAACGTATAAAGCCAGTGAAAGCATTTATCGATAAGGATCTATTCAGATAGACACAAAATAGTAAAAAAAGGGGGTATAAACAACAGTTTAAAAGATTAAGGACGATACCGGGAAGGGGTGGGAGTGTAGCTAAAGGATACCACCAGACAGAGCATCGAACTGTAGGATCCCCACAGGAAGTGTAACTGCTACTCATTGCTGTCTTACGGGGAAGGTGGAGCTGGAGCCTACCACCAGGCTGGGGACAATCCTGCACCTTCACTGCGAGGACGCACCACTAGCACCGTCTTCATCAAAACTCAAAGTCACCACCCTCACATATTCAAGCAAATGAATCACTCTGTCCTGATGGGCTGCTACAGTGCACTGCCTCAAGTTCATGCAAATTCGCAGCAAGCGGTTTCCGACTCACTGACCGGCAGACACTTGAACGAATTCACTCGCACAGACACGTGTCCAGTGTAACAGACCTGAATAGACTAACCCCAACTTTCGGTGACCTTTAGTAGGAACAAGACTTGTTGCTACCAAGAAAGGTTTTTGGGACTATTTATCGCTAGAGTAAAGATGGTGGGGAGTTCTACGTAGGACAAACACTGAGCGGTCCATTGGCGGGAACCGGCTAGATTGGGGATGATCATTGACGGTTCGTTGGCGACAGCGGCGACGATGTGAGGAGACGTCACGGAGGCAGTCTCCGGTCCAAGACAATGGACATCATATCTCCTCGGTATCTGTAGGACCTCCAGATGACGTGAATGGGTTTGAGGAAAGCTAATAGGCATGAGTAAGTATGACAATGAAAGGCAGGATGACACGGCAGATAAGCCAATAAGCAGTCGAGGCTGCACATTGTGACAATGGCAGTTTGTACTGAGAATAGGATTAAAATTCAGAGGTGACTACCTCACACGGTGTCGTTGTCCTGTCCGAGAAGTCGAAGGTGACTCACCCAGATTTACGTTCAGTGCGGCTACCTCCATACAGGACAACTGTGGCTAAATCTCTGCATGGTCACTTGAACGCGCCACGCTTCGGCTGACGCAGCATGGGCCTCTGAATAAGATAACCCCTCGGGTAATGCAACACGCACCAATGGCACACCACTTGAACTTGCTCCAAAAGCAGCTGCCACCGTCATCCAATCACTCTGTTTGCGCTGACGCCTGAACGCAGTCAACGCTAGCCCTGGCTTCGTCAGTGGCCACTGACGCCTGAGACAGCGACTTAAGGTTATGTGCACAATAAATCTCTTTCATAGGTGCCTTTTACTTACAACTTGGGATTGAGCTTGATGATGGTAGTGCTCCAAGCATAACCCACGACGTAAACTCATACGAGATTTCCTGTAGGGAATAAAGGCCTTGTTAGAGCTGGTTGAACAGCTTCTCGAATAACTGTTAGAACTGTTGGTCTATTCATTTTTCAGCTCGAATAACTGTAAGAACTGGCTGACGAGTTCTCGTGTAACTGCCGGTAATCTTGGCCTTTTCGTTTTGCAGCTCGAATAACTGTTGATAATGCAATATTTCTTAATGCTGTGCTGCGTTTCGTCACCTGAATAGACGCACCCGAGGTCAGTAGCTATGTCAAAGGACAGTCAGGTAACTCGGTTATTCTTTATATGGGTCTATAGAAATAAACAGTAAAGTTAACAGTACACGATAGGTAAAAAATGTGAGGTAGAAATCAAAAGGAGGGTGGAAATACATTCAAGGTGTTTGTTTGTTTCGGCTGTGATCCTGTCTGATCCAGCCGGCCTCAATGATGTCACGAAAGGTACCTCTCCATGCGTGGCAATTGGCGGCAGCGGATACGGAAAGCTCCACCTAGTCTCTTCTCCAGCAACCGAGACCAAAGATAGAATGTCAAAGAACTGCTTCCATGTCTTGACGGGCAGTGTCGAGCCAAGTCTTCAGCTGCCCTCCTCTTCGACGTTACCAGGTGGGCTGTGGCGCCAGGTCGAGGGCAGCATAGGTAAGCTCGTGGGGCGGACGACGGAGAACGTGTCCAAACCACCTCAGTCGCCTTTCTTGAATGGCCTGAGATATCCTCGTGATACGATCGCAGCGGATGCAGAGAGTCTCATTTGAGATGAAGTCGCTATACTTAACTCGCAGGATCGTCCTCACGCACCCCAGATGCAGGCGGGTTACCCAGGGAAGGAGGGTTACCCGTTAGCCAAGCTACAGGCTACCTGGCGCGTCCACGGGTGGCGGATAGTGGCGCGGCCTTCAGTGAAGGTTAGCTGCGAAATAAGCAGGCTCCCGAGTCTGGCGAATAAGCAGTCGCGGACGCAGCAGCGACAGTGTTACCAGGGCGTGATGGGCTGAGGTCTGGCGTACCGACTGCCCTATAAAATGCCGCAAGTCCCATTGACGGCACTGTGACATGGCCAGCGTGAACGGCCATTAAATAGGTTTGCTTGCCACCAACACCACTGCCTTGTGGTTAGGTTCTTGAGCCAAAGTGCTAGATGAGACAACCTCGAACAAAGAATCCGAGCGGCCGTTGGGGACCCACCTGTATTCAAAATTCCCAAGAAACCTTATGATGTCTCCTTACCTTACTATGATCACTGCTACGGCGTCCGCGGGAACCGACGCGCTCCGCAACCCTTGTCCGGTGGTGCGGGCGAATATTGTGCAAGCTGGATCGCTAAACAAAAAACGGACTCTTGGTATTGGATGCTGGAATGTGCGAGCATTTCTGGAACCTGGTACTCAAAGTTTGACAGCGCACAGTCTCCATGAATATCATGTGGATGTTTGTTGCTTGTCAGAGGTCCGGCTCCCCGACTCAGGCGCCCGAGAAATCAAAATCCCGGGAGTTGACTCCAATCTCATCCTGTATCACAGTGGTCCGTGTGACTCATCTAGTAGACACAGTGTGGCTATTGCCCTCTCGGAACAAGTCAACCGTGTACTATTGGCATGGGAACCAGTCAGCGACCAAATGGCCTATGTTTGACTAAATGGCCATTTTACGAACATCTCGGTCGTCTCTGTGTATGCACACACATCAGCGGCTGAACAGCAAGAGAAAGACAATTTCTACTCGCAGCTGCAGGAACTAGTCGAAAGACTCCCCCGCCGTGATCTGTTAATTGTTGCCGGGGGCTGGAATGGCCGGACTGGGCCCGGTGACCCGACAAACAGCCACCTTCTTGGTCGTTTTGGGCTTGGCTCTCGAACGGACAATGGTGAGAGGATACTGCAGTTTGCCGAACAGAACCGACTGTTTGTTACCAACACATGCTTTCAGCACCGTCACAAACATCGACTGACCTGGTATTCGAACGACGGCCGTACCACCAGTCAGATCCAGCTTGCACAATATTCGCCCGCACCACCGGACAAGGGTTGCGGAGCGCGTCGGTTCCCGCGGACGCCGTAGCAGTGGTCATAGTAAGGTAAGGAGACATCATAAAGTTTCTTGGGAATTTTGAATACAGGTGGGTCCCCAACGGCCGCTCGGATTCTTTGTTCGAGGTTGTCTCATCTAGCACTTTGGCTCAAGAACCTAACCACAAGGCAGTGGTGTTGGTGGCAAGCAAACCTATTTAATGGCCGTTCACGCTGGCCATGTCACAGTGCCGTCAATGGGACTTGCGGCATTTTATAGGGCAGTCGGTACGCCAGACCTCAGCCCATCACGCCCTGGTAACACTGTCGCTGCTGCGTCCGCGACTGCTTATTCGCCAGACTCGGGAGCCTGCTTATTTCGCAGCTAACCTTCACTGAAGGCCGCGCCGCTATCCGCCACCCGTGGACGCGCCAGGTAGCCTGTAGCTAGGCTAATGCGTAACCCTCCTTTCCTGGGTAACCCGCCTTCTTGGTGCTGAGACGAGCTATTGTTTGAATGACGCAGACGCGTTGTTGCTATTTCAAAAAGGGCAGGAAATTAAAGAACTATGGAGTCAATTAGGAGACGGTGCGGGGAGCAAATAGGTTGGGGGCGGGCGAATAGAAGCAATTCTGTGCCAAAAAAGGGGAGTAATAAGCAAGCGTCTGAGGACAGCGGTGATGACAGCTGTCATCGAACCATAGGGGGAAGGGGCAAAATTAAATTTCAGCGACTGGGGGTATGCAAATGGCCTTAAAAGGTGTCAGTAGGACAAAGAGGGTTTCAAGTTGTCTTCACCGCAGTCGCTTCTATAACAACACACGAAGAGTCAAATGGGTCAAGTGTGTTCAGGATAGCTCGGCCCGTCAGCTGCTGTGTTTCGTCCACTTTCATGTAGAATGCCGAGCGAGCTGAACGGGGGGTGGGGACAGTATTCAAGCAAGCACTTAAGTGGTGCTTGGCCGGGGGACTAGATTAAACGC
Source organism: Ligula intestinalis (assembly GCA_036362985.1). NCBI lineage: Eukaryota > Metazoa > Platyhelminthes > Cestoda > Diphyllobothriidea > Diphyllobothriidae > Ligula > Ligula intestinalis. The sequence goes on along the minus strand of JAYGXS010000005.1, from coordinate 15,602,973 downwards.
CAGTGTGGAGTCAACAGTAACATAATTCTTGGACGAAGGGGACTCGGGTATGCAGTTCAGTTCTTGGAGGAAGGGGACTCGGGCACGCAGTTCAGAGCAAATTAAATCCGAAGATGACATTGACGTGGTGAATGTCACAGGCCTTGACGGTCTAACAAGTGCGCATATGTCATACTAACCATTACAGTGAACATGAAGGTTCAACTTTAGCGGACAAATATGTCAACCTTGTGCTCCACAGCAGGCTGGTGACTTAAACATGAAATAGTTTAAAGTGATATCATACTTACGACAGTTCCCCGGTCGATTTCGACGATGGGCACCACGCGCTCCAACAAGCCGCAGCAAACGCTGAAGCAAGCTGCAACAGACACTAAGGCAAGTTGGGCAAGCAACACGAAGGCTACAGCAGGCAGAAGTAGCACAGCGAACTACCGCATAAGAAAACAGGAGTTTAAGCAGACTTGCGGAGAATCTGCCCACTCGCTCGCCACTCCCACCTTATTATACTTACACTGTGTCTGCCGCACTTTTCTCTTTCGCACACTTGGCCCTGGTGGCAAAGCAGAGGTACGACGATCGGAGGTGTAGTTGGACCTGAGACCAACAACGTCTAGTAGGCTTTCTACGTGTGCCGCAAACCGCCTGGACTCTGCGAAATTGGCCGAGTTTAACAGGAATAAGAAGGACTAAGAGACCAACAGCAGAAGACCAACAGCTGTTTCGATATGAGGTCTGTTAGCTGAAGTAGACCGTAAGTAAAATTTCTCGAAAAATCTTTAAGGCATCGTATAGGGAAAAATGACTCAATGAAAACCAAAAAACATGGACAAAACCTCTACAATACTGATTTGTCAAGTAACCCCATTCCCCCTCCAGCCACGTTAAGGGATGTCGAACACCACCCATTCGCGTAGATAGGAAAGTGTCATGAGATACAGAAACGATTGTTAAAATTAAATTTATTGCAACTAGTAAATATTGATAGACTTTAGGAGGAGAGGAGGTGAATATGCACACGAATAAGAGCGTGTACATGGGAATGAAAGCATACAGAACAGAGTACCTCGCTTCGCCGGTAGCCACTGACGCCTGCGAGAGCAACCGGGAATTCGGTGCCCAATTACTTCCTTCCACACGTGTCTCCTATTTTTTACCTACAACTTCGGATTTGGCCTGATGATTGCGGTGCTCCGAGTACAACTGTAATGCCCGACTTAGAGGAAGCGGCGTCTTCTGGAGGTGTAACGCCCGACTTAGAGGAGGCGGCCTCTCCTGGATCTACCTTGTATGGAACTTCCTTAGAGTCCTCTTCTCTCTGTTCGGGTACACCGTTGTTGTTATTGTGAGGTTCTATCGCACCAGCATACAATCAGTCAGAATCCGAATGGGAATGAGGAGAACACAATATATTGGCAGATTTACAGAATCAATCGTAACAGAGTTAATATGCCGGTACCGGCCAGAGACAGGAATGTTGATTGACAGGATTTGAAGGGGAAGTGGCGTTATGAACGTCCACAGGAGTAGTGGTGGCTTCTTCCTCGCAGGCTTGCTTTAAAACAGAAGAAGACAGGGAGCAGACACGTGCGCCAAGTCAATACCGGAAAAAGTGACTTACCCGCCAAGCGTGCATTAAAAAACATATGGATCGGACCTACCGGGTCGGCCGCAATACAACTACTGCTTCGACTCCATAAGTTCATTGGATTGTCAAATACGAGACATAATATCAATTTAATTTACACCCCCTGTCATGGTGAATTTTAATGCCGCATTTTCGTCAGTAGTACACCATTAGTCGACGAAGTTTGGCGCTGCAGCGATTTGTCCGCGTTGTGTTTACCTCACTTAATTCTCTTCCACCAACAGTAGCATAGCAACGCACTAGCTTTCGTTTAGAGAACGAGGGAGAGAAAGCAAGGGGCCTCGGACTTCACACACCCTCTGCCATAAGTGGAACTGGACCGTTGAAAAATTCTGTCATGACCGCTAGCTGCATGTGGTTGTCTTTCGTGAAGAAACCCGGCGTTGGACTTGTACTAGGTAGACATCACTCAAGAAAGTAACAGTCGAGCCCGGTAGAAGCGAATAGACGAGTTCCAGGACGCTTCCTCCCGAATATTTGAGCCTCTCGGCTGATTGGTTATGAGAGTTGTGGAGGGTGTGTCGTGAAAACCGCCTAGTCTTCCCGTAGTCCCGTATACCCGTGACCATTAAGTGCAATTGGCACATTCTTACTAAGGCGCGTTTCACCGAACTGGCGAATGATGATGCCGCCTGGTTGTTGCTTGGTCGCATAAATGCAGATTTACTGATAGTTACCATGTGTAAACACGTGACTGAGAGGCATCTGTTTTTTGTGTGAATATATATATATATATATATATATATATATATGCGTTTACAGCGAACTGGCGTTGGGCTTGCCTCTGCTGTGATTTTTCACTGATTTCTGTCACGTAAACGTGCCGATAATGGACTAAATCTTGGTCCATTTTGCGCCGACCGGGTATGTTTGGCACGCGTAATCGGAGCCCGATCCCACCTCCGGTCTTGTTGATTCTGCCATGACACCGGTCCTAGGTGTGTGCGAGGGAGGAGAGAGCGCGGTAGATGCAACGAGAGTCTATTGTCATCCCCAAGTCACCGTCACTGCGTTGTGGGAATAAATGGCGGACATTTTTGGAATCGACGGTCGAACCGTCGTGGCCTTATAAGCCCCTACAATTTCTGAGTGTCAGGTAGTGTGGGCATGTGTGGTATGCGTGTCGCGTGTTGGTCATACTGTGATGGATTCGCGTGCGACCGACCAGACCAATGCGTGTTAACTAGTAGAATCCGGATTACTATGAAGTATCAAGGGGACAACTATCCACACAGGGTTCTGTCTCCCACCGACCGTTAAAGCGACCTGTCAAAGCGCCCTGAGCAGTGTGGCTTTATTTTGTATGGTGTCGTGGTTGCATTAGCTCTGAATCGGAGTTTCTCGGCGTTCATGGCTGCATTTACTTTCTGCAAATTCTTAACTGTTGCCCTGCATGCATTTTCAAGCACTAGCTGAAGGCTAACGCTACGTCAGCCGCACCGTCAAGTCTCCTTTAGAGTTGGAAGACTTCTAACGGACGGCTGAACTTATGACTGAGGCTGGGCTTCAGTATACTCTTTCTGTGGCTTTATGGCACTTTGAATCATATAAGCTTCGAGACTTCTCCTTAATAAGCGAGGCCTGGTACGTAAGGCTCTCGGTCGTGTATGGTACGTGTAAACGGACTGTTTTGACTCTCACAACCGCCCGCGCCAACCTCCGGTCGTATTGATTTTGTTTTACCAATCATATGTAATTTGCGCTGCGCCCTCGAGACAGAAGTAATTTGTGATAACTTACTACTATCACCGACGGAGACTTGATGCCGCAGGGTTGAGCAGTATTCGAGCGGGAGAATTCGTGGCACAAACTCTGCCACGTCGTCACCGCATTAGCACATTCCAAACGACAGAAGGACAGTGGCTGGTCAGACAATTCGCTCCGGCCTCTTGTTCACTATGCAAAGCTTTGCTCCTACCGACCAGATTTCACTCGAAACGCGTTTTTGGTTTGTAGTTGACATGGTTGCCAGACTGTCGCCTGCTTCTTCCGCTCAGAAAGGACTTCTACCTCGTTTAACCTTTGAGTTTGTTGTTTTTGGATATCTTTGCTGAACAATGTGACATACGAGACCTCGCGCTACCCTAATAGTTTTGTTTGTAGAGCTGCACATATTGAGGGCCAGTTTGATCTTTTGTTCACATCTTCCTCCATTCTAGGCCTTCATAAACCGGACCTTTATCGACGACCAGCCGCGTTTTCTCCATCGTGGAATCCTGCTAGACACAAGCCGACACTACCTGTCGAAGCGAGTCATCATGGCGAACCTGGTAAGTGTCCACTGGTTGGCCAACTCCCTGGCTTTAACGAGCTGTGAATGTTTGTGGTTTTGTATTGTTTTGCTGTAAACCGGGGGGGGGGGGGGGGGGGAGGGACAATGGCGCACATGCTTCTTTCTCGATGCCCTACTCCTCTCCCTTCCCTCAATTTAGGTATTCGTTTATCCCTTTCCTTATACCTTCCGTTATCTTGCACCGCTTCCTCCTGATCTGCATAACTCATTCCAGCGGTTTATTTAGTTCAAATCTCCTAGGCACCCTGCGCCTTCTCCATTATTTTATTTGCTTACTTATCTGAAAAACCTATTGCGAATCGGGGGTCAGTCGCATAATTTAACATGTATCGCATCCCTTCTTGTTATCGCAGTTTCGATCGAGTTATTATTGCCCTCTATAGTTACTTGAACTGCAATCCTGTGGCCCTGGAGATCTGTCAGGAATTGGGAGGCTGAACGGACCGAGGCAGCAGAGTTCTCTTGGAGGAATTTTAATTTCGAGTACATCCATTTAGCCAAATTATAAGTGGGGCTGCGTTTTAGGGCAACGATTAGCTGCAATGGAACGTTCGGTTTATGGATCTTTGGCAGACCATAGAAGCGAGCCAGGGCAGTATCTGTTGGTTTCATCGGACGTCGTTCGTTCTCTGTGATCACATTCTGGCGTTTGAATTCTCCAAGTAGTTTGTTCA
>JAYGXS010000005.1:15564941-15598258 GCA_036362985.1 Ligula intestinalis | reverse complement strand
AAGAGTCTCACGAGGTGTTTGATTTTAAGTGGACTCTGGGTTTCGTCATAACGCTCCTCAAGTGTCCATAGCCGGTCACGGGCCTAACCGAATGGGCGTGTTGCCATGACACAGCAGTTAGCATCAATGATAGCCGCATTTTATAAAGCAACTGAGGAAGGCGCGAACGCAAGTGCAATCGCTGGTTTTCCTGGAATGGTGGTTTCGGTCTGTCTTGGCGTTCGCTATGCTCAGAGCCTACTTTTTGAACAGTCGAGGATGTTGTGTCCAGTCAGATGAGCATTTCCGGCAATGACAAGAGAGACTAACTTATTAGCCGTCATCAGTCAGTCATATCCTCCAACTACAGTTGGTGCACCATCCGAGGCTCGAACCCGTGACCTGTTGATAAAAAGTCCAATACCCAAACTATCTGGCTGTACTACTAGCCACTGTGTGGCTGCTCACAGGCTTAGGATTTAGCACCAAGCCAGGACGGGACAAGTGAGTCTATGAGTGGGCGTCTATCAAAGGGTGTCTTTGTCTTACAAGCGTAATGACGAACGATGAAATATTGCTTTCTGACAACCATACCAACTCCTCTACCGGAAAAACGTAAGATTTAAATCGCTGTTCCGTTGCTCATTTACCACGAGCCATGGACTCTTATTTGGTCGGCAACGATCAAAAGTTTTCCGGGTAATGTTCACTTTTCTGATCCCATTTTGCTTTCTCGTGATCGAGCCAGCCTAACTACCAACTTAACATTATTGTACACTTGGCACGAAGCACACAATTTTGCCAACCAATCTCACTACGACCGTCAAAAGTATCTGTGAACATTGTTACAAAATCCTGCGACCAAAATGCACATGTTTTATGATTATAAGCTTTTGGTGCTTGCGGAATATTCTCGTGTAAGTGTCGAGAAAGTAATTCCTGCTGGTCGACAGGTTTGTTCGCAGCATGCACACCCACCCGTGTCTTTGCAGGTCGTTTGTGCACCCACCCACCCACCGCCAGTTCACTTGCCCACGAACACGCGCGCATGTGGCCCCGTGATCTTCAGTGCATTTTCCTTCAGCAATCGGTTGCTGCCGGTCGCACAGTCTATTTACTTCTACTTGTTACGACTGTGATCATGCCTGATCTAGCCGGCCTCAATGACGTTACGAACGGTACCTCTCTATACGTGACAATTAACGGCAGCGGATCTGGAAAGCTACACCCAGTCTCTTCGCCAGCGACCAGGACCAAAAATAGAAGGTCCAATAACTGCTTCCATGTCTTGACGGATGGTGTCGAGCCAACTCTTCAGTTGCCCTCCTCTTCGACGTTTCCAAGTGGGCTGTGGCGCCGGGTCGAGGGCAGCATAGCAAAGCTCGTGGGGCGGACGACGAAGAACGTGTCCAAACCACCTCAGTTGCCTTTCCTGAATGGCCTGAGACATCCTAGTGATCCGATCGCAGCGGATGCAGACTGTCTCATTCGAGATGAAGTCGCTATACTTAACTCGCAGGATCGTCCTTAGGCACCGGTGGTCAAAGACCTCCAGTCTTCGCTCATCTTCAGCACGCACAGCCCAGCACTCACATCCATTGAGAAGGTTTGACTGGATGGATGCACGGTATGCACGAATGTTCGTGGCGATGGAGATAGCGCTTCGGATCCATAGGCGTTTTCGAAGGATTGAGAAAACCTAGCGAGTAGCATCGATACGGGAAACAATGTCGTCCGTGCTCTGCCCATTTGGTAGCAGCCTCGCCCCGAGGTATTTAAAGCTGTCTACTTCTTCAAGTTGATGGCCATTAATCCTCAGTGGTGCCTTCTTCTGGTCAGGGATGCAGCTGGAGAACAACTTTGTCTTTCCGGAAGTTATTTAGATGCCAATGGACATAGTGATCTCATTTACCCGCGACTATGCAGACCGTATACCACCAAAGCTTGAGGCTAGCAGCGCAATATCATCGGCGTAGTCGAGATCAGTTAGCTGGCGTCTGGGTGCAAGCTCAACACCGTCATGTAGGGCCTTGCCGAGAATCCAGTCAATGAGGTAGTTAAACAGAATGGGTGACAGGACGCAGCTCTATCGGACACCAGACTGGATATCGAACGATTGAGTGAGATTGTTGTGGACCAGGACTCATGCGGTGGTGGACCGATAGTGGGCCTTAATCGTGGCAATGAGTTTGGTCGGTACTCCATCTAGTTCCATTATTCGTCACAAGGAATCACGATGGATGGGATCGAATGTGGTGGCAAAGTCTACAAAGCACACAGCCGTCGGTTGCTGGTAGCTATGGCGTAATTCTAGAATACGTGTCAGTGGGAATATCTGTTCTGCACATCCACGCCCAGCTTGGAATCCGGCTTGGTTGGGTCGTGTCCTTGAGTCACGTACAGAGTGGAAACGCCTGTGAAGAAGAATAGCGAAAATCTTTGCAGTAACGTCGATAAGACTTATGCCGCGGTAGTTCTCGCATCTTGTCTTATCTCCCTTATTGTGGACAGGTAAAAGGATGGCTGAGCCCCAGTCATCGTAAACGGCCTCTCCTCGCTCCGTCTGCACAATCACATCATGAAGGCAAGTAGCCAGGGTGTCGACACAGGACTTGTAGATTTCTGCGGAAAGGCTGTCCTCTCCGCACGCCTTATTTTTGCACAGCCTCTGCATTGCATCGGCAACTTCTTCGGAAAGGAGGTCACACGATACTTTGTAGGCTGGAGAGGGTTGAGAGTCTGCTATGGAGGAGAGGGAGGGTGTGATGGGTTGTTCATCAAAGTTGAGGAGGTGGTGGAAGTGTTCACGCCATCGATCGACCTTGGCCGAGTTGTCGGCAATGAAGATGCCATTCACATCGCGAACAGAATAACAGAGTGTCGGGGGCTTACCACTAACTTGGCGGATAATTTAGTATAATTTTCGAGTGTCGCCAACATTTGAAGCCTGCGCCATAGAAGTCGCCGTTTTGGACAAATACTTCTGGTGGTCATCTCTAGCCAACTTTGCTGTGAGCTTTTGAAGTATGCGGAAGGAGGCATCGTTGTGGGACTTAGCTCGAGTGGTCTCGGTCGACAGCTGCAGGGTTCTTTCGCTGACCCAGTCACTGCGGCGGCGCCGCTGAAGGGATCCGACCATTTTCTCAGTTGCCCTATAGATGGATGTCTTCAGTGATGGCCACTTGCTACTGCCTTCGCTGTGAGCTTGGGTTGTAAGATGGGAGCGGATTTGTGTGCTTAGTGCCTCGGTAGTGTTGGTTTGCTAGAGATTTGTGACATCAAGGCGTCTCGCACGTGGCATTTTGCGTGCAGATGAGAAGTGAACCTTCAGGCGAGTGCGAACCAATCATTCGTCCAGTCTGTCCGTTGTAATTTCGGGCCCAGTTTAGACATGGTATTCGATACACTACACCCCTCTACCCACTGGGACTTAATCCGTCCTTTATTCCAAGTGTCCGGCTTCGCATGGTAGCCTTGGACTGTGTGCAATTCCGATGCCTATTCTGACACATTTTTCCTCTATCGAAATGCCGGGGATGCGAATCTTTGCCTCAATTCGTGAATACCCCTAGGCTAACTACAGTAGTTATCTGTAGCTTGGACTTTACAGAACGTCTACTCATATCCATTTGATCCCAGCAGAGGGTCTATGTTATTTCGGGTATCTTCACGTTTGAGTCCCGGAGCACATGAGGACTTTTCTTGGTTTTCGCCCTCTCATCTTTGTCCACCAAAAGCTGTGTCACACATTACTAACTTATAGCGAGGATACTGCTGCTAGAGATACTGCGCCACTGTTACTTACTAAGACTAGCGGATAGTATATTGTAATGATATATTCCTATAATTGTATCAATAGCTGACGTGTATCCTATTATTGAAACAAGCACAACGAATGAGGATATGCGCTTACGTGCGTCCTAAACCTCATCTGGGCTGATTTATAAGACATTCGGGCGAGAGTTAACGGGCGAGTTAGACTGTCAACAATAATTTACCGTGGCAGACGAATACTCGTGCCCGTTATGTGTTCGCTTAAGGTTACTCATGATTGTCTGGTTGAGTGACCCATTTTTAGTCACATTTTCAGGGCCGACTACAGCTCTTGTCGATTTGACGCTGAGTTGACGCAGCACCAGTGAATGTCGTTCGTGACAGGCTAGTTACTGGTGCTTTTAGTCGAAGGCAACCTTCGGAGATACGACCGACCGAAGACCAGCCAAAAAATCGGCAGTCCCAGTCCACTTTTCTTTACCACTATTATTCGATAATAGGTTCGTTTCTTGCCGTAATCCGTAACCGGCCCATACAAGCGAAAATGCGAGTTCCGGAAAATAGTTAAGAGGAAGTTTATTCGATCATTCGGACGAGTTGGCCGCTCTGCGTTCTGTCAGGTATTCGCTAGGTCACGATTCCCACCTCTAGATATCGCATTGTGGTTGCTGTGTGGAAATCAAACGAATCGTTGGCACTCTTATCCCCGCGTGAGTAGATACCTGCTAGCCCCGGGCAAGGATTAGATTATTCCGATGAAGAAGATGCGATCACTGGAACAAGGACTTTATTTTCCTGACGTTTCGAATTCCGTCGGGAATCCTTAGTCATAGATAATCGTAAACAGGTCTGAGAAATGCGCAGATTAGATTATTGTTAAGGTTGTTAGTTCAGCAGTCGTCACATGTGAATTGCCTGTCCGCTCGTGGGTGTTTCCGCGTGCTAATTTTGGCCACAGTACTAAATTTATTATCGTCTCAATTTGTTCTGCCTTTATTGGTCTTGCGGTGTTCTCTATTAGCAGTGTTCATCGTACATTCCGCATCAAGATGAAGTGCCCTTCACTGATATCCCCGTACAGTCTTGTTTTTTTCTTTAATCCTATAGCTATTTTGTCTTTTTTCTTCTTCTAGGAAGCCATGGAGTACAACAAACTCAATGTCTTCCACTGGCACCTGTCTGATGACCAGTCGTTTCCTTTTCAAAGTCAAGTGTTTCCTGAACTCTCGCAAAAGGTGGGTTTTCTTATGCTTGCACACACAGTCCCAACTGTGCTTCCACAAGTTGGGATGTGGTTTATGCTGCCTCGCCTCTTTCTTTCATTTTTCAAGTGTCTACCTCTCAACAAATTAGCAAAATCAGGCGTGGAATCTCATACTCGGAACTTGGATGCAGAGCTTCTCACTTCCGATGTATCCATTCTGACAAAAGTCAAAGTTTGAGAAGCTTTACCGCGTAGACAGAAAGCTGAAGATGTCGTACTTAGTCATTGTTGCTCCCAACCGCAGTTCGAATGACTGATATAGTGGAGTCCGGTTAATGTGAACAACCGCTTAATGTGGACAGTTGGCCAGGAACGGAATTTCTCCATAGTAAAATCCTCCGGTTAATCTGGACAGCCACCGCTTAATGTGGACAGCACCAAGCTGTTAACCGGTCGGTCGACCGACAGCTTTTGTCAAAAATCCAGTCCAAATCGCCTGCGGCGGGGAATTCCTGTGTCCTGTTCGGCACAGTTGGGAGGTGGAAGTCGGAGACTATCGTAAATTGCTGGAGGTAAGGGGGCTTCGTCACCATTGAAGAGGAAGTGGCAGAGAATGAAGTCGCAATTCCGATCCCAGAAGACGTGACAGAGGACAGGATCGAGAGTTTTCTAGAGTGGGTTTCAATCGACGACGATGCCGAAGTCGCCGAGGCGGCAACACTGGAGGAGGTGACAAGCGAACTCGCCGAAGCAGTTGCAGATGCCAAGAAGGTACCAGACGAGCAGGAAGAAGAGTCTGAAGAGGAAGACGCAGAAGTCGAGCCCCCAGTCTCATCAAAAGAAATAAGGGCGGCATTGGCCGTACTTGAAACGGGGCATCGATAACAAGGTTTTGATGTGGAGAATTTTGACACTGTGATAAAGAACTTTAGGGGAGCTTTAAGAGAAAAGTTTCCACCAAAGCAATCAAAACTGAGCATGTTCTTTCAATAAAACTTCATTCAGATGCAAAATTCTGTTTTTTTTGCGTAGAAACGACTGGTTTGGGGTCAGTTCGCTTAATGTAGACAACCGGTTAATATGGACAGTTGGCCTGGAACGGAGATGTCCACATTAACCGGACTTCACTGTATACAAAACGCATTCATTTGTCAATCGGTACGCGACTGCCAGCATTAAAGACTTAAATTCACAAGAGAAAGTAAAGTTTCATTCTCATCCCGCACTCGGGGTACTTCGGACGTATGCTGCCTTACTTGACAGGATGTGGGCTCATGAATAAAGTGGGAGAGCGCACATTGGACTTTAAAATGGATCCAAAACTAATTGATTCGGGAAACGTCAAAGGTCGTTCCAATGCAGGCAAGCAAATGGGTATGAAAGTACCGTTACGGTGCCCTTTTTCTGTTCTTGATTGCTAGTCGCTTACCGATCGCCTGCGTCGGTTGCAGTCACAGATTTTCAAAATAGAATAGAAATAGCCAAAGACAGAAGAGCAGTACCGACAAAGACGGGGGGCTGAAATCGTCGCTTCTCGCTTATTTTCTGTCATCAGTCAGTCATACCCGACCCCAGGTGGTGCCCCGCCCGAGGCTCGAACCCGCGACCTGTTTCTTAGGCGTCTACCTGTCTAACTATTGAACCATAGAATCGTTGTCTTGCCGGTTTAGTTCAGGAGATATTAATATTGGTTGATTGGCGCTCAAATATTGGTTATGGGACTCACTCGCCCCTTAGGACTCCCTTTAAAGTCTCGCTACCGGCCGCGTAGCGGCTAGTAGTATAGGTAAGGTTGGGGTGGGTGCTGACGGCTAATGAGCCAGAACTAGCCATTCCAGTCTGTCTTGTTTTTGCCGGCAGTGGTATCTGCCTAGACTACTTGCCGCTGTGCGGTGCTGACGGGGCTCGATAATGAGGCTCAAGGCAGAAAGAGGTGAGTCCCAAAGCCGATCGGTGAGCGTTTATTCACCAATTTAATATGTATATACCTAATTAGTTTTAATAGTATCATCGCGTCGAGAAGATAATAAAACTCCGCAGAATTTTTATTTCAACAGGAATGCGACTACTGGCGGGACTTTATAATGAGCCCCAAGGCAGAACGGAAGGATTAAGCCCTGTAAAAGATCTCTGAGTATCAATCCACCAAAAAATGCTCATTCCCATGCAGCAATTCGTCTGGATCATTGAACGCGCCCCTGCCATGTGAGCTGAAAATATCCTGCTGCTGCACTTTGCAGGCTTTCAGTAAGCTATAAAAGTAATCCAAGCTTTTTTTTCGTGTAGCTGGGAAGACAATGAAGCTAATTAAACTTCTAGTTTCTCTCTCCCCCCTCCCCCTACTAAGAACCTCTTGCTAGAATGTTTACAGAAGCCCTGGCGTCCCCCGCCTTCATCACTGTGTCAGTTGTAGACAACACGAATTTCGTACTGTCAATTGAGACTCACGCACTATCAAAAACGCGAATGCTCAGTCACCAATGATAAGTACCCTCACAGTCTTCGAAATCGCCAGCAGTCATCCTACGGAAGTTTGGGTGATGTCGGCTTCTACTGGCAGTATAGAGTCGTGTTTATCCCCAGTTGCGATATGGAGATGAGGAGCAGACTGCGCGCATGAATGTCATCGCTGAGGCTCCGCATAGACACCAAGATCGAAACATGCGCAGACCAACACCATTGCCAACAGGCGTGCGTCACCAAAGGGCATATCATATTTTAATTTTTTATCTGTTTGCCTCAATGGCATGATTGATACTACCGTACGTCTGCTTGTCAATAACTTACTTTTTGAAATATAGGGTTGTGACCACGTAGCTTCACAGGCAAATAGCTAAAGCGTCAGAGTGGCGATGGTAATCCAAACAAAAAACTCAGCTGTCCCCTTCCCTGCGGTTTACCGGTGCAGCTTCGCCTGAGAGGGGAGAGCGAGGGTTCAAGCCTTAGTGTCTGTAAATCTGTCCCTTGACATGTGAGGTAGCGTGCTAGGAATGGCAATGGTAAACGCTGATATACCGATGTACGGCATGAGATACACCGGAAGCCTTGGTGCATGGAACGGGAAGACTTTGCAGCAATTAGATCCTGGTGAATGGAATGGATAGCATCACCTGTAAGACCGTTATTTTCCTCGCCATAGCACGCGCGATGCTAACTGTAGTATTAGTACCTATACTGGCATTAACAATGGTAGCGTACACTTCTGATAGAAGCGAGAAAATGAGTTTCAGAAAATCGTGCAGGCAGGAAAAACGCAAAAAAAATATTAGTCGCCAGAAGTTTCTGATAATAAAGTCAAGTCGGAATCAGAAAAGTTGGACAGAGGGAAGTTTTGATCCAGTGGTGGCGTCGCATTTCTGGTGTTATTATAAGTGCTCAGTAGTTTTGTTTAGTACTTAGGTTGCCGTTTACTACCCAAACAGTTTTTTGTGGCTTTTTAGTTGATCCCTGGAGTTGGTAGCAATAATATCCATCCCAAAACACGACAGTTCGACCATGTCCTGCGTATGTCCACATTAAGCTTCACAACAGGGTGGTGCAGGGACGATAACTTGAGCGTGAGTAAGAAGTCTTGAGTGATTGTGGCCTTGCGTATCATTTATCGCACGCTCTTCCCTCATTCACCCGGGCTCGGTGTCTAGACAGATTCAAAAAGACCGGAGTTGGGATCGGGCGCAGGTGGCTGGCGTGGCCGAAGCCATCCCCATGTGTACTACCAAGCTCCCTGCCAATATTCAGCATTTGTTATGGGCGCGCAACCCGAAGAGCGCCTTTGGTGCTCTGATCTGGCTCCCGTTGTAGTCCAGCACATCTATCACGCGGCCGGTTTGCGGGGTGGCATAACAGAACAACAACAAAACACACACAAACACATTCCGAAAGGGCGGGACTTTTAAGATGTTTTCAATGCCCAAATTTTGCCCGAGCTTGTTTAATGTCCAAGTGAAACACCTATTTGCTAACGTTTAGGGCGACTTCGTCTCCTTATTCGGTGAGATCGTTTGCAGATTGCGCAAACCAAAATGAATGGATAGTCATCAACAACATTGTATACCGACTGAGAGTACGAGGTACACCCACATCACTGGCCTAAACAACAGGATCAGGAAGGTCGACCAGGACCGATATCTATATGATCAAATTATATTTGAATTAGAGTATCAATGCTTACGGCTTTCTCATCATCAGTTCCTGGTCTCCTGCCAAAAGAGCCCACGTCAACAAGATACTTGTAAGTCCCTGAGTTATTAACTTGAACACACCTTCCGTGCAATTCAGCCAGCTGAATTATAGTCGAGGGGGCAATAGAAGAGTACAGATTGGCGTCTTTGACTTTGCTCCACGAGGGTCGGGTCGCGTCATTTGAGCTGCGACAGATGTTCAACCAAACTCCGCCGTCGATGTCACCGGTTGACTGTACTGTGAGCGTGCTGCACTCACCAGCCACGCAATGAAAAAAGCCAGTCAAGTCAGTTTTTGAAAAAAGCGCGTCTGTAGATACAGGTGAAAAGCGCATATCCAGCAGCTGAAAATGCCTGTTACATGTGCCCCGGTGTTTCAGGAGCACGAAAAGTAGATAAATCATGCCAACTACTTCAGAACAGACAATCCGTCAGCAAGTTGTGACTTGGCTATGGGGTGTGGATCCAATGACACACCTCCCGATTACCAGTAGACACCAGAATGCGCTGCGCAGAGCAATGGAGAACCACAGCAGACGCGTCTACGAATCGCGTTCCCACCCGCCCTACCGGCGGCCAAGGTCTGCTACATCCATCTCCCTACGTTGGATCAACTTTCCCCTCCGCCCAATCCGTGTTTTTGATGACAGAACAGTCCCTCCCGGCCACGCTGCTCCGACTCCTCCTCACCGCCGGATTTGAGGCCAACCTCTCTGGTACTGTTCGTTCTGCCGAGTCCGCCTGGGCCGCCGCGACTGGTCTGTACGTTGTGCCTCCTGCAATGGTTGGTGCCATCTCCGCTGCAGTGGCCTCGCTACGACTACCGATTGGTCGCCCGCCTTCGCGTGTCCCAGCTGTCCCGTGCCCCCACCGATCTCCATGCCTCCAGCCCGTCCGGTCCTGAACCCAAATCCTCTGGTCTCCGACCTTGCCTCACCACCTGGTCTTAAGATCTTACAATTCAACGCCAACGGCCTCCTTGGGAAGCTTGACCAGCTCCTGGTCTTCATGCGCTCGCACAGCATAGCTGTGGCTGCTATCTAAGAGACAAAGTAGTCTAACTCCACTAAGGTCCCTTCCTGTGCCTATTACACGATTGTCCGTCGCGGCCGCAACAAAGGCGGAGGTTTGGCCTTCCTGGTGGACAAATCCATTGCTCATCACCAGCTACCCCTGCTTGGAGCCGATTCCATGGAAGTACTGGCGATTTCCCTTGACATTGGCCCGGCGCCGCTTACCGTCGTGAACGTGTACATCCCTCCGACTTCCAGTTGTCTTCCCGGTTTCACCGCCTCTATCGCTCCCTACTTACCTTCTGGAGACAGTTTGGTGCTAGGTGACTTCAACGCCCACCATGACCCGTGGTGCTCTAACTTGGCAGCCGACTCCCGAGGAGAAGCTCTGGCTGATGAGATAGAACACGCCCCCTTTGCCGTTCTCAACGAGAACAGCCAAACGCGGCTCCCGAGCAACGGCGCCTCCAGCTCGCCCGATGTTTCCCTCGCCAGTCTCAGTCTGGTAGCCTCCACCATAGGGAACACGGAAATCACCCTTGGTAGCAACCACCTCCCCATTGTGATCGAATTGGCCACCGCCGCCGAGCGTATCAAGGCCCCAACCGGCACTTCATTAATTTCAAGAAAGCCAATTGGGCAGCGTTCATGACCGAATGCGAAGCCGAGATCGATGGCCTACCGCCTCCCACCTGTGTCCACACGGCGGAGCGAGCCCTTCGTCGACTACTCCTGGCAGCAGCAAGTCACCACATCCCTAACGGCCGCATTCCCCTTCTCCGTCCTAACTATCCGCCCGAAGCCTCCCGCCTAGAACGAGATAGAGACGAAATAAGAGCGCGTGATGCCAGTGACCCGCGCGTTGGCGAACTGAATGGCTTAATCATTAAGACTATCAACGATGGCAAACGCCAACGCTGGCATGAGCTAGTTTCAGATTGTAATTTCAGCTGCCACTTGGAAGCTTTTACGCAACCTGAACAAACCCCGGGCTGATACATCTAACCAGTCTATTAGCTTCGGGGACGGCAGTTTCATTTCCAAAAACGGTAAGATCGCCGCGAACATGAACAAGCTGTTCTCGCCCCGCTCGGCGCCCAGTCCCAAAAGCCAGCGCTCCCTTCTTCGTCTCCTCCATAAAGCCCCGCTCCCAGACATTTCCCTTATCGGCTGATGCCATCCTCACCGCCGTCAAGAAAATGAGAGCTTCGAAAGCCTTAGGACCAGATGGTCTGGCGCCTATCCATGTGCGCCACATCGGCCCGAAGGTGGCTGCCTACCTTGCCGCCCTCTTCAATCTTTCACTGGGATCTTCAATCATCCCCGATTGCTGGCGCCAGTCGATCATTATCCCCCTGGTCAAAGCGGGCAAGGACCCCTGCCTAGCGACCTCTTATCGTCCAATTGCCCTCCTCAGTCCATTGGCGAAGATCCCGGAACGGCTCGTCCACCCAATTCTGACGTCTGTGGCGGAACTATCTTGCCACCAACATGGTTTCCGATCGGGTCGTGGGACTACCACGGCGCTTTTCGAGCTCAGCAACGCTATCCTCGAGGGCTTCAATCAACATAAGCCCGCTTCGCAGACCATGGCAGTTTCAATTGACCTGTCACGAGCCTTTGACTGCGTCCGCCACGATCAGCTCCTGCAGGACTTGGTCTCTCTGAACGTCCCGACTGGCCTGGTCCGATGGTTGGCAGATTACATCCGTGGCCGTCACGATCGTGTCCTTTTCCGGGGCGCTCTCTCTAAACCCAGTAAGCAGACCTGTAGCGTCCCTCAAGGCTCTGTGCTCATCCCGACGCTCTTTAACATCTACATGCGAGGGCTCCCACTGCCTTGGGCACCTGTGCAAGAGGCATCTTACGCGGACGATGTTACGTTCTTTTGCCGGTACCATGACATCGATCAGGCTGCACAGCTCCTCACGGAGTACATGCCTGTTGTCGAAAACTTCCTCACCCAGCGCGGAATGACGATCTCGGCAGCCAAGTCGTCCGTAGCTGTTTTCACGCTTTATCCGAAGGAGTTTAATCGTCACGCGGTCATCACCGTCAACGGGGCGTCCTTACCGCTCGTCCGCAAGCCCAAACTCCTTGGCGTGCGTTTTGATCCGCTTTTCACGTTCGCAGACCATGCCAGGGAGACCGCAAGCAAAGTCAGCCGCTGCACCAAGGTCCTCAAGGCTCTAGCAGGCACATCCTGGGGCTGCGTGAAAGACTTTGTCGATTGCTTTCAAGGCGCTGGCCAAGCCGCACCTCACTTATGCGGCATCAGTCTGGTCTCCTACGATGAGCTCTTCCAGCCTCCGCCGCCTCCAGTCAGCACAGAACGCTGTCCTCCGCACGATCATGGGTTGCTATAAAATGTCGCCTATAGATCCTCTTCATGCGGAGGCTTCTGTTCTACCGGTCGCACATCACAACACTCTCCTTAGCCAGCAGTTCTGGTGGAGTTGTTCGCAACCCGGCCATCCCAATCATCACCGTTGCACCGCTCCCGAGCCCTGCCGCAACGTCCGGCCGTCATTCGAGCACTCCACAAGGAAGCTGTTGCCTCGTCTCTCGCGGATCTACCTGTTGATAGCTCTGCCACCAAGACAGGCTTCCAGCGTCTCCACCAGAGATTCGTTGTCGAGGAGAAACGGGGTTATCGTCCCCCGGTCCTTTTGGGTGGCTATCCACCTCCGATTGCGGCCTCGGAACGACATCTCCCGAGGGTCACTCGCTGTACCCTGGCGCAGCTACGCAGTGGCTACTGCATGCTCCTTCGCCAGTACCAACACCGGCTCGACCCATCCATACCCGACTGCTGTCCCGACTGCGGCGTCTCGCCGCATGACTGCCGTCATCTGTTCGCTTGCAGTTCTCGGCCAGGCACCCACCTCACTCCCGCGGACCTGTGGCTCAAGCCGATCGAGGTCGCGGCTTTTCTCAGTCTCCCAACTACTCCTAGTTTGGATTTCGGCGGGGATTCCTGATCCAACTATGGGCTACGACACACACACACACACACACACACGCAGAGCAATCTGAGCTATTTTCTCGGGCAGTAGTTACCCTTAGCATGACCAGAGACAGAGAGAGCGAGAGTCTGTAGGAGGTCTAAGCTGTGTTTGTACTTAGTTGACTTAGACCGAACTCCAAATTGTAGGGAAAGACAGAAGGCATCTGGGGGCGACTTCTTATGCACAGAGCTCCTAGATGCTGTCCCAGGCAGCAGTGGTCACTGGCGCGATCAGAGCCGGTGCTGACTGCTTCTAGTCATGTCGGAAAGATTGGTTGGAACAGAGTTACCAGCTGCCTTTATCTGCTTTTAGAGCAATTTTTAGGGGTGTCCAGTTAGTTTGCGTGGCAGTACGCGAGGGGGTATTGCGTATAGTGGCCCGTGCTGAGTCGGACACACCGGTAACCGCTTCGACTGATGAGCGAAACCAAGTGAGGGTCTCCGGTGTATGTCACTCCCCACACCTGGCCTGCCCAGGGTAGCAGTAGTAATTATCATAGTAGAAGAAGGAGGAGGAAGGTTCGTAGTGACTAGTTATTGTGGTCCCGTATTTATCTTCAATATATATGGAGTAGTTATTTTAGTAATATAAGGAGTAATAGTAGCAACATCAGTAATAGAATAGCTTTCGGTTATAAAAAAGTTGCTCAATAGCCGAATAATTTTCTATCCTAGTGACTGCTACACTCGAATTCTAAGTTTAAACACTGCGCATTATGGACATGCTGTTTAAAGTAAAGTACGTTTTCGCCTACTATTTGAGGAAGAAATCACATAGTTGTCATAAAATATTAAAATAGATGTGGAACATATTTTATGCAGTATAGGCAGCATTAATAAATTGGCGGATACGATGTATTATGAATAAATACCTCACAATTGTAAAAAGCTCATAATTAGCAACTTTTTTATAACCAAAAGCTACCCTTTCTTTGAGCCTAAAATTTAAAGGCGTTATTTGCTATCAAACAAGCACAAGACAATTTTTTCGTGCATGTTTTCCACAAGATATATTTGAATTTATAAAGGCAGTCAAAATCAATGATAAAAGGCATACTACTTAAGTAGCCAGCTTTTACAATCGATATTTTTTGCCGGTAGTCAAAACGAAGCTCGTTAAAAAGCTCGCATCCCATCATGACGGAATAGACTACACGATAATCAGTATCACAACCTGATGCAATACCGATTAGCGAAAGAGTATCAATCTTTCGCCTATGTCGAAATGTTGCGTTATCCGTGGCGTCTACTGTAAGAGTGGAAGAGGCGGGGTGATGACGGGCGACGAACAATGGGCCCTAATCGCTCACAGGGTAGGATCGGTGCTGTGTCGTTCTGTCTCTCATAATAGTCTATCTTACGTTCCAGACACTATTGCCACACACCAATGGTACAGCCTTAGCTAGCTTCCGCTTTTTATTTAAATATCCATTTCTTGATGCGCCGCAAAATGCTGCGAGGAGGGTTGTTTACGTATTTTCGGGGGGATCGGTGGACCCAATGCTTTCTTATGATAAATGTAGGCGTTTTTAGAAGCCGGTGATATCGGCCTCCCTTTTTTGCCTTTACTTCCTCCTATTCGGCCGATGAATATGGGTGTGTCCATAGCCGGTCACGGGCCTAACCGAATGGGCGTGTTGCCATGACACAGCAGTTAGCATCAATGATAGCCGCATTTTATAAAGCAACTGAGGAAGGCGCGAACGCAAGTGCAATCGCTGGTTTTCCTGGAATGGTGGTTTCGGTCTGTCTTGGCGTTCGCTATGCTCAGAGCCTACTTTTTGAACAGTCGAGGATGTTGTGTCCAGTCAGATGAGCATTTCCGGCAATGACAAGGGAGACTAACTTATTAGCCGTCATCAGTCAGTCATATCCTCCAACTACAGTTGGTGCACCATCCGAGGCTCGAACCCGTGACCTGTTGATAAAAAGTCCAATACCCAAACTATCTGGCTGTACTACTAGCCACTGTGTGGCTGCTCACAGGCTCAGGATTTAGCACCAAGCCAGGACGGGACAAGTGAGTCTATGAGTGGGCGTCTATCAAAGGGTGTCTTTGTCTTACAAGCGTAATGACGAACGATGAAATATTGCTTTCTGACAACCATACCAACTCCTCTACCGGAAAAACGTAAGATTTAAATCGCTGTTCCGTTGCTCATTTACCACGAGCCATGGACTCTTATTTGGTCGGCAACGATCAAAAGTTTTCCGGGTAATGTTCACTTTTCTGATCCCATTTTGCTTTCTCGTGATCGAGCCAGCCTAAATACCAACTTAACATTATTGTACACTTGGCACGAAGCACACAATTTTGCCAACCAATCTCACTACGACCGTCAAAAGTATCTGTGAACATTGTTACAAAATCCTGCGACCAAAATGCACATGTTTTATGATTATAAGCTTTTGGTGCTTGCGGAATATTCTCGTGTAAGTGTCGAGAAAGTAATTACTGCTGGTCGACAGGTTTGTTCGCAGCATGCACACCCACCCGTGTCCTCGCAGGTCGTTTGTGCACCCACCCACCCACCGCCAGTTCACTTGCCCACGAACACGCGCGCATGTGGCCCCGTGATCTTCAGTGCATTTTCCTTCAGCAATCGGTTGCTGCCGGTCGCACAGTCTATTTACTTCTACTTGTTACGACTGTGATCATGCCTGATCTAGCCGGCCTCAATGACGTTACGAACGGTACCTCTCTATACGTGACAATTAACGGCAGCGGATCTGGAAAGCTACACCCAGTCTCTTCGCCAGCGACCAGGACCAAAAATAGAAGGTCCAATAACTGCTTCCATGTCTTGACGGATGGTGTCGAGCCAACTCTTCAGTTGCCCTCCTCTTCGACGTTTCCAAGTGGGCTGTGGCGCCGGGTCGAGGGCAGCATAGCAAAGCTCGTGGGGCGGACGACGAAGAACGTGTCCAAACCACCTCAGTTGCCTTTCCTGAATGGCCTGAGACATCCTAGTGATCCGATCGCAGCGGATGCAGACTGTCTCATTCGAGATGAAGTCGCTATACTTAACTCGCAGGATCGTCCTTAGGCACCGGTGGTCAAAGACCTCCAGTCTTCGCTCATCTTCAGCACGCACAGCCCAGCACTCACATCCATTGAGAAGGTTTGACTGGATGGATGCACGGTATGCACGAATGTTCGTGGCGATGGAGATAGCGCTTCGGATCCATAGGCGTTTTCGAAGGATTGAGAAAACCTAGCGAGTAGCATCGATACGGGAAACAATGTCGTCCGTGCTCTGCCCATTTGGTAGCAGCCTCGCCCCGAGGTATTTAAAGCTGTCTACTTCTTCAAGTTGATGGCCATTAATCCTCAGTGGTGCCTTCTTCTGGTCAGGGATGCAGCTGGAGAACAACTTTGTCTTTCCGGAAGTTATTTAGATGCCAATGGACATAGTGATCTCATTTACCCGCGACTATGCAGACCGTATACCACCAAAGCTTGAGGCTAGCAGCGCAATATCATCGGCGTAGTCGAGATCAGTTAGCTGGCGTCTGGGTGCAAGCTCAACACCGTCATGTAGGGCCTTGCCGAGAATCCAGTCAATGAGGTAGTTAAACAGAATGGGTGACAGGACGCAGCTCTATCGGACACCAGACTGGATATCGAACGATTGAGTGAGATTGTTGTGGACCAGGACTCATGCGGTGGTGGACCGATAGTGGGCCTTAATCGTGGCAATGAGTTTGGTCGGTACTCCATCTAGTTCCATTATTCGTCACAAGGAATCACGATGGATGGGATCGAATGTGGTGGCAAAGTCTACAAAGCACACAGCCGTCGGTTGCTGGTAGCTATGGCGTAATTCTAGAATACGTGTCAGTGGGAATATCTGTTCTGCACATCCACGCCCAGCTTGGAATCCGGCTTGGTTGGGTCGTGTCCTTGAGTCACGTACAGAGTGGAAACGCCTGTGAAGAAGAATAGCGAAAATCTTTGCAGTAACGTCGATAAGACTTATGCCGCGGTAGTTCTCGCATCTTGTCTTATCTCCCTTATTGTGGACAGGTAAAAGGATGGCTGAGCCCCAGTCATCGTAAACGGCCTCTCCTCGCTCCGTCTGCACAATCACATCATGAAGGCAAGTAGCCAGGGTGTCGACACAGGACTTGTAGATTTCTGCGGAAAGGCTGTCCTCTCCGCACGCCTTATTTTTGCACAGCCTCTGCATTGCATCGGCAACTTCTTCGGAAAGGAGGTCACACGATACTTTGTAGGCTGGAGAGGGTTGAGAGTCTGCTATGGAGGAGAGGGAGGGTGTGATGGGTTGTTCATCAAAGTTGAGGAGGTGGTGGAAGTGTTCACGCCATCGATCGACCTTGGCCGAGTTGTCGGCAATGAAGATGCCATTCACATCGCGAACAGAATAACAGAGTGTCGGGGGCTTACCACTAACTTGGCGGATAATTTAGTATAATTTTCGAGTGTCGCCAACATTTGAAGCCTGCGCCATAGAAGTCGCCGTTTTGGACAAATACTTCTGGTGGTCATCTCTAGCCAACTTTGCTGTGAGCTTTTGAAGTATGCGGAAGGAGGCATCGTTGTGGGACTTAGCTCGAGTGGTCTCGGTCGACAGCTGCAGGGTTCTTTCGCTGACCCAGTCACTGCGGCGGCGCCGCTGAAGGGATCCGACCATTTTCTCAGTTGCCCTATAGATGGATGTCTTCAGTGATGGCCACTTGCTACTGCCTTCGCTGTGAGCTTGGGTTGTAAGATGGGAGCGGATTTGTGTGCTTAGTGCCTCGGTAGTGTTGGTTTGCTAGAGATTTGTGACATCAAGGCGTCTCGCACGTGGCATTTTGCAAGCAGATGAGAAGTGAACCTTCAGACGAGTTCGAACGAGAGCATGGTCAGACCCGTTGACGTTACCAGTTTTGACAACTTGCATCGACTGGCTGTCGTGGACCCAGCTGCGAAACGGGGAACCGACTAGAATATAATCGATCTCACTGGCGGTTCGGCTGGCGTTCGCATGCCAGGTCAGTAGATGTTTGTGACGATGCTGCAATAATGCGTAGGTAATAGACATTTTGTTCTATTCGGCAAACTGCAGCATCCTCTCACCATTGTCCGTTCGAGAGCCAAACCCAAAACGACCAAGAAGGTGGCTGTTTGTAGGGTTACCGGGCCGAGTGCGGTCATTCCAGTCTCCGGCAACAATTACCAGATCATTTCGAGGGAATCTTTTAACCAGTTCCTGCAGCTGCCAGTATAAATTCTCTTTGTCTTGTTGTTTAGCCGCTGATGTGAGTGCATACACAGAGACGACCGAGATGTACGTAAAATGGCCTTTTAGTCGAACGTAAGCCATTCGGTCGTTGACTGGTTCCCATGCCAGTAGTACACAGTTGGCTTGTTCCGAGAGCGCTATTGCCACACCGGGTCTACAAGATGAGCCGCGCGGACCACTGTGATGCAGGGTGAGATGGGAATCGACTTCCGGGATTTTGATTTCTCGGGTGCCTGAATTGCGGAGTCGGACTCCGCACAGGCAGCAAACATACACGTGATATTCGTGGAGAATGTGCGCTTCAGACTTTTAGTACCAGGTTCCAGAAGTGTTCGCACATTCAAGCATCCAATACCAAGAATCCGTTTTCGGTTGAGCATTCCAGCTTGCATATTATTCACCCGCAAAACCGGAAAAGGGTTGCGGAGCGCGTCGGTTTCCGTGGACGCCGTACCATTGTTTGTAGTAGAGTAAGTAAACATGCCATGAGGTTTATTGGGGATGCTGAATACAGGCGGGTCCCCAACATCCGCTGGGATTCCTTGTTCGAGGTTGTTTCATCTAGCACTTTGGCTCAAAAACTTAACCACAAGGCAGTGGTGGTGGTGGCAAGCAAACCTATTTACTGGCCTTTCACGCTCGCCATGTCACAGTGCCGTCATTGGGACTTTCGGCATTTTATAAGGCAGTCGGTGTGCCGGACCTCAGCCCACCGCGCCCTGGTAACACTGTCGCTACTGCGTCCGCGACTGCTTATTCGCCAGACCCGGGAGCCTGCTTATTTAGCAGCTAACCTTCACCGAAGGCCGCGCCACTATCCGACACATGTGGACGCGCCAAGTAGCCAGCAGCTGGGCCGCAGATAAGGAGGTAATAGAGGTCCAAAATACTTCAGGTGGCCCTTTTGATAATAAAGAGTCGTCGCTTATGGGGTTCTTCCGCTGTTGACTATGTGAGTCACTGAAGAAGCCTTAGTAGCAAATCCATAGCGAGGCGACAGCGAGTAACTGTGGAAAAGTTGTGATATGTATGTCCGGTTAATAGCGAATTTTGTCTATTTCATCACTATGGGAACAATAGCTAAATAGTTGCGATACGACGGGTTTTCTATAACAGGAACTCCCCCACCTACAGCTTTATGTAAGATTGTGTACCCTTCTGTTTTATGATCAAATTATGATGCATGCACTAATGTACCGTTTGTTACCGGGAATGTGGAGGTCTATCGCTTCCTCTATCTTCTTTGATGTTTCCTGATATTCTTTTTCATACGCCGTCTAAATGTCTGTTTACACTCTTGCCTACGCATTTTCAACATAAGAAGGAAATTTGAAAAGACCCTCGTTGGGACAGCAAGGTAAATTTATTGAATAAATTTTCGAGACTGGTTCCCCAGCTCGTCTTCAAACTAGAGAGAATGTGCAACGAACATTGAAACTTTTCAAAGTGCAGAGAAGATCAATATTTATCTGGGGTAAGCGTTGATTGGCATTTATGGTGTAGGTCAGTCCGTATTCTTCAGATCTCGTCTCTTCCATCTTTCTTTGAGATATTTGCACACTATCCAACTCCATATGGCGGTTGATGCGTGAATCATCAGAGTGCATGGCCTCAAGAAATTCTCGGCCTTTTCATAGGGTCAAACTCCGACGATGCGTGTTTTGTCCCATGCGAATCCGTGTCCTGTATCAAGGCTATGCATAACTACTTCAGACAAGTGGTCACGACTCTTCGCTGCCAGTTGGTGCTCGTGAATGCGTGTGGAGACGGACTTTCCTGTTTGGCCGTATACTGTAGCCAAACAACAGGAATGTGATGACTCTACTGTGCTTAAAAAGGAGAGAAATTTGGGAGCAACCGGCCTTTTCCGATCGAAATTAGTCGTAAATCCCTTTTTCTTTTTCGCGCCTCAATAGTTCATGAACAAAGAAGGCTGAAGTCTTGTTTTGCCCAGACAGTGACGGCGTCTACCAGGTCCTAAATTGTCTCCAAAGTCTGGTAATATAAACACCAAATATTTTACACTCGATTAGGTATTTTAGTGCCGATGAAACGGACCTTACATTGTCATACCACTCTGGGTGTTTCCATAAGGTACGCAAACGTTTCGAGAATCCTCTCTTGGTTTCGGTCTGTTGGGATTTTTCGTGGCCTCTCTGGGGAGGATTTCGGCTTGGTGTGCTTTTGCTTTTGTATAAATTTATGATCGAGAAGAAGATGATTCGATCGCCAGGATAGCACTTAGTCCTGACGTTTCGATATCCGTCGCGGATTCTTCATCAGATACATATGCAAAAAGCAATATCAGAAACAGGTTGATGCAAATGATTTAGTCTGACGACGAGCACGTGATACTTGTTCGAAATTCACGAGTACAACTCGATTTTCCGAAGATCTTCTTTCTTTTCAAATATATGACTGTTGGTTTCGAAAAGCGCTGAATTGCACAACAATCTCTCGCCGTCCGTAAAGGCTAAACAGACATTGTTGGGCAAAGGTCTAAGTGTTAAATCGTAATGCCTCCTAGCATTGAAGAAGTACCGCTTAATTTTTTTACAAGAACATTCGGTTGTCATCTGGAAGTTAAAAGAACTGGCCTGCGATATTGCTGGCTCGGTTGCTTGTGTTAGCTAGCTCATTTTCACTGAGTACTGAATGAAGCGATTCCGTTATAATTGATCGTTCCACTTCGCATTTCCTTCTCTTCGCGGTCATATCATGCCCCAAGTTAATTTTATCGTTTCTATCGCATTTAACACCCGAGTATTCTATATCTTGTCACTTTTTGCGTTAAAATACGAAGAGCCGACGGAAGCAACGAGGTGAGTTCCAGAAAACAGTTTAGAAGGAGTACATGCAATCACAGGAACAAGAAGTCTATTGACCTGACGTTTCGTATTGTCACTTAAACTTATCATTAGAAACTCCTTTCTGTGACTGTCTCTGAGGCTTCGTTCGAGTGAGAATCCGTAATATCAGACCAATAGACTTCTTCTCCCGGTGATCGTATTTTCTCTTGCCGAAATGCGAAGAGAACCTACAGTTGAATCGAAGCCCTGTGCTTTCTGCTTTGTTCTGTTCGATCCTGGTCTGTCCTTTCTGCTCCGGTTGTCTGACAGCGTTTCGGGTGCAATGGGTATCTTGCACCGGTTGAATGCTAGTCATCGCTATCCAGGCGTTTAGTATGCGCCACTTCTAACTAACAATAGCGTCAGTAATAGTAGCTGTACTAATATCACTGAGTTATACTCCTAGTTAGTAGTAGTAGAAATGGAAGTAGCAGTAGTAGCAGTGCCAGTCTTCCTTTCCTTGAGTCTGTCTTGGCATCTACTGAAGGTGAATCAGGGTCAATAGTGTGGTATTACCAGCGCAAAAGACTACTATAGTTTAAGTCTAAGTTATGCGGTGTTTCTAGTCTGCATTAGAGAAGGCGGCTTACGCCTAATTCCTGCTCGGTCATCTCTACTCTGTCTTGTCACCGGTTCAAGCGGGGAGAATGTTTAGGGTGTGGTAAATGGCTGCTCGTCTACTTTCGCCATACTTGACTATAATCACAATCCCTGTTCTTGGGCATATGGTGGACACCATCGGGATATATGATCAAAATATAATGCGCCTTACATATGTAACAGACGGGTATGTGTTGCGGCGGTGGCGACGACGACGACGTTCATGTGGAACTAACCCTTTTGGTTTGGCAGATTGGTTTGCCTCAATTAACACCCTGCTCGTGAATCTACTCTCTCACAAGGCAAATCAGCCCGTCTCTAACCTCTTAGTCCTGTGTATGAACTGTCCAATCCATTCTCTTAGCCAACGCTGGAGGCCGCATACCGAAGGTCTAAGAACAATTTCTATGTCCCGACGCGATTTGTTGAGCATCCTCGTGTAGGAGGCTTCTGTTACAGCTTTCTTGTTTCACGGACAAAATATGGTCCCACCTTGACGAGAACTTGTGGCCAATTAACATATTTGGCAGATGTCGCCGCCCGCTACTGCGGTGTCGGCTGATGGACCGAAATTTTGGCGTCGACTAGCAGACTGCCAATGAGCTGCGGCACAATGACCGACCAGTCATGTCATAATCACATTTTTGGCACCTATCGAAGCCAACAATATTGTATCCAGATAGTTTTTAGCTATGTAACTGCAGACAGTGTTTTGTGGGTAACACCACAGAACGCACGCGGCGGTCTACTTCGATAACAGACCGCCACTTCCCATCGAGACAGTAGTAATTTTCGCGGGGCACCGCCGCAAGCCACTTCAGCCCTACTTTCCGTCCTCGGCGGGTCAACCCTCTGGTTGGCAAAATTGCAGGCCACCACTCATAGCGTGTCGTGATAGCTTCGAGGTCGTTATGACGGTTCGACCGTCGCCTTCGCTGGTGTCTATCGCATGTTCCATAGCAAGCTGGAAGCAGGCGCGGTGACTTCCGCGTGAATTAAGTTATTGTGACAATAGACTTGCGACGCATCTATCGCACTCTCTCCCCTTCCCTGCGTGGAGCCGGTGCCATGACAAGGTCTAGAGGACCGGAGCCAATTCAGGGCGCATGTATCTCGCACGGCTGGAGCCACCCTTAGGTGTGCAGCCACATATGGTTCGGATCCCAACTGAGTGGAAGTGCCTTAGAGGCCACATTAACGCCATTGCAGTCTGCTTCACATTCCGTCAGTCAGCCAGTCCACAGGAATACACACTCGACTGACGGCGCAATCCAAATGAAATGGTTAGTTGGTAACCTTCTGTTGCTGCTGCTGTCGCGATCATAGCTAATAATAATAATGTCAGTTACCTTGCACGTGGGGCTCTCTAATTAGGTGGTTTCCTATGGTATAATGTCGGTATCCAAAGTTCTGCCTCGTTCACTGTCTTGGATTCGTCTGTGACCGACGCAGGTTCTCTAAAATCCTCATTAGTAATCGTTAATGCCCTCACGATAATAATCCACAGGGATTTTAAGGTGACACAGTAATTATAAAGCCTATAGAAGGAAACTGTACTCGAAGGTTGGACACTTACAGTTGCTGGTGTGGAAAGTGAGAGCTGGAGGCTACCACTAGGAAGAGGGACACCAATCCTGCACATTCTCTGCTAGGACGCACCACTTACTGCAACCTCTTCATCCCAAACTCGAAGTAACCGCGCCCACATATTCAAGCGAGGCAAATCACTCTGTCCTGGCTGGTTCGCTACACCGCCTGCCCTTTAGGCGAGAGCCTGTAACGGGCAGTTGGCTTCGTCACGTTCTCAGTGGCGTCAAACAATCGGTGTTTGACCACTGCCCCTTTCCACCGGCCACGCATTGCTGGGGAAAGAGTAGACCAGGGCTTTAAGGGGCCCTGGAAATCCGTTTTAGTTGCCTCCTGTTTTGTCTTTGGGCGTCTCTAATATCACTGCTGCCCCAAGAAGTTAATTTCTTTTAGGGCCTTCGTTTTACGTCAGCAGCAGCAGCAACAGGAGCAGCTTTCTGTGCGCTGTCAAGCTTGCAACCCGCTTGCTTATTTTCTTCCTGGCCTGGGGATGGACTGGCGAGGTTTTTCCTCGCTGCTATTTATGGGCGTTTTCACGTGTGCCCGCACGTGCGCACACGCATAAAGTAGTTTTTTTCATTCCTTCTGCTCCCACCACCAACACTACTGATGACGCAAGATGCTGTTCGCTGCTTCTTGCTGTTGTGGTTTCTCAGACTGCCCGTGCGCGCGACGGTCGACTGCGCTTCTAAGCCAATCAGAGCTTGCCGTAACTTTTACCGTCTTCTCGAAACGTGGCATGGCCAACCAATCAGCGTCTTATCCCGGTAGCTTGTATATGTGCGTATACATTTGTAACACGAGTAGATGAGAGTCTGTTGTCACCTGAAGTATTGCGTCTGAATTTGCCTTCAGTCAGCTTGAGTCGGACCCCTCATTTGCTGATGGACAGGGAAGAATTAGATCTATGCTACTACAATCTGGCGCTCAGTTTGCTTACTATAAATAGGCTGATGCTCTTGAAAATATCGCACTGTGCTAAAAGTCGTGACCTTAAAGGTTTCCAGCTAACCGCATCAAGATGCAATGCGTCTTTCTCAATGAGTACTTGTACTTGCTAATTTTTTATAGCTTCGATCATGACTGATCTAGCTGGTTTCGATGATAGCGCCGATGGTACCTCTGCACGTGTGACAATCCGTGGCAGCAGACTGCGACAGTTCAACCCATTCTCTTTGCCAATACCGGAGACCGAATACCAAAGGTCCAAAAGCCACTTCCATGTCCGGACGGACTGAGTAAAGCCAGGTTTTGAACTGACTCTCTCCTCGAAGTTTTCAATTGGGTAACGGTTTCCGATCGAGAGCTTTAACACTGAGCTCGTGAGGTTGATGACGAAGCATGTGTCCAAACCACCCCAGTCGTCTTTCTTGGATGGCCTGGCATATCTTTGCGATGTTGTCGCAGCAGGTGCGGACTATATCATTTGAGAAGAAGTCAGTGTTCTTCCCTCGGAGGATGGCCGTCAAGCAGTAGTGGTCAACTATCGCCAGTTTTCTTTTATCTTTTACGCGTATAGGCCAGCATTCATGGTTATAGAGAAGTACAGACAGGCCGAACGCATGCACGGTACATGCGAAATTTCGTGCCTATAGGAATATTGCGTCGGGACCACAGGCACTTTACAAGGCTTGAGAAAATTCTGTGAGCTGCATCGATTTAACGGCCTCGCTCCGAGGTATTTGAAACCGTATACTTTTCAAGTTGCTGGCCATCAATCTCGATAGTTGCCTTCTCTTGGACAAGGATGCAGCATGAAAACAGTTTGGTCTTCCCAGGGTTTATGGACAAACCAACCGATTTAGCGGGCTCGCTCACCCGTGACACTATAGACTGTAGATCACCAAAGCTTAAAGCTATTAAAGCGATATCGTCGGCATAGTCAAAATCAGTCAACCGGCGTCCCGGTGCAAGCTCAAAACCGTCCTCTTCAAATAGGACTTTCCCGAGAATCAACTCAATAGCGTAGTTGAATGTTATCGGCTACAACACACAGCCTTGTCGAACGCCAGACCGAATAGTGAACGGTCCTAACGGGCGCCCCGTAACAGTTTCTACGATTAAAGATCCGAGAATTTGGTTCAACTTCATTAGCCGCTGCGTTCGTACCCACTTCTAGTAACCATGACTTTGTCTCGCCAAAGGCAGTGCTTGGGGAGCCGTTGCAAGTCCTTTTATCATATTCCCATTCAGGCGTTATTCCTCATTACGTGTCCGAGATAGTAGTGATTGGACGTACAAACCGTCTATCTGAGTGAACAAAATGAGTGACGGCGTTGCGAGCCCTCAGACATTTGCGCTACAGTCGGCAGACTGAAGCAAATGACCTGGTCAGCTACCGCACATCATCCGGTTGAATTGACTTGCTGCTATTAGTAGGGTAGCGTTATTGAGTTTTATTTTTTCTGATGCTGACTTTTAAACGAGCTCCTTTCTGACTGCCTGCGAAGAGCGCATTGTGTAAAAATGAATAACTAAGTAGCATACGTTTTCCTCGTTTTTTTCGACGCCCCTATAAATTCAAATATAGTTGATAAAAAACAAACTCAAAAGTATTACTTCTTATAGTCATATGGTAGAACTTACGCATTCTTTAAATGCTATATCTGATGAAGTGATATTTTCTGGTTTGGAACAGAATGTGACCGTGAAATGTTCATTTATAGTACATCGTATTTTTCAATTTATTAATGTTGAATATGAAGTATACAACATTATCGGCATCCACTAGACATATTTTTGAGAACTATGCGACCTCTTATTCATGGGTGAAGGAAATTTTCGATATGCATTAGACAGAATGTATACAGCATGCAGTGTTGAAAAGTAGAATATCACCAATAAGATACAAAAGTATTCGGCAATTTAGAAAGATTTTTGAAGGAGAAAGATACTTTTACCTCAACCTAAAATCAGAATAAATATAATTAGCCACTATATGAATACAAGAAATAAGTTTTGTCGTGCATATCTTCTATAAGATATGTTTGAATATGCAAGAGCATCGAAAATCAATGAGAAAACGCAACTACTTAAGTAACACTTTTTTACATACTATGTTCAATGCAGGCAGTCAGGAAAGCATTTCTCAGTACATCGTTATCCTGATGTTACTGAACTACTGCGAGATTATAGTGTACAATAATGAGTACTACAACCCTACGTAAGTAATTTTTTTGGAATCGTAAAAGCATTTAAGAATTCCGGTTGACATTTCTTGAGATAGAGCATCTACTGTATAGACACGGCGCTGAATTCATCTACGAATGCGCCCATACCCATATGCAGTAGGCTTCATCTTTCCTTGTTTTTGTACAGTGAGCAATGTTGGAAGAGCTAGCTGAGTTGTGCAAATAGTCCCAGACTAGTGATACTACCAGCCAAGTCCTGCGAACGACATCCTATATCCATTAGGTTACTTGCAATGTATTGTTCAGTTCTGCTCCGCTTCATGCGTGATAACTTATTGAATTTCTCCGCCTCGTCGCCTCTTCCCATTCGTTTTTTCCTAAATGTTCTATCAGAAACAGTCTTTGTTTAGTCAGGTCTATGGATACGAACATCCGACCAATCCAGAGCACATTAACCTGTTTACCGTGCGTCGCACTAGCCGAGGGTCTCAGTGCGTGTAACCATTGGTATAGGCACCGTTGTTGCGGGGTGTACATGCTTTTACACAACACTGCTTGCCACATTGCTCTCCTTTTGAATCACCGAGTACGCTTTTATGTGTGTGTATTTATGTGTGTCTGCGTGTGGTAAATCACGAACACCTAAGGATTTGAATTTGTGTATCGGAACAGTTATGCATTCTGGTTGACCTTTTAACGATCTTGATCGGTTCTCAAAACGTTGGATGCCAAATATCGATCTGAACTATAGTCGGTCTTGGACTGATCTATTTTCTTTTATTTTTCGCTTTCTCGTCCTTTGTAAGCTTGCCTCCTCTTTCGGTGGGTTCATCGCGGGGCCATCTTCTCCCACATTTCATGTGTTCTCAAAATGGCAGCTCCTCTATCTCCTATCGGTCATAATTGCCACTTTTTAGAAGACCTGCGCGTGAAATGAATGATAGGCCCGTCTAACCTACTCTTTCCACGTCCAGTATGTTGCAATTGAAAGAAAAATTTAAGACACTTGAAAGAAGGATGTGGAGCAGGAGGGCTGATGCGGCTGATCTCATGATCAAAATTCTGTGCAGCAGTTCAACCGTAGGAGACGAAGATGTTCACCGTGTATCCCACAACGTGAGGTGTTTAGTACAGCGACTTGTGCGCTAAGCACCTTATAGTTATGGCAGACTTGCGTTGCATCTGTTGCACTATCCTCTACCTCATTCACCTGAGCACGATAGGAAGCCTTACCAACCGAAGCGGGATTGAACGCAGTGGTAAACAAAGCCGGCCAGCCCGTCTATTCCTGTCAAGGACGACCTGGTCTGCGCAGATGGGTCAAGTTTTCACGGCTGACAGGTATTATTCGATCTGAATCTCTTCTGAGTGTGAGAGTGTCATAGAGGCCACATGAAAAAGGAGCCCTTTAAACCTGACTGTCTCTCATTGGGTAGAGGGGCCGAGTTGGCCGGCCGGTTGGTCACTTTCTAAATTACGCCTTTTAGCCGCTACAAGTACCGTGTCACACTACCGTTTGACTCGTTTGGAACTACGGCGACGGTGCGACCCATTTCGGTAATGCTCAAATAATTTCAGAGTAAACTAATCAGTAGCAAGCTATAGTATATGTAGCATCACAGAAACCACAAAACCCAGAATTCTTTAGTACGAGACTGGTGGTTATAGGGCTTATACGAGTCGGGCATTACAGGGTAATAGGAGAGAAAATTAAAAGAAATATAGCATGCAAAAACAGGTAGATGCACATACAATTATTATTAAAACTTAACATATAGCAACGAAAAAGGGCGCGATATTTGAAAAATCAACAAAAACAGTTTTTCATAAATTAGATGTGAATATACAAACAGCCTTTTAGTAAATCAGAACACGTCAGTAGCCAATGCAAAGTACAGTCGAAAGGAAGCAAGAAATGGGGAACCGAAACCCTTAAATGGCCATAATTATTTCAGTGATATGGGCGTGGTGCTGCCTATAAAAAATTTTCACCAATTAACCTGTCCCCGGTTCTCGTAAGTGACTTAGGCGGTAGAGGTGGTTACCCTTATCTATTCGGTTGAAGTTTGGAGTGACCGCTGTGAGCTTCTGGAGAAATTGAGACTTGCACTGACCCCAAAAATTTAAACTGTCTTGATTGCAATTGTATATTGGCTGAACACTGAAATTGACAACATCATGACATACCAGCTTGGCTCAGCAGAGGGGATAATAGACCGACCTCAAGCTCAATCCTCGCCCACCTAATTGATACAAACCACCAAGTGGACGCGAGTGAAGCCTTTCGGGTCATATACCGCACGCCAACGCACTTCTCCAAAGGCCTGCGCAAACGGGTGTTAGCCACAGCAGAAGCAGTGGCAATCCGGCTAGCAAAACCCATTCTATGCTGTCAAAAGGCGCTGGTTCAAGCCATCGGCCTCCCTTGGCCGACTGCACGCGGAAATCCAACGCCTACTGAAGCCAAAGAAGACGAAGCTACGGAGGATAGTCAAACGCAAGCTGCGCGGCTGACATACAGAACTCAATCCGCGGACCGCGAGAACATCCCCCCTGTCTCATCTGGGCATGGCAACCAGCGTCCTACCCGCGCAGGCGCCCGCGTTCAGGAGACGAGGGAAAACGCAGCTGCTTAATTATCCTCACCCTTTTCCTCCCCCTCCCCCCTTCCCTAACCTGACGATTATATAATCGCTGTAATTACTTGAACAATTTTATTCCCCATGTCATGTACTGGCCTGACGATGAATGACCGAAAACGATCGTTTGCCAACACGACTTTTCAATCGTAGAAATGGGAATTTTCGCTGAACATCATGACGACCTGTCCTTGAATGAGTCGAAGAATTTAGGCAAAATTGAATTTGCTTCAAAAGGGTGTTAACCGTTCGCTAGTATCCTCATTGTTTAGTTTAAATAAACAAAAGGGGATAATTGTCGGTTTACAATGGACGCTCTAGGCCAACCGATGTATATAGGAGAAATGTATATGCAAATGGAGAGCAGAAAAAATGGCGGCTCCGTTTCAAAAGTCCGCACATAAAGGATGAAAAGGATTGAATGCATGCATTTTAAGCAGATATATCCAGCTTCTCTTTGGTGTGACAGGTGTGACCGCAAACGGCTGAGTCAGAAGAAGATAGAAGAGTGGTCGGCCGGGGGCCACGTGAGCAGCGCGGAACGCTACCTCACCGCTACCGCGCACACGAGGTTGACATGAACTCATGCGGGCAGCAATATGTGATTAGCCCGTCGGTGGAAGAGGGACAGGCCAGTAAGCGGATTGACTTGCCAACAATTACGACAATTGCAAAAGAGACAAAGGTCACATGAGTCCCCCAGCGGTCAATCTCACGGACAGTCTGCAGCGAACAAGCAGGTCAAAGTTCGTGCGCCGAGCACAGATATGATAACAGAAACAGTCCCGGAAAACAGGAACAACCACCACGTTACTCTGACGATGGAAACAAGCGACTGTCCGAAACTTCAGTCCCAATATAACTCGGTCCATGCCCTTGAACCTTCTTCTTCGTCTTCTTTGGGTGATGATGAAAACAATGTTCTTTCTGACCTGTGAAGGTTGAACTTAACCACCTGGATTTCTTTATTGCTCGCCTTAAGCTTAAGTGTAACGGCCGGTGGAGTGTAAAATTATAAACTCTATAAATCGGCAGAACAAGGATCGTTCACCAGGAAAAGTTGTTTGTAAGCCTGAC
The DNA here is from genome assembly GCA_036362985.1 of Ligula intestinalis. Taxonomy (NCBI): domain Eukaryota; kingdom Metazoa; phylum Platyhelminthes; class Cestoda; order Diphyllobothriidea; family Diphyllobothriidae; genus Ligula; species Ligula intestinalis. The sequence goes on along the minus strand of JAYGXS010000005.1, from coordinate 15,567,968 downwards.
TTTTCGGATAGTTTTTTCTTTCACCCATCTTCAGAGAATTAGTACTCCGAAATATAGTCTTTCTTAACGTACCAAATTTGAAGGAGTCATCAGTTGCTTCCAAGCGAGTACAAGAAGGAACATTTTTTGCGCATTTCTTCAAAAAAATACATTTAAATTTATAAGAGCATTGAAAATAAAAGATAAATACTACTTCAGTATGTTTCTTACGAGCGCTCAGAGGGGTCGTTTAAAAGCCAGCACCCTTCCGTAACTAAAATATATTGAGATTTGGTCGCACTACCATCAAAATTACGACACTGCTTCATTACTTTTCGGCCGAATCGAAAACACTTTTCAGAATTTCGGGTAGGGATAGGCAATCTCTCGTATCAGCTTATGGCCAGTTATGACCTGTCCTTTTCTTTGTCTGTTGTAGGCCTGCTTCAGGCAGGACATGGTCTATACACCGGAGGACGTGCGTCAAATCGTGGAGTTCGCTCGCGTCAGAGGTATCCGCGTGATTCCCGAATTCGATCTTCCCGGTAAAGTCTTCTCCGCCCCGGAACCTTTCTCCCTTGATAAAAACAACATTCTCTGACACCCTTTTTACATTTTCGACAGCAGCCTTAATGAGGCCCCCAGGCTGTTCGTATGTAAGCATCCCTCTGGCGGTCGTTTTACCTACACATTCAATGAGGCGGTGTTCAGTGCTACTCGATTTAGTCGTGCTATTTTCTGACAAACAGATGTTTTCGAGAATACACTTTTTTGGAACTGCAAGCCTCTGCAGAAGCTTTAGGCAGAGTCTGATTGCAGGAGGATATGATGCGATCGACAGAACAAGAAATGTATTGCCCTGACGTTTCGGAATCTCACTCGAGACCATCACCCGAGACAGTCACCCAGAAGGATGTCTGATGGTAAGCGATCACACCTTCTTCTGAAATGCTGTCTGGAACTCCCCTTTTTTGCTTCTATCGGCAAAAGAAGTCTGATTGAACCAAAAAAGGTGAGCTCCGGGCAGCAGTCCAGAAAAAGAATATGCGACTGTTGAAACTAGTTTATTTGCCTGTTGTTTGGAATTATCGTTCGGACCCTTCATCAGAGACGGTCACATATAATTGTGCGTGGTTTCCCTAAAATACTTTTTCGAATTTATAAGATGAAGCCTTTACCGATAGAAGCAAAAAGGCGAGTGCCAGGAGGCAGTTTACAAGAAGAGGAAAAAGATGCGATGGTAGAAAAAAGACGTTTATTAGTCTATTTTTTGTGGATTCCCACACTCTTACATCATCAAAGACAATTGCACAGAGAAGGGTGTCTACTGATGAGTGAGAACACCTTCTTTTGAAATACTCTCTGGAACTCGTATTTTGCTTCTAACGGCAAAGACCTGATCTACACTGGAAGACTGCATAGATAGCCAACTGCTTAAACCCGCATTCTTCTACGTTGGCCTGCGCGCAAACTTTGATGTGATTGTTTTATTACGTGGTGGCAGTACAGTTCTCGGATGCATCTGAATTTGGATTCAACCTACAGTAGACGCCACGGATCACGCAACATTTCGACATTGGCGAAAGATTGATACTCTTTCGCTTATCGGTATTGACGCAGGTTGTGATACTGCTTATTGTATAGTCTATTCTGAAGTCTATTCCGTCATGATAGGATGTGGGCTTTTTAACGAGCTTCGTTCTGACTACCAGTAAAAAGTATGCATAGTAAAAACTGGCTACTTAGGTAGTGTGCCTTTTTATCATTGATTTTGACTCCCTTTATAAATTCAAATATATTTTATGGAAAACATGCACGAAAAAATTGTCTTGTACTTGTTTGATAGCAAACCACGCCTTCTTTAAATTTTATACTTAAAGTGGAGGTGGCTTTCGGTTATAAAAAAGTTGCTCAATAGCCGAATAATTTTCTAACCTATTGACTGCTACACTCGAATTCAAGGTTTAAACACTGCACACTATATACATCCTGTTTAAGGATCAGTACGTTTTCGCCTACTGTTTGAGTAAGAAGTCACATAGTTGTCATAAAATATTGCAATAGCTGTGGAACATATTTTATGCAGTATAGGCAGCATTAATAAATTGGCGGATGTGATGTATTATGAATAAACACCTCTTAATTGTAAAAAGCTCATAATTAGCAACTTTTTTCATAACCGAAAGGTACCCCTTCTTGGAGTATAAAATTTAGAGAAGGCGTAATTTGCTATCAAACAAGTACAAGGCGTACTTTTTTCGTGCATGTTTTCCATAAGATATATTTGAATTTATAAAGGCAGTCAAAATCAATGATAAAAGTCATGCTGCTTAAGTAGCCAGCTTTTACGATCGATATTTTTTGCCGGTAGTCAGAACGAAGCTCGTTAAAAAGCTCACATCCTATCATGACCGAATAAACTTCAGAATAGACTACAAGATAATCAGTATAACAACCTGAGTCAATACCGATTAGCGAAAGAGTATCAATATTTCGCCTATGTCGAAATGTTGCTTTATCCGTGGCGTCTACTGTACACTTACTATCTCTACTATGACTGATTGCAGATGGAACCGGAAAGGCCTACATATATATTTTCCCCACTGCTGCCTGTACCATCAGCGCAACATTCCGATGCGGGAATTCATAGAAGTCCTACACTGTAGATGAAGATATTTATCAACTGCTCAGGTATAATTTATCGAGTTATGTATTGATATCCTTCTGAATTAACTAGGTTAAATGGAAGTTAGAAGGTTATTATGAAATCTCTTATTCACTTTTTTATTGGGTAAAAAAATTTGGAAATAAGTCAGTCTTGTAGGATATAATCCAACCTTTGATCAGAGACTGGATCTTCTCTAAATTGGCATTCTCTCCTTGGGCCCTGAGCGCATCGCGGTATCCATTTCCGTAACACCAGGGTTCAATTTGACACCTAAGCAATAAATTTCAGCTTATTATGGGAAATTTAGGCTCAAGGTTCAACAAGATAAATTGCTTAGTGAACAAGACAAACTCAATGCTTAGGTCTGCCCTCCCCCCCCC
>JAYGXS010000005.1:15547985-15564931 GCA_036362985.1 Ligula intestinalis | reverse complement strand
TTAGTGAACAAGACAAACTCAATGCTTAGGTCTGCCCTCCCCCCCCCTCGGCCAGTCAGATTGACTATATTTTAGTCAGCTCAAGATTCCGCAGCTGGGTTCATGATAGTCGGTCGCTGCATGGTGCTGAGACTGGTAATGCCCATAGCTCTGACCGCGTTCTTGTTCGCACACGCTATAAAGCTCACCTCTCATCTGCGCCCAAAGTACCCCGCGCTAGACGCCTCTTTGTCGCCAAAATCCGTCAATTCAACACCGCTGATGCCCTAAGCAGCGAAATTTGGTCCTGTTTCAGGACCCGCGCCCACAACGAAGGGGGTTATCCATGGTTCTCACTGAAAACGTCAGTCTATGGAGCAGCCGAGAAAATTCTTGGATGCACCCAGCGGTGCCACAGTGATTGGGTTAGCGGACGAACCCTGCAGTTGTCTGTGGAGACAGCCCGAGCTAGGGGTCGTTATGACGATTCTTTCCGCTAACTAAGAAAGATGACGGCAAAATCGGCCAGAGAGGACCGAAAGAAATACTGAACTGAAATTGCAACCTCCATGGAGCAGGCAGGCAGGCAAGTAGCCCTTGGTGGATCCGGAACTCCGCCGGGTGGGCCTCAATCCCGGCGGTGAGGAGGAGGAGGAGTAGCATAATCAGGAGAAGCTGCTCTGCCATAAAAAAACAGATGGAGAGGAGAAGAGATGGATCCACCCTAGGGAGGTTTGGTGTAGCAGACCTTGGCCGCCCTGAGGGCGGGTGGGAACGCGGTCGAAGACGCGCCTACTGTGGTTCCCTCCATGGAGCAGGCCTCAAACGTTGGTGATGCTCGAAAGCTCTACCAACTTATTTGCCAGGCTAGTGGTAGAATGCACTGAGTGACTCAGTTCGTGATGTGAATAGCAGCTTTATTGCTGACACCGCGACCAAGATCGAACGCTGGCGAGAGCACTTCAAGCACCTCTTAAACTTCGATACGGAGCCCACCGCCCTCCCTACTCCCATCGACAGTCGAGCCTCCTCCGTCTCTCACTTATTGAGTGTCATGCGACCCGCCTTCCGAAGCAGAAATCGCTGATGCCATAAAAAGGCCGCGCAACAATAAGGTACCTGGAGAGGACGGCATACCCGCTAAAATCTAAAAGTCTTGTGTCGACACTCTGGTGCCTTGGCTCTATGAGGTGATTGGACAAGCATGGAGAGACGAGACCGTTCCTGATGACTGGGGCTCAGGCATCCTGGTGCCTGTCCACAAGAAGGGCAACAAGACAAAATGTGAGAACTACCGCGGCATAAGCTTATCAACATTGCTACGAAGATTTTCGCTATTGTTGTCCTCAGCCGGTTCCAGTCTGTGCGCGACATAGGACGCGACCCAACCAGGCTGGATTTCGTGTTGGGCGTGGATTGTGGATCAGATATTCACACTGAGACGGATCCTTGAATTCCGCCGTAGCTACCAACAACCAAATAACCAACGGCCATCTGCTTTGTTGACTTTGCCGCTGCGTTCGACTCCGTCCATCGTGACTATCTATGGCGGACAATGGCATTTTATAGTGTACTACCAAAACTAATCGCCATGATCAACGCCTACTACCGCTCCACTACTGCGCGGGTTTTAGTCCACATCGACCTCTCAGAACCCTTCGCTATTCGGTCAGGCGTTCGGTAAGTCTGTGTCCTGTCGCCCATCCTCTTAAACTACACTATGACTGGGTTCTCGGGAATACCCTACAAGAAAGTGACGGTATTGAGCTTGCGCCCGGACGCCGGTTAACTGACTGACGTCGACTATGCCAATGATATCGCTTTACTAGCATCCAACTTTGACGATCTCCAGTCTATGGTGTCACGGGTGAACGAGGTCGCGAAATCGGTCGGTTTGTCCATAAACGCTGGGAAGATCAAAGTGTTTTCATGTTGCATCCCTGGCGAAGAGAAGGCGCCTCTCGAGCTTAGTGACTGTCATCTTGAAGAAGTCAGCAGTTTCAAATACTTGGGAACGAGGTTGCTGCCGAATGGACAAAGTAAGGATGACATTGTCTCCCGAATTGACGCAACACGACGTGTGTTCTCCAGCCTTTGGAAGTGCTTATGGACCCGACGCAATATTTCTATCTCAACAAAGATCCGCGTGTAGCGTGCATGTTTGCAGTCCGTTCTCGTAAACGGATGTGAATGTTGGGCTTTGCGCGTGGAGGATGAACAGAAACTGTAAGTCTTTGACCACTTCTGTCTGAGGAAAATCCTTCGAGTGAAGTACACCGACTTAGTCTCAAATGAGACAGCCCGCACTTGCTGTGACAAAATCACAAGGATATCCCAGGCTATTCAAAAAAGACGGCTGAGGTAGTTTGGACACGTTCTTCGACGGCAACCTCAAGAGCTCAGTGCTACTGCCCTCGACTTGAAACCGTTGCCTAATTGGAAACGTCGAAGCGGAGGTCAACTCAAATCCTGGCTCGACTCAGTCCGTCAGGACATGGAAGTGGTTCTTGGACCTTCGGTGTTCGGTCTCCGGCGCTGGCGAAGAGAATGAGTCGAACTGTCCAGGTCTGCGGCCACGTATCGTCGCGCTGGGAGAAGCACCATACGGGACATAATTGAGGCCGGCTAGAGCAGGCATGATCGCAACCGTAACAAGTACAAGTACTGGGCACAAGTTAGGATCTTACAGTTGTCCTTTAATGACTCCAACAGAATGGCACAGTAGAAGCTATACCAGTACCAGGGGTCTAGTAGGCCACTTGCTCACCAAAAAGGGAAAAATTGAATGAGAGAATAAAGTTAAAGTGAATTTCCGGGGTCCACTTTCTGTGTGCAATAGCTTAGTATAGCTTAGCAACCCCTTTGTATTGGTTGGATGGCTGCAACTGGTTCAAACTTACCTCAATGTAGTTATTTCGAATTGGACAAGCGCGTTTACTATAAGTTTAAACCATATAGATATCATGTAAATAATTAATAATTTATTAACCCTTCTAAATTGCGTTGGCTATATGTTTGACATGTCAATCATCCAACTAAAGACTGAGTTATTTCCTAATTCATCAGTCACTGACAAATTGCCCAGCCCAATACAAAATACCTATACCTACCCAGTTTTTTTCATTTCATCTTCAATTAATCACTCACTATCCTAGATAACAAATTGGCGAGCATGTATTTGCTTGCAATTATTTCTCGTCAGGCCTGTACATTAATATCATAATTAATTAAATAAACTATGTGGATTGGTGGAAAAATAGTGCGGTTGTCAGGATAGGTGGGATGAGTCGGGGTCAAAATGTGGTCAGCGTTAGAAGGGGACTGGTAGTAGGAGCAGGTTACAAGCTGCGGGCTGTTGGATTAACGACTTTCGGCCATGGTAACTGCGGTGCCGTTGTGGAATTCTTTTGGACGCACGAGGTCGGTCTGCGTAGCCTGATGGCGGCCGCTTCTGCCGTAACCAACGGACGCTCTCCAAAGAATTTTGCATGACTTGAGGGCATCTTTTAGATCACTCGGAAGGCTTCTCTGGCATCCACGCGATGATCTGAGTCTACCAGATGCAGTGGAATTGAACTATTTATACCCTTTGTTTGATCCTTACCTAACCATGCTGAAATGTGTTCCCGTACATGTTTGGACAGACGCCGGCTCATGCGACCAATATATTCTGCTCCACAAGAGCAGGTGAATTAATAGATGCACATAAAGGTGGTCTGGGTTGGAAGTTCGTCCTCGATCTCTCCGTATAGGACGGGAATAGTCGAGAACGGGACATGGGCGGTGGCTACTGGAAAGGTAATTGCTACAGCTTGACTCATGTGCCTCCTTAGACGTTCTTTTGGTCCGTCCCCTTGAAATGGAAGTCTGATGAGTATTCTCTTCTTCTCTGCTGTTAACACCGAGGGCTTTGGCGGTCTTTCAGTCATGTTCTTAGTGATAAATCGATTAGGATACCCATTTTATCGAAAAATGCCTTCAACAATCTTCAGTTCCTCTTTGATGCTATCAGTTGCGCAGATCCTTTTCGCCCTTCGTGTCAAACATCGTACTAAATTGTGTTTGAAGTTTAAAGGTACTAAACTAGCGAAATGGATGTAATGTCCCGATCACGTCTTCTTACAACAGACCGTACGTTGAATATTCCCGTCAGCCCTTTTACTTAATAGTAAATCGAGGAATGAGAGCGATCTGGACTGTTCTTATAGTGTACACTTTATTGACGGGTGTATCTGTTTACGGTATGCATTAAAGCTGAAATATTGGTTTGTTCCGATGCAACCGTGAATATATCATCCACGTAGCGCCTGAAGTACACCAGACTATTTATCTAGTGACGAAGTTGCGAGGCTTCCTGTTTGCCCATGAATATATTCAGTAGAAGCGGACTAAGGAGCGAGCCCACAGCCACTTCGTCCAACTTCCCTTACGAGTTGTTGTCAAATAGGAACTGCACCTTCAAGGTGTATCTTGATAGCAGTTCCTTGAGTGCATTTACTGGCATTCCTATGTCCTGTTTATTCGCGTTTGGAGTCAGTAGACGGTAGGGGAGAACTTGCCTGTCGATAAAATCAGCTCGGTAATGTGCTTTTTCCATGCATTTGCTGTTTTACTCCCCTAAAACGAAGGTCTAGTGTGCATCAAATGCTCAGTCCTGTCCTTCATTTCTTTCCATCTCCTTATTGGCATAATAAAAGCTGCACAATGCATTCTTATTTGTGCAACCTGATGTGTCGATCAGTGAGTGCGTCCACATTCTGCTTACTCCCTTTTTTTTATCCTCAAAGGCCACTCCCGTTCGTGGGCGTACTCGCATCCCGAGATAGTGTCCCGTTGCTATCAAAACGGTCTTCCGACGGAATTTTTCGGACCCCTGGATCCAACTCGAGAGGAGACCTACAAAGTCTTGCGTGGCCTATTTACGGAACTAGTACAGGTCTTTCCTGATCTCGACCTCCATCTCGGATTTGACGAAGTTGAATTGGCCTGTTGGTATGCTGCATGCTCACTGCGGTTCCTAATTCTTCGAGGGGGCGGCTTTCGGGGTGAATTAAAAACGATTTCTCTGATTGGGAAAGGTTAAGTTAATCGCCAACCCTGGGTACTTCTTGCCCCAGAAGTCTATATTAATTTAATTCTTAGTTAGGTCAGTTTTTTCGTTTACCTTAATTTATTTACTTTAGTTTAATGCATAGTAGTTTTAAGTATATTTATCTACTGTTGGCGGTATCTAGCGCAACTACGCTACACCAAAACTGGAATTAAACTGAACTAAAACTAATAAACCTAAAATTAACCAGAAGGCTAGGAGCTAGGGGTACCTAAGGTGGGCAACCATCTTAACTTTTACCTTCTGATTTTACGAAAAACAGACAGTACGATATCCTAAGTCGTGTATTTTCGTTCTTAACCACGCTATTAATGTCTTCTAGGATTTTCAGTTTGCTTTAAAATTTCTCCTTTACACCTTAACCCAGCATGCTATGGTCAAGCATTCGTGACATCACAAATCATTGACATATGTTTGGTAAATGGATCGATACGTCTCTTGTTTTTGAATGGACCTATTCACCGTTTTAAAGTATCTTTAAAGTACTTATTTTTGCCAGTAGAAGTGTTTGTGGTTTTTTTATGCTGACATTTTGTGGGTTTGCTTCGGGACAGTGGACCTGATTATGTGCACTCCCATGTAGGTTGTCTTCTTTAATTGCGACTAGTGTGTTAGTTCGACCACCGCAATCCATGAGGTCCACCATGTGCCTGAGAGCCGGGACGGTGGCTGCGATCAGGTATAGTGAAAGTAGACGCGCCGCCATCTATCCCATCCTAAACCCTCTTCTGTTTGAACCGCTGACAAGACAAAGTCGAAATGAACGGGCGGGAATCGGGCAAAGATGCTTTCTCCAGATGCAGCCAGAAACACCGGTTAATTTAGTTTTAATTGACAGTAGCCTTTTGCGCTAGTACTACTGCACTATTTACCCCCTCTCACGCATAGTAGGTGCCCAGAAAGATTTGAGGAGCCCGAGCCTATTATTTCTACTACTGTAAATACTATTTATACTGCTGCTTCTAGCGGTGTATCTGAGTGATTGTAGTGCTGATACTATTACTGACCCTAATATTTGGTCGGAAATGACATTGATTAGAGTCAGGTCTGGGCCCGTGTTCCCTTGATCTCACATAGAAATGGGGACCTGAATTTTTGCCATTCCCGATAGAGTAGGTTTTGAAGCTCGGAGCACGTCAGTGCTTGTTGTGGCTGTCTCCTTAAGTTTATACTACTAGGGCTAGGATATTACTGTTAGAAGTGCTGGTTATATTAATCATACTTGCTAAAACCAGTAAATGGCATGCATGCAGTCGTAACTCATATAGGGATTTTTTAATAAGCTGAATGGTTTAGGAAACGTGTATTTAATACTAGCTGAAGGTCTACTATGCATTTGGGTCGTAACACAGTCTCAATATAGTGACGATATAATATCAGGTAGACGATAGTTCGACCGCCAATTTTGATGATGTCCACCATATGCCTCTCTTGCATTCACTGGATGTAACTTTCGATAGACAACGCACAGCCTCAAGGTAGCCTCTTTCTGCATGGTTAGCTCAACGGTTACCATGCCTTTATCTCGAAAGTTAGTGCCATTTATCGTCTTCAGGCTAACTATAGAATTGCCACCGTATCCAGATATAGTTTGGAACTAAGGGCACAACGTGTTACAGAATTAGCTTAGCGTAATAGCATAGTATTTCCTTTGCTCTAACAATATCTGAGTGGTTAGACATGCATCTTATATTTACACTAAGCATAACTGATGGGGATAACTTACAAGCTTTCTTGTCCTCCACGGAAGTGATCGGAAGAACATGATGGTTATACTGGGTTGGTTTTTGTCGCTGTACGGATGACGCAGACCCGCTGATACAGACAGGTGCTCATGGGTGATGTAGCCGTTGAAAGTCACTTGATTAAGTTGCGTGTCGATCGAGCGCCCAGATTGGTTTGTGAGCAACCAATACCTCCCGGTTTTGCCCGCGACAGTTTTGTCATCAATTTTGACGATGTCCAAGTTATGCTCCAAACAGTTTGCTGCAGTGACTTGATCGCGAGTTAGGTTTTAACCGCATCATCATCAACCGCAGTCTCTCTCTCTTCCCTCATCCATTGCGAACTGTACTGTCGACTGGAAGCACTCAGTATCACTAATTATGTTTACTTCTTCTGACTATCACCGAAGCTAGTTTAGCGTCCCATATGGCGCAGACAGCTGCGTCTTTCTCTAGCACCGAGTACTAAACCCTGGGCATTCTCTATCTAGTCAATTTCCCGTTCCCTTAGATTTCCTCGCCCTTGCGAGCCATCGAAGCATCCTGCATTTCCCGCGGCCGCTGTTGCACAACACGGCGACTTTGGTAGAAGGCTGCTTTCGTGGCGTCAGTAGGGCGGTCAACGTAGGCTTTGTGCAGGCGTTTCTTCTCTGTGAGCAGATTGCTGATGACTGCATCATCTTCGTCGAAGCAATCCTAGTCTTGGTGGTGTGTGTGCAGCCAAAGACACGCTGGGCGGTGAATTGAAGTGTCCCTTAGTTGGCACCATCGGTTCTCCACGGAGGCGTTCTCTTCTGTGACTGGAAGATTGTCTAGCCGTTGAGCCAGCTCATTGCTGAAATGCAAATGGTTAGCAGGCAAATTTGACAAAACAGTATTTAACTTACCTAGGGGTCTCTTACCTTGAGTTCCTCCACGTGGTTGAAGGCAGATCCTCATCTTGGAAATGACGAGACGGTAATCGGTCCAGCCCCTGGCGTCGCCTTTGTCACCAGCACGTCCTGCTGTTCGCTTTGCCGGATGAGGACTTAGTCCAGGAGGTCGGGATGCATCCAGGTCGCCTTGTGATGCAGCTCTCCCCTTCATCGAGAATGATTGCCCACTAGTACGATACTTGCTCGTTAACCACTAACCGCGTGGATAATCTATGAAATTGTATCATCCGCCTTGGATTTTGGCATTATTATTCTTTGACCAACTGACTCACCAAAAAACTGACGTTGGAAACAGTTTTCGCCTGCGCGCTTCTAAGTGTTTATTTACTTTGACCAAACTACGTCTTTCTACCGATTATGGAATTGGAGGTCATTCCACTTGTCAGTGGATGTAGGATCCATGGAGCATGACTCACACAGTTCGCAGCCAACGCAAGTATCATCCCGCGTTAATTTTGGCCTCCTTCAAACATCGAGGTGTAATCGGGTCTCGCCGAATGAGCTGCAACTTGGGAGTTGGCGTCATTTATCCGCCCTGTTGCCACGCGTTCAATCATTTGCATACAGAGCCGTCTTCAAATTTCTCCGCTGAATTTGCTTTACTCTCAACTGTACCAGATCTGATTAACGGCTCCAGACGTTTCTTGTTGTGGTATAAGGTCTTTTGGTCTCAATTAGCTTACGCGTAGTGATAGTCTGCAGTCTGTATGCGAAGCCAACTCCACGTATCGCGATAAGGCGGCTGATGGACTTCGAGAGGGGAACGCCCGCTAAAATTTGCGGACTTCTTTCCGGAACAGAGCAGCTTTGGAGGAAAAAGCACGACATTTTATCCTTTTTTCCTACCGCGGGACCCTAAACTTCGAAACTACGAAATGAAGCTACTCTAGAGACCAAATGTCAGGTTGCGATGCGTCGTCTTTGACAGAGCTTTTTTATTTAGCAGTTATTATAAGATGGTATCCGGATGGGATATGCTTGATACTGAATATTGGGACAGGGGTTTTATGCAAGACCAATTGCTGCACGGAAGCCCACTTCTAGTAGTTTTGTCTTAAAAGAACAGTGTGCGTTCACTGGGAGAGGTTTGTTGTCTCTGACGTTTCCGGTATCTGTTTCGTCTACCCACCTTTAGAGATCTGACATTCAGGCTCACAGCTCCCATTAAATACTGTTCTTTCATGCGTGCGCGGCCTGTCAATGCCGGCTGTTCCTCTGCGTCTGACTCACATCCGTGTCACTTGTGTCGCCGCCACCGTCCTGCATGCCCAGTCTCTAGAGGTGGGCAGACGAAGGAACTACCCGAAATGTCAGACCTAAGCGATTGAAGTTGGTGTTGTGCAAGCTTTTCTCACCAAAATCCAGTTTAGATGCAGTAGAAGGGAGGACCTTGCCTGCCTGTTGACAAAATCAGCTTGGTTTTTTGCTTTGCCCATTCATTTGCTGTTCTTTTCTCCCCGATAGGGACAGCAATCCGTGGATTCAGAATTTCATGAAGGTACACAACATTAACTCGAGTCTTTCGCTCCTGAAGCACTTCCACATCAGGTAAGGTCTTCTCCGGGTGTGCTTTTGTACTCTTCTTCAGAATGACAGACACACCATCACCCCAATGCGTGTTCTGAGTGTAGTGGGTGGTGCGTGGACTGGTAGTCAGACGGCGAGGGCTCTTCTAATCTCCTCGTTGTGTAAATCCTGCTTTGTGTGTGCGTGTCTGTATGTGTTTTCCTCTTTAACAATGCGCCCATCCCACCTCAGGCGACTGATCAGTTAGGCGGTGGCCTGTTGCTGGCGGTGGGCGGAGAGAGTGAGGTCGCTCTTCAGCGCATTTCTTTCCTCACTACAGTAGTCGCCGGTTATTAAGCTCACCTCGGGCCCAGACCAAACTGGGCTTAATAAGCGGCGGGCGCACTAACCGGAGAGTCCTAGTTCTTGATTAGCAACCGCATGATAGGCACTATACATTACATACGTACTGTATTATGTGTAGAGCTTGGTTATGTAAAAGGAAAGAATGCTGTTTGTCTGTATTTTACTTAATAACAAAAACCAAAAAAATGGTTTGTGACACGTTTAAAAAAGCGGTCTAGTGTCAGTAAAATTCCGTCCCAAGCTGATTTGGGTTTAATACGCGGCTGGGCCTATTAACCGTGGGCTTAATAACCGGCGACTACTTAAATATCAATCTGATGCGCTTGAAACTATCTTTGTGCGCTAATGACCGTGGCTTGGAGGGTTGCCAGCTGATGGGATAACTTGGACACCGCAGTCGGCCCAGTGTGTCTTGTTGTGTGGAGTGGCTGTCTGCGGGTTGAGAGTTAGTCTCAATGACTCCTTCTTAATGTGAGCTTTATGGCGCTCCCAGTCGGGAGCCTATCTAGTGATAATGTGCGCGTGTTAAGTGGTGGTCGCGTCAGCTGTCTGCGGCCTCCCTTATCTCCGGCCTTCTTGACTTTGACTGGACAACCGGGTCCCGATGTGGGAGAAGTGAGAGAGTGCGATAGATGCTCCGCGAGTCTGTTTTCGTTGCATATCTTGCGGAAGGTACCGCGTTGCTTTAACTCGTTGAAGCTCCTGGTGTACATCTTCCAAATCAGCGGTCGAACTGTCCTGTGTTTGTCAAAGAGGCCAGGTCATGTTGAGGTGCGCGCAGACGGGTTCGCCAGCCCTGTCAACCACTTCGTCGCGTTAATACCCGCCTCACTATGGCTAAAGTCTGCTACATTTATCTCCCCACGTTGGATCAACCCTCCCCTCCTATTAACCTGCGTTTTTGATTACCGAGGAGTCCCTCCCGGCCACGCTGCTCCGACTCTTCCTCGCCATCGTAATTGAAGACAACCATGGACCTTCTTGGTACTGCTCCTTCTTTCAAGTCCGTCTGGGCCACCGCGACTATCCTCTACGCTGAGGTCCTGCAATGGTTGGTGTCATCTTCGCTGCAGTAGCCTTGCCAGCTCTACCCATTGGTCGCCCACCTTCACGTGCTCCAGTTTTCCCGTGCCTCTACGTGCTCCTACGCCTCCTGCTCTTCCTGTCTTCCACACAAATACTCAAGTCTCTGACCTGGTCACGCCGCCTAGCCTCTAGCTTCTATGTTCAACGCTAGCGGCCAACTCGGCAAGCTTAGCCGGCTCCTCGCATTCGTACGTTCGCACAGCATAGCTGTGGTGGCTATCCGGGAGACGAAATGGAGTAACTCCAACAAGGTCCCTTTCTGTGCCGACTACACGATGCAGGGCTGCTCTCACCCTTCTGAGATCCAATGGTCTGTATGCACATGCAATGCCAGACTTCAGCCAACCACGGTCCCTGCGGCCTGGAAGGCGCTGGCGCTTTCCCTCACTTCTGATTCCCTGTTGGTGACTGCGCTCGCGCTCCCACTGGGTTTCAGGCCCCACTGCGGGTGCCCGAAAAGCTAGGCGGTCACTATGCGGTGGGGGAGAGAGTGAGGTCGACCTCGGCGCGATTCTTCCCTCACTATAATAAATCTGAATGCGTCTGAATCTATCACGGTGCGCTAAAAGCCGTGGCTTGGAGGGTCTGCCAACTGACGAGAAAACTCGGACCCCCTACGTAGCTACTCCTTCTGTACGCGTTTGTCTGTGTGTGCGTACGGGAGGAGAGGGAGGACTGAGAGTCAGGCTGCAATGGCTCCCTCTTTATGTGGCCTTTATGGCGCTCCCGCGCAGTCGGGAGCATACCTAGCGAGATGGCTGTGTCAAGTGTGCGCGTGCTGAGTGTTTATCGCGCCAGCCATCTACACCCTCCCTCATCCCCGGTCTTATTGACATTGTCTTTACACCGGATACGGAGGTGGGAGTGGCGAGCGAGTGGGTAGATTCTGCGCAAGTCTGCCTAAACTCCTGTTTTCCCTCGCGCCAGTTCTCTGCGTTGCTCCTGCTAGCTGTCGCTTGCGTATTGCTTGCCCAGCTCACCTCTGTGTCAGTTGCGGCTTGCTTCAGCGTTTGCTGCGGCTTGTTGGAGCGCGTGGTGCCCATCGTCGAAATCGACGGGGGAACTGTCGTGTGTGTGTGTGTGTGTGTGTGTGTCATGTCTGCTTGTTACCTTGTCGCTAGCTTGCATGACCTTTGCAATTCAGCACATAACAATTCTTTATGTATACGGAGAACCGAGGAACAGATCGTTTCTCCTCCCTCTCTCTCTGACATTTATCTACCTCCTTCGCATTTCAGGCTGCAAAATCTCATACAGGACATCGCGAGGCAAACATCCGGCGTTAGTCATCGACACTTCATTGTCTGGCAGGAGGCCTATGATCACGGATTTAAGGTTTGTGTGTATACTACTAACGTTTAACTTGCTGTCTTCTTTAAAGCGATTTCTACTCCTCCTCCCCCCTTCCCGTCTTACAGGCCAATTTTCGGACGAAGCACCAGTCAACCTTTACTTACGAAGGGTACTAGGGAAAAAGACTGGATCTAGAGTAAATTTAAAGTGTATTTAAAGTGAAATTGACAATCGTATGTTTTCAATAATTCATTATCGAGCCTATACAATAGCATGGGTAGTGGAATTAGTTAGAGGGAGGCATTGTCTCTTCCGTGGTCGATGCCGACGACAGACGGTGATCGCATGTCGTCCCTACCCCACTCACTTGACAGTCAAGTCAAGTCAAGTCAAATTTATTAAAGAAAATATAGGCAAACGCCTTTGAACTCCCTCTTGGTACATAGGATTTAAGAAATGCATCGGCAAAGCCGAACATTCTCAAGAAGTCGTTGACACAATTTCAAACGACTACTCGCTTGTTTCAAGTAATAAACTCACACGCAGTTTACACGAGCCAGCAGTGTAACTGAGGAAGAATAGCAGACAGTGAAAAAACTCCTAAGGCTGGCTCATAATTCAAAATGGAATGTCATTTTTGGTTTTTAGGAGAAAAACTGTCGCTCGTGGGGAAGTATGTGAATGATAGGGGCATGATGCTTCTGTGAATGTTGACGGTAGCCATGGCGTCCATGACGAGTAATATCTACACCCGAAGGACCATACGAGGAGGAGACCTCGGAGTCACGAGAACGTCCCGAAGACCGGAGATGTGACCATGATACGCCTTTGCTGTGCCAAGAGCCGAGGAACCCACCACGTCGTCAGCAGTCGCTCGATACGGGAAAGGGTGTGACAGGGCCGCGTAGCCTAGGACCATAGGTGCGGTAGATGCGTCCTCAGACACGATCGGCTCAGATCGCATAGTGAGTAGAGACGTCATAGCTAGATAATGTCAGAAACTCATTTGGTTAAGTACTAATAATAATACTACTTACAAATTACTATTAGTATATATTTCTAGCATTTCTAGCATTTCAGGATTTGGATGTAGAGCGCTTCAATTTTTAGAATCGGAATACTTCAGTGATTGGATTTGGAGTACTTAATCGTGACGATACTCATTAAATCGGTCTAGGTTTGCCTTAAAAACATCCACGGAAGGGGATATGACAATATCCGCAGGAAGGGCATTCCATGCCTGGATTACCCTCTTAGAGAAAAAGAATTTTCTTGGGTCAAGTCTTGCCCCAGTCACACGTAATTTGAGGGGGTGTCCTCGCAGCCTAGAGGTGGTGGCCCGCTCAAAGAAGTCATTTGTTTGAAGGCAGCAATCCTGACCACGCAACATGCGAAATGCCTGGATTAGGTCCCCACGTATCTGCCTGTAATCCAGAGGAAACAAGTCAAGATTTACCAATCGGGTCTCATAAGGGAGGTTCCGTTGGCCTCGTACTAATTTTGTTGCGCATCTTTGTACCCTTTCAAGGTTTTTTTTGTCTTTGGCTGTCCAAGGTCTCCAGGCTTGGAGGGCAAATTCCAGTTGAGGTCGCACAAACGTGCCGAATACCTTGCCAAATACAACTTTATCAAACTTAGCAAAGGCTCGCTTGATTAGATACAAGCTCGACATTGCGGAGTTAGCCACTTTCAGGACGTGGAGTGATGGCTTTAGTGAAGGCGTGAACCACACCCCCAGGTCTTTCTGAGCCCTTACCTCTGGCAGTGGCGTGTGATTCAGGTAATACACCCTCCGAGGCGTAGTGCTGGTTCTACCAAAGCGCATTAGGTTGCATTTGGCCACATTGAATGGCATGAGCCAAAGGGTCGACCATTGCTCCAGTCTATGCAAATTTGCCTGGAGGTTTCATTCGTCGTCTTGGTTGCGTATGACCTTCCAAAGTTTTATGTCATCAGCAAACATTGCGATTTCGCAGTCTAGTCCGCTTATGCAGTCATCAATATATATAAGGAAGAGAATATGGCCAAGAACAGATCCCTGTGGAACCCCGCTCTCAACTGCTACCTCTGCCGACCGCTGTTCGCCAATACATACGGTCTGGGTACGACCAGTCAAGAAGTTTGCTATCCACTGCAAAAGGTTTCTCCTTACCCCTATGCGGCTGAGCTTGTATAAGAGACGTTGATGGGGCACCGTGTCAAACGCCTTCTTGAAGTCTACGAAGACTGTATGCACCGTATTCCCTTCATCGATCGCTCGGGTCCATTGTTCTAGACAATAGAGCAGATTGGTCAAGCAGGACCTTCCCCTGCGGAATCCGTGCTGCTTATCAGAAAGAAGTTGATGTTGCTCCAAAAAGTGCATCAGCTCGCGTTTGACTATGCGTTCCATAAGCTTGCAGGATATTGAGGTGAGGCTGACCGGTCTATAGTTATTTGCGGTCGCCCGACTTCCACTTTTGTGAATGGGTGAGATCCACGCTGTCTTCCAATCGGGTGGCACTTGTCCAGTATTAAGAGAAGCTCGGAAGATAAGGTACAGGGGTACCGCCAACTCTATGGCTAGCTCTTTTAATAGCTTTGCAGGTATCTCATCCGGACCTGACGACTTCGTTTTTTTAAGCATTAGAAGTTCTCGCAGAACGGTAGCTTCCGTGAGTGCAACCGAGTCTATGGTCTGGATCACACCCACACTGCAGTTAATAGCGGTGAACTCAGCCTCTCTCGTAAAGACCGACTGGAATAAGCAGGATAGATGTTCCGCCTTTTCGTTAATCTCGCAAATTTCTACACCGTCGTCTGTTTTTAGCAGAGGAATAGGGTCTCTATTTCGAGTACATTGCCTAACGTAGCTGTAGAAAAGCTTTGGGTTTCCTACTGCACGATTTATTAGATTACTCTCAAAGTTTTGTCGGCTAATTCGTATCAGGCTCTTAACCTTGTTTCTCTGTGCCTTATACCTATTGTACGATTCGGGGGTCCTCTCTCTGCGATAGATTTTGAACAGCCTTCCTTTGCGGTTTACTTCCCTCTTCAGCGTCGGCGGTAGCCATCGAGGCCTATTTGGTACTTTCTTTTCCGTGATAGGACAGAACTCGGTCATTAGTCCGTGTAATATGGCTTTGAATGCCGACCAATCATCGAGAACGCACCCGGTGAATAGTTCGTTCCAGTCTATTTCGCTCACTGTGGTTTTCATTTGTGTAAAGTCCCCTCTCCAGATGTTGCGTCTGGTTACCGCACTACGATCGGGCACAGAGAAGAGTGAATATTCCCACTGTAGCACTACGTGATCACTTTTTCCGAGAGGTGGTAAACAATTTACAATGTCCACGCTATCAGGTGCTTTGGTAAGTACTAGGTCTAAGCAATTAGCTTGTTGCCCTTCGCGTAATCTGGTCGGATATAGGACGTGTTGCGTTAGGAAAGATGCCTGTACTGTGCGCAGTAGTCGTCGATCGAAATTTACTTCTGAGCCGGGCGCAGAACTCACATTCCAGTCGATATGGGGGGCGTTAAAGTCTCCCATGACCATGACATCGGATCTCCTTGCAATTTCTTCGACTCCTTCTATCAGACTATTGTCTGACTGTTGGTTGCTCGATGGTGGACGGTAGACCGCCATGATGTCAAGGGTCTGTGACCCCGGTGTTCTAACGGTGAGCCATATTGCCTCTATATTGCCCGAAAGGTTTTCGGATTTGTCGGACACGAGCAGGCCGTGTCTAACATAGATTAGCACATCCCCACCTTGACGCCCGACTCTATCTTTTCGGAAAACTTGAAACCCGGGGAGAGCAATTTCCTGGTCGCTTACCTTCGTGGACAACCATGTTTCTGTTATGCAGACGACGTCTGGTTCCAGCTGGCACGTAATAATCTTAAGCTCATCTAATTTGGAGAGCAGGCTTTGTGCATTGGTGTACATGCACTTTAGTTTCTTTGTACGGTGTAACCCGGTTGTGACAGTCACTTCCTGACCGTCGTTCGGATTATTACGGTTTGGTTCAATGTTTTCTTCTAAATTATCTTCCCGTTGAAGATTTTCAGGCCTACCTCGCCATTCTTGTTCCTCGACTGTAGTTCCGCTACTAGTTCTCGGCGTTTCAGCCGGTCCTCCAGGGAGTAGTCCGGTTGAAAAAAACCTCTTTATGCGCGTGACGTAGGTTAGTATTTTTAGACAGGATTACCTGAACATGTTCCTTGTTTTTAAATACTATTTTTAGCGGTCTGGGTCGGCTCATTTCTGCAGTATCTGCCGGCCTTATCCCGATACGAAATGACTTGAGCACTTCAAATTCTTTACCTGGCGGGAACAGATCGCTCAGGACATTGTTAAAGGAAACCAAGTTCGGATCGTTCTGGTCGTTTGAGCGGTCTGAAATGGCTTCTTTTAGCCCCTGTACAACTAGACAGCATTCATGATCCTCTCGGTGTCGTGTGCCCTTAGCTGAGGTTTTCACCACCTTTTCTGCAGTGGGCCTGGAGCTCGAACCGTGTGGTGTGACTGCTTGGTCGGCAGAACTGTCTGAAGTTGCTTCTTGCAACCCCTGAACAACTACACCATGATCACCCTCCGGTCGGGAGTCTTTAGGTACGGTTTTGACCACCTTTGCTGCAGTGGGCCTGGAGCTCGAACTGTGGGGTGACTGCTTGGTCTGCAGAACTGTCTGTAGTTGCTTCTTGCAACCCCTGAACAACTACACCGTGATCACCCTCCGGTCGGGAGTCTTTAGGTACGGTTTTGGCCACCTTTGCTGCAGTGGGCCTGGAGCTCGAACTGTGTGGTGTGACTGCTTGGTCTGCAGAACTGTCTGTAGTTGCTTCTTGCAACCCCTGAACAACTACACCGTGATCACCCTCCGGTCGGGAGTCTTTAGGTACGGTTTTGGCCACCTTTGCTGCAGTGGGCCTGGAGCTCGAACTGTGTGGTGTGACTGCTTGGTC
>JAYGXS010000005.1:15526721-15547975 GCA_036362985.1 Ligula intestinalis | reverse complement strand
GCTGCAGTGGGCCTGGAGCTCGAACTGTGTGGTGTGACTGCTTGGTCGTCAGAAATGTCTGAAGTTGCTTCTTGCAACCCCTGAACAACTACACCATGATAACCCTCCTGACGGGAGTCCTGAAGTACAGTTTTGGTCGCCTTCGCTGCAGTGGGCCTAGAGCTCGAAACGGATGGTGTGACTGCTTGGTCATCGGATTTGTCTGAAGTTGTCTCACCGGTGTCTATGTTGTCCACTATGGCGACCTGTACTTCTGGTATATGCATCCTCTGTTCTTCTTTAGGCGGTCCATGCGTATGCACTGAAGTCATCACTTTTTCCATCGCAGCGATGGTCTGCTGGAGGAGTTTTTTCATATTTTCCATTTTACCTTCAAGTTTGCTATACTTAGAGGCTAGAATATGATATCCTTCGCATCGGTTCTCTCTGTGCGTCGATCGCACCCAATTAGTCAAGCTTTTCGATCGCCCGTTACAGCGTGCGGCGATAGCGCAGCGGTTAGCATCGCGGTCTTGTGTAGGAGGGGTTTTGAGTTCGAGCCCCTCTCGCGGCAGATTTTGCATTTGACTTCTCGTTTGCATTATTTTCGCACGACAGGTGAAAATTCCGCAAAAAAGGATTCAGATGTGAAGCTTTACCTTATATGCGAGACAGATAGCCTAAGTCGTCGCTTAGCTTATGTAAGAATATGTTAAAGGCGATTCTCCTTACTTAAGACGATTGGTTTTAGAATTTAAAAAGCAGAACTTTGACGGACTACTAAAGCAATGTCTAAGCGTGGAAACTTTTTTCAAGTGATGTTAATTCTGCGCACTCGACCTATGAACATTGCTCACAGTCTATCCTGCTTTCCTCCTCTACCCGTTCGAATGACCTCGCCGTGCATTCGGTATGAGAACGATTACTGTGAACCACAAGATATTGGTCAATCCTATCCACTTCCTACTATGCAATAGCATTGTTATGGAGACGCGAACGGTGACGCACTCAGGGCCCAGAGCTGGCAGTGCACCCCAGATAAGCCATGCCGGCAGACCGGCCGTGCGCGTCGTGAGCACACGTGAGGCTCGCCCCCGCGTGCACTGCAATGTTCCAGAACGTGCCGCAGCGTGGGAAACTACGCCAGAACTACCCCTCTCGTCCGATAGGCCAGGAACAGTCTAGAAGGACCAGCGACTTATAAAAGGCTGTACTGGACACGCTGATCCATCCTTCCGCTGTCTCTGTGTTAGACTAAATAAAGACTTACGATCAGAGCCGGCTTTGCCTTCTTCCACCTACTAGTCCTGGGGACATATCAACTGGCGACGCAGCCGAACACACAGCATGATCAGCCAAGAACAGATGAAACAAACGCTGAAAGAAGTACTGGATGCCCAGCGGGAAATCTTCATGGCCTTTATTAAGGAAATGCAAGGAAATTGGGGGCCAGTCTCCACAGACAGCAAACGAAAGCAGATTGAGGACCGGATAACTGAATTCGCATACGACCCGGACAGCGGTGTGAATTTCGAGGCCTGGTTCCGGAAATATGAAGGACTGTTTGCAGAAGGAGTTAAACTAGAGGATAAGACAAAGGTGGAGATTCTACTGCTCAAGCTTGGTCAAAGAGAACACGAACGGTACGTAAAGTTTGTCTTACCTGAGAAGCCGGTTGACATATCCTTTTCACACACAGTTAAGAAATTGAAGTCTTTATTCAGTTTCTCTAAGTCGCTTTTTCACAGACAGTACGAATGTTTGAAGCTAGAGAGACAGCCAGAGGAAGACTACTTTAACCTAGCCGGACGACTGAATGATGTATACCATCAAGCGGATTTAGAAACTGCCACTAGTCAGCAGATAAAAGCACTCCTGTTTATTAGAGCTTTGGCGCTTCCTGAGGACGCTGACATCCGTACACGCCTCCTTGCTCAATTAGATCTGAGAACCGAAATGATGGTCCAAAAGTTAGCAGAGGAGTGCGTTTGCATTATGAACATCAAAACCGACACTCGGCTGATCGGGGACACAAGCAACCTACCAGTGCGTGTGTACGAAGCAAAAGCCAGCAAACTTAGGGAGACTTTTAGTTCCCCAAGGAAACCGAAAAGAGCCTGTTGGAAATGTGGAGGATGGCATTTTGTATCCGATTGCCCTTATCGCAGTAGAAAGTGTTACAAGTGCTCCCAACTCGGTCATAAGGCAACCCATTGTCGCGCCAAATCTCTCAGTCCAAGAAAGAGCTGTAATGCCATAACCCAAAGTGAATCACAGGTTCTTAGTTGCGAAAACAGAAAATATTTGACGGTCAGTCTAGATGGAGAACCTATTACGTTGCAGGTTGACACAGCGTCAGACCTTACGATCATTAGTAAAGGCATGTGGGAGGCTCTGGGAGTGCCAGAACTGAAGCCAACGACCGTCCGTGCCTGGGCATCAAATAATACGCAAATGTTTTTTGAGGGTGTTTTCTAGGCCACTATCGCGTTCGAGGAAAAGGCCTGTTTGGCTGACATTTATGTATCGAAGTCGAACACTGATCTCCTTGGAAATAAGACTTTATCCCAACTGGGTCTCTGGAATCGGCCATTCCAGGAGATATGCTGTGTGGTAACCTGCCAATACAAGCGAACATCCGTGTCCCAGGAAGCAATTGAGAAGAAGAAGACTCGATCGCTGGGACCATTACATAAGAGGACCTGAAGCAGAAGTATGCCGAGCAGATGGAGGTGTCAGGTGGAACGTGTACAAAGACTACAGTAAGCTTGAGGGTAAAGCCTGGGAAAAAGCCAGTCTTTAGACAGAGTAGACGCGTCCCATTTGCCGTACAGACAGCGGTCGAGGAAGAACTGGAGCGCTTGCAGCAGAAAGGCATAATCTGTCTCACAAATTATTCAGCATGGGCTGCTCCCGTTGTCGCCGTAAAGAAGCCTAACGGTAGGATAAGACTATGCGCAGACTACTCGACCGGACTGAATGACGCATTGGAAGGCTATCACTACCCCTTGCCGACTGTAGACCACATTTTTCCACCCTTAATGGAGGGAAGGTTTTCGCGAGGATTGACCTTTTATAGGCATACCTACAGTAACCAGTTGATGAAGCAGCGCAGGGAATGCTGACCATTAACACACATAAGGGGTTGTGCGAATATACCCGCCTCAATTATGGCGTCAAGACGGCACCTAGTATTTTTCAGCAGTTAATGGACACCATGCTTACAAATGTCCCTGGAACTGTGGCATATCTGGATGACATTTTGGTTGTCGGTCGTACGGACGAGGAGTTGCTCGAGAGACTTGACGTCCATAGTGACGCGCGCCATCATCCCATCATGGAGTTGTCGAACCATGTGGGTGAAGTGTTCCGGACAGCCAAACTTCTGCATAACCTTCTAGAGTCCGGGCCGGTTCACCGTGTCGAAGGCTTTTGGCAGATCTACGAACGTAGTGTAGAGGTGGGTCCGCATCTCTTGACATTTCTCCTGCAGCTGACGCGCGGCAAATATCATGTCAGTGATGCCGCGGTGACGTCGAAAACCACACTGACTTTCAGGCAGAAGCCCTTGTTCCAGGTGGCTATTCAGACGATTGAGGAGAATGCGTGCGAAGATTTTTCCGGCAATATTCAGCAGTGAGATGCCGCGGTGGTTGTCACAGACTTGGCGATTCCCCTTACGCTTGTAGAGGTGGACGATGGTGGCGTCCTTGAAATGCTGGGGCACTTGGCCCTGTCGCCACATCTCTTGGAACAGGGTGGTGAGGTGAGTTATGAGTTGGTGACCACCATATTTGTAAATCTCCGCCGGGATCCCGTCGGACCCGGGTGCCTTCCCGCTGGACAGCTGCTGCACAGCCTTGATGGTCTCCTCAGGGGTTGGTGGGAGGTCGAAATCAGCATTAATTTCGACTTGCGGAAACCGCTCAATGGCAGCCTCAGAGGTGGTAGAGGGCCGGTGGAGTACACTTTGGAAGTGCTCGGCCCAGCGGCTCAGAAGTTGGGTCTTCTCAGTGATGAGGGTGGTACCGTCCGCGCTGAGAAGTGGGGCTGTGCCCCTCGCTACGGGGCCGTAGACTGCTTTGAGCGCAGCGAAGAAGTTCTTCAATTCATTGCGATCCGCGTAGCCTTGGATTTCCTCACCCTTACGAGCCATCCAAGCGTTCTGCATTTCCCGCAGCCGCTGCTGTACAAGATGGCGACTTTCGTAGTAGGCTGCTTTCGTGGCGTCGGTAGGGTGAGCGACATATTCTTTGCGGAGGCGATTCTTCTCAGAGATGAGATTACTGATGGCTGCATCATTTTCGTCGAACCAGTCTTGGTGTAGGCGGGGCACGGGCCCAAGGATGCCTTTGGCAGTGGATTGAACAGCATCCCGTAGATGACACCATCGAGTCTCCACAGAGGTGTTCTCTTCTGCGACTGGGAGGTTATTCAGCTGTTGGGTCAACTCGTTGCTGAAACGGAAGCGGTTGGCAGGCAAGTTTAACAGATCAGTATTCAACTTACCTGTGGGTCGCTTACCTTGAGGTCTCCTGCATGGTTGAAGACGGATCCGCATCTTGGAGATGATGAGACGATGATCGGTATCACCATCGGCACCCGGCATTGCCTTTGTCACCAACACGTCCTGCTGGTCGCGTCGCCGCACGAGGACATAATCCAGAAGGTGCCATTGACGAGATCTGGGGTGCATCCAGGTCGCCTTGTGCTGCAGCGGTTGACTGAAGTAGGTGTTGGTCAGTATGAGACGGTGCACCGCGCAGGTGCGAAGGAGGAGTAGGCCATTGTCGTTGAGTCCTCGGAGGCCGTGGGGTCCGAGCACTCCTCTCCAGGCGGCGTGGTCTGTGCCGACGCGGGCATTGAAGTCACCAAGGACTATCAACTTGTCCGCCTTCGGCACAGAGGCCAGGAGGGCGTGCAGATCCTCGTAGAACTTGTTCTTTGTCTCCTTTGAGCTGGTCATCGGAGGAGCGTAGACACTAACGATGGTGGCGAATTTGCCACCCCAGAGAGGCAGGCGGAGACTCATCAGGCGTTCGTTGATACCCTGCGGCGTACAGGGTAGTCGTCCCACGATGTCCTTCCGGATGGCAAAGGCGATGCCGGCCTCGCGTCGCTCTGCCGTCGGACGGCCCACATAGAAGAAGGTGTAGCCGGCACCCACCTCTTCTATGGAACCTTCACCGGAGAAGCAGGTTTCACTGAGTGCGGCAATGTCCACCTTGAAGCGCGCCAGCTCCCGGGCGATGAGCGCTGTTCTCCGTTCCGGTCGAATGCTCCTCGTGTTATCTAAAAGGGAACGAACATTCCAAGCGCCGAAGGTGATAGGACTTACCTGAGCTCCCTGAGCTGTCGTCCTGTGAGCTCTGGGAGCTGTCCTGCGGGAAGGAAACGGGTTAGAGGGAGCGTGGGGAAGAGAGAAGTTTTGCTTTGCGTTTGTAGTGTTTCGACCGCGTGTTTGCATTCTGTCAGCCACGGCCAACTGGCAGATGTCGCAACCCAGCGTGTTTGGAATCCACCTTTTCTAGGTCCATCAACCCTCTCGCGAGGGACAGCAGCGCTGTTCCACAAAGGGACTGCCGGTCACTCACAACTGCTGCCGAACTGCACCATGGGCCGCGAGTGTTTTGGTGCCGAACGACCACTTGGCTGTGAGCCTGCCTACAGCTTTGCTGTCGCGCAGCTCTGGACTTTTAGGGGGGAGGGAGAATTTGGGGAGTAGGGGGTGGGAGCAGCAGTAATTATCCTAGTAGCAGTAGCGGTGGAAGGGACTGTGTCTGACGTACGCGTTCTAGTGCTACGGCATCTGACTGTTGGTAGAATTGCTGCTACGAGTTAGATGTTATTGATGTTACTGAGGAGGCAAACTCTGCGAGGACTAAGATTGCTAGTCATGGCGGTGGGACTACTATTTGAGTAGGCATCGCTACGATGGAATAAGGTCACTTTAACAGCACGGTAATGGAATGGTATAGGTATGGTAGAAGAGACAACACTAGAAATATCAGGCAAAGTAACAGATAACAAAAAGCAAAAAGAAAAGTAATAAGATAAACTAGATGTAGAGTCACGCATACATACGCAATGTTAAGACTAACGGATATAGAGTGCATTACGCAGATAAGGCAACGTTACGGGCGTACTGAAATGCTGAAGCTATTGAGGTAAGCAGTGATCGCAGCAGTGGTAATAATGATAGAAGCAACTGGAGATAGCAAGTGTAGCAGAGTGTAAACAAGTGAGGAAGGTAAGCAGTAAAGTACAAACAGACAATGTTACCGTGTACAGTAAGTAGCGTCCTTTCACCAACTATGTCTACTAGGATGCTTACCGCTTCAATCCGGGGACATACCGGGCGTGGGGACACACACACCGGAGACCCTCACTTGGTTCAGCCCGCTGATCGAGGCGGGGAGCCGGGGGGTGGCCGACAGGCAAAGCCTAGCTCCGGGGAGCCACAAGTGAGAGTTGGATGCCAGCCAGGGACGCTAGGCGTAGCCACCACCTACACGAGGAAGATGATGCGATCTGCCACGACCTTCACGTTCAACCCCCAGCTGAGCACCCCATACCCCCATACCACGCGCTCCAAAAAGCCGCGGCAAACGCTGAAGCAAGCCGCAACTGACACAGAGGTGAGCTGGGCAAGCAATACGCAAGCGACAGCTAGCAGGAGCAACGCAGAGAACTGGCGCGAGGGAAAACAGGAGTTTAGGCAGACTTGCGCAGAATCTACCCACTCGCTCGCCACTCCCACCTCCATATCCAGTGTAAAGACAAAGTCAATAAGACCGGGGATGAGGGAGGGTGTTGATGGCTGGCGCGATAAACACTCAGCACGCGCACACTTGACACAGCCATCTCGCTAGGTATGCTCCCGACTGCGCGGGAGCGCCATAAAGGCCACATTAAGAGGGAGTCATTGCAGCCTGACTCTCAGTCCTCCCTCTCCTCCCGTACGCACACACAGACACACGCGTACAGTAGGAGCAGCTACGTGGGGGCCCGAGTTTTCCCGTCAGTTGGCAGACCCTCCAAGCCACGGCTTTTAGCGCACCGTGATAGATTCAGACGCATTCAGATTTATTATAGTGAGGGAAGAATCGCGCCGAGGTCGACCTCACTCTCTCCCCCACCGCATAGTGACCGCCTAGCTTTTCGGGCTCCCGTAGTGGGGCCTGAAACCCAGTGGGAGCGCGAGCGCAGTCACCAACAGGGAATCAGAAGTGAGAGGAAGTGCCAGCGCCTTCCAGGCCGCAGGGACCGTGGTTGGCTGAAGACTGGCATTGCATGTGCATACAGACCATTGGATCTCAGAAGGGTGAGAGCAGCCCCTGCATGAAGCCTGGGCCAGCACCCTCCTGAGAGGCGTAACCAGTTAGTCAACGACTGAAAGGCACTACCCATGCTCCGTCGACGGTTGGCGTCCGTGGGCGGGGCTGAAAGGAGAGCAAGAAACAACTGGTGAACTTTGCAATTGTGGACGTGCAGAAGAAGAAGAAGAAGAAGAAGAAGAAGAAGAAGAAGAAAGGACGAAGGGGAAAAATCGGAAAAGGGAAAGGAAGACGAAGAAAGTGAAAGAGGGAGATAGGGAGAGGAGGCGAGGGGGGAACGCACACAGGCCGAGAGAGAGGGGAGGAGATGAAGTATAGAAAAGAACAATGAGAGCAAAATCTCAGCTTACCTTGCAGCAGAGAATCTTCAGTAACTGCTGAGGCAGACCTTTGTGCTAAAGACAGAACTGTAGGTGCCGCTATTATGAGTATGATTGCCGTAATGGAGCGAGTAATATAACTACAGGAGCTATTATGGGGCAGTAAAGGCAAGACAGTATTCGACAAATTCAGCAAGAACGGCCTCCGCTTACCTGAGATAGGAGGCACATAGCTGGGTTCTCGACAAGCTGGACGACGCAATCGTGACGCGAGGCGAGTAATGAGTGGTGGTGGGGATGTGTGAGGTGCTAGGTGTGCCGACATCACGGTCAGCGCCGCTGTCGTGAATGTGCATGTGACCTAGTAGGCCCATGCGATGATCGAATGATCGGGGGCAGTGAAGGTGGCGGTCTCGTCTGCGTGTTCGTGCTCCAGGCACTAGTTCACCAGTCTCTGTGCGATGGATTCGCAAGTGAACGACTAGACCGATGCGTGAGGTGAATGTGCGATTGCAGTGAGGGCATATCAGGCCCTCAGAGCTGGTGTGGGGTTCAGGTGTGGGGATGCAAGTTGTGGCGGGCGATGATGAGGAGGAAGTTGTGGGTGGGTTGGAGTCGGTGGATGAGGGCAACGAGGCATCTCTCGCGTCAATTATTGCCGTTGAGGTGGAGGGTGGAGTAGGGTCTGGTGGTGTGTTTGGTGCAGTAGACGTGGATGCTGTCGGAGGAGGGTTGCACGGCTTCCGGAGGTGACCGACCAAGCCAATGCGTGCACGGAAGGTGCATTGACAGCGCGGACACGTTGGGAGGAGTTGGGTGGGGGCAGCGTGCGTCCGTGGATTGTGAGACTTGCGATCCGTCCGTTTTGCCTTGGCGGTGGCGATCCGACTAGCTTCGTAGATTGCGGCGCCCGTTTTTACCGCTCTTCGCCACACAGATCGGTCCTGTGCAAGCTCCTCCCAGTTCGTCGTGTTGATTTGGAGACGCTTCAGGGAGTTCTTCAGGGTATCCTTGTAACGTCTCTTCTGTCCTCCTTTGCGACGAGTGCCTACGGTGACATCGTCATAGAACAGTCGCTTCGGTAGCCGTTCGTCGTTCATACGTACCACGTAACCGCTCCAGCGCAGTTGTATCTGCCTGAGCATGGCCTGGATGCTGAGAACTCCCGTTCTCTCCAGGATTTCTGTGTCCGGAATCCTCTCCTGCCACTTCACCTTCAATATGCGGCGTAGGCAGCTGATGTGAAAGTGATTCAGTTTGCGCGCTTGGCTAGCATAGACAGTCCAATTTTCGGCTCCGTACAAGAGTGGTGACAGCACAACAGCCTTGTACATCTTCAATTTCGTTGACAGTTGAAGACCATGACGATTCCATACGGAGGCTTGTAGCCGACCGAAGGCTTGACTGGCTTTGGAGATTCTGCGGGCAATCTTGGCGTCTATTTTAGTGTTGCGGGAAAGCGTACTGCCGAGGTAAGTGAAGTTGTCCACGTTCTGCAGTACGACTCCGTTGACGTTGATGCGTGCGGGGTTGAGGTCAGCACCTGGCGGTGGTTGATGCATAATCCTCGTCTTGTCCGTGTTGATGGTGAGGCCAAAGTTGGCGCAACCTGCTGCAAAGAGGTCCATGCCGTTTATGTTTGTCTGTTTTTTATTGTCATCTATAACGTGAAGCAATGGGTGTATCTACATATATACTCCTTTTATATAGTCACCGATCTCATGAAATGCTAGCCGTAATTAGAGCGTGTTTTTGGATTAGGAAGAATTACTTGAGTGAATTTTTCTATCAATTATCGGGAGGCAGAAACCCTCTAACTTTCCTGATGAAATTTGACTAGGTTTTTTGATTCATTTAGTTGATTGAATTCAGCGAAAGCCTTTTAGTTAGTTAAGTTGTCATTTTAGTTAGGTTTATTAAGAGAAATGACCATTAATTTTGGGGAAATTGGGAGTAGTTTCATATCGAAGGAATTTCCTATGCTATTACGAAAAAGAGAACCAAACTGCACGTTAATGTTGATTATACTATGATGGAACTCCAAAATAAGTAAAATAGGTATAAAAGATATCCCTTCCATAACTGGAAAAGTTTGTCCAAAATTGTTGAGATTCAAGTGAAGCCAAGTCAAAGGAATCGCATTTGTTTTGAGTAACATTTGATATTTGTATTTTAAAAATTATGGTTAGCTATCCTGTGAAGTTTTTTGCACCAAATCCAGTAACAGAAACAAAGAAAATAAGAAAGTTTGTTTTAACACACAAATGTTCTTGCACATTTGCAAAATGTCGAATATGATACCGTGAATTAAAGATAAAGAAGGCTTTATTGAATGTAAGTCGTGTAGAAATATAGTTTTTGTGTACTTTACGTTTCCCCTATTGCGTTATTTAGAAACGGAACAGACAAAATAACAAGTATTTCAAAAAATGGCAATGTATATGGCCAGTTTTTTTAATTCGCAAGATTATATCAGAAAGTGAACTTAATCCACGTATTCGAAAAATAATCCATTATAAAAAGAAAAGAAAGTTCTTTTATCTTCAGTCAAATTGAATCGTTTATCTTCAGGAATCTTAAATAAATTCTCAAAATTCTCAAATTTCATTGTGAAATTACGGTGGAAAAAGTTAATATAGGCAGAAGTTCGTCAGCCTAATATCTAATCGAAGCACTTTCTAAGCGATAAACTTTTATGGAAAGTTTTTTTATTAATCTTAGGAATATTAGTTTCATAACTCCACTGCGGACATGATTCACTCTCGCCAATGTGGTTTGCTGTTTTGAAGTATTTCTTTATATCAGCAACGTGGCCATGTTCATTAAAAATAATATCGGGAAACCCTTTCTTTCGGTTAATGCTTTTTATGTATATCTTATTTTAAAGGTTCTAGTGTAAACGTCGAACAGATGCGCAATTTATCAATGAAGACACTTAAAACGAAGAAAATGATGGCACACCTTTTTCCACGACATTCAATAAATACTTATCCAGTAGCGGTAAAATTTACAGAATATTTTGACTAAAGAAAAGTTCTTTCTATATAAAGAAAGTGGCTGCTTCCAGTTTTCAAATTAACAAATATCTTAATTTATTGTTCTACTTTATAGCTCTTTCTTACGTCTCTAGAACCTCGGGATTATCGAGAAAATTTTATCTTTCTTTACAAACACTTCGTACTTCCTATAGTTCCTTTAAGTACTTGATATGCCTAATGCTGTTTATTATTATTTGGTGGTTTTCCTAAGTGCATTCACACTGGTATTCGAGTAATGATCAAACTTTTACAAAGTTATGAAAGTTGCTTGGTCTTTGGCGACTACTGTACTTATTTATTTAATTAGTATGCATTATTTACTGTTGATTCACGATGCTTCTACAAACTCAAATACATTTTTTAATGTTAACCAAAATACTCGTTTTTCTATGCGTTTTAGAGCCAATCATGTTTGTTTTTAATTTAATACTCGGAGAAACTCAAATTTGCTGTTTTTAAAGGTTTCTGATTATGGGATCGTTTGAGACCGTACGATGTCCTTTAAATTGACATAATGTCAGTTCGTTGATTAAGGCCCTCATGAAGTTGAGGATATAGTCCGCATGCAGTGCAAAATTTTATGGAGATTGTGCAGTAGATTGCATATCTGATTTAATTTGAATATCAGAATTTGAGTGGGTAATTTAGCACAGATTTGAGATTGTTTATTTTCTTCATTAAGTTAACCTGAGGTGCAAAATGCTGTTTGTTAGCATAGAGTTCTTTTCAGATCAGTATACTGGGGCCAAATAGGGCAAAATCCAACGTTTGTTTATATTCAAGGTATCTCCTACGGTATTAAACCCCGCTGAAAAAAAACTCCCTGTTGCGTGTTATACTATAAAAGAAAGCGCAAACTTTTTTATTGTATATGTTCAGAGAACAGACAATTTTGTTTTGCGTTCATGAAGTTGAGGTTAGTGCAATTATGAGATAGCGCATTATTTTGGGAAAAGAAGTTTAAAAAGAATTATATTTTGTAAATCTGCCTAGTTTTGTGCCATAAAATTGAGTACTAAACTTGTAAGGCTGTTATTCGCTATACCCCACCGAAAATAACGACCATAAACAAACATATATGCAAACGCCCAAGACATGCCGTCAATTTTCCCTATGGAGCCGTGTGCAAAATATGCTCGAATATTTTCTATTTATAGAGCATAATTAATGAATAGAAAAACGTGTAACTGAACGGGCAGGTTATTAGTTTTCTCAAAATCATCGTTGCTATTCTGCCACTGCTCTGCTTTTGTTATCTTAGAACTGAGGCACATGAAACTTCACCTGCAGAGTGAGTCAGCGTATTTTGAGGAGATCGTGAAATTGCATGGGCTAACCGACCGGCAGCCGCATGAGTTGGAACAAACATATCTTTCTTGAGTCCACCTGAAATCTCGCCATTTCCCTTTGATCCTTTCGTGCCATCCTTTTTTTACCTCTTATTGTTGCTTTTAGGTGGACGAGAGGACAACGGTTCAGCTGTGGAAGTCGCGGTATCCTGCCCCAGCAATGGTTGGATACAAGATGATCTTCTCCAGTTGTTGGTATCTGGATAATCTCCCAAAGCCTGCCCACTGGATGAACTTTTACCTCTGCGATCCGCTCATGTGTAAGTTAATGGTGCATTCTTACCAGTGTAACATTTTAACCGTCCTTGTGTGAGTGCCTGTGAAGATCAGGCAGTGTGTGGCTCGCATAAATGTGTGCCTGGCCCGCATAAATGTGCGCCTGGACTCAGCTCCGGTCACCCTGACATTGTCTAGTCATCAGAGCGAGGTGGGTAAGAAAGTAGAGTGCTTTGGTTTGTGCAAGTCTACCTTAACTAACGCCAAATTCACTGCTGCTGCGCCGCCCACTCTGTGGGTCACACGGTGGTAGTTGTCTCGCTGGCGGCGTTCGACCTGTCATTTTCATTCCTCATGACTGATTTAGCCGACTACTTACTGCGTAGTATCATTATCAGCTTATTTAAGAGATATATAAGTAAATTGCTTTTGAGTTCCCTATTTGTACATATGTGTCGTGGTAGCAAAAAATTATATTTCAGTTTGTTGGCGAGGCCAATTATCCTGAGTCATGAGGTGGTATATAGTTTTTTTTGAGCAGACAGTCAGAAACTCCTTGGGACTTTTAAGGAGAAAAACTGTCGCTCTTGCGGGGGAGGATCTGATGGGTTTGGGGTTTAGGAGAAAAAATGTCCGCTCTTGGGGCGAGGGTCCGATAGGGGGGGGGAGTATTGCAGAGGTCACCGGGATCATCACAGAGTGCGGAAGATGTGGCCTGATACTTCCTCGCTGATTGCAGAGTCCACCAACAGTTTGGAAAAACTCAAATATCTACTCAGATCGTTGACAATCCGCTGCGGGTCGAACCAAGGGTGAGTGTTTAGGCCGCCAGGTTCGGCTGATGCGATCGTTGACGGGGTCATCATGGTATGCAGATAGCCAAATAGACAATACCGCGGAGACCTTCGCATGGGATTGATGGTAGGAGAACGTAATCATGTGTAAAATAGAATATACAAATGTTACTGAACTATAGCTAGTAGTCAAGTCAAGTCAAATTTATTAAAGGAAATGTAGGCAAACGCCTTTGAACTCCCTCTTGGTACATAGGATTTAAGAAATGCATCGGCATAGCTGAATTTCAAGCACGAACACACACAGCAGTGGCAGTGCTCGCATACACGAGCACACACACATAAATACTGGTGGGACCGGCAGCAGCAACAGCCCCGCGATGTACAAAGGTACACACGCACACACAAGGGACTGCCGCCGCCAGTTTACCGCTCCACATCCTTCCAGGACTGTAAATTGTCAGCGGTGGTCTGTTCATATTTAGCGCGCACTGCTATATCGATTCAACTTTCGTTTCAAAATCTCAAGGGATTCTGACAACGACATCCAGAGGAAGACTATTCCAAACTTCGACTACCCTTTTCGAGTAGTACTTCCGAGCGTCCAGCCCGCCCCCAGTCACATGTAATTTGAGAGGATGTCCTCCCAAGTTCGTTTTTGTTGCTAACTTGAAGAAATCTTCTGATACAAGACAACAGTCCTGAACTCGTGATATGCGGAATGTTAGTATCAGGTCCCCCGAAGCTGTCTGCAGCGCAAGGGAAATACGTCTAGATTTGACATCTGTGTTTCATAAGACTGTGAGCCCTATCCAGTGAAAAGTTTGCTTGCACGCCTTTGGACCTTTTCGAGGATGTTGATGCCTTTCGCTGCCCAGGGTCTCAAAGCTTGGATAGCGGACTCCAGTTGCGGCCGCACGAATTTTTCGAAGACTTTGGTGAAGCAGTTTTCATTGAAGGCAGAAAAAGCTCGTTTGATGAGGTACAGAACCGACATCGCGGACTTGGCTACCTTTGCGCAATGCAGGGAGGGTTTAAGCGAGAGTGTGATCCAGACTCCCAAGTCCTTCTGGGCGTTCATTTCTTTCAGTGGTATGCCGTTTAGTCGGTAAGTCGTACCGTCTGAAGGGCTGATTTTGCCGATTCGAATGCTGTTGCACTTGTTCTCATTGAACAGCAAGAGCCAGTCTTTAGACCATTTTTGGAGTCAATTTAAATTTGTCTGCAAGTTCTCCTCGTCAGCCGCAGTTCGAATTTCGCGCTAAATTTTGAGATCATTGGCGAACATGGTGATACCGCAATCCAGTTCGCTGACGCAATCGTTGATGTAAACAATGAAAAAAATAGGGTCGAGAACGAAACCTTGGGGAACACAACTCTCAACTGCAGCCTTGGCTGGCCGTCGATGTTATGAACCATCTGCGAGCGGCCGATTAGGAAGCTTTCTATCCATGCAAGAAACCTACCCGCTTGCTCCTATGCGGCCGAGTTTATAAAGAAGGCGGTATAGTTGAGCCAGTTGATACGCCAACCCAGAGAAGTTTTGGACAAAGTGAGGAAGCTCAGCTTTTATGACGTCTGTCTGTCCATGTCGTTGTATGGTCTCCTAGATAACCCTCGACCCCCTAAACGGACCGCACGATAGATGCGCTGGACAAATACGGGGGTAGGCATGATCAGGGTACGGCAGACGTTATTCGAGTCGCGCTCTCATAACAAATAGGAGGCGTGGTGGCACGCGTAGGTGCAGGTTCACGCCGCAACAGCCACCGGCATCTGATCCCTGCTCGATCAGAGTACGGCAGGCTATAATAGTGTGTACGTGTATCACCTGAGCCTAATCCTGCCTCCGATTTTCTTGACTTGCTCACGGAAACGGGTCCAGATATAAAGGGGGAAGAATGCAGTAAATGCAGTGCAAGTCTACCCTCATTATAATCCGGCATAAGTCACTGTCAATGCAGGCGAACATGTGAGTCCCAGGAAGTAACTGATAAGATCGAGTTGTCTTCTTCTTCTCAATTAGTCACTGTCTCTGTACAACCGTGCTGTGGAACATGCAGTGGACGTCGTTGGATGCGACGGTTAAACTGTCGATAGCTGTGTCCCCTTGGGATCGAATGTCCCTGCGGGCGATTTTCCTTTCAAGTCCTTTGTGCCAGACAGCCGAATCGTCTCAGCCTGTCGAGCAAAGTTTGTTGATGGGTTATGCTGCCAACTGACTGACTGACTGTCGGTGGTTGTCGTTATTACTCTCCAAGGGTCGAAAACACTGAAAATTGCTTTCGGCTGGCATGTGCGTTACTGGCGATGCCCTCTCCTGTTGGATAATTTTACTAAGTACTCTTCCTGCTCATTTGACCAAGTAGCGCTCATAAGAAAGTATCGCAGTGCACAGAGTGATTGTGTTATTAAATTGCCCCCCCCAACACTCTGTGATTCGGCGATAACAAACTTTAGTTAGCAACACGCCAACATAAAATGCTGTTTCTTGTTTAAGAAAACGGCGACAGGAATGGTCTTAATGCCTCAGGAAACTTAGGGGAAGGAGGCTGTATCTGGTCCCGAAATGGCTAAATGGTATTGGGAGATTAATCCTGTTTATGTAATCCTTCCACGTCCAGAAATCACATTTGAAGTCCATGATGGTCTGTTTTTTCGGCATCAAAAGAGACGTTTGCATTGAAATTGTTTCCTGTGGAACCACAGTGAATCTAAACGTCTGCAGTGTTAAAGCGATCGCATGAGGCAGAGCGAAAAAGACTTGAGTTGTGACTACTTCATCATGATAACACCTCTGCCTACGCAGTTAATAGAATAAACCAGTTGTTGGCAAACTGGGCATGGTAATGACTTTTTTACTTTCCCTCCCGCCCCCCCCCCTCCTGCGTCGTCTTCTTCCTCAAAATGAGGGAACAACCTAAAGAGGGGGGTGCCCCATCGTAAGCGCAGGTTGGTTGGTGCTTTATGCGCCCGCCGAATTCCAGACGGAAGGGGAGGGGAGGAAGAGTAGAAATATCTTTAGAAAAGACAGCGAATTAGGCATGCGACATGCGATCACCACCTGACGGCCACAGAAGGCAAAGCGCCTGTACTGGCGTGTTCCGTCTCCTTCACGCTACTTAAACTACCTATGCAATTGTATAGGCCCGATGATTAATTGCTGAAAACATACGTTTGCCGAAGTTTCTTTTAAAATTATGACCAATTCTCGTGTCTTTTTTCTGGTAAGTGAAGTTTGATTGGTGCTTTATCTGCACATGTCTCAGAGTTGTTTACAATTACCTATGACTAAGGATTCCCGATGGAATCGGAAACGTCAGGACAATAAAACTCTTGTTCCAGTGATCGCTTCTTCGTCTTCTGAAAAAATGACCTGTCAGACGGAAACGGGGGAGGAGGAGAAAGAGGAATAGAAATAGGAAGCATGCAAAAACAGCAGAATTTATTGATATCAACAAATTTCGTGACAGCTCATCAGCTGTTACTTGTCGCTGCGTAAGAAATATAACGAGAACACATACAGCAGTGGTGAATTTCACAGAATTACTGGCAACAGCTGTCACGAAATTTATTGATATCAATAAATTCTGCTGTTTTTGCATGCTTCCAATTTGTAACGGGGACAAAATGCTTCGAAAAGAAATAGCTTAAAATACACAGCAAGTCAGGCATTAGCAGTGTGGATACGAACCTTTAGGTTTCCTGCCAGAAAATCAGGTGTTGGCGAGTACCAGGGGGGATGCGCTTCGTGATGTCCTCTATGAGATTTTGCAGCCTTAAGTGAGAATGAAGTCGACAAATGTCAAAGGACAAGGGGGGAAAAACGGCTCCTGCTTTTTTGCAGAACCGAAGTAGGCTGGAACAGTCTGTTTCGGTTTTGGTGTAAGAAGTGTCCAGTATATTCCCAAAAATACATTTTCATCCTCTGAAAAGCAGAGGCCGTGCGAGCTGACGAAAAGTTAACAGATAAAAATTACTTTCATACGGAGAGTGGTGCACATTGAAGCAAACAAGTAACTGTTTCTAACCGTTGAAAATCGGCTGGGCCAAATGCATATTCTAGGAGATTGAGAGAGGATTAACGGGCAACTGAGTGGGAACAGATTTAAGACGGATGTTAGTAGCTGGTGTTCAGACAAATGTGATTCACACTTTTTTGTACTTCCACATTTTGCATATACCTCGTCGTCAGTGCCCTTCAAGCTTGAACTGTATTTTCTGGATGAAGACCTTAACCATTTCGCCAAACATCTTAACACGCAGATTAGTGAATGCATACAGTGTGTGCTTGAAACCTTGCAACTTGCATATTTTTGTAAAAGTTTGATCATTACTCGTATACCAGTGTGAATGCATTTAGGAAAACTTAGAAGTAATAGTGCGCAGCATTGGGTATATTTAAAACTTAAAAGAAGTTTAAGAAGTACTAAGTATTGGTTAAGAAAAATATAATTTCCCCGACAATCCCCAAGTTCCGGAGACGCAAAAATAGTTATAATTTAGAACAATAAATTTAAATATTTTGTTTATCTGAAAAGTTTACGTAACCACTTTCTTTATCTCAAAAGAACGTTTCTTTCGTCAAAATATTTTGTACAGATTACCATTAGTGGATAAATATTTATTGAATATAGTCCAATAAACTGTGGGATCATTTTCTTCGTTGTCAATGTCTTCATTGATAAATTGCGCTTCTGTTCGAAGTTTACATCAAAACCTTCAAAAATAAGATGTATATAAAGAGCATTTACCGAGAGAATGTGTTTTTGGATATTAGTTCTTATGAAGATGACCATGTGGATCATATTTAGCAATGCCTCAAAACAGCAAACCACATTGTGGAGCATACGGAACGTCCGCTAGATAACTCGGATATTTTTATTCGTAAGATTACTAAAAAATGTCGATGGTAGGTTGCCGCTTTACGAAGTGCTTTAATTAGATATTCAGCTGACGAATTTCTGTGTATATTAAAGTTTTCCAAGGTAATGCCACAACGGAATTGGAGACTTGACAATGTTTAATCTACCTGAAGATAAAAGATTCAATTTGTCTGTAAATGAAGGAACTCACTTTTCTCTTTATAATGGATTATTTTCCACCATAGTTGATTACTTTCAGGATCTGTTATAAGCTTCCGAATGCAAAAAGAGTGACCCCGTATGGCCATTTTTGAAGTAATCATTATTCTTTTGTCTGTTCAGTTTCTAAAATACGCATAAGCGGAACTTATAGTTTACAAAAAGTTTATTTCTACATGACTTACATGTAATAAGGCCTGTTTTACATTACCTTCGCGGTAACATATGCGGAAACTTTGATAATTCGCCAAGGTGAGCGGTACGGTTTAAACAAAATTCGATTAAGCTTCTTTCACTGCATTTTTTGCGAAAATAAATTCACAGGTTAGCTAAAAATAAATTTTAAAACAAGTCGTTCCATGTTTTTGAGAATAAATGCGATTCCCTTAACTTGGCTTCACTTGAATGTGAACAATTTAGGACAAAATTCTCCAGTTCTTGAAGGGAAATCTTTTATACCTGTTTTACTAATTTTGGAGTTACTACGTAATGTAATCAACATTAATAAGAAGTTTGGTTCTGTTTTACGTAATAGCATGGGAAATTCCTTCGATATGAGATTACTCCTAATTTCGCCAAAATTAATGCCATGTTCTCGTAATAAACCTTACTAACTTGGTGATTTTCCTAACTAAAAGACTTTCGCAAAATTAAATCCACTCAATGGATCAAAATAATGGGACCAAATATATGCTAAAGTACCAAGTAAAATTGCGTCATTAAAGTTGCATGGTCTTTAGCGAATACCGTATATCGCCCGCCACAGCAGTGTTTTGTTTTAAAAGACGCAGGTCGATCGCCTGATCTTGCATTCATATTATTTTGCATTAGTGTTGTCCATGTAATACAACGTACTGTTTATGCACCAACTGGTTTGGATCTTCATCACACACTAATGCTAGCCTCCTTTTTTATATCGTCACCTTGTGTGGCCTAGTCGGTAGAGCCTTTTTCATGGTTTCCATTTCTCCAAAAAGTTGGAGCTTGTGGCTCTGGGAAAGCGCATGTCTCCAAGTTTGCCATTTAAGGCTGTCTAACTGAACGCTCCATCAATCCCGGTTAAGACTCGTCTGGTGCGGGAAGCTCCTAGATAATTTTGGTTTGATGATCTTGGCCGCTTGTTTAGAGTCTATTTTTGAATTTTCTTCGTAAATTCTGTTCTGGTTGTGTGCTATCGGTCGGTGGCGGTAGTTATATCTGGCAGAGGGGGTCACCAATAAGTTCATATTGCGAATTGAGGCATTTTTTGCTGTTTTCCCAACTCTGACGATGGACGTCTGCACGAGCCCGAAAGCTCAGACAAATAAAATAATGATTCCGTTGTTTGATAAGCCTTCTTCTTATTCTCAAAAGTTAATATCAGTTGCTGCCTGTTTTTTTTTCACTATATACATATATGCTCGGTTAGTACGTTTTGAGCTTTCTTCTGCCTTCCAAGCATTTTTAGTCGTCCTCCTGGTTTTGTGTTTCATACATTCATGAAGAGCCCAAACAACTTAATGCTTCGATAATTGCCGTTGTCAACTAACTGAGAGTAAAGTTTGGTCGTACGGGCTTCGGGCGGCAAACTTATTTTAAGGGAACAAGGGTTTATTTCTGTCCGTTTTTTACGAGCCTAAACTCGGCTGTCTTAATCCCAGATGTAGAATTTGAAGAACGCTCGAGCCCCGCAAGCATTTCTTTGAGCTTTCGAAGTCGTGTAGGAGTCCACTGGCCGACATATCGCAGTGCGTTAAGTTAATAGGAAGATCCTTGCCAGTGTGATCTTCAGATCCGGTTTCGTGTGGGAAGATAAGTGGGACGCCAGATGGCAGGAATAGTGCATTCTAATATGCGAAAAAATTCGAGGTCCAGATAAAATATTCCTTACATCATCCCCGGAAGAGGAAGGAGAAGTAGAGACTATTTCTGGGATCAAAGTGTATTCTGGCTGATGTTTCAAAAGCTCGCTCGTTTTCATTGTCAGAGCGTGGTGTGTGATCTCCTGTTCGCGTCAGATAAATGTGAACGACCATTCGCCCATGTGTTAATGGATTGCACCGATCGATTTTCGTGGCTGTTCGAATTGCTTGCGCTTTCACGAGCGTCATCTTGAGCTGTGTCAAGTCGTTTTTGTGTCTCGTGAGCGTTTCCACCCTCTTTGCTCGCGGCTACCGGCTGTCGGCCCTGCTTATCTCTCCGCCCGACCTATTGCTTCGTTCTGAGCCGATGTTAGCCTTTTGCGGAGCGCTTGGTAGGCGGGCTGAAGGTTCATGGCTCTGTTTAGTGTGCCAGTCGAGGACCAACTTTCTAGCAGCAATCTGGCCATCTTGTCGTTGGCTCGGCCTATTACCCTTGCTTTTTCAAAGGCGAATGTGTGTTTCTTCTGCTTTACATGGTCATAGACCAAAGAAAGCTTATCCTCGCGGTTGATTGCGAGCTGATGCTCATGCAACCTTGTGCTAAGGCGTCTGCCTGTTTCAATGACATACCTTGCTGTGCAGTCTTGGCACGGTATGCTGTAGACCACAGCTGATTGTTCTGCCACAGGAAGTGGGTCTCATGAGCTGTTATCTGATGGTTGACCCCGGCCTATGAGCCACACCGATCCCGAATGGTTTCAGGATTCTTGCAGCCGCCTCTGATACATTCTTCACATAAGGGATTGCGGGCCAGAACTTAGGGTCCTCTCCTTTCGACCGCTCATGGTGGGGCTTCTTAAGTGTATTCTATACAGAGGTCGTGAAGGCTAGGTTGGAGGAAATTGGTAGTTGAACGAATGCACAACCACCCGCAAGGGGGCCGATGTCCTAAGTCGTGTGAGCGTGGCAGTTGTCACAGTGAGGTCCTATGTGCGTCAGTCTTGGAAGTGATTGGTCAGAAACGATTGGGATAGGCAGATACTGTTATGACGGCCTAAAAAAAGCCTTAGCAAGCAGTTGCTTGCAAGCCATAGCCGCGTTCACAATAAGCTATCGATCGGCCTGTGCGCATGCTAACACATCGAGCTAGACAATAAATCGATAATTTGAATTTCTAGCTACATTCACTCACTAAGCCAACAGCCAATGGGACCGGCCACTATTTCAGAAGAGAATCTGATTGGCTGAAGGACATCGTTTACACACGTTTGTTTCCCTAAATTTGTTGTACCTCTA
>JAYGXS010000005.1:15490049-15513172 GCA_036362985.1 Ligula intestinalis | reverse complement strand
CTGAAGCGTCTCCAAATCAACACGCTGAACTGGGAGGAGCTTGCCCTGGACCGAACCGCGTGGCGAAGAGCGGTCAAAACGGGCGCCGCAATCTACGAAGCTAGTCGGATCGCCGCCGCCAAGGCAAAACGGACGGCACGCAAGTCTCACAATCCACGGACGCACGCTGCCACCACCCAAGCCCTACCAACGTGTCCGCGTTGTCAACGCACCTTCGGTGCACGCATTGGCCTGGTCGGTCACCTCCGGAGGCCGTGCAACCCTCCTCCGACAGCATCCACGTCGACTGCACCAAACACTCCGCCAGACCCTACTCCACCCTCCACCTCGACGGCAATCACCGACGCGAGAGATGCCTCGTTGCCCTCGTCCACCGACTCCAACTCACCCACAACTTCTTCCACTCCCTCCGACACATTACCGCCCGCAACAACTTCCACACCTGAACCTCCCACCAGCTCTGAGGGCCTGATATGCCCTCACTGCAATCGCACATTCACCTCACGCATCGGTCTCATCGGTCACTTGCGAATCCATCGCACACAGACTGGTGAACTAGTGCCTGGAGCACCAACACACAAACGAGACCGCCGCCTTCACTGCCCACACTGCCCCCGATTATTCGCTCATCGCATGGGCCTACTAGGTCACATGCGCATTCACGACAGCGGCACTGACCGTAATGTCGGCACACCCAGCACCTCACACATCCCCACCACCAGCCTCAACCACACTCACTAGCTCGCCGCGCGTCACGATTGCGTCGCCAGGTTTGTCGGGAACACAGGTGAGTGCCTCCTCCCTCAGGTAAGTGGAGGCCGTTCTTGCTGAATTTGTCGAACATTGTCTTGCCTTTTCTGCCCCATCATAGCTCCGGTCTAGAATTAAAAAGCGTGGTTTAGTGGCAGTATCGCTCCTCACAGGACATTTATGTTGTCACCCAACTTAGTGTCAGACTCCTGACTATAGCCGTATTGGGTACCGTGTCCTTTACTGAGGTTATCTCTTACTTTCCGTACTCAACTGAGCCGCCAACTTAGCACTGGCATACTCGCGTTAAGTGCAGCCGCTTGCTATCAAATCCCAGGCGAATAAGCACGCTGTCGGACGCCCCCGACAGCTCGCCTCTCATATGACGGCATGAGAAATCAGATAATCGATTTGAATGAAGTTACATCGATAGCTCGCGCCAGGGGTTTATGAGATAGGGGGGGGGAGGGCGGCTCAACATAGTGACTGATGGCACCCCGGTTCAGGGGGGAAAACCTCCTGGACTGAATCGTACTGAAGTGCCCTTAGAGTGCATGCGCACTGAAAAGATTAACAACTTCACACCTCTCTACGTCGGCCGCATCAGTCAAATTAGCACAGGGCTTACGGACTCTATTTGTTTTTTCTTCTCTTTGCCGCACTTCTACCATACTGTATTTATATTACTCGCTTCATTATCGCACTCACACTCATTATAGCTGCGCCTAAAGTTCTGTCTTAAGCACAAACGACAGCCTCAGTAGTTACTGAAGATTCTCTGCTGCAAGGTAAGTTGAAATTTTGCTGTCATTGTTCTTTTCTATACTTGATTTCCTCCCCTCTCTCTCGGCCTGTCTGCGTTCCCCCCCTCGCCTCTTCTCCCTATCTCCCTCTTTCACTCTCTTCTTCTTCCTATCCCTTTTCCTATTTTTTCCCCTTCGTCCTTTTCCCTCCTACTTCTTCCTCTTCTTCTACTTCATCTTCCTCCTCCTCCTCGTATTTCTTCTTTTCTTCTTCTTCTTTTTCTTCGACACGTCCAAAATTGCAAAGTTCACCAGTTGCCTCTTGCTCTCCTTTCAGCCTCGCCCACGGACGCCAACCGACGACGGAGCATGGGTAGTGCCTTTCAGTCTTTGACTGACTGGTTACCCCTCTCAGGAGGGTGTTGGCCCAGGCTTCATGCAGGGCTACTCTCACCCTTCTGAGATCCAATGGTCTGTATGCACATGCAATGCCAGTCTTCAGCCAACCACGGTCCCTGCGGCCTGGAAGGCGCTGGCAATTTCTCTCACTTCTGATTCCCTGTTGGTGACT
The DNA here is from genome assembly GCA_036362985.1 of Ligula intestinalis. Classification (NCBI taxonomy): domain Eukaryota; kingdom Metazoa; phylum Platyhelminthes; class Cestoda; order Diphyllobothriidea; family Diphyllobothriidae; genus Ligula; species Ligula intestinalis. The sequence continues at coordinate 15,511,108 of JAYGXS010000005.1, read as the reverse complement.
GCGCTCGCGCTCCCACTGGGTTTCAGGCCCCACTGCGGGTGCCCGAAAAGCTAGGCGGTCACTATGCGGTGGGGGAGAGAGTGAGGTCGACCTCGGCGCGATTCTTCCCTCACTATAATAAATCTGAATGCGTCTGAATCTATCACGGTGCGCTAAAAGCCGTGGCTTGGAGGGTCTGCCAACTGACGGGAAAACTCGGCCCCCAACGTAGCTGCTCCTTCTGTACGCCTGTGTCTGTGTGTGCGTACGGGAGGAGAGGGAGGACTGAGAGTCAGGCTGCAATGGCTCCCTCTTAATGTGGCCTTTATGGCGCTCCCACGCAGTCGGGAGCATACCTAGCGAGATGGCTGTGTCAAGTGTGCGCGTGCTGAGTGTTTATCGCGCCAGCCATCTACACCCTCCCTCATCCCCGGTCTTATTGACTCTGTCTTTACACCGGAAACGGAGGTGGGAGTGGCGAGCGAGTGGGCAGATTCTGCGCAAGTCTGCCTAAACTCCTGTTTTCCCTCGCGCCAGTTCTCTGCGTTGCTTCTGCTAGCTGTCGCTTGCGTATTGCTTGCCCAGCTCACCTTTGTGTCAGTTGCGGCTTGCTTCAACGTTTTGCTGCGGCCTGTTGGAGCGCGTGGTGCCCATCGTCGAAATCGACGGGGGAACTGTCGTGTGTGTGTGTGTGTGTGTGTGTGTGTGTGTGTGTGTGTGTGTGTGTGTGTGTGTGTGTGTGTGTGTGTGTGTGTGTGTGTGTGTGTGTGTGTGTGTGTGTGTCTGACCATCGGTTTCGATGAGGTCAACCAAGTGCACCAACAGGTTGATACAGGTGACGGTCTCAGGCTTTAGTTTAAAGTGATAGAGGACGTAGTTAGCGGCTCTGCACTCTTCACCTTCTCCCGGAGTCTCGAAGATTAAACGAGGTCCGACGTGGGCTGCTGTATCAAATGCAAGCCAATTGACCACCTAACTTAGTCTCAAGTGACAGTAGACTTTGCGCGGGTGCTACTGTGCTATCTATCCTCACTCACCTATAGTAGGTGTCTGGCCAGACTTAGGTAAACCAGGACTGGTACTGCTTACTTCTAATACTACGTACTAGGGTTTAACTTAGTGATAGTACTTGTTGGTACTGGTAAGGGAGTGTGAATCTGGGTTGAACTATTTCGGGTAAGTACATGCTTGGGATCATGAGCAAGGCTGCGTTCGTCATGGTTTCTGAACTCTCGTCTCTATCCATGGAGCTGTACGCACTAAGATGATGCCGATAGCTACATGCCTATGCTAGTAGTGCTAATTCAAGTAATCGTGCTTACTAAGGCCAGTACTGCCTATATGCTTTTTAAGGAGTCGCATCCAGTATGCACTCCCAACCTGTTGGATGCAATAGTGATTAGTATTTGGAAAATAATATAGCGTTTGTAGAGTAGTGATTAAAGTCAAATCTCGGCTCATATCTCCTCATGTCAGCAATAAGTGTAGTAGAACTTGTGCTAGCTCTGACGCTACCATTTGTCAGAGGTCAGACCATCATCTTTCTAACTAGGTGGGCCACAAGTACCGGTAATAAGGGACAACAGTGTTGCTGAGACTACAATAGGCTAAAAGCTTGGGCTAAGCTTTGAGGACTGGACTGCACTATGAAAGCCAAGCAAGTCTAAACTAAGAGACTCGACTGCATGAATTAAGGGTTACATTAGTGTATAAACGGGGTAATTAAGTTACAGTCAATTAGAGTTTAAGGTAAGGTAGATTGGAATTATGTGTAGCTAATAAAGCAATTTTACTGCTGCTGTCAGGAGATCTATGTTATAATCAAAGAATTAAAAATAAATGAGCTTACACGCGTCCCAAGCTTTCATTCGGGTTCATTTGTAAGACAGCCGGTGAGAATGCACGTCCGCGAGGCAGATACGACTGTCATCAGTGACTTGCAGTGGCAGCGGCTATTTTTTTACTACTACTACTACTAACACTGCCATCACTACCAATAACAATAATAATACTATCAGGACTAGTTATAGCAGTAACAATGGGCCTCGGTGTCAAGACTGTCATCTGGCGACATAAATTGTAATCGGCTAACAGCTGTCCGCGTACGGTGATCGTGACTGTCGTGGCTTGCGCAACCGTAGCTTGGAGATGTCATGCCCCCCCCCCTCAAGGAAGCTGTGTGACACAGCTGAACCACTTGACACTCAAGTGGTTGACTTGACTCCCGTGCCCTCAGTCATGCCAGTTATTCCGCCATTTGAGGAAGCATCACATCCAGGTGGCCCATAAACCTACGACACTACGCACCCAATTGGTACATCCTAAGGATAGGGTGAACTATTTAGACAGGAAAGAAGTTGTCTATAGGATTCCATGTGGATCATGTGATGCCGGAACCGTAAGTGAGAGCTGGAAGTAAAGTTTCAACCTGCAAAGGCGAAGTGAAACTTTGAGTAGCCTGTTTCTTCTTGTATACCTGTTCCCTGTGAATCTGGGCGCAGCGGGGAGGGGGTTGGGTGGATAGTCGTTTGACCGCATGCATCCCGTTTGGGGACAGACTATGTAACTTTGGTGTCCTGCACTCGCGGAACGACGGCAGTAGTCTATGAGCTGTGGCGGAGGGAGGGGGAGGCGCTTATCCCCCACTCCTTCCATAGGGAAGCAGTGGCGCGATTGCGATTTTAGCTGTGTAGCTATGGGCATGTGGTGGTCGCCGGGCGGATGTCACAATCAGTTTTGTCGACTGGATGTGGAGATGACTGAAGCATATGAGTATCACGGCCTGCTTGCTTAACGTATGCCCTGTGAATCTGAACCCAGCGGGGGGGCGACTCTGTGACTTTGGCGTTTTAACCTCGCGTAACCATGGTAGTAGTCTCAGGGCTGCGGCAAACGGAGGGGTAGTCGTTTATTCCCATTCTGTCCTCAGCTATCGTGTTGTGATTTAGTTGTGCAGCTTGCACAGAGCGTCTCTTGTCCAACTTAGGACACAGCACGTTCAGGAATTAGCTATTCATGCCAGGACAGATGGGATATGAGCTTGCCCAATTTCTCATCTTCGTGTGGTGATTCCGTGGGACATTTGGGATTTCCTGCGAGTATTCGGTCTCATAGTATGGGTTGCAGATCAGCAGATACAGGCAGCTTTGGCTGGACTACACGACAGACTCAAGGTTCTCACGATCGGAGGAACAAGAAGCACAAAGTTCTATCATCATATCTTTATGAAGTTTGTAGCGACTTTTGCCATATATAGGCTCTCTGCAGGCCTACTGCAACGCCTACTTTTGCGGTAGACTAAGCATACTCGCAGGGTATCGTCTTCCTATGCTGATATCAACTGGTAATTGATCGGAGTGCTAGTAGTACTGAACTATACCTGTCGAGTGTATAAGTCAGAGTAGATGCTGATTTGAGTCAGCGCTGAGATTCATGTCGACTGGATTTTCGGCTAGGAGAACTAGGAACTGCTGTTGGATGTAGTATGTGAATGCTTAGGTGGCTAATAATAGTTGCCGTACCTACTTATGGCAATAGAGTTAATTTTAATGCAAGTTAATTTGGGAAGCCCACTAAATGGGAGCCCAGTTTTTACTCAATTAGGGTTTAGCTTGATTTTCGTGCGTCTGTGTGGATATAGTACGAAATGGGCTTCCTGTATTAGTTAGATAGGCCAGATAAAGGTTTGACCCCGGTCTCACCACTTGGCGCACAGTAGTTTCAGACTTTTGTAGCATACCCAATATCCAGTTCTAGTATTAGATCAGAATTTACAGAGCATCATCTGTCTAGTAGGGAACAAACTTCTTCAGCAGTCAGCTAGGCACGGAAGCTTAGCTAATTCCCGCTTCAGCATTGATAGTTCAGAGGTATGACATGCATCCTATTTTTTTCAATTTACTATAATAGGTGGGGAATATGAGAAAATCAGCTGAGATGAGGCTTTTTGAACTAGCTTCACATTGTTTTTTTCTGCTACGACTCCTGTTTTTTTTCTGCTAGGTCCTTATACTGCTAGGTACTGGTAGCGGCAGTGTTATTTCTACTTGATTGACATTAGGAATGATGAATACAGTAAGGTGAGAGCACACTACAATTTCTACCTTAAAGGACAGCATTACGAAGATACAGTATCAGGTAGGTCATAAGTAACAGCATAGGAAATTCCTTCGAGATGACACTAGCCTCAATTTCGCCAAATTTCTCTTTCCTAACTAAAGAACTTTCGCAGAATTAAATACACTCAATGACCAAATTTATGCTAAAGTACCAAGTCAAATTGCGTCATGAAAGTTGCACGATTTTTAGCGCATACTGTATATTTGGTCATGGTATCTTGAACCAGGGAGTGAATGAAATCCTGAAAAAGCCTTCTTGTAAGGAAAATCGCTGTTTTAGTTAAGTTTACTAAGGCCAGTGGGCATTAATTTTGACGAAATTGGGAGTAGTCTCGTATCGAAAAAATTTCTTATGCCATTAGGTACGACAAAACCAAAGTTTTTATAACTATGCATTATGCTATGGGAGAACCCAAAAATATTTAAGGAAAGTGCAAAACATATCCCTTCCAGAACTGAAAATGATAGCACGAAGTTTCTCAAATACAAGTGACACCAAGTTTAAGGAATCGCATTTACTGCCAGAAACAAGGAATAATTTCGGTTTTAAAAAAATTATTTTTGATTTTGTGTCAAGTTTTTTGAGTCAAAATGCAGTAAAAAGTTTTGAGCGCAGTTTGTTTTACCGCATCAAGTACTTAGCACGTAACCAAAAACTGATAATATATTATCGTGAATTTTTAGGTAAAACAGATCTTACTAAATGTAAATCATGCAGAAATATACCTTATTGTACAGTATAACTTCCGCTTATGCGTAAAGTACAAAACGGAAGAGACAGATTATTATTAGTTATTACGATAACTTACTAAAAACTCGGTGACTCATTTTACGTTTGCAGGCTTTGAACAGAACCCGGATGTGCATGTGTCGTAGGCCTTGTTGGATCAAGAGTCCTACCGCAGTCTAAACTGGTTGTATTTGGAAGACGGAGAAAAGCCGAGACCTTGACTGGCTTGAGCCAAAATTCCACGAGGATGAGTGGGGTGCCTGGCCGGGAACTGCAGGCGAAGAGATGACGGCAGTCATTCGAAGAGACGCCGCAGTCGGGACAGCTGTCGGAAGTGGACAGGTCGAGCCGGTGTTAGTACTGGCGAAGGAGCAATTAACAAGCCACTGAGTAGTTGAGCCGAGGTACAGAAAGTGGCCCTGGGGGTTGTTGTTCCGAGGCCGCAATCGGAGGTGGATAGCCGTCCAAAAGGACCGTGGGACGGTAACTTAGTTTTGCTTCGACAGCGGCTCTTTGATGAAAATGCTGGAAGTCTGTCATGATGGCAGAGACGCCAACGGGTAGATCCGAGAGAGACGAGGCGACAGCTTTCTCGTGGTGAGATCTAATAGATGGCCGAACGTTGCGGCTGGGCTCAGGAGCGTGGCAACGGTGGTGATTAGGGTGGCCGGATTGCAAACAGGCCCACCAAAACTGCTGGCCTAAGAGTGTGTTGTGAGAGGCGCCCGGCAGAACAGAGGCCTCCGCATGAAAATGATTGATAGACAACACTTTATAGCAACCCATGATTGAGCGGAGGGTGGCGTTCTGTGCTGATCGTAAGAGAACAGATTGGTGTCGCATAGGTGAGGTACGGCTTGGCCAACACTTTGAATGTGGTCGTCAAAGGCTCTTTCGCGCAGCCCCAGGATGTGCCCGCTAGAGTCTTGATGACTTTTTTGCAGCGGTTCAATTGGCCTGCGACCTCCCTGGTATGGCCCGCAAACGTGAAGAGCGGATCGAAGAGGACGCCAGGGAATTTGGGCTTATGGACGAGCGGTAAAGACGCACCGTTGACGGTGATGGCCTGGTGACGATTGACGATCCATCGTGAAAACAGTGACGGACGAGTTGGCTGCCGAGATCGCCATCCCGCGCTGAGGGAGAAGTTTAAGACATTAGGACATTAGCGCTGGCTGTGGGACTGGACACCCAGCAGGACGAGAACAATTTGTTCATCTTTGCGGCGATCTTACCACTGTTAGAAATGAGGTTGCCGTCCCCGAAACTAATAGACTGGTCGGAGGTGTCAGTCCGGGGCTTGGTCATATTGCGTAGAAGTTTCCAAGTGGTAGCTGAGTTGCCGCGGAAATTGAAATCTGCAGCTAGTTCATGCCAGCGTTAACGTTTGCCTTCGTTGACGATATGGGTGATCAAGCCGTTCAGTTCGCCGGGTCATTGGCATCATGTGCTCGTATATCATCTCTCTGGAGTTCCAGGCAGGCGGCTTCAGGCGGATAGTTGGGACGAAGTAAGAGAATGCAGCCGTTCGGGATGTGGTGAGTTTCTGCTGCCCGAAGCAGTTGACGAAGGGCTCGTTCCGCCGTGTAGACGCAGGTGGGAGGCGGTACGACATCGATCTCGGCTTCGCGTTCCGAAAAAATGCTAGGCAACAAATCCCTTTTGTCCTTCGCGTGCTTTTATAGACATTGGACTCTTCGGCAGATTTAAAAAGTCAAAACAGAGCCGAAAACAGTCACGGGGAGTTAACACTGATCACGAAATGCTAGCGCTGTGAACTGAAAAAGAAACTATGTACGGCTAGGCGGAGTACGGTCCATCACTTTAAGTCGGTATATCTGACAGTCCAACCATCGCAAGCGAGGACCTCCCCGCGGAGTTGACGTAGAATCGACTACTTACAAGTGAATCAGTTTAGGGTGAGACAGACTAATGTGTCTGCTGGCACATTGGTCAAAAAAGCTAAGCAGTGTGTCTACGCGTACAACACATGCGTCGTAAAACAAAAAGCAACGTAGACAGACCAAAGGCCACATACCACACAAATGAGAACGCGCAATTCCGGCCAGTAAGTATGTGGGTGAAGCTGCACCACGGAGGGGGCACTGTCAGCAGCCTGTGGAGCCCTCCAGTGAACAAATCCGCCAAACATGCTGCGGCAGGCCGAACCAGAACCTCGTCTGAAAGGGAGGGAAATAAATCGAGAGGTGAACTGCAGGGCTATAATGAAAATCGAGGGCAGTTGGTGTTTGGTCGGCTTTCGGGGAGGGAGTTGAACGTAAAATCAGGAGAAACCTGTCTTCTTTGTAACTAGTATACCCAGAACGACAAGCACGATTTTGAAAAGCGCATCACTATCAGTATCACTACGGAACTTGCACTATCGGACCATAGAAGTAGTAGTCCTGACAAATTAAGGGTCACTTGAAAAAAACTGAGAGTGAATAGCATATGATATTTCTCGGGAAAATTTTGAGCTGGTATGAACGGATTTCATGTTGCGTGTCTTGGAAAACAGGCGAGGCGACTTCAGTATCAGCTTATTGAGGGAAACATAGGCAAACGCCTTTGAACTCCCTATTGGTAACAAGATGATAGGAAATAAATGGACACAAAAAATTTAAAAAGTACGTCAATTACATGTTCCGGGAAGACAACGCAGTTGTTAGGTAGTACGATAGTTACACTATATGGCTACTCGCTAATCACGAGTAGTATACTGTGATGCAGTAAAATGTGATGCCCTGATTTTTACATGGTTTGAATGTGGGCGTGTGCTCGATGCATGTACAATCTACCTTTAAATACATTTACACAGGTGGAGAGAACAACGTCTACGGGAAGGGACTTCCACGCTGTAACCACTATGTTGCTCAAGAACTTTCGTCCGCCGATTCTTGCTTTGCCGGGACGTAGTTTAGGGGTATGTCCGCGCCTGGGTATACAAATCGTCGGGAACGAAACAACAATACAGATTATTCATAATTTGGAAGGGAAGTATGAGGTCTCCTCGAAGTTGTCTGCAAGAAAAGGGAATGAGCTCGAGGGTTGACAGTCTGTTTTCATAGGGCAGTGTTCCCAGACATTTGACCATCTTTATCGCTCGCCTATATAGTGTATTGCAGGTTCGGCCGAACGAAGCTTCCAAATATTTTGGAAAAGCTCTCTTTTTCAAACCCCCATGAAGGCTCGTTTAATCAGCTGTAATATAGATCTGGCCGACTTCACCGCCTTCGTACAGTTCAGTGTTCGTTTGAGTCAAGAAGTAATCCAAATCCTTCTGACCCACAATTTATTGCAGCGGTGTACTGTTTAAGGAATAGACGTACGTATTGGATGCTCTACAATTGCCGACTTTAAGAAATTTGCATTTACTAACATTGAAAGGCATCAGCCAAAGCTGTGACCAGTCCTCAAATCTGTTTAAGTTAGCTTGCAGATGGTTTTCGTCTGCCGTATTTTGGACGACTCCATAACTTTATGTCATCAGCGAACAAGGTGACATCACAATCTGGATCCCTGACACAGTCGTTGATGAAAACATGGAATGATGTGGGACCTAACACTGAGCCCTGTGTGACGCCACTCATCACAGGTACCCCCGAGGACTGCTGGCGACCGACTTTTACTCCTTGGGGCGTCTTGTCAAAAAGTTTTGGATCCATAGGAAGAGAGTTTCGCGAACGCCTGCGTTGCGCATCGTATGTAGGAGGCGTTTGTGAGGGAGGGTGTCGAACGTCTTTTTGAAGTCAATGCAGATGGCGTGCACAATTTTGCCCTCACCACGTGCTTTGGTCCAACGACCAAGTGGGAAGAGCAGATTCGTAAGACAGCAACTACCCCTGCAAAAACCCTGTTGGACATCGGAAAGGTGATTCTGCTCGAGGAATTGCATCAACGCCTTCTTAGTTATTTTTTTCATGGTTTTGCAACAAATGGAGGTAAGGCTCGCCGGCCGGTAATTATTTGCGGACGCTCGGCGTCCACTCTTGAAAAGGGGAGTGATCATCGTTGTCTTCCAATCAGATGATAGGTAGCCAGTAAAAAATGACGCCTGGAAGATTAAGGCTAGCGGCTTGGCCATTTCAGAAGCTAGCTCCTTCAACAGTTTGGTTGGGATTGCATCGGGACCTGGAGAGGTCGATTCTTTCAATTGTAGCAACTCTGTCTTGATTATTTCTTCGGTGAATAGGGCTGTGTCTAGAAAAGGCATTGCATCGTCTTCATAATTGGGGGAAGAAAAGTCGGGTTCAGTCGTCCCGAGAGACCAGAAGAACTGAGAGGGGCAGTCAGCTTTATCCTTGTCCTCTGAGATTTATGCACCTTCGACAGTTCGCAGTAGGGGGATAGGATCCTTGTTCCGCGCGCTCTGTCTTATGTAACTGCAAAGGACTTTGGGGTTAACCATGGCACGGTTTAACAGATCCTCATCGAACATCTGTCGATCTCTGAAAATTAGAAGTATGACCCGGTTCCTCTGCATGTTGTAACTGTTAAGAGATTCAGGCGTCCTATAAATAAGGGACTTTTTCCACTATTTTCTCTTCTTGCTAGCTTCCATTTTTAAGAACAAAGTCAACCAGCGAGGTCTGTTTGTAAGTTTTCTGTGCGTAAGTGGGCAGTGGCTAGAGATGAGGTTATGGACTATCCCTGTGAATTGTTCCCAAACTTCTGCAACATGGTTGCAGTGTGGATGCCCAGTCGATGAAACATAGATCATGTTTCATTTGCTCGAAATCGTCACGCCAAATATATGGTCGGAGGTTGGTTGGTTAGTAGCGTTTGTTGGATCAGGGGTTCCTGCCGGAGTCCAAACTGGGTGCAGTTGGGAGACGGAGAAAAGCCACGACCTCAGCCGGCTTGAGCCAAAGGTCCTCGGGGGTGGGTCGGGTGCCTGGCCGGGAACTGCAGGCGAAGTGATGACGGCAGTCATGCGGCTAGACGCCGCAGTCGGGACAGCAGTCAGCTATGGACGGGTCGAGACGGTGTTGGTACTGGCGAAGGTGCATGCAGTAGCCACTGCGTAGCTGCGCCAGGGTACAGCGAGTCACCCTTGGGAGAAGTCGTTCCGAATCCGCAATCGGAGGTGGATAGCTACCCAGAAGGACCGGGGGGTGGTAGGTGGATTTTTCGTCCACAACGGCTCTAGTGAAGGCGCTGGTAGCCTGTCTTGATGGCGGAGCCATCAACGGGTAGATTCGAGAGAGACGAGGCGACAGCTGCCTTGTGGAGACCTCGGATTGACGTTCGAACGTTACGGCTAGGCTCAGGAGCGTTGCAACGATGGTGGTTCGGATGGCCAGGTTGTGAACAGGTCCACGAGAACTGCTGGCCCAGGAGTTTGTTGTGCGCGGCAACCGGCAGGACAGAAGCCTCCGCATGAAGGTGATCGATGAGCGACATTTCATAGAAGCCCGTGATCGTGCGGAGGACACCGTTCTGTGCTGACTGAAGGCGGCGGAGGCTGGAGGAGCTGATTGTGGGAGACCTGATTGGTGCCGCATAGGTGAGCTGCGGCTTGGCCAGCGCTTTGAATGTGGTCGCCAGTGACTCTTTTGAGCTGCCCCAGGATGTGCCCGCGAGAGCCTTGAGGACCTTGGTGCATCGGCTCACTTTGCTTGCGACCTCACTCGCATTGTCCGCGAACGTGAAGAGCGGATCTAAACGGACGCCAAGGAGCTTCGGCTTACGGACCGGCGGCAGAGCTTCACCGTTGACGATGATAGCCGGGTGACGATTGAACTTCTTCGGGTCCAGCGTGAAAGCGGTGACGGACGACTTGGCTGCCGAGATGGTCAACCCACGCCAAGTGAGGAAGTCGACAACATTAGGCATGAATTCCGGGAGGATCTGTGCAGCCTGATCAATGTTATGGTGCTGACAGAAGAAGTTGACATCATCCGCATATGATACCACTTTGGCAGGTGCCTGGAGGGAGTGGGAGTTCCCGCATGTAAATGTTGAACAGCGTCGGGCTGAGCGAAGAGCCTTGAGGAACATTGCAAGTCTGCTTACGGGGTTGGAGAGAGTGCCGCGGAAAAGGACACGATCGTGGCGGCCACGGATGTAAGCCGCCGAACATCGGACCAGGCCAGTCGGGACGTTCAGGGAGACCAAGTCCTGCAGGAGCTGATCGTGGCGGACGCAGTCAAAGGCTCGTGACAGGTCAATTGAGACTGCCACGGTCCGCAAAGCGGGCTTCTGTTGATTGAAGCCCTCGAGGATGGTGTCGCTGAGCTCAAAAAGCGCCGTTGTTGTGCCACGACCCGACCTGAAACCATGTTGGTGACTAGATAGATCCGCTGCAGACGTCAGAATTGGGTGGAGAAGTCGTTCCAGAATCTTCGCCAGTGAACTGAGGAGGGCGATTGAAGGTCGCCAGATTGGGGTCCTTGCCAGCTTTGACCAGTGGGATGATGATGGACTGGCGCCAGCAATCGGGGATGATTTAACTGGCCAACAAAAGATTAAAAATAGCAGCCACCTTAGGGCCTATATGGCGCAAATGGAAAGGCGCTAGGCCATCTGGTCCTAAGGCTTTCGAGACTTTCGTTTTCTTGACGGCGGTGAGGATAGCATCGGCCGAGAAGGAGATGTCCGGAGGCGGGGCCCTATGGAGTCGGCGAAGCGGGGAACGCTGACTTTTGGGAGTAGACATCGAGCGGAGCGAGAACAGTTTGTTCATCTTCGCGGCAATCTGACCGTTGTTCGAGATGAAGATGCCGTCCCCGAAACTAATGGACTGGTTGGGTCAGATTGCGTAGAAGTTTCCAGGTGGCAGCTGAGTTGCCGCGGAAATTTCAATCTGCAACTCTTTCACGCCAACGTTCCCGTTTGTCGTCGTTGACGGTCTTGGTAATCAAGCCGTTGAGTTCGCCGACACGCGGGGCATTAGCATCTCGCGCTCGAATCTCCTCTCTCTCTTGTTCCAGTCGGGAGGCTTCAGGTGGGTAGTTAGGGCGGAGAATGGGAATGCGACCGTTCGGTATGTGATGACCTGCTGCTGCCAGAAGCACGTGACAAACGGCCCGCTCCGCCGTGTGGACACAGGAAGGGGGGCGGTAGCAGATCGTTTCCAGCTTCGCATTCGGCGGTAAACGCTGCCTAGTCAGCTCTCTTGAAGTTGATAAAGTGCCTGTGTGGAGCCTTGATACGGTCGGCAGAGGTGGCCAACTCGAGCACTGTAGGAAGAAGATCGCTCCCTAGGCTGATTTCCGTGCTCCAGGTGGTGGAGGCTACCAGGCTGAGACTGGCAAGGGAAACGTCGGGAGAACTGGAGACACCGTTGGGTGGGAGCCGCGTTGGGCTGTCCTCGTTAAGGACTGCGAAGGGAGCTTGCTCTAGTTCATCGGCCAGGGCTTCTCCCCGGGAATCGGCCGCCAAGTTGGAGCACTATAGGTCGTGGTGGGCATTGAAGTCACCTAGCACCAAGCTGTCTCCAAAAGATAGGTAGGGAGCAATGGAGGCGGTAAAACCAGGGGGACAACTGGAGGTTGGAGGGATGTAGATATTCACGACGGTTAGCCGCACTGGGCCAATGTCGAGGGAAATCGCCAATACATCCGTTGGATCGGCACCAAGCATGGGGAGCTGATGGTGGGCAATGGATTTGTCCTCTAGGAAGGCCAAGCCTCCGCCTTTGTTGCGACCGCGGTCGCGGCAGACGATCGTATAGCCGACACGGTTAGCCCACTTTGTCTCCTGGACAGCCACTATGGCTATGCTGTGTGAAAGCATGAAGGCGAGGAGTTGGTCGAGCTTGCCAAGTAGGCCGTCGGCGTTGAACTGAAGGATCTTTAGACCAGGTTGTGTGGCAAGGTCGGAGATTTGGGGCAGGATTGGCCTGAGGGCAGGGCGGGCTGGAGGCACAGAAGCAACTGGCGGCACGGGACAGCTGGGACATGCGAAAGCGGGCGACCAATCGGCCGCTTTGGTGAGGCCACTGCAGCGGAGAGGGCACCAGTCATTGCAGGAGCCCCATCGTACAGACCAGTCGCAGCGGCCCAGGCGGACTCGGCAGAACGAGCAGTACCAGAGAGGTCTGGAGTTGGCCTCGATTCCGGCAGCGAGGAGGAGGAGTCGAAGCAGCGTGGCCGGGAGGGGCTGCTTCACCATCAAAAACACGGGTTGGGCTGAGGGAGGGGCGTTGATCCAACGTAGGGAGATGGGCGGAGCAGACCTTGGTCACCGGAGATGCGTCTGCTGTGGTTCCCGTGGTCAGAGGTCTTGCGGTTCGGCAAGCAAAGAAAAGAAACTATATTCCCACATGAGAACTACATGGTCACTGTGGCCTACTGTGGGTAAGCAACTAACAATATCAATATTGTCAAGTGACTTAGTGAGCACAAGGTCGAGGCAGTTCATCAGCTGGCACTCACGAATTCTTGTGGGAAATGTGACGAGCTGGGTGAGAAGCAGGGATTCAGTTATATGCAGGAACTCCTGGTCGAATGCCGATTCAGGGAAATCAGCTGAGGTGAATCTACATTTGCTGGTAGAAGCATTGAAGTCCCCAACGATAAGGGTATTTGATCGCGTAGCAAAGGCTTTTAGCTCATTCAGTAATAGGGCATCAGCTTCAGGATCGTTGCTTGTGGGTCGGTAGACAACTAAGATATCGAGGTTTTGGGAACCTGTTGCTCTTACAGTCAACCATACCACTTCCGGACAAGACAGATTTGCCGTTTGTTCTGGAACATGCAAACCGTTCTTTATGAATGTTGCTACGACACCACCTCTTCGGTAGTATCTGTCATTGCGGAACAGTTGAAAGCCAGTTATGTCAAACTCTCGATTGTCAATCTGATCCAACAACCATGTTTCTGTTATCGAAATAACATCTGGAAGGAGGTTGGATGCGTTGATCCTCAGTTCACCCATTTTAGAAGCTAAGCTTTGCGCATTGGTATGCATAAATGTCAGCTTTAAGTTCTAGCGCGATTCGTATTTGACCCCGATGCAGTCTATTGGAGTAGCTGCGCGGTCATTCGACTCTGTTCGTAACTGCTAGGCCAAGGATAAGCGGTACAGATGTACCATTAAAATAAGGAAGAACCAAGAGGAAGAAGGAATCAATCTCTACCCCATCAATTGTGGCTTTTGTTCAAATGCTTCCAGGGAAGTGGGCAAAATCCCGCTTAAGAAGCTTTTTTACTTAAATTACCCTCTTCTTCAGTGATTTCCGATTACTGATATTGAAATAATAAGGGTGCCTAAATTAGAAAATCCACGGAGGGTTAAGTGCATACACAATTGTGAGACTGCCTGTAAATTTGTTTGTAAACTGATAAAATTATCTGAAATATAAATGTCGACATAGCATTGTATTTGACGAACTAACCCCGATAAATCAAGCATTATAAGGAAAACTGCATTAATTTAACAACCATCAAAACCGATAGTAAAAAACGCATCATTTACTTGGTGACTTTGTAATACATGCAGTAGACAATGGTGGAGCTGTGTGGATAGCCTCGAATTGATTTCTTGCACTTACCGCTTCTACAACACACTTTCAGCTTGCTGTATGAGAAGTGATAGCGTGACTGCCCGCAGGAAGAAGTAAAACAAAAGCTTCCCAATCGTACAACCACCCACGCCAAAGAGAAAACCAAATTGCTTGTGAGAAACTTGTTCCCGGACGGGATTCTACATCAGGCGTGAAAATAATTGTACAATAGTTTGTTAAATAAAGCTACTTTACAATCGCAGAAATTTCATTTTTGAAAACGGTAAGGCCGGCACTACACAGCAAGTTGCAAGTTTTTCCCTGCGAGTTTATCTACCGTTATGCATGAGAGCCGCCACTATCCCCAGAGATGGAGGTGGCGAAGTGTACACTACTTGTCTTATATGGGAAGACTATGGCAGCGTCTACCTCACTAAATTTTGCCGCGCCCATTGCGTTCGAATCCAAGCTACAAGAGGCTATTGTCAGCTCGCTGGCAGAAATGGATGAATACAGACTAAATGTGCTAGATGCAGGCCATAAAAAACTCAGGTTTGCTGTGGAGAGGAGAAACCATAAAGGCTTTATAAGAGCATCAATGCAGTCTTGGGGCTTGATGCGTGGAAACATCGAGCTAGCTAGCCACTCACTACGAAATTACGACTTTAGGCGTGCCGTTGGAGCCAAAAATGGTGCAACATGTTTATAATCAGCAGAGAATGCGTTGGATGTGGACATTGCGCTCCTTTCCTCTCCTCTCATCTGTCAATGGCTAGTCCGATTCAAGCCGATCAGTTAGGTAAGGCACAGCGGCTGGCATGACTAAAGAC
This sequence comes from Ligula intestinalis, assembly GCA_036362985.1. Classification (NCBI taxonomy): domain Eukaryota; kingdom Metazoa; phylum Platyhelminthes; class Cestoda; order Diphyllobothriidea; family Diphyllobothriidae; genus Ligula; species Ligula intestinalis. The sequence goes on along the minus strand of JAYGXS010000005.1, from coordinate 15,496,003 downwards.
CTCCGTCTAATGACGTTTACGTGATCTGGAAATCGGTGGGTTGTACCATTGAATAATGCTCGTTTTGCAGAAAGACGAAGACAACTGCGGGAACGGCTGCATTTTTTAAAAGTTATACCGGAAAAGTAAAACTAGTTCTATTTGGTAACCATGGAAAAGTGCCAACGCCAGGAAACGCTGTTAACGAAAATGCATTGACTATAAACGGAATGTACAAGTCGAAATAAAAATTCAATGGATAAGTATACTCCTCTTTGTGGTCAGTTACCTTGCCAGCGACGCAATATCGCCATCGAGTTCGTACAAGATAGAGAGGCCATAAGCTAAAAAAAAACAATGAAAAAGCATAAAAAGAAGTCTCAGAAAAGGTCTATGAAGGAATATGCTGTAAAGTGTAATATGATTTCGTCACGAGAAAAGGAAATTGCAGCAACGCTTTCTGCTGATTTAATGAGACAACCGAGGTGGCAAACATAAACACCCAGAAGAACCTAGTAAAGTCCGTCTCCCTCAGTTATACTAGCTGATGGAATACCTCTATTTTCATTTGGAAAGATGGTCAACCTACAAGAGCTTCTTATTTAGGAGATCGGACACCTGATGTGCGCAGTGTTATAAGAGCGGGTCACGCGCGACACGAATAGACTGGATAGATATTCACGGGCCCCCAATCCATAATCAAGTGCAAAGATTTTCCCAAACCATATTCCGTGCTGAGACTCAATTTGGCCAAATCAAGTCTTCACTTGGAGAACAGACAGGCCACCTCCTCATCTTACGCCAACACGGAGGGCCAGATGGCCGAGCAATCATCACGCCCGAGTCCACCACGCATGATGAAAGTTCAGCAAGTCAGAGCCCACATGCCGGTCAACAAACTATCGAAGTGCAAAAAGGCAATTATGGTTAATAGTCTTTGCATGTTTGCAGTAATGACTGTACCCTATAAAAACTGCAAACTCTTGTGCATGTGCTACTCATTTTTGCTACCGTTTTCCGCTTATATCTCTGATGATGAATCTGCGATGGATCCCGAAACGTCAGGCGAATAAAAGTATTGTCTGGACGATCGAGTTGTTTTCTTCTCTATTAATTCCTGGGACTCACATGTTTGCTTGTTTTGAATATTTAGCTCTGTCAGCTACCGCAACTACGTCAATTGTTGGTGATGATCTTGGCATTGCCTCATCAGCGAAACAGACCGAGAGTGAGAATGAGGTAGATGCAGCGCAAGTTGGCCTAACTGTGGACAAATGTACAAGGAGATCACCACTGCGTTCTCGTCGAAGGGCAACGGTGGCAATAGTTAAAATATCGATTATAAGTAGTCGGTTCTTAATCGAAGCAGTGAAAAACATTGCCTTATCATTGCAGTCAGGTTGTCCTCTCTCGTTCGGACCCCGTTGTCATAATGCGTTAGTGCACTAATCTACAGTTTATGTAAAGGATGGCTAACCATTACCGTAATCATCTTAACTCCAACATACGTCAGACGGAGAGGGTACACAATGACCTACTTGATTTTGATTATGGACTGTTACAAGGATTAAAAACTCCAAATACTGCAGCAAAATCCTTCTGATTTGCCTACCCCATCTTGGAAGAAAGAGAGTGGTTGATACAGCGGAAATTCTATTATCACCTAAAAACTAACCCACACCCAGGTCACTGTGCCAATCTGTTTGGAGCAGAAGTTGGGAATCATCAAAATTGATGGCCAAACTGTCACGTACAAAACTGAAAATAATTGGTTGCTCACAAACCAATCTGGGCACTCGACCGACACAAAGCTTTATGAAGTGAAATTTAACGGTTACATGACTCGTGAGCACCTGCCTGTATCTGCTGCTCTGCATCATCCGAACAACGACAAAAACACTCTAGTACAACCAACGTGTTCCCCCAATCCCTTCGGGAACCACACCAGACGCGTCTTCGTCGCGTTCCCACCCGCCCTCACGACGACCAAGGTCTGCTACACCAATTTCCCTACGGTGGATATATCTCCTCTCCTCGCCATCTGTGTTTTTGATGACGAAGCAGCCCCTCCCGACCAGGCTGCTGGGCTCCTGATCCAACAAGGGCTACGAGCCAGCCAGCCCAATCCCTTCCGTTAAGGATAAGAAGGCTTATAAATGTATAATCCCATCATTTATGTTCATTGCAAATATAAGATGCATGTGGACACAGTATAGGAAGTACCATGTTGTCATGCTTAGCTAATTCTGAAAAACGTTGTGCCCTTATTTAGACAAGAGACGTTCTGGAAACTTAAAACTATAGCTACATACGATAGTAATTATATAGTTAGCCTGATAACGGCAAATGGCACTACCTTGCGAAATAAAGTCATTATAGAAGTTAAGCCAATCATGCAGAAAGGAGTTCAATCGTTCAGAGATTCAATCGTCACCCGGCCAGCATCGTCATTAGTGCGTCCTTACCACTCCTCCGTAAGCCTAAGCTCCTTGGCGTACGTTTCCATTCGCTTTTTACGTTCGCGAACCCTGCCAGAGAGGTCGCATGCAAAGTAAACTGCTGCACCAAAGTCATCAAGGCCCTAGCGAACACATCCTGGGGCCGCGCGAAAGACTTTCACGACCACATTCAAGGCATTGGCTAAGCCGCACCTCACTTATGCGGCACCTATCTGGTCTCTTACCAGTTCTTCCAGCCCCCGCCGCCTTCAGTCAGCACAGAAGGCTGCCCTCCGCACTGTTAGGATAGGCCTAACGGCTAGCATGGAAGCAGAAAGTATCCGCGTCCATAATAGGCTATCGATCGGCCTGTGCGCGAGCTAACATATCGTGCTAGACAATCAATGAATAATTTGAATTTCTAGCTACATTCACTTAATGAGCCAACAGCCAATGAGACCGGCCACTATTTCAGAAGAAAATCTGATTGACTAAAGGGACATCGTTTACACACGTTTGTTTCCCTAAATTTGTTGCAGCTCTAACACTAAAAGACTTCTGCTGTTGCACCCTTCTTGTCATGTGCTTTCTCTGGGGACTCACATAAAGCGTTAGTGGGCGGCGATATCTCGGCTTGGGCATCCGTTACAACACGCACAACCACGGGTTGCTATAAAATGTCGCCTATCGATCAGCTTCATGCAGAGGCTTCTGTCCTGCCGGTCGCCTCTCACAACACAATCCTTGACCAGCAGTTCTGGTGGATCTGTTCGCAACCCGGCCATCCTAATCACCACCGTTGCCACGCTCCTGAGCCCAGGCGCAACGTTCAGCCGTCTATTCGAGCTCTCCACAAGGAAGTTGTCGCCTCATATCTCTCGTGCCTACCCGTTGATGGCTCTGCCACCAAGACAGGCTTCCAGCATCTTCAGCAGATAACCGTTGTCGAGGGAAAACGAGGTTACCACCCCCCGGTTCTTTTGGGCGGCTATCTACCCCCGGTTGCGGCCTCAGAACAACAACCCTTGAAGGTCCCTTGCTGCATTCTGGCTCAACTACTCAGTGGCTTTTTAATTGCTTCTTCGCCAGTATCAACACCGGTTCGGCCCGTCCACACCTGGCTACTGTCCCGACTGCGGCGTCTCTCCGCATGACTGTCAGCATCTGTTCGCCTACAGTTCCCGGCCAGGGGCCCCACTCACCCCCACGGACCGTTGGCTCAAGCCGGTGGACGTCTCGGCTTTTCTCCGTCTTCCAACTACTACCAGTTTGCATTCTACCGGGGACTACTGATCCAAAAATGGGCTAAGACACACACACACAAAAACTGCACCAACCTTTTGATGTATATCGTGGACTTTAACGAAATTGATGGTCAAATAATCACTCGATCTTGTACATCTTCTCTTAATCGCCGACTGGAAGCACGTAAAAAAGGAGTTTCCTTTCATGAAATTAAATACATAACTTGTTTCCAGAACTATACGGATGATGCTGACGGAAAGGCTCAGCATACAAAGACACCGTCACAAGCTGGTAGTGTAGCATGTGAACAACTGTCAGAAGTCGTGGCTACAAAAATCGGAACGAACCAAGAATATGACAGCGTGTTGATATTAATAATATAGCGGACAGGTAAGAAGACAGGTGGAATTATACGCGAAACCTCGAATGCTGACAGCAAGTCAATAAAGCAGTACACATCGATTATCTATCTACCAAGTATTGAACTTTCTACACGATAAGAAATACCAAGACCTGCATCATTTTTGACTCCCTCGGAAGACAGGCCGAACGCCCAGGCTGTTCCACGATTAAATCTGCTTCAGTGGTTGTGTCCTTTCAAGATCACAAAGTAGGGTTAGTTTTGTGTCTCTATTTACATGACAATATTCTGAAGAATACACTAAGTACCAAATCACCAAGCGATAATAATAAAAGCTTCGACGAGGAGAAGTTACTGTGGAAAATGAAGACCTCGGATCATCACATGAACTTTGTTTAGTTCGGAAGCCTATTCGATCGGTGTTCGAACATACCTGAGTGAATATATACCCAATCAGCAGTGACAGCAAATGGCAGGTGGTGAGGCGCTGATGAACTGCGGTTCGATTAAGTGCTTATGACCCATCTGATAGACACAAGTGGTGGACCAACTGCGCCGTCTGTGAGTGCGTTTGTTTATGTTGTCCAACCAGTTGGTGTTCAGGGTTATGCTTGGCTGATGAAGGCCAATAAGCCCGAAACAGTTCTGTATCAAATTACCCCCAGACGCTGTCATACCCCCCTTACTGCTATTATGACTTAGCCGGAATCGGCCTGGCAGGCGGTCACACGTTGGGGACCTCTGACCAGAACATAAACTTTGTTTAGTTCGGAAGCCTATTCGATCGGTGTTCGCACATTCCTGAGTGAATACATATATACATATATATATATTATATATATATATATATATTTGTGTGTGTACTCTGAAGGTTTTCAGAAAGTAAGCGAGATTACGAACGGAGTCAGAGGTCTACCTAAGGATGCCATTCCAGAGGCAGAAGAAGCCAGACCAGCTGCGGTTGGAAAATTATTGTGGCTTTCGATTGCCAATCGATGGACTTTTGAGCAGTGTCTTTTGAGCATTGACCGCAGTTGTGCTACCTAAATAACCAGCTTTGTAAATAAACAACATCCATGTACGGACTGACAATTATCATATCCTTCATACGGTTGCTGATTTTGCATGGCCTAAATAGTGAATAGAAAGAGAAGTTGTAGCTCACTTTCCATTAAGGAAGAATCTGTGTTCCTTGTCCGTGGATGGTCGTATGTGGGTTCGGCTATGCAGCTAAATTGATAACATGATTGAAATAAACCCTTCAAAAAGGGAGCTACTTCTACAGATGAGCATCATTAATTATTTGTAAACGCTAAAAAACATAAAAACAAGACGTTACCTGGTCGGTATTGAGAGTGAGACTTAGGGAGTCAGTGAATGGTTGGACATTAAGTTCGTCTACTTTTCCCCCTAAAGACAAAGCGGAAAAAAGTAACATTAGGCAACAAAAAATGAGTAGAAGGGACAGTCACCACTAACGGTGAAACTTCAAATGAAAAGAACGTATCTATTACCCATTACATAAATTGCTTGGTACACATTTAATATCTACGTAGATATTAGTACTATGGAAGGGCACTGTGTTGGTTGCGCTCCCTAGGGAGCTATTTGGAACGCCTGATTTAAAATCCAATTCCAAGATTAAATAAGACAAATAAATGCATATGGGTTGACTACAAACTTACAATACTTCAAGAGAGCTATGTTTATAGGAGCAGTAGCCTTTACATCGAAAGTCACACGCCCATCCATGGCACGATTAGCAAGCGGTGAACTATTTAGTACACGCGTAGCGTCCGAACTAGGAAGGCCAGGAAGACGTCGGTAAGCAGGAACAGGAATCAATGGTTCTGGTTCAGGAGGAAAAGCTTCTTGGAAGATATTTCCTAAAAGGGCGTCCGTCTCGTCAAAAGGTGAAGCGGATTTCCCAT
>JAYGXS010000005.1:15477779-15489949 GCA_036362985.1 Ligula intestinalis | reverse complement strand
ATGCTGGAATCGAAATCTCCGAATCTGCGATTTCTGTTTTTAGCCATCTTTCCGTTATGGCAAATACATCAGGTTTCCGCTCCGAAAGTACTGCCTGGATTTCATCAATTTTTGAGGGAAGACTTTGGGCATTGGTGTAAAGAAAGCTTAATTTAGACTTAGTCACCATTTTGTGCAGGCGGTTACCTCTTGCGTGAGATTGCATGCAGGGAGCTGTCGAGTGTATGTTTTCCATAGTCTGCTTTCTTTCTTGAGGCTCCATTTTATGATCGGTGTCACCCATTCCGGCTGGGAGACCTGCAAGCTTTTCTTAAGTGGGCAACAATTCTCTTCTAATTGCCGAGTTAAGTCCCTTAATAAGCTTTCTTCAGAGCAAGGAGTTGTGAAACCTACGTTTTTATGTTGTATACTGTCTTTGTGCTGGTCCTCTTCGGAATCCATAGAGCAGGAAGGATGGCCAGTAATGCAATTTTCCTCTGTCATCTACCCATCTTTAGACTGTTTCGAAATCTTCTTTTTCTTCTGAAGTTTTACCTGTGTTTTCGGGACATAGAGGGCTGTTTGGACCATTGTCATTGTCTGCTCCATTTCCCATTTCAAATTATTCATCTCCTTCTCTATATTCGAAAATTTATGAAGTGTATAGTATGATGTGCAGGCTTCCTCATCGTGATGGACATCCTTTAGACGTAATAGACTTTTACTCCTTTTGGCGGGAGGCGTTTTCATTGAATGTCTAGTTGATAAACGAATTTAAAAATTGCCGCTGTGTGATTCTCTAGCCCTCTCGGTTATCCATTCGACTTCCATCCAAGGCGTCCGCGGTTCGAATCCCGGCCCCACCGACAATTCTGTACAATTAACAAAGGCAATATTTTGGACTTTCCTGTTAGATTGTAAACGATAAACGTTGTTAAAGTTATTGCATGAACTTTTAAGTGTGAACAAACGTATGAAGGATAGTATGAAATGACTCAGCCGTTCATAGATTGGAAGATCACGTGGGGTTCCTGGCAATAAGTTCTCAAGAGAATATCGGCCATTTTCCATTAAGTATTGCTGTAAGCTTCTTTAGATGACGAGAGTGTCGAGGAGAATCCAAGGCTTTATAACTGGAGTCGGCGAGAGTGTCCAGAAGTGCGAAATCCCGAAACGACTCAATTTCTCGGAGGCTGGAAATTTCAAACCGAATTCGAAGGGCGTAATGTTTTGCAATTAATGGTGAACTAGAAAATAGGCAGCTAAAAATCTCCCACAATAAAAATGGAAGCAGATTTCAACATGCCTCTATTCTCAAAAAGTGTGAAGGCGAAAAAACTGCTGAGGAAAGAGGGACAGATATGTAGGGTAGGTTAATATTACAATAGCCGTTTAGAATGGGATAATTCAATGTTGGTTTAATTCGCCCATGGTCGTTAATATGCTTAACATGAAATCTCACAAAGAAGCATCAGTTCATGTCGGGTCCCGACATCTCAATGGCCAAAAAGGAATTCTGGTGATGGTTAGTAGCCAACGAAACGAAAGCAGTTTAGACTGAGTACATCCACATAGTTTAGTAAAGTTTAGTATATTTAGGATAGTAAGCAATGTCTTTAAAGACCCTATTGAAAACAATTATTCATAAACCATCCGACATAAAATAGTGAGTAACATATACACATGTACAATATTTTATCTTTATGCGTGTCCGAAGCGTTGGTGTCTGCTTACAGTGCTTTCTTGTGCATATGAGCGGTATCTGTTGAGCAAATATACATGATAATAAAGTTTATTTGTAAAGCCCATCTTCGGTGCCGTCAAAACCCCGGAAGACAAGAAAATACCTAAAATAATCCCATTTTTTGCAGTCAATATAGGCATTGTTTTGGTTTTGTGCTTGGTCAATGGTGTGCGAAATAAGGAGTTTGTGTCCCGTCTAAATATCCTACAAGACCACAGTTGATATTTTCTACGCTCTTCCTTGGACAGTTTTACATCGATATCCCCCAACAGTTGCCATCTAGGACATCGTGGCTGAAACCGTACATGCAGAATTTTTTCTGCGTCTCTGGAAATATTTTACTCCTGTGGAGGATCGTTTGAAGTTGGAATTTAAGAAGATTCTCTTTTTCAACAAACTCTACCGAAAGTAACTCTCTGTGAGCGCAATATAGCGGCCTATTAAAACAAATCATTTGAAGTCCAAGATCAGGATATTTTCGAAATCTTCAAAGGCTGAGTCGTTTTCCAATAATTAATACATTAAAAAATAACTTTAAAGTGATTTTTAACAAATAGCAGCAGTACTTCTTAAGTTTACTCTGTTTATTTGTCATAAGTCATAGTCGTAAATCTTATAGACAGATTTTTATGAACCTAATAATTAATACAGTTTAGTAAACAATTTTAAAGTGCTTTTAACAACTAGCTGTAGTATTTATTAAGTTTATATTTATCATTCGTCATAGATAACAGTCGCAAAATCCTATAGGCTGATTTTTTCTAACCCTTCTTGCCCTATCTTGCCCAGTATTGGCAAAATACAAAATGGCAATAAAACCAACACTAACTGCAAAAGAGGGAGTTTTTTAAGGTTTTTTTCCTGTCTTCGAGGTTTTGGAAGGCTCCCAAGAGGTGCTCTACCAACTGTTTATAATTGTCTGTAAACTGGCATAATAAACATATATATATGTATGAGAAGAAGAGGTGATCTCGGGAATAATGGGTATAATATCCTGACGTTTCGAAAGCATACAGGCTTGCTTCGTCGGTGGTTGGTGTTTGTACACGCCTCACAGTCTTATATAGGTGTAACAACTGACTTCTCCTTTGCTCTCCGTCTATTGGCGCTAGATCCCCTGCGGGGGCGGGGAGGGAGCTCCGTCATCGTCCTGCTGACCAGGGTTTCTCGCCGTCACCTGTTCGGAGGGGGAGGGCAGTGTTCGCCTGCCAGCGGTCATTGCTCGCGTCTGCATCAATCGCGTCGGTGCCGCATGTCCTGCTGGCTTCCCCCATTGGCACTTTCCCGTGTTCGTCCCGCCGGCGGAATATCGAACTCCGCCATCAGTGTTTATGCAGAGACCGTTGTCATGTGCAACTGCATTCAAGCCCGACAGGAGGGCTAGTTGGTTTAGGTTGCCCGCGGCGTCGCTGACGGCTGCATTTGTGTCTGGGATAGGTTCCCGGACGCCTGTATTCTGGCCTAGTGTGGGGTTGCTAGTCGTCGCGACCCGTCTGACTTCCTGCTGGCGATTTCGTTGATTGAGCCACGCGCATAACGCCTGGTAAGCCGCCGGGAGAATCGTAAAGCAGGTGTTTCACCGATATAGTCAAGGAACAATTAAGTTCCACTTTGCCAAGGAGCTCACAACACAAACTCTCAATGACCGTCACATAGTGACAAAGGTGAAATGATGAATAAGTGGTTCCGACAAAGCAAAGGGAGACCAGAATGGCCATTTCTGGCTTATTAGATGTCATCAGTCAGCCATACCCAATCTCGAGGGTTGGCACCCCCGAGATTTGAACCCGGGACCTTCTGTCTTTGTTTCAGAGACGCTGCCTCTAGTTCACGGGTCCCCTGCTTTGTCGGTTGTGATCTGTAATATGATGAATGAATGCAGGTGTTTCATCGATCTAGTCAAGGAACAATTAAGTTCCGCTTTGCCAAGGAGCTCGCAACGCAAACCCTCAATGACCGTCACATAGTGACAAAGGTGATATGCTGAAGAAGACTCGACTCCTTCGTCCATTTAATAACCACTGAAGCTTTTGATAGACAGAAGCGAAACTAAACCTTCCTTTTGAAAAACTCCCCTACGCACAGTCGCCCATTTGACGTGGCAAGAGACTTTCTGTGCTCGAGTGGGTTCAACTAAAAAATAGAGGAAGCAAATCGTCTCCAATCGCCCAGCAAGAATCCACCCATCTTAGTTAAATTGTTTTCACCAATTGACGTGGATGCAATCTTTTAAATAAATAAATAAATGAATTTATATTTTAGGCCCGGAGGGCCTCGTCATTGCAAACTTAGTGCTGTGGAAAAATAAATACAAAGTTGATAAATGCTGCTCTCCATTAAACAACCACATAGACAGCGGGAGCGTTTAGTAGTGTTGGTAGATTAATTCATATTCACCAACATATCGTCGTTTTAAAATAGTAGTCAACGCATGGTAAACTAAGGAGGAAGCAGTGAAAAAAAACTCCTACCATTTAAGCTGGGGCGGAGTTCAGCGAACCCTCGCTTGAAAAATCAAAACGTGGGAGAAAAAAACTGCTTCAACAAAATTAAGGGTGTTGGTTGAGCGGATTGATTGTAGTGCAAATGAGACAGGACTGTTAATGAGAGCAAATGAGGGTTGGAAACGCTTCTTGTAATTGGAGAAATCATATAACAGCAGAGGCTGTCGTTCACCATTGTTACACCGCCCGACTGGCTTCATGATCAACCATCAGGGAGGTAGACCGGAGGAGGCCATCGCGGACAATAGGTTCGACAAGAGAGTTAACGGCAGAGGTCACCTGATCATCAACGAAACGCCGGAGATGTGAACTTGTAGACTTCGGAGTTTAGCGAGGAGCTGGCAAAAATAGCAGAACCGCCACGAGCATGACTAAAGACCATGAAGCCTATCGTCAGGGTTGTAAAACGGAGAATGGAGCAAACGACAATGATGACTGGACAGAGAAGTGGACGAAAAATCGTTGCAAATATCACTCAAAGGAGGAAGAAATAGACATGTATGGAAAAAATTGATATAAAAATCACCACCTCAGATACTAGGGGGACCCTTTTCAAAGTCCAAAAGTTGTGTGTTTGGGAAGGAGATGCATAGCAAGTACTTTATATCTTCCGAAGTAAAGTGTTTACGAAATTTGACTTTAAAAACTGCTAAGTTAGACGACAGCCTAATTTCGAGGGGAATATTATTCCAGAGGAACGCATATTTGGAGGCAAAGAAGTTAGAATGGTTCGAAGTGGAGCTTAAGGGGGCTGCAATAATCCTGGAGGAATTATGAGTGGCATAAGGTCTATCTGCGGGAATGAGAGCGTTGATTCGTGGAAGGTAAGGGGTAGAGTTATGCGAAAGAGGAAACGGAGGCCCGCTTCGAGTCTTCTGACCCAAAGAAATGTCATGTTCGCTAACTGACATCTCTCCGTATAAGAAATAGTGGATCGAGGAAGAGCGAATATTTTGCGAGTAAATACCATCTGCACATTTTCAATCTTACCACGGTCAGAAGCATTCATTAGAGCAAAGAGGGGACAGCAGTATTTTAGGATGGGTAGAACATACATGTGTTGGGGAAGGTCGAAACTCTTTTGATAACTGAATTGGGGATGCCATCAGTTCCCGAAGAGTTCGAGTTTTTTAGACAAATTATTGGTTATGAATTAATTCTATGGAGAAATCAATGTTCCCGAGAGTATTGTCTGAGTATGGTTGAAACGACGGGACCGGTTCGGATTCTGTCATTAAATACTCTGCAAAGAAAGCATTGAATAATTCAGCCTTATCAGACTCATCTAGTAAAAAAAATGTTATTTTCATTAAGCAATGGGGGTATTTCAATTCCTCCTTTTGCGGAGGACCTACGACGAAACGGTTGTGCAACCGATTTTGCAGAGTTTGACTCGCTCAGGGTGCAAGATTCCCTGTGCTTGTCACGTGCAAGACGAATCTTTGACGCTAATTCGAAGATCTCTGCGATCCTTAGATGCACAGACAGCGAACTAGTAGATCGATCTTTCAGCTGCCTCCTCAATTTATTTAGTCTGGGCAAAAGAAAATGAGGGACGGTCGATTCTGGTGTGTAGGGTTTCGCAATTTTTGTAAGCACAAATTCCAACATTTTATTAGAAACTACCGACATGAGTTCAGAAAGATATGCAGCGTCGTTAATGGAAGAGAGGCTCTGCTAACCTAATGAGTCAAGAAAATTGTTGATTGAGCTAATATCTGTGACGTCATACGCATGATAGGTACGACTAACACTAGCCTTTTCCGTAGAAGGAAGCGGAAGGCAACAGTGAATTAATGTGTGATCACTTTGGAAGATGTCCTGCTTAAAATCAACTAAGAGGGGCGCAATACCATTTGTGAAAATCAGATCTAGGATATGATTCTGTCTTGTTGGGGAACTAACCAGTTGAGACCAGTTCGAAAAATTAATGGTATCTAGGAAAGGCTGAAATCTAGGTGGACAATAGTTTGAAAGCCAGTCGATTTCAGGAAAACTAAAATCTCCAGCAATAATTTTAACTTCAAAAGTGGATTCTGAAATAAACTTGAATATTTCACACAAATTTGCATCTTCTTCAGATGAAGAGTTAGGAGAATTATATACACATCCGATAATCGCCTTTTGCCGGGGCGACAGGATAATAGAAGCGAAACAGTAATTTCCAGAGAAGAACGTGCTATTTGGATAAAATGGAAAGTGCCTAAATGACGTTCTAATATAGAGAAGACAACCACCACCACGCTTATAAATGCGATTGTGACGATAGAAATCATACTCGTCTATGATAAGGGAGGAGTCAGAAATGATTGGATGGGTCCACGATTCTGTTATTCATATAACATCAGGCATCATCTCAAAAGCGATAGCTCGAAGTTGAGCTATTTCATTTATAAAGGACCTGGCATTAAGCACTATGACATCTAGAGTGTTTCGAGTGACAGGACTATGGCTATCGCTATTAATAAAAATGAATTTGAGGGTGGGCAGGCAAACTGTAGGCCGTTATTATTTGTGGAATAAGTACTGACGGCTATGGAGCTGTTAGCATACGGGTAGCCAATAATGAATGGCTGATCAGGTCTGAGATATCTAGGGGCTTCGCTTTCTGGCAGGAAAAAATGAGGAGAGGATAAACCAAAATAAGCTTCTGGGGCGTTTGGGGGGAATGGGGGAGGCGAGAAGGCATGTAGAAGTTTGCAGGTTTGGGTGGTAGAGGATGGGTAAAGGAACTGATAGGGGGGAACGGTGACATAAAATAAGTGTTGGGGCCGCTCGCGTAAGGACTAGTGGTCTTAATCAGTGAATGTCCTGTACGGCAACTCCGATTAGATTTAAAACTATACCAGTTTGAGTTACTGTCGTGCAAATTACATTTTTCTTGGTTCGGGCCCGGCCTGTTCAATAACGTATTATACGGGGGAATAATATGACTCCCACGGTCAAAAGAGGAGCTAGGTTGTGGTGGGGAAGCGGTCGGCCTAAACGCTTTCGACGGTGTTGGCGACATTCTTGATGAACTTGTTGCCGAGTTAGAGGCAGCGGAATTTATCGATCGTTGGACAGAGAATGTATTTAGACTAGTTTTAATCGTAGTAGATGACGGAGTGGCGGGCCTTAACGGTCCCGACATCAAGAGGGATGGGCTAACTGGTGCACTGATGCTTATGGGTCTATGAAGAGACATTCAGGAGGTAGGGATAGCAGGTGTACTGACGGTTATGGGACTATTAATAGACATCTGGGAGGCAGGGATAACGGGTGCACTGACGTTAGTGGGTGTATGGCCAGGTATGCGGGGGGAGGATTAGCGAGTGTATTTAGCCTATCGGGTCTACGAACAGATTTAGAAATAGTAGGCTGAGAAGTCATTGGTATATTGGACTGGAGAGCCGCTTTTCTTCGCACCATTGATGTAAGATCTCGACAGAGGAAACTTTTAGTCATTTTTAAAATTTCGGGAAATGTGACCCCGTTGAGCAAAAAATGAGTCTACCTCGATCGGTGAAAACAATTTAACTAGGATGGGCGGGTTTTTGCTACGCGATTGGCGGCGTTTGGCTTCTGCAATTTTGTAGTTAAAAACCACCCGAACATAGAAAATCTTTAGCGATATCCAAAGGGCGACTAAATATGGAGGCATTTTTAGTATAAAGTTAAAGCTTCGTTTTTGTCTATCAAAAGCTTCCGTGGTTATAAGATGGACGAGGGAATCTAACTTTTTACAATCTTGCGAGGGCACATCTGATAACTTACCATCAAACAGATTGTCTAGTATTGACAAAACAGAACCAAACTTCATCATGAAGTCATTACAGTTCTGTAATGCAGATAAATCAATTTGCTTAGCCTTGACAATGGGCTGTATGTTGATATCAAGGCATTGACTAATAGGCGTTGTCAGGCACCGCTTGGGTCTGGCAGCAGATATCTTACGATGAGCTATAATTTTCGTTCTCATAATTTTGATGAAAATCTGCTTTAAATGTGAGATGATTTAGAAAAAATCAGCCTTTATGATTTTACCGCAGCTGGTTGTTAAAATCTCTTAAAATTGCTTTACAAACTGTATTTGTTATTACGTTCAGAAACGAACCAGTTGATTTGACTTTTCAGATTATGACTTACGACAAATAATCAGCGTGAACTTAACAAATACTGTAGCTATTTTTTAACAAGCACTTTAAATTTATTTGAAAAAGTGTATTTAATATTGGGAAACGACTCAGCCTTTGAAGGTCTCGAGAATATTCTGATCTTAATGATTTCTTTTACTAGGCCGCGAATTTGCTGGTTTGAAGAGGTTGCGTTCGGTTTAAAAGGTTGGGTCTCGGTAGAATTGGTTAAGTCGGAAAACAAAAGCTTCTTAAATTCCGACTTCAATAGATTGTCCACGCAAGAAAGATAATTCCAGAGGCGCAAAAAAATTGTATAGGAACGGTTGCAGCCACAATATCCTAGATCATAATTGATGGGGGATATCCATGTAGAAATGTCCTAGAAGGAGGGAGGGAGATTATCGACTGTGATCTTGTAGGGTCTCAACGGGGTCGCATTTCTCGCTATTTGGAAATGACAAAATGTTTCCTATGTCGGGATCTTACACCAATTGTCAAAGAAATTCGGCCCTCCTATCAAATAGACCAATGACAACTCAGCCCGCACTTTCTAAGTCCGCTGTTAGTCCCACCAGTACCAATGCACCAGTTAATCCTTCCCCCGGATGTCTGGTCATAGTCCTGCTAACGTCAGTACACCCGTTAACTCTGCCCCCGGATGTGTGGTCATAATCCCACTGGCGTCAATGCTCTAGTTCATCCATCCCCCTGGATTTCGGGTCCTGAAAGCCTCTCCACTCCACGACCTACTGCGTTTACAAATAGTCCAAAACGTCTTCTGTCCAATGACCGATAAATTCCGTTGCCTTTAACTCTGCAGCAAGTCCATCGATAATGTCGGCATCCCCACCGTAAGCGTTTAGGCCGACCGCTTCCCCAACACAACCTAGCTCCTCCCTTGACCATGCGAGTCATATTATTGCCCAATAAAATACATTATTAAACGCCTCAGGCACTAACCACGGAAACTCTACTTCGCCCGGCAATAACTTTAACTTGAATGACGATGGTGCTTCACAATCAGCTTCCTGCTGCCTCGACCCACCTCAGACATCTGCAACGTCACATCTATGCATCAAAATCCTGCCGGTGGACAAAGATTGTAATCTCCGTATCGAGCAGACCCATGCATACGGAATTTGCGATATCATCAGCTGAGTACTTCGCCTTCAAGCTGAACGCGGCCAAATCCATCTCAGTTAAAGGACATGACACTTTTTCAGACCCAAAGTATTCTTACTTTGAAACAGTAATACGTATAGGGTATGGCTATTTTATTTCATGTTTTGCTAGTATTGTACCTTAGAAGTCCGGTTTTTTTTCAGTTAAAACAAACTCCTTATTTCGCACACTATTGACCAAGCAAAAGACTAAAACAAAGCCAATAGTGACTGCAAAAGAAGTGGCTTCTTTTAGGTTTTTTCCTGCTTTCCGGGGTTTTTGACGGCGCCGAAGATGTGACTTACAAATAAATCTATTATTATTAATAGTTGTAAATCTAATCTGAGTCGCAGCACAGGAGATTCACTGATTTAGGCCACTAGTTCTTACGCAAACGGCCCTAGCGCTAATTTCATGTGACAGTTTCCCCCTATCAGTTGCTTTACCCATCCTCGTCTACCAAAACCCGCAAACTTCTACATACTTTCTAGCCTTCCCCACTTCTTCCCCAATGGCCAAGAACCTTAGTTTCGTTAATCCTCTCCTCATTTTCTCACGCTAGTAAATGGGATCCATAGATATTTCAGACCTTATCAGCCAACCATTATTTCCTTTATTTACGCAAATAGCTTCATACCCGTCAAAACATAGCCCCAAAATAATAACGGACTAAAGTTTACCTACCCACCTCCAAATTCTTTTTTATGAATAGCGATAGGCATAATCTCGCCTTTCGAAACTCACTAGATGTCATAGTGCTTAACGCCATGTCTCTATTAAATAAGATGGCTCAACTTCGATTCATTGCTTTTAACCTGAAGCCGGATGTTATATGCGTATTACCTAGATTTGATAGACGAAAAACGAAGACCAAGCGTTTTCTGCCGTCGCATTTGAATGACGACGGTGCTTTGCAATCAACTTCCAGCTGCCTCGATCCATCTCAGATATCTGCAACGTTCCATCTCCATATCGGCTAAATTCATATATGCGGACGATGCGATGGCATCAGCTTTTTATGTTTGCCTTCAAACTGACCGCGGCTAAATCTACCTCAGTTAAAGGACAGGACAGTTTTCCCAGACCCAACGTATTCTTACTATGAAACAGTAACAGGTACATGTATAATGTATGGTATAATGTATGGCTTAGGTATAATGTATGGCTATTATAGTTCATGTTTTGCTAGTATTGTACCTTTGAAGTCAGGTTTTTTCACATAAAATAATTTCCTTATTTTGCACACTTTTGAGCAGGCATAAGACCAAAACAAAGCCAATACTGACTGCAAAAGAAGTGTCTTTGTTAGGTTTTTTCCTGCCTTCCGGGGTTTTGACAGCACAGAAGATGTGCTTTACAAATAAACTTTATTATTATAACAGAATCTTGGACCCACCCAATCATTTCTGACTCCTCTCTTATCATAGACGAGTATTATCTCTACCGTCAAGATCAGATTAATAAGCGTGTCTCCTCTATAATAGAACGTCCTTCAGGCACTTTTCGTTTTATCTAAATAGCACGTCCTTCTCTGGAAATTACTGCTACGCCTGTATTATCTTGGCGCATTGGCAAAAGGTAATTCGCGGATGCGTGTATAATCCTCCTAACTCATCATCTGAAGATGATGCAAACCTTTGTGAAATATTTAACTTGACTTCAGAGCGCGTTTTCGAAGTTAATATTATTGTTGGAGATTTTAATTTTCCCAAAATCGACTTGCCTTCAATCTCTTGTCCACCTAGATTTCAACCTTTCCTAAATACCATTAATTTTTCTAACTGGTCTCAACTGGTCCGCTACCCAAAACAATACAAGCATATCCTAGATCTTGTTTTTACAAACGGTATTGCTCCTCTCTTCGTTGATTGTAAGCAGGACATCTTCTGAAGTGATCATACATTAATTCACATTTGTCTTCCGCTCATTTCTACGAAAAAGGCTAGCGCCGTTCGTACCTGTCATGCTTATGACCTCGCAAATATTAGCTTGATCAACAATTTTCTTGATCCATTTGCTGGGCGGAGTCTCTTCTCCACGAACGATGCTGCATGTCTTTCTGAGTTCAAGTCAGTCGTTTCTAATAAATGCTGGAATTTGTGCCCACTAAAATTGCGTAACCCTACGCATCAGAATCGAACATCCTTTATTTTCTATTGCCAAAACTTAAGATGATGAGGAGAGATTTGAAAGGTTGATCTACCAGTTCATTGTCTGTGCACCTAAGGATCGCAGAGATCTTCAAATTGGCGTCTGAGATTCGTCTTGCACTTGAAAGCTGAGGAAATCTTGCGCACACAGCTAGTTAAACTCTGCGAAATCGGTGGCCTAACTGTTCCGTTTTCATTCCTTTGAAAAAGAGGACATGAACTGCCTCCGTTGCTGAATGAAATTAAAGCCCCTGTGATCGATGACTCTGACAAGGCTGAATTGTTTAATGCATTCTTTCCAAAGCATCTAACGATGGAATCCGAACCGGTCTCGTCATTTCAACCATATTCAGACTTTATTCTTGGGATCATTGATTTCTCCATAGAATTTATTTGTAAGAATATAATTTGCCTAAAAAACTCGCACTCTTCGGGAACTGACGGTATTCCAACCTCAGTTTTCAAAAGAGTTTCGAGTTTTCCCAGACAGCTAAGCCATTTATTCTCAGTCTAT
>JAYGXS010000005.1:15448002-15477679 GCA_036362985.1 Ligula intestinalis | reverse complement strand
TAGGTGAGATAGCTTCCCTGCAAGTTAGTGGAATAGTCAACGAGAAGACGATGCATACGACTCATGTTCGCGTAAAGGGGTAATATGCCACGCGCCTGCAAGGGCATTCGTGAAGCAGGTTAAAAATGTAAATGCCTACTATGGGTGCGAAAGATGTACAGTGGAAGGTAAGCATAAGGGTAAAGTTGTTTATACAGAGAAAGGCAAGGTAGATAGGAGTAACGAGGACTTCCTGTAGCCCCCGTTTGATGAGCACATTGTTGGAGTTTCACCTTTTCTTTCGTGTAATCTTGGTCAAATTACTAAGTTCCTCTAGACCCACTTCACCTAGTCCACCTGGGAGAAGTGAAGAAGTTGTTGACGTTCTGGGTTAAGGGCTATAAACCCAAAGTATTGTCAGTTTCCGCACCGTGCCCATACTGAAGCCACCGCAGGTAGCAACAATAGACAAACGGATGCGAGGGATATCAAAATACTTTCCTACGAAGTTTTCTCAGCGTTCAGAGATACTATACAGTATCTCTGAACGCGATAGAATGTGGAAAAAAGGGTAGAACCGGAAAAGCATACAACGTAGAGGCAGTAGATGAGGTGAATAATAACACCAAAAGTAAGGATACGGGCAAAAATGGGTTGTCGTCGGAGGTGCCAATCACACGACCAATCCTGAAAAATCTAAATCCGCGGGGTTAGCCAAACAAAACATGCATGGTTCAGGTAGGGTCGTTACACGGCCCCCCTCCTAAAGGTTAGCACTGTCCTCAGTGCTAATGTCGACTATGGGGGAGGCTATAGTAACTTCTAGGGCTACGGGGGAACCTGGTCGGGAGGGACTATGGTTAATTGGACGGGGGTTTCTGGGGGACATGTTGGGAGGGGTTCGTGATATCGCTTGAGTTTGTCGAAATGGGCGGTGAAGGGAGGGCGGGAGGGGTGTGCGGTTTCACAGAGGAGGAATGTGGTAGGGGATTTGATGGCTATCACCATGAAGGGGCCGACCCATGAGTATTGAAACTTGGTTGGGGTGTCAGGGGAACGGGAGCAGAGGCAGTACATGACCGGGTCGCCGACTTGGAAGGGGGGAACCGGAGCGACGTCAGTCGAAGAACTCCTTTTGGCGCTGGGTGGCAGTGCCGAGTGTGCGGCGGGCGATATTGTGAGTGTCACGGATGGTCTCCCGAAGTCAAGTAGCGTAAGGGTGGAGTGCGATGTGTTTGGGTGCGGGAAGGGGAAAGCGGAGGTCGGATGGGAGTCAGAGTTCATGACCGGTCCACAGGTAATGGGGTGTGAAGCCAGTTGATGAGTGGGTGGAGCCACGGTAGACTAGTAGGCAAAGCGGGATTTGTACGTCCCAATCGCGGGGGTGGTTGCCATAGGAGAAGGCAAGGAGGAGGTTGTGGATCGTGCGGTATGTCCGTTCGACGAGGCCGTTGCCCTCGGGGTGGTACGGCGTGGTGCGGGTCTTGTGAACGTCGAGGAGTTGACAGACGTCCCTGAAGAGTAGGGAGTCGAAATTGCTGCCAAAGTCCGAATGGAAGGAAAAGGGTACGCCCCAACGGCTGATCCAAGTACGGGTGACCGCATTGGCCATGGAAGACACCTTTTGGTTATTCAAGGGTACAGCTTCTACCCATTTAGGTAAGTAATCGACCATGACGAGGATGTATACGTATCCTCGTAAGGAAATGGGTAGGGGGCCCACGATGTCCAGACCAACGCATTCTCCCGGGTAACCGGTCGTCATAGGTTGCATCGGGGCTCTTGGGGTGGGATTGGGAGATTTGTGTGAGGCACAAATGGGGCAGCTTTGGCAGAATCGTACGATGGACGACCGGAGCTGTGGCCACCAGAAGCGAGAACGAATAGCGGACTCGGTTTGCCGTTGTCCACTGAGCCCTAGATCTGAGTGGATGTGGGTGAGTACAGGGTCAACGTGGCAACTGGGGACGACGGAACGCAGTCGATGAGAATCGGGGTCGCGATGAAAGAGTATGTCTTCTTGTATCAGTAGATGTGGCCACGGGTTTAGACGGAGGCGTGCATTTGTCCTCGAACCGCGCATTTCCTGTTCTCTCGGTTTCAAGCGGCCCTCGGCTGAATGGCGGTTAATGATGAAGGTGTCGGGGTATGTGCGTTGGGCAGAAGACCATTGAAGTCGGTTGAGTTGAGAAGTTACCAAGGCATTACGGAATTCGGGGGGTGTGGGTCATTGAGTTCGGGGGCATGGTAATCGAGGGAGGGCGTCCGCATTACTGTGAAGGCGGCCGGGGCGGTATGTACATTTGTAGTTGAAGTCTTGCAAAAACTCTTGCCAGCGGGCAAATTGGTCTGTGGGGTCTTTAAATGAATCCAGCCATTTTAAAGCTTGGTGATCGGTGCGCAGGATGAATTCCTTACCGATTAGTAAGTGGCTGAATTGGCGGATGAAGGTAACGACCGCAAGGAGTTCTCTGCGGTAAACGCAGTAGTTCCGTTCAGTGCCGGAGAGGGTTTTACTGGCGAAGCAGATGGGGTGTTCGGCTCCGTTAGTGCTGGTTTGAGAGAGGACAGCAACGATAGCGGACTTGCTGGCGTCGGTATCCAGAATAAAGGTTGGGGCATCGGCTTCGATATTGGGAAGTGCCAAGATGGGAGCGGAGCATAGTGCATTATGGAGGTCATCGAAGGTGGTGTCACATTCGATGGACCAGTAGAACGGTTGGTTTTTCTGTGTAAGTTTATGTAAGGGGCCAGCTATATGCGCGAAGTGGTGTATGAAGCGGCGGTAGTATGACGCCAATCCGAGGAAACTGCACAATTCCTTCTGGTTAGTAGGTTTTGGCCAGGAGCGCATGAGTTGTACGCGATCGGAAAGGGGTGCAATGTGGCCGGGAGAGATTTGGTGTCCTAGGAATTGTACTTCGGAGCGTAGGAACACACATTTTTGGGGTTAAGGGTAAGACCGGCGGCGTGCAGTGCTTCCAAAACTAAATATAGGTTAGTGTTATGTTGTTCTATGGAGTCTCCGAAGAATATGATGTCGTCGAGGTAGACGAGGCATGGGAGGGTATAAGTTGCTGTAGGACGTGGGAAATCAACCGTTGGAAAGTGGCGGTTGCATTGCAGAGGCCGAGAGGGAGAGTCTGAAATTCAAAGAGCCCTTGGGGATCGACGAAGGCAGTCTTGGGGCGGTCTTTGGGGTGGATCTCAACCTGCCAGTAGCCCGACTTAAGGTAAAGTGTGGAAAACCAACGGGCGTGACCAAGGGACTCAAGGGTGTCATCGAGCCGGGGAAGGGGGAAGGAGGTACGAACCTTGACTGCGTTGAGTCGTCGGTAATCGATGCATAGTCGGAGGGAACCATCTGTCTTGGCAACTAGGGCAGTAGGTGAGGCCCAGGGGGATGACGATGGTTTGATAATCTCGCCTCGTATGAGTTTATCGTGGGGAAATAAAATCTCCAGTTACCATCGTTTACACGACCGGTAGTTTATGAAGACATCTATATTCTAGCGAGGCCGAAAATATAGTGTCCAGACGATCTCCTAAATTACCGATGATCCTATCTCGGATTCATTGTGAAGGCCACTCGGAAAAATTGAGGGAAACAAAAGGTTAATAAAATCCGTGATAAGGTAAATGTAAAGTCTCAGCTTGAATGCTCATTGACTAGTTAATTAATAGGTTTATTTGCAAAGCACATCTGAAGTGCCTTCAAAACCCCCGGGAGAGGGGAAAAACCTAAACAACCCCCTTCGTTTGCAATTATTTACCGTATACTCCGAATGCTTTCTTCAGCTGCCAGATATTCCTATGCTTTTTAAGCTGACCTTATAATTCAGCGACATTTCAAATCGGTCAAGAATTTCGTGGACCGTATTCTCAGTGAGGTCGCTCACCTTATCCACTCTGAATTAATGGCTGTGATGTCTTCTCGTACCATGCGCCGAAGCTTCCATCATATGACCTGCCGTACATTGGCCTACCAGTACTCGGAACTCCTATTCTGAGCACGATTCCTCACGTGTGAAGAAACGGAAATTGCGAAGCTGAAGGCAGACCTGTCTCCATAGCTGATGTGGCAACCGTGTCGATTTCTTGCTTTGAGTATTTTGTGATCTTTGACTGTTTACTCTTGAGCTTTTTGGACCCATTTATTTGCCTTATTGTTTCTCTCTGTGAATGGAGGCATTTTTTGCTGAAAATATTGATATTATCATCAAAATATAGTTCTCTATCTATGTATCTACCATCTATCACTTTTGGTTTTTATGTCTTTATGCTTGGTTAATAATGTGCAAAATTAGGCAGTTTTAAGTGCAAAATCCTGATTTCAATGACAAAATAACATTTAATTATAAAATATAATAGCCATACATTGTAGGTATTACTGCCTCGTAGTAAGAATACTTTGAGTCTAGATAAAACTTCCATTTAATTCAACTGAGGTTGATTTGGCCGCGATCAGTTTGAAAGACAAAAACGTTTGCAGCTCCTTACTTGGTTTTTTGTCTCGTTAGTTAGGTGTATTATTATTTTAATTCTCCCCTCTTTTTGCTCATAACATCTTCACTTACGCCCTTCTCAACTATTTTATTCGGTCATTAACTCCACACTACTGTAGTAATTCGATAGAAATTCAAATAGTGATGAAGCTCTAGTATATATATATATATATATATATATATATATATATATATTGATATATTCGAATTCTAGCCTGCGTCTTGGCATTTAGAATCCCCAGGGTAAACCTCTTCCGATTCTCCAGTCTGAAAGGCAAGAACACTCGGAGGGAACCGCTTTTGTGCTAACTTATTAATAGCAACTATAATTGCGGTCAATTACTGTTGTCAGCCGATATCGTCTATTCAATGATTTCAGGTCCTTAGATCTATTTTTCTGACCAGTCAAGAGAAGAGGGGAACTAGTGTCAGTATGTAAGCTGTGGAAAAGTCAGACCAGATTGCAGTTTGATAACGGCCTTCTGTTTTGGTTGGGGATATTAACGGCTCGCCGAGACCTGTGCTATAGGGGAAGGCACAGGATATCGTATGAATCTACCACTGCTAGCTCGAACACAGGCCAAAGAAATGTAGATGCAGCTACTTGCGAGCGCTTTTCCTGGCCTACTATTTACTATCGTAATCCAACCCTCGAAATACCCGACGGTGGTTCGCGGGCAACGTGGGGAAACTCACGACGAACAGAGGGCAATGGCAGGTAACACCGGGGACGTCATCTGTAAAAAAATTCCTAAGAAACTTCATGGAAAATACGAATATCACGAATCTCAATACTGCTACGGCGTCCCCGGGAAGCGACGCGCTCCGTGGTCGTCTGGTGCGCGGAGTGCCAAATACGCAAGCCAGTGCTCTCAACTTGAAAAATGCTACGGCATCCCCGGGAAGCAACGCGCTTCGTGGTCGCCTGGTGCCCGGAATGTCAAATATGCAAGCCAGTACGCTAAATTCGCGGCACTTTTTGAACATCGGTTGCTGGAGTGTGCGGACATTGCTTGATCCCAGCCGTCAAGCACTTCTAGCACGCGCATTATGGGACTATAAAGTAGACGTTGCCTGTCTGTCAGAAGTTCGTCTCCCAGACTCTGGAACGAGAGAAATCAAAGTCCCACAAGAGGATGCTGAGTACGCGCTCCTCTACAGCGGACCACAAACAAACACAGGACTGCATGGGGTTGCAATAGCCATGACAACAAAGGTGCATAACACTCTCTTAGCGTTTGAGCCTATCTCAGAGCGGATTGTCACAGCCCGCTTCAAAGGCACCATTGCAAATATGTCTGTGGTTGCTGTTTATGCCCCAACATTGCAAGCGGATGAAGCAGTTAAGGCGGAGTTCTATGAACGCCTTCAAGCTACAGTGGCCAGGATACCCCCTAGAGACTTGCTCTTCGTCGCCGGAGACTGGAATGCCAGGACTGGCCCGTGCGATTAAATCTCGAGACACGTCATCTGAAAATACGAACTGGGCCAACGTTGCGACAATGGAGAACGATTGGTAACATTTGCTGATTACAACTATCTCGTCGTTACAAACACTCGTTTTCAACTCCCCCATCGGCAGTTGCTAACATGGTATTCAAACGATGGTCGAACGGCAAACCAGTTAGACTACATCTTAGTACGCTCAAGGTGGACCACCTCAGTATCCGACAGCCGATCGTTTCGAGGTGCGGAAGTTGGGTCGGATCACGTACTTGTCCGTGCCCGCTTTAAGCTCCGTTTGTCGAATCGAAGTAAGAAACTGCCCCCAAAACGTGTCAACGTTATGGCACTATCAAACACAGAAACCCGTGTAGCGTTCAACGAAAGCCTCACTGCACGGATCCGAGATCAATCCACTGTTCGCATCGAACCTCCAGATGACGTCGATAATGAAACTTCGCCCGATACTCAGTGGCCACACTTGAGAGGCGCGCTACAAAGTGCAATGAATTCGAGCTTGCAACAACAGGTAGTACCGAGGAAGGACTGGATCTCCACAACCACTCTCCATCTATCGGCACAAGCTAGACTCGCTCGGTTGTCAAACTCAGAGAACTACCGCTCCTTGAGACGCCAAACTACGCGATCAGCAAGATGCGACCGTCAGAACCATTGGACCTAGTTAGCTGGCTCCATGGAATCAGCTTCAAACTCTGGTAACTTCCACCAGCTCTATTACCTTTTACGTAAAGCATCAGGCAAATATAAACCGCCTTGCACTACTGTTCGGGATAACTCGGGTCAAGAGATTACTGATATGGCTGGCAAAATCGATCGATGGCGAGAGCAGTTTAGCGAGCTACTGGATCCGCCTATACGTTCACCTGTGAACCTACAGCTATCAACTGGAATTCCATACGGTAGTGACTGTGAGCCACCTACGAGATTTGAAGTGGAATCGGTATTACAACGATTTAAAGTTCGGAAGGCAGCGGGTGAAGATGGTATCCCAGCAGAAGCCTACAAAACTAATTGTCCTGCTTTGACGGAATCACTACCTCGACTATATGGACTACCGAACTCATCCTGACTGACTGGTCACTGTCCATTATTTTACCGGTACCGAAACGCGGTGACAGGACATTATGCTCAAACTACCGCGGCATCAGCCTCATAGATATAGCCGCCAAAGTGTTTGCGACCATCCTTCTCCGTAGATTTTCGACTGAGCGCAATCTTCGTACTCGTCCTAACCAAGGAGGATTTCGTCCAGGTAGAGGATGTATTGATCAGATCTTCATTCTACGCCGCATACTAGAGCACAGACATCAAAACCAACAGATCAATACCGCCTGTTTTATCGACTTCAAAACCGCCTTTGATTCTATCGACAGAGAAGCTTTATGGCAAGTCTTGCTTGCTGACGGTCTCCCACCAAAATTTCTCAATCTTATCAAAGCGTACTATCGCACAACATCAGCCCGAGTAAGAACCCTGGGTGAAGAGTCAACTTCTTTCCCTCTGACTTGTGGAGTTCGACAAGGGTGCCCATTTTCTCCAGTTCTCTTCAACTTCTTGATCGACTGGGTAATGCATCAGTCAATTCTACCTGACAGTGGATGTGAAATCAGCTCTGAATTCGGAGTACCTGACCTGGAATATGCCGATGACATTGTCGTACTCGGTAAAACTCCTCAATCACTACAGCCAATGCTAGACCGAATCACCGGCTTCGCGGCAACTGTTGGTCTGACAATTAATGTGCGCAAGACGAAGCTCCTGACTACGTATCTGGGCGCAACAAAACCACTGTTTATCAGCGGTCAACCCATTGAAGAAGTTAGCTGCTTCCGCTATTTGGGCTCGAATATGCTAGCCAATAGACAGGCCAAAGACGAAATCAAGAACCGAATCATGCAGGCTAGAAATGCATTTAGGCTGCTAGCCAGACCAATATCGTCTCGCTCAGACATCAGTTTACGTACTAAGCTGCTGATATACAAAGCATCAATCAGACCGGTGTTAGTATATGCCTGCGAAACATGGCCAGTGAGGAAGGCAGACATCCTATCGCTCGAAGTCTTTGACGGTTGGTGTCTTCGACGCCTCTTAAGAGTCTTCTGGCTGGATCGAATCTCCAATGTTGAGCTATACCGCAGATGTTTCAAACTACCAAGTCTAGCATCGTACATCCAGCATCGCCGATTGCAATTGTTTGGCCATGTCCTGCGCAAACCATCGACGGACCTCTGCAGATTGGTCGTGAACCCTTCTCGTAGTGCAAACTGGAGATACCGACAAGGCGGTCAACTGAAGACATGGCTCAGCACCGTTAAGTCAGACGTTGAACGGATGGGCCTCGTAACCGTTTACGGCTTGCGACATTGGAACAAACAATGGGTTAACATCTGTGAAGAGCTCGCCTCTGACCGCCGCCAATGGGCCGCTGCTATTTGTGACATCCGTGAAGCCGATTCATCCAACAACAGGCGCTAATCGGATCAACTCAAGTCCAATTGTGCACCCAGATGAAGTCGCTGTCCTTCCCACCGCGGTCGACGCTTCACCCCATGGCTGTAGGTAGACGCAGCCATATAATCAAAGACATAATGAAGCTTTTATCGACTTTCTGTCGGAGTTACCCGTTTATACGACCACAAAATTATGGGAGGTTCCACCACCAGCAACAAGCTGTGAAGAGGCGAACCACAGCAGACGTGTCTATGAATCGCGTTCGCACCCGCCCTCCCGGCGGCCAAGGTCTGCTACACCCATCTCCGTACGTTGAATCAACTCTCCCCTCCGCCCAATCCGTGTTTATGATGACGGAACAGCCCCTCCCGGCCACGCTGCTCCGACCCATCTCCTCGCCGCCGGAATTGAGGCCAACCCTGGACCTCTCTGGTACTGCTCGTTCTGCCGAGTCCGCCTGGGCCGCCGCGACTAGTCTGTACGTTGCGGCTCCTGCAATGGTTGGTGCCATCTCCGCTGCAGTGGCCTCGCCACGGCTGCCGATTGGTCGCCCGCCTTCGCGTGTCCCAGCTGTCCCGTGCCCCCACCAATCTCCATGCCTCCAGCCCGTCCGGTCCTGAACCCAAATCCTCTGGTCTCCGACCTTGCCTCACCACCTGGTCTTAAGATCTTAAAATTCAACGCCAACGGCTTTCTTGGGAAGCTTGACCAGCTCCTGGCCTTCACGCGCTCGCACAACATAGCTGTGGTGGCTATCCAAGAGACAAAGTGGTCTTACTCCATTAAGGTCCCTTCCTGTGCCGATTAACGATTGTCAGTCCCGGCCGCAACAAAGGCGGAGGTTTGGCCTTCCTGGTGAAAAAATCCATTGCCCATCACCAGCTTCCCCTGCCGATCCCACGGAAGTACTGGCGATTTCCCTTGGCATTGGCCCGGCGCCGCTAACTGTCGTGAACGTGTACATCCCTCCAACTTCCAGTTGTTCTCCCGGTTTCACCGCCTCTATCGCTCCCTACTTACCTTCTGGAGACAGTTTGGTGCTAGGTGACTTCAACGCCAACCATGACCTGTGGTGCTCTAACTTGGCAGCCGACCCCCGAGGAGAAGCTCTGGCTGATGAAATAGAACACGCCCCCTTTGCCGTTCTCAACGAGAACAGCCAAACGCGGCTCCCGACCAACGGCGCCTCCAGCTCGCCCAATGTTTCCCTCGCCAGTCTCAGTCTGGTAGCCTCCACCATGCAGAACACGGAAATC
This sequence comes from Ligula intestinalis, assembly GCA_036362985.1. Taxonomy (NCBI): domain Eukaryota; kingdom Metazoa; phylum Platyhelminthes; class Cestoda; order Diphyllobothriidea; family Diphyllobothriidae; genus Ligula; species Ligula intestinalis. The sequence goes on along the minus strand of JAYGXS010000005.1, from coordinate 15,468,024 downwards.
AGCCTGGGTAGCGACCACCTCCCCATTGTGCTCGAATTGGCCACAGCCGCTGAGCGTATCAAGGCCCCCAACCGGCACTTCATTAATTTCAAGAAAGCCAATCGGGCAGCGTTCACAACCGAATGCGAAGCCGAGATCGATGGCCTACCGCCTCCCACCTGTGTCCACACGGCGGAGCGAGCCCTTCGTCGACCACTCCTGGCAGCAGCAAGTCAGCACATCCCTAACGGCCGCATTCCCCTTCTACGTCCTAACTATCCGCCCGAAGCCTCCCGCCTGGAACGAGAGAGAGACGAAATACGAGCGCGTGATGCCAGTGACCCGCGCGTTGGCGAACTGAATGGCTTAATCATCAAGACTATAAACGATGGCAAATGCCAACGCTGGCATGAACTAGTTTCACATTGTAATTTCAGCGGCAACTCAGCTGCCACTTGGAAGCTTTTACGCAACCTGACCAAACCCCGGGCTGATACATCTAACCAGTCTATTAGCTTCGGGGCCAGCAAGTTCATTTCCAACAACGGTAAGATCGCCGCGAAGATGAACAAGCTGTTCTCGCCCCGCTCGGTGCCCAGTCCCAAAAGCCAGCGCTCCCTTCTTTGTCTCCTCCATAAAGCCCCGCCCCCAGACATTTCCTTTTCGGCTGACGCCATCCTCACCGCCGTCAAGAAAATGAGAGCTTCGAAAGCCATAGGACCAGATGGTCTGGCGCCTATCCATGTGCGCCACATCGGCCCAAAGTTGGCTGCCTACCTTGCCGCCCTCTTCAACCTTTCACTGGGAACTTCAATCACCCCCGATTGCTGGCGCCAGTCGATCATTATCCCCCTGGTCAAAGCGTGTAAGGACCCCCTGCCTAGCGACCTCTTATCGTCCAATTGCCCTCCTCAGTCCATTGGCGAAGATCCTGGAACGGCTCGTCCACCCAATTCTGACGTCTGTAGCGGAACTATCTTGCCACCAAAATGGTTTCCAATTAGGTCGAGGGACTACAATGGCGCTTTTCGAGCTCAACAACGCTATCCTTGAGGGCTTAAATCAACAGAAGCCCGCTTCGCGGACCGTGGCAGTCTCAATTGACCTGTCACGAGCCTTTGAGTGCGTCCGCCACGATCAGGACTTGGTGTCGCTGAACGTCCCGACTGGCCTGGTCCGATGATTGGCGGCTTACATCCGTGGCCGTCACGATCGTGTCCTTTTCCGGGGCGCTCTCTCTAAGCCCCGTAAGCAGACCTGTAGCGTCCCTCAAGGCTCTGTGCTCAGCCCGACGCTCTTTAACACCTACATGCGAGAGCTCCCACTCCCCCGGGCACCTGCGCAAGTGGTATCCTACGCGGACGATGTTACGTTCTTTTGCCGGCACTATGACATCGATCAGGCTGTTGTCGAAACTTCCTCACCCGAATGACGATATCCGCAGCCAAGACGTCCGTACCTGTTTTCACGCTTGATCCGAAGGAGTTTAATCGTCACCCGGTTTTGATCCGCTTTTCACGTTCGCAGACCATGCTAGGGAGACCGCAAGCAAAGTAAGGCGCTGCACCAAGGTCCTCAAGGCTCTAGCAGGCACATCCTGGGGCTGCACGAAAGAGACTTTGTCGACTGCTTTCAAGGCGCTGGCCAAGCCGCACCTCACTTATGTGGCATCAATCTGGTCTCCTACGATGAGCTCTTCCAGCCTCCGCCGCCTCCAGTCAGCACAGAACGCTGCCCTCCGCACGATCACGGGTTGCTATAAAATGTCGCCTATAGATCATCTTCATGCGGAGGCTTCTGTTCTACCGGTCGCCCATCACAACACTCTCCTTAGCCAGCAGTTCTGGTGAAGTTGTTCGCAACCCGGCCATCCCAATCATCACCGTTGCACCACTCCGGAGCCCTGCCGCAACGTCCGGCCGTCTATTCGAGCACTCCACAAGGAAGCTATTGCCTCGTCTCTCGCGGATCTACCTGTTGATAGCTCTGCCACCAAGACAGGCTTCCAGCGTCTCCACCAGAAAGTCGTCGAGGAGAAACGAGGTTTCCGTCCCCCGGTCCTTTTGGGTGGCTATCCACCTCCGATTGCGGCCTCGGAACGACATCTCCCGAGGGTCACTCACTGTACCCTGGCGCAGCTACGCAGTGGCTACTGCATGCTCCTTCGCCAGTACCAACACCGGCTCGACCTATCCATACCCGACTGCTGTCCCGACTGCGGCGTCTTGCCGCATGACTGCCGTCATCTGTTCGCTTGCAGTTCTCGGCCAGGCACCCACCTCACTCCCGCGGACCTGTGGCTCAAGCCGGTCGAGGTCACGGCTTTTCTCCGTCTCCCAACTACTCCCAGTTTGGATTCCGGCGGGGATAGCTGATCCAACTATGGGCAACGACACACACAAGCTGTGAAGACTGTAGCTCCGGCCACCCCCAACAAGTAATTGTACTTGTTACGGCTGTGATCATGCTTGACCTAGCCGGCCTCAATAATTTCACAGATGGTACCTCTCCCTTAGTGACGATTGGAGGCATCGAATCTGAAGAGCTCTACCCAGCCTCTTCTTCAGCACCGGAGTCCGAATACCGTAGATCCAAGAACCACATCCATGTTCTGACGGACTGAGTCGACCCAGGCTTTAAGCTGACCCTCTCTTCGACGTTTCCGATTAGGTAACAATTTCAAGTCGAGGGCAGTAACACTGGGCTTCTGAGGTCGACGACGAAGAACGTGTCCAAACCACAGTCGTCTTTTTTGGATGGTCTGCGATTTTGTCGCAGCGAGTGCGGACTGCGACGAAGTCGGTATACTTCACTCTACAGATGGTCGTCAAGCAGAAGTGGTCAAAAACTTCCAGCTTCCGTTCATCTTTCACGCGCAGAGCCCAACGTTTGCATCAGTATAGAAAAACGGACCGCACGCGGATCTTTGTTGAGATCTAAATTTCGCGTCGGGCCCATAGGCACTTTCGAAGGCTGCAGAAAACTCATCGTGTTGCGTCAGTTCGGGAGACAATGTCATCTTTACTCTGTCCATTCGGCTCTATGGATATGAATGCTGGGCTCTGCGCGCTGAATATGAGCAAAGATTGGTGGAGGTCTTTGACCACCGGTGCCTGAAGATGATCCTGCGAGTTAAGTATAGCGACTTCATCTCGAATGAGACAGTCCGCATCCGCTGTGATCGTATCACGAGAATATCTCAGGCCATTCAAGAAAGGCGACTGAGGTGGTTTGGACACGTTTTCAGTCGTCCGCCCCACGAGCTTACCTATGCTGCCCTCGACCCAGCACTGCAGCCCACCTGAAAACGTCGAAGAGGAGGGAAAATGAGGACTTGGCTCGACACCGTCCGTCAAGGCATGGAAGCAGTTATTGGACCATCTATCTTCGGTCTCCGTCACTGGAGAAGAGACTGGGTGGAGCTTTCTAGATCCGCTGCCGCCAATCGCCACGCTTGGAGAGGGACCGTTCGTAACATCATTGAGGCCGGTTATATCAGGCATGATCACAGCCGTAACAAGTACATGTAAGTACATTCGGCAGAAACCACGCTCCGAGGCATTTGAAACTGCCTTCTTCTTCAAGTTCACAACCACTAATTTCCAGAGGTGCCTTCCCTTGAATATGGATACAGCATGAAAACACTTTGGTCTTCCCAGCGTTTATGGACAAACCGACAGATTTCGCGACTTTGTTCACGCGTGACACCATAGACTGTAGATCGCCAAAGCTTACAGCTAGTAGAGCGATATCATCAGCGTAGTCGTGGTCAGTCAACCGACACCCAGGTGCAAGCTCAATACCGTCATTTTCCTGTGGAGCCTTCTCGAGAACCCAGTAAAAGGCGTAGTTAAAGGGGATGGGCGACAGGACACAGCCTTGTCGAACGCCAGACCGAATTGCGAAGGCTTCCGAGAGGTTGTTGTTGACTAGAACTCATGCAGTGGTGGAGCGGTAGAATGCCTTGATCATGGTGATTATTTTTGGTGATGCACCATCAAATGCCATTATCCGCCACAGGGAGTCACGATGGAAGGAGTCGAACGTAGCGGCAAAGTCAGCAAAGCAGACAGCCGTTGGTTGTTGGTAGCTATGGCGGAATTAAAGGATCAGTTTTAATGTGAATATCTGATCCACCCATCCACGCCGAGCGCGAAATCCGGCTTGTTTGGGTCGCATCCTGGAGCCGCGCACGGACTATAACCGCCTGAGGGGAGCAATGGTGAAGATCGTTGTAGTAATGTTGATGAGGCTTATGCCGCGGTCGTTCTCACAGCTTGTCTTATCTCCTTTCTTGTGGACAGACAAGGCTGCCTGAGCCCCAGTCATCAGGAGCGGCTTCGACTCTCAACGCTTGTCAAATCACCTCATGAAGCCAAGGCGCCAGAGTCTCGACACAAGACTTGACGGTTTCGGCGGGTATGCTGTCCTCTTCAGGTGCCTTATTGCTGCGCATACTTTTTATGGCGTCAGCGATTTCTCCTTCAGAAGGTGGGTCGCGTGACACTGGATAATTGAGAGATGGAGAAGGCTCTACTGTAGATGGGAGCAGGGGGTTGTCGGCTCCGTATAAAGTTGAGGAGGTGCTCGAAGTGCTCAGGCCAGCGCTCGACATTAGTCGCGTTGTCAGCACTAAAGCCGCCATTCATATAACGAACTAAGTCACTCAGTGAAGACAGTTTACCACTAGCCTTGTGAATAAGTTGTTAGAGCTTTCGAGTAGCACCAACGTTCGAGGCCTGCTCCATTGAGGTTGCTATTTCATTCCAGTATTTCTTCTGGTCCTCTCTGGCCGATTTTGCTGTCACCTTTTTTAATTGGCGGAAAGAATCATCATTCCGGCCCCTAGCTCGGCCTGTCTCCGCAGACAACTCCGGGTCTATCCGCTGATCCAATAATTGTAGCGCCGCTGGGTGCATCCAATAATTTTCTCGGCTGCCCCATAAATTGACGTTTTTAGTAAAGACCATGGGCTACTCACTTCTCCGGTGTTTCGGGTCGCGAAACAGGACCGGATTTATCTGTTCAGGGCCTCAGCGGTGTTGGATTGCCGAATTTTGACGACATCGAGGCGTCTAGCGCGTGGCATTTTGGGCGCAGATGAGAAGTGAGCTTTCAAACGTTTGCGAACAATAACGTAGTCAAAAGAATAGGCATTACCGGTCTCGGCATCACGCAGCGACCGACTATCATGAACCCAGCTGCGGAATCTTGAGCTGACTAAAATGTAGTCAATCTGACTGGCCGTCGCTGGAGTACCAAGTTAGCAAGTTTTTTTTGCAGTGCTGGAAGCACGTGTTCGTAACAAACAGTCGGTTCCCTTCAGCAAGCTTCAGTAACCTGTCACCATTCTCACATCGAGAACCAAGCCCAAAGCGGCCGATAAGATGGCTTTTTTGGGGTCACCCAGCCTTGTCCGGCCATTCCAGTCCTCGGCAACAATCAGCAAATCGCAGCGAAGGAGGCTTTCAATCAAAGTCTGTAGCTGTGATTAAAACATCTCTTTATCACGCTGGTTAGCAGCGGAGATTGGTGCCTATGCTGCGACCACAGATATGTTTGTGATTTAGCTCTTCAAGCGCACATAAGCCATGCGTTCATTAAGTGGTTCCCAGGCAAGTAGTGCACGGCTCGCTGGTTGCGAGAGGGTAATTGCCACACCATGTCTGCCGGAGGAGTCAAGTGGGCCACTGTGGTATGAGCTGAAGTGGGAGTCAGCTCCAGGACCTTGAATTCCTGAGCACATGAGTCGGGAAGTTGGACTTCGGACAGGCAGTAGACCTCTATGTTGTACTGATAAAGGCTGCGCACCGTCAGTATTTGAATACTAGGGGCCAGGAACGTTTGCACATTCCTGAATTCAATACCAAGGGTCCGATTTCGATTGTGTAGTCCAGCTCGTATACTATTCGCCCGCATCATTGCACAGGGGTTGCGAAGCGCGTCGGTTACCGCGGACGCCGTAGCATAGATCGTAATTTAGTTGTCAGACATATTGTGCATAATGTCTTGGTACTTTTAAGTACGGGAGGGTCCCCAACAGCCGCACGGATTGTTTGAGGTTGTCTCCTCTAGCGCTTTGGCTCAATAGCCCTTAACAGAAGGTATCCGTAGCAAGCGAACTTATTTGATGGCGGTTCACGATGGCCATGTCACAGCGCCGTCGTCAGGCTTTGCGACACTATAGGCTTTTGGCTTGCCGGAAGTCAGCCCATCGCGCCCTGGTAGCACTGCCGCTGCTGGTCTGCGACTGCTTATTCTTTGTTGATGGGCAAACAGCTGAAATCCCTGAATATTCGAGATCCTCTTAAAGCTTGTAACTGTAATAGTAGCGAAAATTCGATTCCCAGGTACTAAGTCAGAAGAAGAAAGGGCGTTCACCGGAAGAGGTTTGTTTTTTATCTGCCGTTTCGGATATTTGTCTTGTCTATCCGCTTTCAGAAAATGAATATTCTGGCTCCTGGCCCTCGCTATATGCCGCTCCTTTTTTCCGCGTGCGTAGTCTGCAAATCCCGTTTTAGCGGCTCTGCGTAGCTTGCGTCTCTAGGTGATAACCGCGCGCCGCAGCAACCGCCTTGTAACCGTCTTCCGCGCTCTGCTTTGCGTTGATACTGTCCGCAACTGGGGCGTCAGTATTTATTTGGTCTCCCCGCGCGCTGGTAATCTGTGTTGCAACGCTCCCCGTGCGTCGCTATAGCCTGTTTTATGAATACACAGGTTGAGCAGATCTCTGGATGACGGCTCTGATCGTTGCGTGTCGTGACCGTCCCTTGATAAGAATATTCTTAATACAACATAAAGGGCCGGCAAGCTTATGTGGCGGTTTACCGAACATTCGGTCAACACCCAGGTTTCTTCAATCTGCCTTGAAGTATGATCGTCACCTCGGCCCACAATTTCGACGGCGTTGTAGGCGCGCCCCATCTCTGCACTATGGACTGCTTATTTAAATGCTCAAACATCAAATATACATTAAAATATCACCATAGAACACTTGTTTCAGCGTTATCCTATAACGTTGCCCGTAAAAATATATGGCTTACAGTTACACATGAACACTCTCTATATTCAAGCATGCACATTTTTTTCACAAGCCCTACAGTTTTCCTATAACTTAGAGTGTGGATATTGGCACTTTCACAAATATGGAAAACAAGTAGGTACCGTACCTACATATTTACATACGTATTGAAAGAAATATATGAAGTATTGAGATGTTAAAAATTCAGTAAATTATACGGATGCCGACCGGTGATGATTCTTGAATGTGTTTATATTAGTATTACCACCAAAAATTACCAAATCATTTTTCATCATAAATCTGTATTTAGTCAGGAAAATATTTGAAAACAATTAGCTAATATTTGAGATATGTTTTATGAAAAATAATGCGCGAATACCGAAACGAGAATAGGCGGGAGTCGATTGTATTACTCACATAAAAAGGCTTGTTCGTATTAAATAAGTCTTTCAGTTTCTTTGAATTATTTACTTGTTAAGTAGTCCGATTTCAAACTATACCCCATTACAATTTTTTAGCCAGAAACCGATCCTAATGCTTTTGTCAACATCTTCAAACGTCTTTGTTGTAGTTAACTTGATGTGTTAACTACATAGTTGTACAGCATCAACTGCATGCTGTACGAAAATTAACGTTAAGCTATTTTTGCATTTATGTTTATTCGCGAAGTTGTCGGGAAGACATACATAACTAGAAAATGCAATTGCTTTTTAGGCATTCATTTGAAAGTAAAATTTTCGTTCTCTTATAGGACAGCATGGACACATTTGACAAGGCATCTTATAGCCTTACCGAGTATGCGAGTTTATCATCTCGTCGATGGAATTTCGATTTTTTCTCCAAGTAAGTCCAGTTAGTACATTTCGAAACCTCCCATTCTATTTTCAACTTTATGGTCGTACACTTGATCTTCTATACAGCCTGGTCCGATAGTACTATTTCTGTTATCGTGGATATAATAGTTGATTTTTTAATTTTCCTTTTTAGGAACCGAATAGGTCTTATGTCTGGCGTCGTTCTTGAACCCTCCCAACCCGTTGGCTACGTGGAACGAACTTTTCCGAACACCGCGGCTCGCGATCAAGATGACACTTTGACAGTGAAGCGCAGCTGGGACATCGCGCTTGCCCCACTGCGGCAAATTCCAATGAATTTACTGATTATGTGGATGACCGGCAATTCAATATCCATCTTTCCCATTATGATGGTTATCATGATGTTTATGCGACCGATTCAGGCCATCTTATCCATGCAAGCGAGTAAGTTAAGGTAATTTCTACCGTGTATTTTATACGTTCGATTGTAAGCCCTAGTAAAGACAATGTTCTACTTTTTTGACCAGCTTTCAAGTTGATTGAAGGCAGCCAAGCTCCGATCCAATGCTTTGCGTACCTGTTTGGAAATTTGGTGATGCTTGCTTTGGCAGTGTACAAATGCCACAATATGGGACTGTTACCAACCTACGCGTCAGATTGGCTTTCCTTTGTGGAAGCTGCTCAGGTAATCAGGTTGGGAACCCTAAATTTTATATAAGTCTGTGAACTGCTTTCTTCTTATACCTCAGTAGACTAAAAATTTTCCAAGAGAACTGTAGTCAAGTTACATATTTGAATCAGTCTTCACCAGCATTGCATTGCACATTCTAGCCAATGTGGTAGCGACCTGATACCACCCATTTTCTGCTGTCTGAAAGTAAATCACAGTTTGCTGTAAGTTAACATACACAGCTGTAACAGATTTAACGAAAATCTAATTAACTCTTATGACTTCAGGTTGGTCAAAGATTGATCCATGCTGTTTCTATGTTTAAAGCGTCGTATTCTTATTTATGCATCCATCTATATTCGCCGGCATGTATAATAGTTCAAAACCTGCACACTATAGCGTCCATATGTTTGGAGGTATCTGGGCCGGTGGCCTAGTATACCTTTTAGGAAGAAATTGTGCGTATAGGACACATCTAGCTAAATGTTTTCAAATACAGAAACAGTTCAATATTCTGTAATGCAAGCGAGGCACAAATTTAAACGAAGTATGGTGGAAGCGTGTTTTTGTTCATCTGGCCCACGTCGAAGTTAGTTGGTTGGCTGTCTACTTGCCTTCCCGCTACGGTTCCGTGATGCTTATCATGGGCACAGGCTCTTGGTATAGAACCGGATAGCCTAGACGTAATTCGGAAAGTGAAGTTATCGCATTTTAGTTAAAGGGTCAACACTCGTCCAGACTTGCACTGGATTTCCTGACGAGCGAGCTTCGCTTTCCGAGGGTACGTACCACCACTACAGACATTAAGTCCCTCTTCGGTAAGACCACTTACTTCTCGCACATCTTATTTTCTCGCCGGTTTCTCGTGTCTCCTACGTAACTGCAGCCATCAACTTCAGGACTCATTAAGCAGAGGCTTCTGCAAAGTCGGATGTGAAAACACAAACTTTCCGTATGGAGGAGGCGTCTGATGTCTTAGAGGACAGAGGTACCTCGATCGTCGTCGCTTTTGGGCGGAGGATAACCAACTAAAACTCCTCCTCCTTTCTCTCCTATACATACACGCGCCACCTATATCATTGGCGGAATAGGCCACTTTTACTTTCATTACCTTAGATGCTTTCACCTTATTTTGCAAATTTTCTTTTTCAGCGCGTTGAATGGTCAGCTGGCGGGATCTCCATCGCGTGAGCGAAATTGCAACACTCCGACTGTGTGTTATATTTCTGCTTTCTCATTGTTCACTTTCCTGGTATCTATCCAAAAGTTATCTTAAGAACCCCTCTTCTTCGTGGTCAACAGTGGGGGAAGGGAATTATGGGTCCTGCCTCATATGTCGTTCACCGTACCTGATGTTACCCGTCTGTCAAATCCACACGGCCAGTACCGCGCTCCGAGACTGCTTTGATAACTTGACTGTGCCTAGCCTTAACTGCTACGTCATAGCAAACTAAGCACAACACCTCGGTTAATTAGTACCAGACTTTTTTAGATTGGGAGACTGGGCGCATAAGCCGGATGATTTCACCACTTCTGCCCTTGATGTATAAATTAATAATTTGAATATGTTCGAGGTAGCCAATGCGGGCCTCCGCACTTAATCTTCATTTTCGACCAGTACCTTTCGATAACTTCTATTGTGGGCCATGTACAGATATCAAACCATACGGTGCCATGTTTGAAGTGCGTCGGCCTGTCGTATACCCTAAGATAGAGTGGAAGATGGAAGATATTCACGAACAATCATGTCCTTGAACTCTTGTGCGTCTGACTCTCCTACAGTAACTATTTCCTTGGGCCGCGTTCTAAACGTCATGTCTTATTCGGATATGGTAAGCAATCGTTTCTGCCTGGAGACGTCTCTGCTTCCTTGTACCGACCCTTCACTTTTGTGAGTTAACTCTCCCGAGGATCCAGGTAATAATGAACAAGTGTATCCGGCAGTACAGGATATGAGACCTTATGTCACTGGGGTCACTCGCACACGCTCACATCCTCAGTAACTTACAGACGAGAAGAAATCTGGGGAGAGGTTGTTTTGGAGTGTTAGTGGTCAACGACTTCACAAAACGAACTGCAAGGTGGGCCAGTGCAGCTGTGCTGCTCGTTTTGACAAGAGTATTAGGTAGTTCGTTCACATTAAAACACTTAGCCTTCGGGCACTTCAGGTTGCTATGGGACTCCGAAAAAGTTCCTCGACTGTATACACTTAGACGAGCATCTCCCACCTCAGTCATGAAAGATAAGTGAGCAGAGGAAAAGGGGCTATAGAAAAACAAAAACGCCAGGAGTAAACGTTTCACCGAGCAGGTGAACGCCAAATTACGAGTGGTGACTCGTAGACATAACTAGCTTTCGACACATGTTCATCAGAGAGGGCCAGAGAAAACCAACAGGAGAAACGAATCTTGCGTGCTGCGGCTCCTTTGGCGTCGCGATGTTGTTTCCAACCCGGCAACCGGAGGGTGGATGGCTGAGACACCTGAATTTTAAGGCATATCATAAGAGATAGGACGATAATGTTTGCAACAGCGCGATCTGTAGTCCCCACTGATCCACTGATAATTAGTGCATCGATTAAGGGGGGGGGAGGTTCGCTCTCGTCACTCGCGAAAACAAACCGCGGTCTTCAGGAGGCTCCATTTCGTCAACCAGCACGACCCATTCGCCACAGCTGTAGGTAGAGCAGGGCGACTAGGAGCCTCGTTTTAAGGCCGTAGGCACTCTGGCGACACCAAAGGATGCTACCTGACAGTTAACTGTTGACGAATTTATGAGAAAGAACACGTTCCAGGCGGTTGCATTTGTAAATGAGAAGGCTCGTCAAGCATAAGAACCATTAGTTTGTTGTACGGAGCCCTCAAACTTACGTGAGTTTATCGTGGGGATAAGAGAAAAAAGGAGGTATACACCAAACAACTGTCAGTGATGCAGGTCTGGACGTGACTGCGCAGGGCTCTGTACGCCGGCGCCGAATCTATTGATTTAGTTCCAATCCGCGGACCGGGCTTCAATCGATTCTCGGCTGGTCTTATTTCTGGCGTGGGCGAGTATCTTGACGGCCGTGAAGTTGAACTCGTGATCCGTCTCATGGGTGTGAGCAGCAACTTGCGGTAATTCGTCGTCCCGTTGTACTTCCAGCTTATGTTAATATATGCGCGATCCGAGCATGCATTCAGTTTGACCTGTTTTATTACAAGGACATCTTAAGAAAGGGTGATACATTATCTCAGATTGCTCCTTGGGATTAAACCGGTCTTTGACTTTCGTCACCCTGCTGCACATGTAAGCTTTGAGTAGGTGTGCAATTCCAATACCTAGTCCCGAAGCGATGCGCTTATTCGCTTCTCAGACGTTCTTGGTGTATGGTAGAGGGTGCTAAGTCCTCGGTGGTGCTTTTCTTTGGATCTTGCGGGACTGAACGCATAGGTATTGGTTTATAAATGCTTTCGGATATCCATTACGCACACATTGGTCGCGGAGATATCGGGCCTTGCGTAACTTTTCCTTCAGTCTACTGCAGTGAGTGAATCCGTTTGAAGAGCGTCCTCACACAGCTTTGTTTGTGAGCAATGAAATGGTTGCTGTGAAAACTAAGAAATAGTGTTGAGTTTGTGGCCTTCCTGTAAATCGTCGTCTCAATTTCACCGTCGAGTATTATCTTGACGAGGACATCAAGAATAGGCAGCTATTGCTGCTCATATCATTCTTCCCTCGTGAAATTTATGCCAGTTGATGGATTCCACTAAGCAAGTTATGAAAGTTTTGCAGCATGGTCTTCTTGATAATAACAAACGTGTTTTCAAAGTAACGCCGCGAAAGATAGGCTCATTTTGGTTGAAGACAGTGTTTTCTAGCTCCAGTAGGACCAGTTCTACCACTATACTGCACTATACTCATCAGACCGAAGCCCCGGTGGATGGTAAAAGGCGGAAGTCACCAGAACGAGGGCTTCATTGTGAATCGAACCCCGAGTTGCTGCCAGAAGGTGGCAGTAACCGCCGGCGATGGCATGGCTAGTGTTGACTGAATCCAGTCTGTCTGAGAGTGTATAACCTGCTCTACAAGGCTCATGTCCGACTTGTTTGCCTTATCATGCGCTGCGCCCATCCTACCTCAGGCGACCGAATAGCTAGACGGTGGGGGAGAGTGAGGTCGACCCTCGGCGCATTTCCTTCCTCACTATCAACAATTTGATGCACTTGAAACTGTCGCGGTGCGCTAAAGGCCGTGGCTTGGAGGGCTGCAAACTGACGGGATAACTTGGACACCGCAGTCGGCCCAGTGTGTTGTTGTGTGGAGTGGCTGTCTGCGGGTTGAAAGTCAGACTCAATGGCTCCTTCTTAATGTGGCCTGTAGAACGCTCCCAGATGGGAGCTTACCTGGCGAGGCGTGCTTTTGGTACGCGTGTTGAGTGCTAGTCGCGCCTGCGCCCGCCCCATCACCGGTCATCTTGTTTCTTGTCTTGACATGGAGTCCGGTTTGGAAATGGTGAAAGAGTGGTGTAGATTCTCCGCGAGTCGAACTGTCGGTGACAATTACTCTTGAATGATTGTGAAGCAACTTTAAGTGGTGTGATATTGGTGTGTTGCATTTCCTGAGTGGGTGTCGTCTGTAAAGGTCCATGCTGCGTCGGTTGAGGGGCACGCGTTCAAGTGACCCTTAGGCGGCGGCGACTGGTCTGGACGCGCATGTATGCGGGCGGGAATGTCGTTAAAGGGTATTCAAGTCCGCCAGTCGCAAACAGACGCCTGCAAAGACACATGCTGTTGAGACAGGGAGCACTGAAGCCGGACGGCATTGTTGCCTGTCCGCCACAAGCGCATTGGAGTTCCTTTGATCTGTTCATAGGTTTCTCCAACAAAGGCAAAATACTTTTTTTGGCAAAATTCGAATAACCTGATGAGGTGTTCAATGTTGAATGGGCTCCGGGCCTCATTATATGCCTCTTAAAGCCTCTTGCGCAAGACTTCGTGCACTATATTCGTTGGGATGGATGTGAATAACGAAGTCACGTCAAAAGAGACCATGATTTCGTTCAATTGAATTGTCCGATCTCGAAGGTCTCCGAGGAATCGAGAGGCTGATCGAACTGAGGTGGTCGAGTTGCCTTGGAGGAATTTCCGTTTTTTTTATAAATCCACTTTGCCAAATTATAGGTAGGGGCAACGATTGACCGTAGTAGGACATTTGGTTTGTGATTTTTTGGCAGACCACGAAATCGAGCCAGAACAGTAGCCGTAATGTTATCAGGTAATTCTACTCCGATCTGTTTCAAGATTTACCCATCTTGGATCATTGTGTGATAACGAGGTAATTGGAACCCCAATTGTATATGTTACTCGCTAACTTTTAGTAACAATAAAATTTAACTGACAATACTGACCATATCACGAAGCTTTTCGGCCTATTTGGGCCTCATCAGGTGATAGTAGGTTAACTCGAGCGTTCCTCAGTTTCTTAATGGCTTTTGACTCACTCTTTGAAATGCATCGGGTTAGTTTGGGGGCCATAAGCAAGGCGGTCACACGTTGTCGGACTCAGTGTTCTGTGTCGTCAGTTGATTGGTGTATACCCATAATAATTAGTCCATTTTTTGCTGTTTCTTATTTCTGAAGATGGATTCCTGTAGGAGTTCGAAAGCTCAGGACAATAAAGAAATTGCTCCGATGCTCGACAAGCTTTCTCCCTCATCCACGCAAACACCTGGAACGCGAACGTTCTCATTCATCAATATGTATACTTAGAATAAAGAAAATTCCAACAAAAACATACTATAGAGACAAACATGACAGTCCGTTAATGCAAGTGGTTTTGCGTAAAATTCTAGAAGGTGTAGATATTACCGAGTAATAACCGTAATGCTAAAAAAGAACCAGAACTCTAAACTATCCCTACCTCTACGTCCAAGACTAAACTTGACAATAACTCTAAGCTTAATACTTAGATTGTAGCCCAAGGCCTCCGGTATATCGGGGATGATCCATTTTCCATATCTGGTCGAATGTCGTTCGCTCCGAGTTGTCAATTAAAACGATGTGCGTCCACGTTATTGTCAATTTCGTGAGGATCTCTCAGGCCATCCAAGAAAGACGACTGAGGTGGTTTGGACACGTTCACCGTCATCCGCCTCAATAATTTGGATATCCTGCCCTCAATTTGGCGCCATTACCTGGAGGCTTCAAAAAGGAGGTTAACTCAAGACCTTGCTCGCCAAAATTCAAGACATGGAAGTGGTTATTTGACCTATAGTAATTCCAAACTGCACGCAAAGTTTGCCGATCACGGCTGCTAGCGGGCGCGCACACACTTATGCTTGCCTACCCAAGCCGACCTGACCAATAACCCTCAATACTGACTCACATAAAGACCGCTCTGTAGGCGCTCTGATGACTGCCACGCTCGCACACTTGAGATACCGATCCCTTCGCGGGTGGCTGTGCACTCGTACGATAGTAAAATTTCTCCAACCTTTTCTGCACTACCTCTGTACAGAATGCGCTATTCCTCCCACCTGGCGTCTCACTTCTTCTCTTTTCACAATGAACCACATATGAAAATCGCAGCGGCAAGGGTTTGACCTATTACCTGCGATAGACCTTTGGTTTGCATCACTGGAGAAGAGAATGGATTTGGCTTTCCCGATCCGCTTTCGTGAATCGTCACGCGTGGAGAGGTACAATACATAACATCATCGTGGCAAGCTAGTTCAGGCGTGATAAAAGCCGTGCCAAGTAAGAAGAGTACTCGATGAAATAAAGGGATAACCAAAGAAAACTATGGAATTTCAATAGTAATTCGAAAACAAAATAAGGCTAGAAGCCGAAATGCCCTCCATCAGTTTATCTGCGGTTACTGAAAAATACGAAATCGATATAACTTGTCATACACCTAGGCCTCTCTGTTCGCGGGAACTTGGATTTGCAGAACTGCGGTAGGTGATTCGAAAAATCAACCAAAATAGCCTGCATCATTCGGGGGGGGGGGCGGGATAGGACAACGTCCACTTACCGCTAGGCCGGTGTCGCTGAGAAGGATCACGCATAGGGACGGCAGAGGAGCCAGTTGCCTGAGACAACCTACGTCCAGGAACCCGTTGCCTGACGAGAGTGGATTTCATCAGTCAGTATATTTGGAGTAAATGACAGAAGCCCTTAAAAACTCGATTGAAACGGTAAGGTATGCATAAAAAGTAGTAAGGTTGCAGGATTTCTAATGGTTAGTACTAGTATGCAAAATGCATAAAATCAATAATTAAACATGAATAGTAAAATAGGTGAGACATGTGCGAAATAATAATGCGCCACACAGCGTGCATTTGCGCTATGAAATTGTAACCCGGGTCGCATTTAATGGAAATAAACGGTGCACTGAAATTAAGCGAGTATTATCTTTTTATTCAGCTCTTTAATATGTTAGATAAAGCTATTAAAGTTGACGTCACCGCTAACAGGTGATTATCCAAGCTTCTCTTGAACACGCTCACAGTGGGAAAATGTACAATATACATTGGCAAAGCGTTCCATTGTCAAAAGACTCTCTGCGAGAAAAAGAGTGCATTCATTTGTGCGGCGCGCTTCCTTTTTCTGCTGGTACTCATATCCTCTGAGATTCTTTTGTGGTCCCATTTTAAAGAGATCTTCCCACTTGGCATCCTGATCAGTTCCCCTTAGTAACCGAAATGGTGTTCAAAGGTCACCTCTGTGTTCTCTATAGTGGAGGGGATAATTTCAAGGCAGTCAAGCGCTGCTCTCATGTTAACTGTTTAAGTTCAGGGACAACCTTCGTAGCACGCCGTCGGACACCTTGAAGAATCCCTGTCTTTTCGAAACCAAGACTGCCGACCCTGTACAGCATATTCCAGGTGTGGCCGCATGAATGATCCATATACTTTTCCGAAGATATTTGTATGGCGCTCATAGTGAACATTGCTCTACATGCGATTTTGCAGCACTGTGTTCTGACGCCCAAGTCGTTTTTAATAAGCATGCCAAGAACTCTTTGCACACTCATAACAGTACCCAACTCCTACCTGAGAGGTCTATACAGCCCAGACTCGACCGCTTGGTGTAGCGTGCAGTCGCTGTGAGCGCACGTACGTTGTCGTTGCAGAGGTTGTTAAAGCGCACGGAAAGATAATGCAGGCTGCTGGCGCAAATAGTACCCAAACGGGGCAGGAGGTCGACATGTCGTGTGCCCAACTCGCAGCCATCCAATCGCAGCTCTCTCAGACTGCAGCTGGCTGCAGAAAGCACGGTCAACCAAAAAGGCACACTGGCGGCGGGGACTACAAAGGCGCGCAAAAAGTCTTCTCCGAAGTAGCTGCTAAGGACAGCTACAGCCTGGCGGGCGAGGCGATCATCTGTCTGGTTGTGGAATAGTGTCAGAAGGTGGTCAAATATGCGTCGACCTAAGTGCTCCGGTAATCCGCAGAGGGAATCCACGAGATGGAAGTACTTGGCTATGGCTGCACAGCACAGCTCAGCAAGCGAAGACACTCCTCCAGTAGGAACCTAAACAAAGCAGGAACGTTTTTAGGTGTCTAATTAGCGATTGTGCTGGGTCCAGGTCGAATCTCAGGTTGAACATGAAAGGCAGAAGTCATCATTAGAAGGGATTTATTATGCACAGAAGCCTTACTTACTGTCACAGGCAGCAGTTGCCGCTGGCAGAGCTAGGGCTGGTGTTGACCGCATCCAGTCTTGCCCGACGGTGTCTGACTATGTATGTGACATGATTATGGCAGCTGCGCGTACATGATTGTAGAGCGAGTTTAAGGGGTGTGCTATTGGTGTGTTGCATTGTCCGATGGGGTGTCGCCAGGAAAGGCTCCTGCTGCGTGGGCTGGGGGTGGCATGTTCAAGTGGCCATTGAGAAACCATGACTGTTGGATGCGCCTGTGTGAACACGTGTGTGTGTGTGAGTGGATGACCGTCAACGGCTTGCAGGTAAGCAAGTCCGAAACAGCTGTCTACGAAGAAAAATGACGTTGACGCTTTGGGGGGACAACATATTTGGCTCTCCGCCACAACTGTGAAGGTGGCACCCAAAACTACACTGATGGACTTCTGTGTGAGGAGCTAGACACAGGTAGGTTTATCCTGTCACTACCCTGAAATTCTATTGCGCATTGGACGCATTTTTTAACGCAGAATAAGAACAAACGGCTTCTGGCGCAGATTTTTGGGTAGGGAGTACTTATGGTAGATTGCCTAACTCATAAAACAAGAAAACCGACGTTTGCGGAGGTGGTTTATCACACATTTAAGGTGTTTTAATTTGTTCATTGAATTGACTTGAGACGAAAAATGCTGCTTACTAGAAAAAAAATTCACACCAGAGTATTTCAAGAAAAAGAGGGGCAAGGCGGACCAAATCCAGAGGCTCTTGATATCCAAAGAAAGGTCACGGAAGGAAATTTCTCTTAATGTGTACAGAAGGCACGTTTAAGATTGTGCCCAACGTTTCTATTTACGTTTATTAGTAATAGACCGGCATGCGCCCTTGTGAGCTTACGCAGTATCTTACTCCTGTAGATAAAACTTTTACATATGGCTATGTTACTCACTATTCTATAGTAACATATTTTATGTTGGATATTTTAGGTATGCTGGTTTCAAGAGGGTCTTCAAAGGCATTATCTACTACCCTAAATATACTGAACTATGTCCCAATGGGCGCAACCAAGCGAAAATCCGGTTGCCTTATTATAACGTGTTTCAAACACTGTATAAAAAACAGCTGGCAGTTCCCGTGAAACCATGTTGGAATACATACTCGAACTTCGGGCTGTTTGGTAACAGCCTTACTCGACAATGCGTTTAAAATGACAGCATATGTACCTGAAAATGTCACATATGGATTGTTTTCAAACGTAATTCTACGTACGCTGTTTTATTCCTTCGGTTATTTTCGTGAATAGGCTTTCTCTAAGTTTAAAACTTCAGTTTACTTAGTGAACCCGATTTTTCCCTTCTTTGGAATTTTCGGCTTTACTGCAAAAATTTCAATTTTTTCTTTTACGATTGAAATTTCGCATTGGCAAACAGCTGTTTTCGATCAATCACCATGCTTTTACAGTGACATGGAGAATAACAGCGTGCTTAGTCCGGCATGCACGAGACGAGGGGACACAAGATGACTAATTGCCCTCCCTTCCCCCTACTACGAGAGCTGTAAAGGCACTGTACAGAACTGCCCGCTTTACTCTGTTAGTTTCCATGTCACTGTAAAGGCCCGATGATGAATGATCGAAAAAAGCTGCTTGTCAGTATCACTTTTATAAAAAGCCGTTTTTTCCAAATAACGTAATATAACTTTGCAAACCCCAATATGGATTCTTTTTAAGAACGATCGTTGCCTTACTGTTGTAAGGCTTTGGGGGGACGCAGTGTGATCGGTGACTGTCTCCGATGATGGGTTTGGGGGAGGATCAGAAGCGTCCGGCTAATAACTCGTTCCATCGATCGCTTTCTCGCCTTCAGATCGTTTTTTTCCTTCGATTTTGTTAGAGCGATGCACTTATGCGTTCCAGGGTTCTCTACTGCTTAGAGCGATATATAGGTATGTGGGGGTAAGTCTATGAGCAGGTTCATGCCGTGTCGGCTACGCCTATATCTGAACAGTCCACCTGGGTGGGAGAGGCGTGGTAGATGTTGTGTAAGTCTACGATCACTATAAACTAACCTACACGCAAGTCACCATCCCTGCGCTCACTCTATTGTCGGAACAGGCGATCATTTACGTGGAAGCAAGGTGTGCCAGATCCAAACCGTGCACATCCTGGTGGCGCTGACACTCAGGGTGACAATGTAGTAAGCCATCCTGCTAAGCTGGCAGATAGCTCTTTCTCCCTCTTCCTGAAAATTATTCTTAAAATTGCTCGGTCTCTATTGCAGTTCGTAGCTGAGACCCAAGCTAAGAGACTGAGTCCTTATTTAACTAAGGCCTCACAAGACGCACAAAGCACGCAAGCAATAAGCACCTCAAGTAAGGACCAGCGTCTAGGTTCTTCTGAGATGAAGCTACAGTCTAAAGCTTTTTCTATATACAGGAAGTCCACGTTAGACCGCTAGCCTAATTATTTTGTAAGAGCGCAAATTTCCAAGATGTATTTTGCATGTCCCTGAACACTCGAGTGAACTAAGCCTTTTGGAAGACCAAAAACAGTAGTACCGCTTAGGGTTATAATCGGATATATGACCACACATAATCTTTACTCCTGTGAAGTATCTGTTTATGGTATTTGAGTAGTAATGATCCAAAACCCGTCCTTTTAGCTCATTCCCCGCCACGCTTTCTTCCAGTAAGCGAGTTAGAGGCTGGTGTAGGAGATGTAGTCATAGCGTCTATAGAAAGGAGTTAGGCTATCATCATTGTCGACTGCAATTATACCTTAAGTCGAAGTCGTCACGAAAATCGGGTTTAACGATATATTCCTCACACTTCCTCCTCAAATGTGATTATTATGTTGGTTTGGCAGATTTGCTTCATTTGAGTTGACCCAAGTGTGAAAAACTCTAGGCGTTTGGCGGGAT
>JAYGXS010000005.1:15400155-15447602 GCA_036362985.1 Ligula intestinalis | reverse complement strand
TTTTTCACACTTGGGTCAACTCAAATGTGATCGGTTAAATTAAGGACTGGGTTTCAGTTCATCTGAAGCATCTTACCAATACTTTCAGCTTTCATTTTGCCACCCGTCTAAAGCTCCCACTAATCCAGTAAACTGAACTGTGGGCTTGCGCCCTTAACCCTTGTTGGTGTATTTAAACAAGCAAATGACATAAAGGTAAGTTTGTTAACCTTTGCTTCCCGAAAGTTAGTCGTCAATTTTGTCCATCCCAGTCATGAAACCCTACTGACATTATTTCCGCATTACAGAAGTCCCTTGCCCCGTTTTCTTAGTGGGGTTTCATATCCAATTGTTGTCGACTGGCACCTGTGTCATTTACAGTTCAACGTCAAAGGATCCGGCACAGTCGGAAAGCTAGCAACCTTTGTCGTCCGACTGTTTGAGTTCCTTATTTTGTGTAATGTGCCGGGAAGGAAGAAATTAAAACGCTTAGCAAATGACAGAGTCTGAACAATGACAGTTAGAGCATCTGTCATAACATGCCATAGGAAATCTCCCAGTCGGGATAATCCTTCACAATTTCAGCGAATGCGTCATGAAATTTGTCATCTACCGTAAACGACAACTTAGGTCTTAAAGTTGGATTAGAAGAGTAGTGCGGAACAGGGTGTTTCCAAGGCCAGAAACCATTTGCCACCAAACGAAATCGAACAGATTACTTTGATAATTCGTCTGGGGTATACTACGTCTGTGGTCGCGGCTACGGCTCTAATTTCGGACTCACTGGTGCTCACAAATCGAACACTATCAGTGACGGAGTGAGAGGCATAGTCAAACTGAAATTGTTAGATCCTTTATTAACGCGGACCATGGGGAACCAGAGGCTCCCGCAGCAAGTTTTTCTGACCCGATGAGTACAGAAACTACTACAGTCTGACTTACTTAGAGAAAATTCAAGCGGCTGACACGTTACCAAATAGGGTAAATTACATACCCATTAACACTGTGATGGAACTCTAGGAAATGCACTTCAGCTCACATAAAAGAAAAGGCCCTGCATCGACCGCCAAGCAAAGCAATGATAAGAAGTGTTATCAACAAAATAGTTTATAAAACAGGAGAAGTACAAAAATAAAATCTTAAGATGGATTGAGAAGGGGAGGAGTTTACTTTCTTGGGTACTTCTCTGTATAGACTCGAGCACCGGCTGTACCGCAAGGCCGACAAAGATGCGACAATAGCGTTCCAAGGGTGGCCGAAATCGGTTTGGGATTATCAAACTCTAGGGGCACGCGTGCATCATTCGATAGATCCACAACGTTAAGGTCGATTGACTCGAGTTCAGCATCGTCCTGCGAATCAGATAGCACGATCAGCTCCTCTTTAACTCTCTTTTCGAAGACGAACTCACCGCGGCAGTCCTCTGACTGTGCAGCGCCGACCACTAGGTCGGCAATGTAGCCAGCAAGCTCCGCTTCCGGCCAGACAGCCTGACGGGCAAATAGGGCCTCCAGACGTGCCTCCACTGACTCATCTGGCAAATCTTCCGAGCGCAGGAGGGAGATACTTTGTCCTCTGTGGGCAGCTTTATATATGGCAGTGGGAACGGAGTTGTTTGAGCTACCTGCAGGAGCAAGCAACAAATGAGACTCGCACACCGCCCGGCCGACACAAGTTAGATGCTGACGCAGACGTGGACGCATGCCGCGTGGCACTGCAGCACACCACACGGAGAAGAAATCCTGCAGGGCAAATTTGGTAGTCACGGCGAGCAGATGCTCGCCCACGAGTTGGCAAATCTTTCCGATACGTGGGAAGACGTGGCCAGCGGCATCAGTGGCTGATCTTCCCTGGCGGCGGTAAAAGAAACGATGGAAGACCTGGCGCGTCACCGAGGCGGGGTAGAGCTTTTCGAGGCCTAGCACCACGACAGCTGCTGGCAAACCGTCCTTGGACCAATTCCACGCGTTTTCGTCGGTTAGATCGAAGATAGCCTGGATTACCTGCAGAGGAAGAGAGCAAATTTGGCTGTTAAACTGCGAAGGTAGATTATTCAAGCGACCGACATAATCTTGGGTGATAGCGAGCGAATTCTTGCTCATGTTAGCACGAAGACAGTCCAGCTGAAACGGTGTCCTCACGTCAGTCCTTGCCTCTCGATTGTGTGCTAAGGAACTCTGAAAAAATGTGATGAGGAACCTCGCGGCTTTTCCCGCGTAATACAAATGTCTATCCACAAATTCTCAAGAGGGGCAAAGACTGCTGTGTCAGAACTTTTAGGAGGAGCCGTTCTAACCGGCTTGTTCCCGTGCAGCACTATCGATCCGCTTATAGGCCGTGTGCAAGCTGCCGACGGGATTAGTTATCTACCCAACCAATCAAATGAGTCGGAAGATCAGTCGACATTCTAACCCCACAAGGACATTATTGGATTGGTCCGGGTGCGGTCCGACCTCGTATGGTCTTTCCTGACCTTCCATAAGTTGTAATAATAAGTCAATACACTTTTGTTTATTTCCACCCTTGTTGCTGTTGAGTTCTCCCTTGAGCTTCAATCGAGTTTTGGGCTGGTTCGTCACATTTACGCAGCAATAACCCTGCACTTAACTCTAATCCTGCCCTTAACTCTTAAACTACCTCAATTCTAAGCCCAACCTTAACACTAATATAAATCTTCCTGGATGTTAGAGCAAGGGGTCGGAATAGATAGGGGTCCCTAGTACAGTATTATGCCAACAGTAATCGGCATAGGTAGAAGTGCCATTAAAAAGGCGTTAAGGTGACTGTTACGCAATATTTTTCGAAGTTTTAATGACGATGAGGTTAGATAGGTCACTGAGGGGCTACGATTATCCCAAAGAAAAGAGCGGGTCTCTCCAGACTCAGAAAATAACACGATGTTCGTGAGTTTTACCTACAAAAAGGCCGTGCCACTCCGAATATTTTCAGTAAGACCTGTCTTTCAAGGTTCAGAACATATACAGGAGGAAGTCTACCTGTGTTAGTGAAAGGTTTAACTAGAGTATGACATCGATATAGCTTAGTATGCCGAACTATTGGTGTTAACTCATAAAGCCGTCTATGAGGTTTCGAATGGAAAAACAATAGCATATATTTATTCCTGTGACTTTGGTGCTCATATAAAGTCAGTTAATCTTCAAAATGAGGACCGACGTCTCAAGCAGCTCTTCATCTGAGGGAGATGCAAAAATCTAGAATTTAATTCCGTGAACAGCAGGCTTAAAAAAGTAAACGTGGGTTCCAATGAACGATTTTCAGAGACAGTGGTGGTGCCGAAACGTTACTGTTGCAGTCTGCACATACAGCGGTGGTAGGTGGTATGTCTCTCTTGCCTTGTCTACCCGACGTTTAGCTCGGTTGAGGTTCACTGCTGATGGCCTCGGTGGCTGGGCTTGAAATGAATAGCATCGCACCAGTGGCTAGGTGCGCTGGACCAACACACGGGAGCCAGACCAGGCATCGGCAGGCATTATTCGGGCTGTCGAAACCTTAAGAAATGTCACACATCGGGGGGGGGGAGTATGGTGCCACGCCTAGGCGCAGGTTCACGCCGTGACTGCCATCTGGACTCAATCTCCGGCTGACTGGCTCAGACGGTGGGTTGGTGCTTGGAAAGAGCGAGGTCGAGTTGGGGAATTCGTCCTCACGGCATTCAGTAAATACTGTTCATCATTAACAACCTGACGCGTTTTTAGACAATCATGTTGCGCTTAAAGTTGGAGCTAAGAAGGCTGCCGAGTGGCAGGATAAGTGTGTTGTACTCTGAGTAAGAAGAGCCGGGCTGCAATGGTTGTTTCTTACTGTGGCCTCCATGACACTCCCACTCATATGACATCCGAGCCATCTTTTTTCAGTTTCTACGAGAACCTGGTTCATCGTGCGCGTATCAGACGTAATTGACACACGCGGACGGTTTTTTAGCCACTGCGCTTGATCCTATTACCAGTACTGTGGAATGACACAGGGCCCGGGAGAGTCCAAGAGAGAGTGTAGTAGCTGCCGTGTAAGTCTGCTATCAACATAAACTACCCTCTTGCGGCAACCACGGTTAAATTCTCGATGCACCAGCGCAGCTAACAGTTTTAAATACTGCGGAATGTGGTATAAATATAACTTGCGATGATAACAACTTGCACATCTGCAAAATTCCACCATATTAAGTAAGGCATTATTAAAGGCGATCTTAATTTATGTTGAAGACACTTATTTTGGCTGTAATCGAAGTTACTCCATTCGTGTTTTAACAGGTTATTTGGTCAGGTACGACGGAGATGGGATAAAAAATATTTAAAATAAAATATATTACTCCTGTCAGTAATAAGCGGTTAATCGGAAAAAACTGAAAGAAATTCCCCTGACTGAATTAAAGTAAACCGAACAAGGGCTGTAAATTTAAAGAGACACTCACAGCATTCAGATATTCGACTTCAAATATGCGGCACTTTCCTTCCCAAACCATGACGTTTAGCCGGTCTAGTGCTGCAATGAGTTCGGTTTTGCTGCAAGGGACGTTTTCCAGTAGCTCTTGAAAGGAATAAAACTGTGTGGGACTAGAACCATCCCGGTCGTCCTCCTCGATGTGTCCAGCAAACGATGATTTTATAAGAAGCTGTTTCAGTTGCCTCAGAGGAGGTGCCCTCACTGCCACAGTTTCCAAGTAACAGGACTTAATCCCAGCTATTTCCGTTTTCGTGACAAAAGGCTCTCCCGGGTAATCCTTGCTGTCCTTCTTAGTTGGAATCCAGAGCTTAGGGGCAATCAGAAGGGAATTTGAGGTTTCAGCTTCCAAAAGTTTGAAAGTTTTGTCCTCAGAGCAAAGATAGGCTGTCTGTGGCTGTGAGGAGTCTTTGAAGGATTTGAAACAGAAGTCAAAATTTGGCCCAGAGGTGAGCAGCTGGTCAGCCATTGCAGGTGTTACCTCCAGTAAGAAGAGATCAGGCGCTTTGGACTGCGAACCGACGGTCAGCAACTGGGCCTGCTTGTGGAATCCAGTGACATCCGAGGTAGCATGTGCTAAGAGGTCAAAAACATCCTTTTCCGACCGTTCTGACAACATACTGCTGACACGACAGAGTCTTGGACGCTGTAGACCTGTTGAAACGAATCCACGATTTAGAAGTGTATTGACAAAAAAATAGAGCAGAAAAAGGAGAGCAAGCAGACTGGCGCCCATCCAGACCCCGCGGACAGGTGAATGCCTCGATCAGTGTAAAGTCGTCTATATATCGGCTATTTTGACCGTAAGGAAAGTAAAACGCTTCATTTGAGGGAGGTTACTCAAGTAGTGTGTATTCGCAGCTACAGATAAAGAGGAAGAATAAAAGGACGCCAGGCCGAAACACGACTTAAGGTCTATAAATAGCTTCGAAAGCAAAATAAGTCGCGACGAGAACTTTGTACATAGCCCGTGAGTTTGGTAAAGTTTATCAGATGGTGATAGTCAAAATGCAATGGGGGACCAGCGGAGTGACCTCGGCTACGTTGACTTTCTTCCACTAATATCGAATCAATATGACCCTCAGAATGTGATGCCACGAGCAAATGACACCGCTAATTCGGTTTTGGAGCTGTACTTCTGACTCGCACAATACGTGGACGGTGAATGGGGACATCTCACATGGATGCTGCTCGTTTGCTAACTAAGTATGTATGTTCACTCCAACTTATTTATAAGGTATTAGTCCTTCTAGAACCTTAATGACGTATGGCGTACACCTGGGCATTCTGGAAGCTTCTCGACTGCGGCCACCGTCCCCACTGTGTGGGCGGTCATCGCGCTTGCTCGACGTACGGAGTGGGCGGCTTGTACGAGAGCGTGGCCCAGCGTGGCCTGTTCTTTTCGTCCACTGCCCTGAGTGCATGGCGTACCCCGCTTACGTAACACTTCAAGCTTTTGAAAGATGGACTTCACATTTCTGCTTGTTTGGGTCCACGATTAAAAGGCTAGGCGGCTGTTTTTTTCGGTGACTTTTTCGGACTGGTTGTGATGACGACTTAATCCCTGTCCTGGGGTTCGGGACCTCATAAGTATCACATAGCGCATCGGGTGCCACTTGGGCATCCGAGGAAAATCTGCGTCGCAGATTATTTGCATGCCGTTTGATTCTCCCTGTTGTCATTTCTACTTCAAAAACAACACCTCTCGCCTTTCTAACAATGCCCTTAATCCGCGTTTTCTCGCCGGGTTTGTAATTGCGGGCAAATACCTCTTCTCCCCTCGAAAGTAGTTTTGGCGGTTTGGAAAACCCAGCCTCGGGCTTTAGATACTGCAATCTCTGTGGGTATGCCATATCTGGAGATAAGTTCCTCCACCATTTTTGCCGTGATTTTAGCGGTAGCTGCCGAAACGTCGAAAAATTCCAATCACTTTGACCACGCATCTACTATTACTAGGAATATTCGATTGAAGACTGGCCCAGCGAAGTCCATATGGACTCGACTCCACCGTCTTATCACCTCTGGCTATGGCACGGGTGGTACCTCTGGGGGATTTTTAGTCTCATGTGCATATAGACCGTAGGTTTGCACGAAAGATTCCACACAATCGATTCCTGGCACTATACGTACTTCCGGGCCAGTTGTTTCATACAGTTCATGCCCTGGTGTCCGGCGTGGAATTCACGTAAAACCTGTCTTGATGTCTAGCTGGGATCATCACTCTACCGTCATACATGACGCATTCTTTGGTTATGCACAACTGCTCCTTCCGCTTCCTGAAGGGCGTTATAGCTAGGTGTATCTTGTCTTCGTTGGGCTAACCATTCTGAATAAACTCCTTTACCTGGCGTAATAGTGCATCTCCTGTGGTGGTTGGCCTCATGTGTTTGGCCGTGAGGGGTAGCTGCCGGATGACACCTCTAAATTCGTCGCCATCTTATATCAGAGTGCTTGCGTCCACAACGTCTTCCTGGTGTTCGCCACCTCCGCTCATTATAAGGCGTCTGGAGCTCCAAAATTCTGAATGGACACGTACTGGAGTTTGAAGTCATAACTCAGGAGAATAGTAGTCCATCGTTGTATCCTCTTGGCTTCATACTGCGGCACGCCACGATTTGTGCCCAAAGAAAACCTTACTGGTTGGTGATCGATGTGAGGTACAAAGTGTCTCCCGTAAATGAACTGGTGGAACTTTTGTACTGCAAATATGAATGTCGGTGCGCCCTCCTCGATTTGACTGTAGTTTCGTTCTGCTTTTGTGAGTGATCGTGCGACATGCATTAAAGCAGGATATTTCCGCCTGCGCCCTTCTGAAGAAGAACGCCACCTAGTTCATACTCTGATGAAGCCGCCTGGACTATTGTTTCTTTATTGGCTTCAAAATGTGAGAAAAGATCTGACTCATTGATATTTGCATTTAGCTTACCAAAAGCTCCTTGAGCGTCGTAAGACCATTCAAATTTCGCATCTTTGCAAAACAGTCGGCTTGACGGTGGCTTTAAACTGTGCAGTCCTGCAACAAATGGCGAGTAATAGCTAACCAACCCCATAACTGCCTTTAGCTTCCGAAAATTCTGAGGCACCTTCACACCCGTAAATGCTGCAACTCTCCGTGGATCTGGTGAACGTCCAGCTTCGCTTACCACAAAACTCAAGTAGTGGATTCCTTTTCGCAGGAACTCGCTCTTTTCCATGTTGATTTTAGGCCATAATCAATAAGATTTTCTACAACCTTGTCCAGCCTCTCGAGCAACCCGTCATCCGTACGACCGATGACCAAAGTGTCATCTAAATATGCCACGGTTCCAGGGAAATTTGTAATAATGGTATGCATTATCTGTTGAAAAATATTAAGTGCCGTCTTGACGCCATAATTAAGGCGGGCATATTTGAATAAGCCCTTATTTGTGTTAATGGTCAGTATTTCCCGTACCGCTTCATCGACTGAAAACTGTAGGTATGCCTCCGAGAGGTCAATCCTTACGAAAAAAATTCCCCATTAAGGGTGGCAAAAAGTGGTCTACAGTCGACAAGGGGTAATCATAATCTTCTAACGCGTCGTGCAGCCCGGTCGAGTAGTCAGCGCACAATCTTATTCTGCCGTTGGGCTTCTTTACGCCTACTACCGGAGCATTCCATGCTGAAGAGTTTATGGGACAGATAATGGCTTTCTGCTGCAAGCGCTCCAGTTCTTCCTTGACCGCTGTTTGTACAGCAAATGGGACGCATCCACTCGGTGTAAAAATTGGCTTTTTCCCAAACTCACTCCGGTTTTTGCACGTTCCGCCTGACATATCCATCCGCTCGGCATACTTCTGCTTCAGGTCCTCTTCTCTAACGCTTACAGCACGGCATATGTCCTGGAACGGCCGATTCCAGAGACCCAGCTGGGAAATATTCTTATTGCCAAGGAGGTCAGTTTCGGACTTCAAGACAAATGTCAGGGAAACAGGACTTGCCCTTGAAAGCGATAATCGCTTGAAAAACACCCTCAAAAAGCATTTGTGTAATATTGACGCCCAGGCCCGGACGGCTGTTGGCTTTAGTTATGGCGCTCCCAGATCTGATGCTGTATCCATCTGCAACTTTATAGGTTCCCCATCTAGGCTGACTGTCTAATATTTCCTATCTTCGCAACTGAGAACCTGCGACTAGATTTAGGTTGTGGCATTACATCTCTTTCTCGGACTAATGGCTTTTCTGCGACAATGTGTGGCCGAGTCGAGAACATTTGGAACACCTTCTAGTCCGATAAGGGCAAACTGACACAAAATACCATGCGCCACATTGCCAATGTTTTGCTTTCGGTTTCCTTGGGGAACTAATTTTCTTCCTAGGTTTTCTGTCTTTTGCTGTATACACATGCACTGGTTAGCTTATTGTATCCCCGATCAGCCGAGTGTCGGTTTTGATGTTCATGATGCATATACACTCATCTGCTAACTCTTTTAATATCATTTCGGTTTGCTCATCTAATTGGACAAGGAGGCGTGTGCGGATGTCAGCATCCTCGGGAAGCGTCAAGACCTTAATAAACAGGTCTTTTATTTGTTGGCTATTGGCCTTTTCCAAATCCGCTTAATCATAGATATCATTCAGACCGCCGGCTAAGTGAAAGTAGTCTTCGTCTGGCCGCCTTTAGTTTCATTCACTCGTAGCGTCTAGGAAATAGCGACTTAAAGAAGCTGAATAAAGACTACAAATACTTTACTGTGTCCGAAAAAGATATTTCAACCCGCTTCCAGGGTAAGACAAACTTTCCGTAGCGCCCATGTTCACGTTGACCAAGTATGATCTCGACTTTTTTCTTATGCTCCAGTTGTGCTCCGGCACAGCCAAAACCCAATAATAGTTCAAATTTCACAGTAATGACAGCAAAAGCACCTACTTGAGTGACCCGTTCATCGTAACACAAACTTCAAGATTACTGTCACCAAACACGTCTAGGCTAACTGTTCGCTGTAGCAACCCAAACTGAACCGCCAGAAGACGGCGGTTATTGTCCCCCATGGCCTCTACGAATTCCAGACCCTTCCCTTCGGCCTTCCCAACGCCGCGGCCACTTTTCAACGCCTCATGTTCCACGTGCTTTGACACCTTATACCATCTCGATGTCTCGTCTACCTGGACGAAATCATAGTTTTCGGTGATTCCGTCGAACAACACAAAGATAACCTTCACCTAGTTTTAGAAGCCCTGCGTGATGCTGGCCTTACCCTCAACCCCAAGAAATGTTTTCCTGCGTCCCGAAGTACATTTCCTGGGCCATCACATATCCCCCGGTCACATTGCCCCTTTACCCGACCGCGTTCAACTTATTCGAGCTTGGCCGAAACCTGTCAACCAGAAAGTTTTCTTGGCCTCGCTTCATACTGCCGGCGTCTCATTCGTCATTTCTCCCACATTCCGGCCCCTTTACATACATAAGCTCAAGGAAAAAAACCTCCCTTTTGTCTGGACTAGGCAATGTGACGTTGCTTTTGATGACCTTCGCAACGCCCTCTGCTCTGCCCCTCTCCTGGCACTCCCCAATGTCGAGGACGCCCCTCCCTTCATCCTTGACACGGACGCTAGCGGGTTCGCAATCGGTGCCGTACTTTCACAGACCGGTGCTGACGGACTTTAACATCCCATTTGTTTTGCCAGTAACACCCTTACTAAATCACAACGCAAGTACTGCCCCTTCCGTCGGGAACTCCTTGCCATAGTCACTTTTATACGTCAGTGGATCAGCCGCTGGGGCGCGCCTACATCCTTTCATACTGATCGTGGCAGCAACTTCGACTCCCAGACTTTTAAAGAGGTCTGCGAGGTTCTCGACGTCCACATGACCCGCACTACCCCCTACCACCCTGAGGGTAACGGACTCGTCGAACGCACCAACTGCACACTCCATAATCTACTCCTTGCCTTCTCATACGGTCAAAATCCCCCGAGACTGGGATGTCCAACTCCCGCTCTGTCTAATAGCATATCGCGGATCTATCCACTCCTCGACTGGGTTTACACACCATTACTTGTGGACCGGTCGTGAACTTCGGCTGCCGTCTGATCTCCATTTTCCTCTCCTTACCCCCGAATCCATCACACTTCACTCCTACGCCAACCAACTGCGAAAAACGATCCGCGGGTCTCACAACATTGCACGCCGCGTACTCGGCACAGCGGTGCAACGTCAGAAAGACCTCTTCGACCGCCGCCTTTCTGATACCCCTTTCGAGATCGGAGACATCGTCATGTACCACCAGCATTCCCGCTCCCCCGGCACCTACGCCAAATTCGAATACCCATGTTCTGGCCCATTTACCGTCATCGCAATAAAATCCCCTACCACCCTTCTCTTTTGCAACACGGAAAATGCTTCACTTCCCCCTTCACAGCGCATTTCGACAAACTTAAACACTACCACGGACCACTCCTTTCGTGTTCCCCCGACTCCCTCACCATAGTCTCCCTTGACCAGGTCCCCCTGTGGCCATAGAGGTTATCGTAGCTTCCACTATTGTCGACACCAGCACTGAGGACAGTGCTGCCCTTTAGGTGGGGGCTGTGTAGCAACCCAGGCTGAACCAGGTGTATTTTGGTGGGCAAACCCCCGTGCTTTTGATTTTTCAGAATTCAGCGTGCGATTTACGCCATCTTCGATACCGATAAGTCCACTCCGATTTTGCCCTTTTCTATCGATTTGGTGTTATAATCCCCCATACCTCCCTTCTTTACGTTATATATTTTTCTAGTTCGATCCTTTTCCCACGTTTCTACCGTGTTTAGAGAGACTATTTTAGTTACACGTTTTTGTTAGATTTTTCTACATCGTTTTCTGTTACGCATCTATTTTGATACTCTCCAGTGTTTCTAATAAACTGTTCCACTACTACTACTACTTAATCCCTGAGGTAATGAATTCTCGAGGCATGTCTTGTGGATTTGACGGTCCAGAGTTTGTCCGTTTGTTCAATGATGAATGTGAAGCCACACCTCTTTTTCAGAATACTCCTGATCAGTGAGTGTACGAACCAAAGCCTTCCCTTCTTTGGACTCATTCTATCCAACAGACTATTCATCAACCAATCCATTCTCAGACTCGTATCGGTCTTTTGCCATTCAATCTGCTCCAGCTAGTGACCCACCAGAGAATTATATCTTCGATCTCTTACCCCCAGTCAGTTCGGCCGCTACAACACGCAGGGGTCCACGAAGAAAGAAAAGGAAGACGGCAGTAAGGTCGAAAAGGTCCACTATCGCAGGATGCTGGTAGCAACTACGAGCTAAGAAGGGTACGCTTCAATTTAAATATCAAGTCAGAATATTCACACCCAGCTTAAAAACAAACGGGACAAGATTAGGCTTTTGAAATGAGCAATTCGAAAGACTCTGAAACAACTTGTAGCCAAATCAGTTAAGGGGTGGCAATCCTCGTATAACATACGTTCATACTTTTTAAGGACGGCTGAACCGCAGTCTTCTTTTAACTCGTTCTCAATCACTGCTTAGAGGCAGGATACCCGATACCCAGGAAGGAAGCTTCCTTAACAGGAATTCCTGTTAACACTGAGGACCTTCCTAGTGCAATGTCATCCAGAAGGCAACCACCAAATTTATTACCAAAGTACTGTAAAAATATATGCTAATAGAAATTGATTAGCAAAAATAAACCACATAAACTACCTAAAAGCCAAAATAACTGACTGGGTAACCGAATTAAGCAAAAGCATTTAAAATGTTCGGACTAACCGCACCGAATTAAGGACGTTTAAACCGATGTGTGTCAGTTCTCTTGCTTAAATCTACACTAATTGACTTGCCGCACTTTTTGAAATAAACGTGCTAGCGT
Organism: Ligula intestinalis; assembly: GCA_036362985.1. Classification (NCBI taxonomy): domain Eukaryota; kingdom Metazoa; phylum Platyhelminthes; class Cestoda; order Diphyllobothriidea; family Diphyllobothriidae; genus Ligula; species Ligula intestinalis. The sequence continues at coordinate 15,435,331 of JAYGXS010000005.1, read as the reverse complement.
GAATAGACTCCTGTGGCGTTTTTTCGCAGTGACGAAATATCGCCTGAATTTTCTGCATTATACCATCTCTCCTGCCTCTGCTCTCCCGCCCGTTCAAAGACACCTACCACTGGTGATCACTCCCGGGCTCAGGACCAACTGACGGTCGTATTTCGTACTAACTGAGGCCTTGACGAATCCGTTGCGTGAACTGATAACAAAGGAAGACGTCGACTCTCAGCAGATAGAATAGATATTTCTTCTAAAAGTCGATTAACCTCAGTGTGTAGTGCAGATGGAACTTTCTTATTCTCTGACATTGGGACACGCAGACGGAATGAGAACGGAAGGGGTAGATTTGTAGAAAGGTTTATTGGAACGATATGTAAACAATGGGACCAGTATGTAAATGGAATTACGCGAAGTGATAGCGGTCCGGCACGTGAATTGAAGGGCGTCAATCCTCAAATCCAGAGCGCGATCTGGCTCGGTCCTGAAAGAAACCAAAACCGAAAAAAAGAGACCGACCTTGAAAACAGTCAAACAACCCCTAGACTCAGTGGGTCGGGTTGGCCCGTAACATAGCCCCCCCCCCCCCTTCAAAGTGGTGCACTGTCCTCAGTGCTGGTGGGTGCAGTGGGGGAAGGGACTTCCACTTGGATTGCGACGGGGGGTAACAGGTCATCGGGTATGATGTCTAGGGTCTCGGAGGGGTGGTCAAGAGGAGTGTCGAGAGTGGTGCAGGTAGGGGAAGGGACAGAGATTTCAATGGTAGCGGGAGGGAGCAGCCAATCGGGGGGAATGGGGAGTGTGTCGGAGGTGCAGGTAGGGTGTTGGCCGCGGTAGGGTTTGAGTTTGAAGAAATGGGTGGTGAACGAGGGAGATTCAGGGTGTAAAGTATCGCGGAGTATATAGGTGTTGGGCAAAAGAACCTGTAGCACGGTAAAGGGGCCTTGCCAAGTGTAATGAAATTTGGAAGAAATACAACGGGAGGGGATCGCATGCATCACCAGGTCACCGACGTGAAATGGATTCCCAGATATGTGGCGGTCAAAGTACTCCTTCGGGCGGGTGGCGGCGGCCCAAAGAGTTTTGCGGGCGGCGTTGTGGGCCGCACGAATGGTCTCGCGGAGATGTGTGGCGATGTCGTGGACTGTAGTGTCAGTGAAAGCGGGATGGGGGAAGGATAGATCGACGGGTAGGCGAAGATCGCGACCGGTCCAGTGATAATGTGGAGTGAAGCCGGTAGAGGAATGGGTGGAGGCTCTATAGGCCATGAGGCAGATTGGGAGGTAAAGGTCCCAATCGTGACAGTGATCCTCCTCGCAGAAGGCCAGAAGGAGATTGTTGATTGTCCTGTTGGTCCGCTCGACAAGACCGTTACCTTCTGGGTGATTGGGTGTGGTATGGGTTTTTTTACCGCAAGGATCTCGCAGACATCATGGAAGAGTTGGGACTCGAAGTTGCGGCCGCAGTCGGAGTGGAACGATAAGGGGGTGCCCCAACGGCTGATCCAGGTTCGGCTAATGGAATTACCGATGGTAGAGGCATCTTGATCTAGGAGGGGAACGGCCTCTACCCACTTTGTAAAGTAATAGACCATGACCAGGACATACTCGCAGCCACGGTAGGTGATAGGGAGTCGGCCTATGATGTCTAGTCCGACGCGTCCCCGGGGACGGGGGATTTAAAGGAGGCGCAAGTGGGGCAGGACTGGCAGAAGTGGCGGACATCCGAGCGGAGTTGTGGCCACCAGAAACGGGTACGGACTGCCGACTCGGTTTTGAATTGGCCGCAGTGTCACAGCTCCACGTGCAGGCTGTCGAGGGTCGGTGTAATTAGGGAGCCGGGCACCACTGCCCGCAAGTGGTGTGTGTCTGGATTGCGCCAGAATAGGATATCATTCGTGACAAGAAGGTTGGGCCAGTGGTTACGAAGAAGGCGGGCGCGTTGGCTACAGCCTCGCATAAGGCGTTCCGACGGCTGGGGGAGGCCACGAGGAAGGTGATGGTAAACGAGAGCGGTATCGGGGTCGGATTTCTGAGCTTCGGACCACGTGTGGCGGGCGGGTTCAGAAATGTTAACCACATTTACGCTGAGGGAGTGTTCACCCTCGCTGGGGCATGGGTGGTCCGTCAGACGGGAGAGTGCGTCTGCATTGTTGTGTTGACGACCTGGGCGAAACTCGCATTTATAGTCAAAATCCTGAAGGAACTCTTGCTACCGGGCAAGTTGGTTCATTGGATCTTTGAGAGAATGAAGCCATGTTAAAGCCTTATGGTCGGTACGAAGGGTGAAGCGTTGGCCTAAGAGGAGGTATTTAAACTGGTGAATGAAGGTAATTATCGCCAGTAATTCACGTTTGAACACACTGTAATTGCGCTCGCTACTGGATAGGGTTTTGCTAGCGAAGCATATTGGGTGTTCTAGTCCGTCTTTATCCGCCTGAGAGAGGACAGCACCAATGGCAACATTGCTAGCGTCAGTATCGAGGATGAAAGGGGGAGCCCCAGGCTCGAGGTTAGGGAGGGCAAGGAGAGAAGCCGAAAAAGGGCAGCTTTGAGGTCGTTGAAGGCCTTATCATACTCTGTAGTCCACTTGAAAGGTTGGTTTTTCGCCGTCAGTTTATGGAGAGGAGAAGCTATGTGGGCGAAGCCTTTGATGAATCGTCGGTAATAAGAGGCTAAGCCGATGAAACTACGGAGTTCGGTGAGGTTGGTAGGGGTAGGCCAACAACGGATCTCATGTAGGCGTTCGGGAAGGGCAGCTAAACGGCCGGGCGATAATTTGTGTCCTAAGAATTGCACCTCCTGTCGAAGGAAAACGCATTTCGACGGGTTGAGGGTCAGGCCGGCGGCACGGAGGGCGGCAAGGGTGGCTGAGAGGTTCTCATTGTGATGTGCAATGGAATTCCCGAAGACAATAACGTCATCGAGGTAAACCAAGCATTAAGTGGGGATGAGGTGGTGTAAAACCTTATACATGAGGCGTTGGAAGTTTGCGGCGGCATTACAAAAGCCGAACGGAAGGGTTTGAAACTCAAAGAGGCCTTGTGGTACGATGAAGGCCGTTTTATGACGGTCCTTCGGATCGACTTCAACCTGACAATAGCCGGACTTAAGATCAAGGGTAAAGAACCAGGATGCGTTGCCTAAGGTGTCAATGGTGTCGTCGAGACGAGGGAGGGGAAACGAGTCCCGTACAGTGACTGCGTTTTAACGGCGATAGTCGATGCAGAGTTTGAGGGAGCCGTCTTTCTTAGGAACAATGGCAATAGGGGATGCCCAAGGTGAGGACGAAGGACGGATGACGTCGCAGCGTTGGAGTTCGTCGAGAATTTTGTCGACTTCAGCTCGATATTTGACGGGGATACGTCTGGGCGGTTGCCAAATAGGTTTGGCGTCCCCAGTATCTATAGTATTGGGATTAGTATGTCGGATAAGCTATGTGCGTCCTAAAGTGGAAGGGGACCAAGTACAGAGACCAGGGAAGGAGGTGAGGATGTCCTTAAGCTGCGAATAAGCAGCTTCACCGACTAACGGAAGAGGGGGTAAAACTGAATCTAAATCAATGGGTGTGAGGGCGGCGGCCGACATAACGGAGTTGTAAACGAGTTCGAGGTCAAAATCGGGGTCAGGTGGCGAAGTCTTAACAGACGTGGGGCCAAGAGTTACTAAGCGCTCACGGATGTGGATTACGCAGTCGTGATCAGAGAGAAAATCGAGACCAAGGACGAGGGGCCAAGAACTGTCCGGGGCAATGAGAAATGTGTGAGTAACACGTTCATGGTCGATAGCGAAGTCAAGGGTAAAGGAACCTGATATGTGTATGGCTGGACCGTTAGCGGCCCTTAAGTTATGAGTAACGGGAAGGGGGTGAACGAGATTACGAACATAATGGGGGAGTCTAGACACAGAAGCTAGGGAAACATTAGCCCCTGTGTCAACTAAGGCTTGGATACGAGAGTCAGACAAAAAAATATCTATAGTAAACGCGGGTGGGTACAGAACGTCAACAGCGGAAAAAGAGTTAAAAGGAAGGGACTTACATGAGGGATTGTGGCCGCAGTGACGAGCACGAGGACCGAAGGCGTCACAGTACTCACACCCAGGATGGTGATTGGGGAATCGGACAGGCAGTGGTCGACGGCGATTATTTTGGGCAGAAATAGGCGGCTGGGAGAGAGGCGGTTGTGCCGAAGGAAGCGGCGGGCGAGGGTGGGTGGGGGCAACGGGTGGAGACAACGGGTGGAGACAAATCCTGTCCAATGACTTGGTTAAAACGATCGCACTGAATAAGGGCAGAGCGGAGATCTTTAGGGCGACTGATGGCTAGATGGTGCTTGAGGGTGCGGTCATTCAAACCGACGATGAAGCGGTCAAGTATTATTTCTTCGCGTTTATCGGTTGATTCAGATGAATAGGCCAGGGAGGCCAACCGCTCAAGCTCATGGGCGAAATCCTCTGCCGACTGTTGGGGGCCCTGCCTGAGGCGATAAAACTGATCGCCGGCGGCGGAAGCGGAGAGGGGTTTGACAAAAATAGAAGCTAAACGTCTACGAGCATCAGCAAAATCAGTTTTAACCATAATGCCATTCTTGAGGGCAAGGGAAAGAGCCTCGGAGGAAAGAAGGGCAAGTAAATAACGAGTATGCTCGGAGGGGAAGACGTCAGCCAAGAAGAGGTCGAGTTTAGCCAGCCAAACGTCGATGTCCTGACCGGGTTGGAAGGCAGACGGGGTGAAAAACGGGTCGGGGTGGGAGGTGGGAGGGAACAGGGTGCTTGTGGGAAAGGTGTGTACACGATGGATGGGGGTGGGGGCAACACTTGATAAGACGTTGGGCGCCAATGTAGTATTTCGTACTACCTGAGGCCTTGACGAATCCGTTGCGTGAACTGATAACAAAGGAAGACGTCGACTCTCAGCAGATAGAATAGATATTTCTTCTAAAAGTCGATTAACCTCAGTGTGTAGTGCAGATGGAACTTTCTTATTCTCTGACATTGGGACACGCAGACGGAATGAGAACGGAAGGGGTAGATTTGTAGATAGGTTTATTGGAACGATATGTAAACAATGGGACCAATAGGAAAATGGAATTACGCGAAGTGATAGCGGTCCGGCACGTGAATTGAAGGGTGTCAATCCTCAAATCCAGAGCGCGATCTGGCTCGGTCCTGAAAGAAACCAAAACCGAAAAAAGAGACCGACCTTGAAAACATTCAAACAACCCCTAGACTCAGTGGGTCTGGTTGGCCCGTTAGAGTTCGGACTAACCGCACCGAATTAAGGACGTTTAAACCGATGTGTGTCAGTTCTCTTGCTTAAATCTACACTAATTGACTTGCCGCACTTTTTGAAATCAACGTGCTAGCGTGAATAGACTCCTGTGGCGTTTTTTCGCAGTGACGAAATATCGCCTGAATTTTCTGCATTATACCATCTCTCCTGCCTCTGCTCTCCCGCCCGTTCAAAGACACCTACCACTGGTGATCACTCCCGGGCTCAGGACCAACTGAGGGTGATCTGAACGCGAGTGCTCTAAAACATTCCCGCATCTTGCCTATCGAACCGAGCTCCCAACTTTGCATATCTGTCCTTTTACAAGTCAATCTTTTAGTAACTGCACTCAAGTATCATTGGGACATCGTGAGTCGTATCGTTATTCTTTTCATCGCCGTTTTTTTCAGTTTTACACTTTTACCATCTGCGTAGTTAAGTAGTTTAGTTACTGCTAGTTAGCACTACGTTTGGAAGTTTCTGTTGCGTCTTTTTCTAATGCGTTTTATACGTTTTGTAGGCTTAGGCACTACAAATTGGTGACCCCATGTTTAATAATGCTCGACGCAACTGCTTTTCGCGTTCAATTTTAGTCGCATTTATGTTTTTTTCAATATGGCCTGTCACAACCAGTTTCTTTATGAAGATGACACAGATGACAATGCTTCCAATATATCCTTCGACTCAGACAACAAGGAAGAACTCAATGCTTTTAAGTTCCAATGAAGCTGCCAACCTGTGAAGTTCGCGATCCTACTGTTTGGTTTAAGTAGGCAGAGGCCGTTTTTAAAACAGACCGTATTGTTAACGAACGTACGCGTTACGGGTACGTGGTGCAGTCGTTACCATTCGATGTCGCATGCGCTATCCAGGATCTTCTCGATCATATTCCTAAAGATAAGCTTTATACTGGTGCACCTGGAACGAGTGCAGGCGAGGGCTACGAAGATGGTCAAGAATCTTGGTCATCTGCCTTATGAAGACAGACTGACCGAACTTGATCTTTTCCCTCTCAATTATAGGCAACTCCGCGTGGACCTCATACAAACCTACCGTATTGTTAGAGGACAAGACTGCACCCTATAATTTGATGATTTCTTCGAATTGGCTGGGACTGACCATCTGCGAGGTCATCCTTTTAAACTACAGAGGAAAGTGGCCCGTATCGACGTTCGACGAAACGCCTTCTCTCAGAGGGTCATTGGAGCGTGGAATGGACTCCCGGAAGATGTGGTCATCTCAGATACTGTTGACATTTTTAAACACAAACTTGATTCTCATTTGCTGTGAAACTGTGGCAGATATAATGAACAAAGTGTCAGTAGCAGCACCTTGCAACTGGCTCACACTTATCGCTGGTGTTAAGCCTACATTTGTTCATTTTTATTATGTGCTATTGTTACGGTGGACCTATTATGTGATTTTGGTTATGAATAGGGAGCTCAAGGGCGAAAGCCTTCTTCCCTTAATAAAGTGACTTAAATTGTTTTACTCGATTGAAGCAGGCTATCCTTTAACACACGGCACAATCTGCCAATGTCAAACTAAATCATCTCCTCACCAATGTCGAGCTTGGTGATCAGCCTTCACCCGCTCCCATGTGACATAAACGTCACTTGCTAGCCAACCACACGTTAGCTGCAGTTCCTGCCACACACGATGATGACCTGCAGGATCTTTAATATACTGTTAGGTTATTGTGCGCACAAATGAGCACAATGTGTTCCACCGTTAATCGATTGCATTCCGGTCGTGGCCTTACCAACCACAATCACCCTAAAGCAAAAGAACGTTCAGATGACAAAATCTGTTGCTATCATCGGAAATATGGTCCGGATGCTATGAAATGCGTCACGCCCCGCAGCTAAGCTAGGCGTTCCCATTCGGGAAACGACACCACCGACCAGTAATGGCGACGACTGCTGCTGGCCAGTCGCGACCAAGTCACCTCTTTTACGTTTTTGCCAATCCACGGGATTCTGTTTCCTGATCGATACTGGCACAGAGGTGAGCGTTGTACCACCACCAAATTGACGTCACCGTCTTCAGCTTCGAAGTTTGCACTGCAGGTTGCCAACAGCACAACCATCGCTACATACGGTCAGCGGCCTCTCACTTTAGACTTTGGACTTCCTCGCCCCTTCATGTGGGTTTTCATCCAGGCTGACTTTCAGTCGCCTATCATTGGAGCGGACTTCTTGTCGCACCTTAGCCTTACCGTTCATATCAGACACCATACGCTCATCAATTCCTCCACAAAGCTGTTCATTATCGGGGTAGTTTCGCGCGAGCCTTCCGCTGGCATACACTTGGCCGTGCCAAGCCCGCCATTCTCTGACATCTTGAGGGATTATCCGTCCCTCGGTAAGCCTTTTCAGTTCACGGAAAGGTTCAGCACGCTGTCCAACATCACATCGATACCACTGGCAGACTTTTTCATACTCACCCGCTTCGGCTTCATCCCGAGAAGCTTCAGATCGCGAAGAATGAGTTCGAGCATTTGTTGAATCTAGGGATTATTCGACCGTCGTTCAGTCAATGGGCTTCTCCACTGCACATGGTTCCCAAGAAGTCACCCGATGATTGGCGGCCATGCGGTGATGATCGTGCTCTTAATCCAGCAACAGTCATTGACCGGTACCCAATACCCAATGGCGTTCCTTCTCTGGGTTTTCTTGGCCCTCAAGTTGACCAGCATGGGATCACCCCACTTTCACAGAAAGTGCAAAGCGTGTTGTCTTTTCCGGCCTCGCAGTCTATTACACGGCTCCAACACTTTATCGGCCTAATCAATTACTGCCGGCGTTTCATACCAAATTGCGCCGCCACTCTTGCCCCCTTGACGGATATTTTGAAGTCAAAGGCCAAGTCCCTTCAGCTTTCACCCAGAATTCTTGAAACATTCGATGCAGCCAAGAAAGCCCTCGCGGATGCCACTCTGCTTCATCATATGAGCACTGATGCTGATACACAGCTGATTCTTGCCAAAGATGCCTTCAACGTTGTTTTCGGTGCAGTTCTGCATCAGCAGGCCAACAAACAGTTCCAGCCGCTAGCCTTCTTCTCCTAGAAGCTACAACCGGCGCAGACTCGTTACAATACGTTCTCGCGAGAACTCCTCGCCATTTAATTGGCTATCCGACATTTTTGCCACCTCCACGAGGGGAGAGATTTCCGGGTCCACATGGATCACAAACCTCTCATTTAAGCCCTAAAGGCTAAGCCGATCCGGTAATCGCCACGAGAAGTGCGTCAGCTTGTCTATATCTCACACTTCACCTCAGACATACACTATGTCCGCGGCAGGGATGACGTTGTTGCTGACGCTTTGTCTCGTCCTGAGGTCAGCACCCTTACCACCCCATTCGACCTGCCGAAGCTAACAGATGCGTAGGCGCTTAATGACTCCATCACTGAAACGCGTGCGTCTTCGTTGCTACAGCTGCGTGATGCTCCCCTCCCAGCATCACCCGGGACGATCGTGTGCGACTGGTCTACAGGTACACCTCGTTTTGTTGTATAACAGTCTAATTGTTAGGTGGCGTTCGATTATTTCTATTCGCTGTCCACCTCCGCGTTCACGCCGGTCGCAAACTCATTTCGGTTCAATTCGTGTGGCCTTAAATGAACGCACAGCGCGCTTTGGGCTAGACAGTGCTTAGCCTGCCAATGGAACAAAGTTCAGCGCCACACTATTTCCTCTCCAAGCACCTTCGCGGTTCCCGACGTCCTTTTCCACCACTTGGACTTAGTCGGACAGTCACCCCATCGCGCGGTTTCGCGCATATTCTGACCGCTGTCGATCGTTTCACATGATGGTTCATTGCTGTTCCCATCTCGGGTATCTCGGCAGATAATATTGTCCTTGTCTTTCTTACGAATTGGATAGCCAATTTTGGTGTTCCAGCTTCCCTTACCACTGACCGTGGAAGCCAGCTTACATCTACAGTCTTCTGTGGGTTCACTAAACTGTTCGGGTGCGCGCAAATCAAAGCCATTGCATACCACCCAGCAACTAACTGCCTCGTGGATTGTCTCCATCGTCAGCTGAAGTCCGCGCTTATATTTTATCCCGTCCCGCGCAACTAAAGCGACAACCTACCGTTCGGAATTTAAGGCATTCACTCAGCTGTCAAGGAGGACATTCAATGCACTGCCGCCAAGCTCTTTTACGGCACACCATTTCGTTTGCCCAGTGAGCTCGTGCAGTCTTCCCCCGTCACCACTGACGTCACGAACACCTTCACACAGCAGCTCTAGCAGCGCATGGCCCAACTGCGTACCACCCCCAGACGCTCGACACCCCGACGAGTTTTCGTGCACAACGACCTCAAAACGACTCCATTCGTTGTCGTCCGGCATGACGCCGTTTGCAGGCCCCTTTGCCTAACGCATGACGGTCCCTTCAAAATGCTGCAACGGAAGGACAAATATTTTATCATTCAAAAGGCTGATGCTACTGACATGGTCTCGCTCGACATACTGAAGCCAGCCTATGTCGTATGCACGTCGCCACCCACTGGCTCGTTCGCTTCCACTGCACCTTCACCCTCCACTCCATCCGCCGCTTCCAGTCGGCCGCCTCTGCCACCCTCGCCACCCGACACGACCACCACCATCTCTCCTACCCCCTCTTGTAACACCACTTTTTTCACTCGTTCTGGTAGACATGCTCATTTTTCCTACCAACCTACAAGAGTTTTTTTTGTTTAACCTGTTTAAACACCTCTTTTGTTGAGCGTTTTTTTGGTTTACACCTCTAACGCTCTGGTGGGAGACTTATGTAGGTCCTTGTATTTTCCAGGTCAGATAAGTTAGTTTTTGTTTCAATCTACACAAATTGACTTGGCACACCTTTGAACAAATAAACATGGAAGCACGGCAAGCCTCCTCCGACGTGTTCTGAACATTCTTGGTTGACCTTCTGCATTTATGGCTTATCCAATCTTATCAGTCGCTGTTCTTCCCGCCCGTCAACGACACATACTCGAGTGATCATCTCCGGGCTCAGAATTAAATGACGGTGATTTGGAACGCAATTTCTCCGCAATATTTGCGGGTCCTGGCGGTCGAACCGAGCTCCCATTATTTACATGCTTCAAATAATAAAATTATACTAAACACCAAGTCGACAACTATTGAAAATATGTATAAACTTTTGGAAAGCCCTGTATAGCTGTCAGCGTTTATTTTAAGGCAATTAAGTGATGATGACATCACAAAACCTGCGCGGAGGGCATTGCATAGCTTGTCAAATGTAACCGAGAAGGTCAATCTACGCACATCTAGCCATTCCTGCTGGGCCCACAGTATTAATAATAATAAGGTTTATTTGTAAAGCACATCTCCGGCGCCGTCAAAAACCCCGGAAGGAAGGAAAGAACCTAAACCAAACCCCTTCTTTTGCAGTGACTATTGTATATTTTTGGTCTTTTGCGAGGTCAATATTTTGCGAAATAGTGAGTTTTGTAATGAAAAAAAACCTGACTTCTAAGGTACAATACTAGAAAAACATGAAATAAAATAACTTTACATTGTACATGTTACGGTTTTATAATACGAATACTTGGGGTCTGGAAAACTGTCATGTCTTTTAACTGAGGTATACTTAGCCGCGGTCAGTTTGAAAATGAAAAAATCAGCTGAGGACATCGCATCTTCCGTATATATGGGTCTGCTCGATACGGAGATTACAATCGTTGTCCATTAGCAGGAGTTTGATTATAAGATGGGACGTTGCAGATGTCTGAGGTGGGTCGAAGCAGCTGCGAAGCACTGTCGTCATTCATGTGCATCGGCAGAAGACACTTAAGGCTAATTAGCCTTTCGTTTGTCGAATATCTAAGTGAGATTGAGATTTACATGATTAGCATTTATACTTCTGATACATTATAAGAGGAAACAAGATATATCTTAGTATAGTTGTAGAGAAAATTATTTTCTTTCATAATACTTTATTATAAACATTTAGTAGAAGAATATTGGAATAGATAAATTGTTCTTAGTTTTTGTTTTTTATTTTTAAGGATTGGAAAAGGAGGCAAGGCACAATTTAGCTTGAGCTTTGATTTGATCAGCGTTGGAAACCGTCGACTGGAAAGTCTCCAGCAGTGGCCAGTTTTCCCCAAAATGTGCGGGAACTCTCCTGGACCGTTAGATCCCTTTTGGTCCGAATTGGATGTCAAAGACATGGTTAGCAAAGTGTCCTATTTTGTTCAGAAATATATGCGTCATGTCATTTGAGAAGAACTGCTTGGTCTTTCTTCTAAATTCGGCTGAACTGTGGCTTTTGCGAATATCGTTGGGTAGGGCATTCCATATGATCGCATATCTTATGGTGTAGAAATTTGATCGCTGGGCCGTCCTAGCTTTAGCGTTATGAATTGAATGCTGGTTGTTTCTAGTGGGACGGGAACCGTTTTGATTTGTTAACATATTATTGCTAAGGATGTTATGATTATGTGTCACTTTAAATAGGAAAGTTAAACCATTTTTGAATCGCCTTTGCCAGAGGGGGTTGAGACCATATCTATTGTGCATTATTGTATAGGAGTCTCGGGCGTCATCGCGTTTACACAGAAATCTGGTAAACCTTCTCCGGATTCTTTCTAGTTTCTGTCTGTCATCTGACGACATGGTACCGATGAATATTGAGCAGTAACCTAGAATAGGTAAAACGTACATTTTGTAAAGTTTAGTCTTAAGTGTAATTGATGTGAAATTTTTTTTAGGAAGCCACATAGTCGATTGGCTTTTGGTGCGATTTGTTTAACTTGTGGGGATAAGTCAAGAGTATTAGAATAGCTAAGACCTAAATCTTTTAAAGATGTTAGCTCTTTTATTTCTTGACCACTAAACATTATGGAAGTTTTAGTGGTCCAAAAATCATGAGATGAAATTTTGTTGGTGAAAACGGCATTTGCCACTGAACACTCCAGTCGTTTAGTTTTTGAAGGTCTAATTCAATTGTTCTATGCACACTACTTATCGAATGTTTGTTATAGGCATATGCGAGTTTTAAGTCATCTGCATATAAAAATGTTTTAGCAGAGGTTGATATCGTGGATAACTCATGAATGTAAATGAGAAATAATAGGGGACCTAAGATAGTGCCTTGGAAAACACCACTGCTTATATGAGCTGGTTCTGATACTATATTTCGAAGTTGTACTACTTGGAATCGGTTTTGAAGATCGGATTCGAGGAAATCAAGGAGAGGGGGGCGAATCCCGTGACTCACTAGCTTCAAGGTCAGTCTTTTATGGGGAACTTTGTCAAAGGCTTTTTTAGATCAAAGTAAATTGTAGCTACCGTGTTCCCATCATCTCGATTTCTGGAGATGAATTCCAAGAAAGTGAGATGGCAGGACTGACATGACTTGTGGGTAAAAAGGCATGTTGAGAGGGAGGTATGAGATTTACATCCGTCAGATGGTCTAACATTTGGTTATAAATTATTTTTTCGAAGATTTTTACTAAAACCGATGTTCGGTGAACACCACGATAATTTTGGGCATTGGACCGATTTTCGTTTTTGTAAATTGGGGTGATACATGATTTTTTCCATTTTTCTGGATAAGTACCATTTGACTGCAGTAGCGAGAAAAGGTTAGACAGAAGTATTGGGGCACATGTCATGTGTCTCAGTATGCAAGGAGGGATTCTACTCGTTCCATATGATGTGGAATTGGACAGTTGACGGATAGCTTTCTCTACAGTTTCTTCGTTAAACAATATCTCTTTTAATACGAGTGCCATCATTTCTGTTGGTTGGGGAATTGGTTCTTTCTCGACTGAATAGTTGGTTGAGAAATACTCGTTAAAAAGATTTGCTATTTGGTTGTCATTTGTTATTACTATTTCTTGGTCATCGAGCACGATTTGGGGGCCTTGTTTTTGATGATTATTTATTTGTTTCCGGAAGATTTGGGCTGTCCCTTCTGGGGACTCGATTGCCCGATGTTCTGCTGCTATCGTCTTATTTGTTTCAATGTTCTGGGCTAACTCGTGAATATCTGTAATGCGTCTGAGCGTAGATAGATAACTAATACATGGGTCGTGGAGTTGTTTTTTTAAGCTTTTAGCCGTTTGGAAAGGAAGTTTGGGATTAGTGATTTCTTACATGGGGATCTCTCGTCAATTAGGGTATCTCGAATTAAATTAAGGGTGGCATATCATATGTTTACAGCTTCTAGAGGGGATGTTGTTAGGAGGAAAGAGCTCCAATCCAATGACCTCATGTAGTTATTCATAGATTCAATTTCAAGATTTTTGGGGTTTATAGAAGTGTAACTAGGATCAGGTCTTATTTAAATGTTAAGAGGGAGCACTGCTATTATTGTCTTATGATCGCTATCAAATGTTAAGCTGTCATAGTGCATATATAAAGGCCAGATATCATTGGTGAGAATAACATCGAGTATATTGTTTCCTCTGGTTGGTTTGTTTATTATTTGCGTCCAGTTATCAAAGACTATTGATGATAATAATTCATCATATCTGGATGGGGCTGATAGTTCTGCCCACTTTATTTCTGGACGGTTTAAGTCTCCTGCAACTACCTTATATTCTGTTTTGATATTTGATATAGTATCTAGTAGATTTGTAAGGCCCGTGTCCTCATTACTATATTCCGGAGGGGTGTACAAACATCCAATTAGAATGCTATTAAGGGTCTTGGATGTTATTATAGCGAAGCACGCTTCGCAATTGAACGTCTCCTGTAGAACCTCAAGGCCACTCTGCTCTATGGTAGATCTAATGTAGATCATACAACCTCCTCCTCGTTAATTAGCACGGTCCTGTCTATAGAAGGTGTAGTTTGCTATAAAAAGTGAAGCATTGGAGGTTGATTCGTTTACTCATGTTTCTGTTAAAAAGACTATATCGGGATTGTGTGTATCCATAAAAGTCCTAAGTCGTGGAACTTTGTTTACTTTCGATCTAGCATTAATAAGAGCAACACTTATGGTGTCGGATACAAAAGCTGGAATCTGTTGTAAAAAATGGATTACTATTACTTGTTTGATTGTGTTGAGGGCTCATGTGCGGAAATTGTGTGATTGGTGGATAATATGGTGGTGTTGGACTATTTGTGGCGAATTGTGCATTACTGGGAAAAATTGGTGCTGAGAGTGATGGAATTCGATGGCATTGTGTAACTATCGGAGGTTATGGTGTTGTGCGAGGGGGGATTTGAGTGTGTGTGTTATATTGAAAGGGTTGGGTGTGCGGTGGTCGTCTTGTGTATGGGCTAGGATACATGGGTTGAGAGAAGGGGTTAGGTGTCATTTGAGGGTGTGCATTTAAATACAGATATTCGTTTTGCCATGCAATTCTGTTTGGGAATGGTGGTCTATTCTGGGTTGTTCGGGGGAAATAATCTTACACTGGTCTACTACTTTGGTTCGTTGAGTTAGGACTGGTATTGCTATTTATGGACATGTTCAGACTTGTGTTGCTATTTATCAGTGTATCTTGATAAGATCCAGGATAAGTGTCGTTCATGTCTAATGGGGTTGTACTATTTCGGGGTCTTTTGTTTGAACGTTATTCTTTCCCTTAATTGCTTCGGCAGGTTTATTATTTGCTTTCTGGTTGTCATTATTATAATTAGAAGAAGTCGCTCTCAAGACACCTAAGCTGATGCTACGTTGATAGTTTTCGTTTTCCTTCTCAGAGGAGGAGGAACTCGTTAATTGTTCCTCTGAAGTAGCATTTTGTGAAGTGTTTCCGTCCTCTGCGACTATATGTGGCTGACTTTGTTTACGCCCTTTGTCTTTGTGAAAAACTTGTCTGCGCTGCATCGGGGTCAAGTCAGGGCCTATATATGCTTTAAAAATCCGGAAACTCCTATTTATTTCAGAGTTTTGTAGTAGCATTTGAGCTTCGGCGTGGGTAGAACATTTAAGCAAGATCGGTTTGTTCTTACTTCGCGAATTTAGTCTTTTGATAGACACTATGCCTATACTTATCCCACATTGTTGAAAAACGTTTAGTATTGCTACCATTGGATTACTCGTTTGAGGAAAGTTGCGGAAGATTATATTACAGCTACGTTTTGATCTATCTGAAACTTCTGATGATACTAAATGCACCACAGACTCAATCTGAGGTAAATTCGTGAGGTTGTTTTCAAATGAATTTGAGTCCAGAAGTGAATTAAGAATCTTAAATACAGGTTCATACTTTTCAATAAAGTTTGTTAAATTTAAGAGGGCTGACAGATCGAGTTGATCCAAAACAACTTTTGCGTCAGTCATTATTTCTAATAAAATTTTCAAGTAAAGGATATTTAAATGCTAAATATATGTCTAAGTAATGTGTTTTTGACAAATAAACTATAAACTACTAGAAGTACAAAACAAATGATTGGTACAAAGTTCTATGAAACAGAGGACAATATCTAACCAAATCAACGAAGGAGTTTGGTAGCAGATTTTGGCTAAGATAGTCAACTGTTACTTACTGATAATTTATTGAAGAAAACCAAAGACTTTTAGTCGTTTCTTCTCTTATATAAATCAATTTATATAAAGCTTTCACTTATCTTCGAATTTGAACAAACCGCGTTCAATGACTTGAATCGTGAACTTTAATAGGTGAACTTGGAGTTTGACTTACGTAGCAAATTCAAAAATGCCCCCAAACGCTAGGCAAAATCCCAATAATTTCCCATTGTGAAAAAATCCGTAGAGGAATCCCGCATATCTGTCTATAAAACAAAGTGAATATATTAAGGTTTTTAATCGCATTGCACATTACAAGGACCTTTGATTCATCAACATTTTGGTGACTAGGTATATCTTAAGGTATCCAGGGTCGCCAGACAGGCATAGTGTACCACAAACGCGGCCTCATGAACCTTTCGAAAATCTTGGGTAATAGATTGTCATTAACATCAAAAGAGGCTCTCCTGCTGGAGTGCAACGGACAAAGAGAATATGTTTTTGAGTAATCTTCGTCAGTAAACCGAGGGTCTTTGGGGTATCCATGTATTGCAAGACTGTCCCGTTGCTGCAGTAACTTCTAGCGCGTTTGGATCTGGCGGATTACTGCATACTCATCGATTGTGAAATAGAGGAGCCGAGGATTCGACCACTACTGTAGCTGAATACAGCTGACCTGGAGCATATTTTCGTCGGCAGAGCCACCAATAACATTCCATATCGAGAGGGACAGGAAAAAAACTTTATTTTGAAGAGTAGTATCCAAAATACTTAACAAAAATGGCTCTTTTTATTGAGAACGAGGGATAAGGTAGTAAAATAGTTAACATCAAGAGGTTAACATGAAATCCACATCTGTTATGGAGAACGGTCTAATTTCAACTTTTGGATTTTCTTTATTTACACGTGAGATAGCGTGGTAGGGATGGGAGCAGAGATTGCTAATATGCCGATGTACGGCAAGACATGTGTCAAAAGCTTTGGCGCATAGCATGGGAAGACTTAATAGCCATTAGTTCAGCGTGAAGTGGATGAGAAACTCAATCGAGAATGCGATCAGCAAATAGTTTGTCCGTTTTAAAGTGCCGCTGTAAGCATAAGAACCATCGACTACTGAAGAGAGCATTCGGAGGATACGTTTAAGAAGCAACAGGTCTTTTTAAGCAACACGGGAATAATAGCCAGAGGAGAGTAGAGAATGAAGGGAAGAATGCAGGAATCTATATATCACCCGATTAGGGCTTGCGGTGTGTGATGTGAACGCAAACGGCTGATATAATATTAATGTTTACGGATTTTTAAAAAACTTCCTTCAATATGAAGAGTAGGGGAGCGATTAGATGCCAGAGTATCAACAAGGTACCGGAACGAGGATGCGTCAATGGGCAGAATGTCTAAGGATTCAGGACTGGGAGATTGTCAAAGTCGGAAAATGCAGTGGACTGACTTCTGGTCACTTAGTAGAAGGCCCTTCTCTAACAACCACGCTGAGACGTTATGTAAGCCATCTTTTTTATCTCGAGATATATCTGGCTTTTGCGAGAATGATGAACAAACATATCATCAGTATATTTAACATACAAACATTCGTTTGGCGATCGTAGTTTTTCAGTGTGGAGTGAGAAGAGGTAAGGGGATAAGCTGAAACCGCGAAGGAGTCCTTATTTGTTGGGAAGGATCGTGGATTTCTGCTTGACGCATTGAAAAAATTGAGTGTGATAAGAGAAATAATCCCCAACCCACGAGGCAGCCCAGCCGGGAGAGCCGCATGCAAACGTTGCATTCAGCTAAATATCGCGCGGGAAAGTACTAAAGCTGAGGGGTAGGCAAGAAATGCACATGCGTACGCACGGCAACTTTTATCTTATTCTCTTAGCGCAGAATGGACTACAGGAGGAAGAGCATCTAGGGTAATACGCCTGTTCTCATATGCAAATTTCAGGGAATCGGAAAAATCGGAGGAGAACGGCGTGATTGTATCTGTTACTTTCAGTCGTGCAGAAGTGCAGGCAATTAGACGGAACGATTTCTTATTATTTTCATGTCATCGTCTAACATAGCCCTTTTACAGTCCATATCGCTGATAAAATCATCTACATACATAAGGATCAGGATTTCAAGCCAAGTTTATGAAGGTAAATATGGGCAAACGCCTTTGAACTCCTTATTGGTACACAGTAGTTAAGAACATGTCAAAGAAAGTCGTTTGCATAAATTGAAGCGACTTTTCACTTGTTCCAAGTAATACAAGCACATGTGGTGATGTCACTTAACTCCAGCCAGCAGGGGTAACTGAGCATAAAGTGCAGACAGTGAAAAAAATCCCAAGGCATGACTCAGAATTCAAAAATAGAATGTCATTTGTGTTGTTTAGGAGAAAACTGTCATTCGTAGAAGAAGGTATGTGAAAGATAGGACCGGCATGCTACTGTGGATTTTGACGGCAAGCCAGGGAGCCCATCCCGTGAAATATATTTATCCGAAAGGCCAGAGGAGGAGAAGACTGCAGAGTCACGAGAACATCTTGAAGAAACGGAAATGCGACCATGATCCGTCCTCGCTGTGACAAAAACAGAGGCATCGGTCACGGTCGTCAGCAGTCGGTTTTTAAGTCGATATGAGGAAGAACGTGTCAAGGCTGGGTAGCCTAGGAACATAGTGCGGTAGAGGTGACTGCAGATGCGATCATTGCAGTTCACATAGTGAGAAGGAGGCAGCGCGAAGTTTATGGCTATGCACGGCGAAAAATACATCGAGTAAATGGTAATACTACTTAAAAATAGTCATTAGCATATTATAGCATTTACATGTTTGGTTTCAATATTTGATTTCAGAAAGCTTCTCTGACGAGGTGGTACGTTAGGCTGTGCTGGTAAAGTTTTGTCTTCAAGATGTCCACGGATGGGGACATGACAAACTCCGCAGGAAGTACATTCCATGCCTGAATTACTCTCTTCGAGAAAAGAATTTTCTCGGGTCAAGTCTTGCCCCAGTCGTAGACTAGTGGAAGTGGCCAACTCAAAGAAGTCATTGGATTCGAGGCAATAATCCTAACCCCACAGTATGCTAAATGCCTGCATCAGGTCACAGCGTAGCTGTCTGTAATCCAGGGGAAAGAAGTCCAGATTCACCAGGCGGGTCGCATAAGGGAGGTACCGTTGGTCTCGTATTAATTTTGTTTCGCGTTGTTGGACTCGTTCAAGGATTTTTCGGTCTTTGAGTGTCCAAAGTCTCCGGGCTTGGATGGCAACTTCCAATTGGGGTCCCACGAACATACAAAAGACCACTTCATTGAACAAGAGCTAGGTCTTCGTAGTCCCTTCGTTGAGTCTATTAGGTCACACACATCTAATCGAAGAATAAATGTTATTTTTGGGGTTCCCATTTTCAACTGAGACCCCTAGTGAATGTGATGTCCTCCAAGGTACAGTTCTGCGAGTGCTGCAAGCAACTTTCCTAAATTTGTAAATGTTTGATCATTACTCCCATACCAGCAGGAACGCATTTACGAAAACTTATAAATAATAATGAGCAGCATTTGGCATATTAAGTACTTAAAAGAACTATAAGAAGTACTAAGTGTTTGTTAAGAAAAATAAAATTTTCTTGATAATTCCAAGCTTGTAGAGATGTCAAAAATAGCTATAAATTAGAACAATAAATTTAAATAGTTTGTTAAGTATCCACCTTAAAGCGAACACTTTCTTTATACAAAAAGAACTGGCCTTTAGTCAAAATATTTTGTGCATATGGTAATAAGTGGATAACTAGTTATTGAATATCTTAGAATAAAGTCTCTCTTCATTTCGCTAGTTGTCCGTGTATTCATTGATAAGTTTACTATTTGTCCGTTTGTTCGACGTTTACATCAAACCCCTTACAATAAGATATACCTTAACAGCATTTACCGAAAAAAAACGAGCTTTTGGATATTATTTCCTATGCTGATGACCATGTTGGTCAAATGTGGAAATGCTTCAAAAGAGCAAACCACATTTTCGAGCATACAGCATGTCTGCTAGAAACCACGCATGTTGTTATTCCTAAGATTCATAAAAAAGTTTCCATGATAGGTTACCTCTTTAAATAGTGCTTTTATTGGATATTTAGCCGACGAACTTCTGCGTTTATTAAATATTTCCAAGGTAATCTCACAGGGAAATTGGGGACATTTGACAATTTCTTTAATGTATCTGAAGAAAACGATTAAATTTGACTGGAGATGAAAGAACACACCTTTCTCTTTATAACGGATTATTTTTCGCTTGAGGAGATTAATTCTAAAATCCGTAATAAACGTGCGAATGCAAAAAAGGCCACGAATATGACCATTATTGAAATGCTTATAATTCTTCTGGCTGTTTCGTTTCTAAATAGCGCTTGAGTGGAACCTATTGTTTACAAAAACTATATTTCTACATGACTTACATTCAATAAGGCCTTCGATAGGCTGTCTCCGCGGTTGCATGGAGAAACTTTGTTTAGGCGCACGACCAGCTGTGCTGTAAGGGAAATGTTCTACCAAGAACTTTTTGTTACTTCATTTTTTGCCAAAAAACTTCATAGAATAGCTAAATATAATTTTGAAAACTTCTATCGCTGCTTGTTTCTGAATATAAATGCGATTCATTAAACTTCGCTTTAGTTCCATTTGATCAAATTCGCACAAAATTTTCCAGTGCTGTAAGGGATTATTATTCCACTTTTTTTTACTAATTATGGAATTCTTCCACAGCACAATGTATATTGGAAGAAAGTTTCGTCCTGTCTTTCCTTATAGCATACGAAATTCCTTTTATATAAAAAACACTCATGGTTTAGCAAAAAATGAGAGCCTATTTCCCCCAATAACTTTCAATACGAGGGCAGTTTTCCAAATCAAAGCACTTCTTATTATTAAATCCACTTAGTTGATCAGAATAACCTGTCCAGGTATACACTGAACTACCAAGTTAAATTTCGTCCTGAAAGTTGTTTGCGAAGTTATCCTTTTTGCTTTAAGCTTATCATATTTCATCGACAGTTTAACATAGTCAATGATCCATTAATGCTGATGCTCTCAACTGCGACTTTATCTTCCATGTATATGTGGCTAAAGCATGCTTAGAACAAGCACATCCAGAATCGCACGCTCTTTCTGCATAGAGCTCAACGTCACTAATGAAATCCTCAGCTTCTAGGTGGCATTGCGTTTGCTTCGGGTCGGGGAATCTACCACAACTAGCCATTGTTCATGGTAGCTTAAGGAGCGATTGCTCCACCATTAAGGACTTCATTTTAAGCTACACCAATAAGTTAGATCTCTCGCCTCACACCGATAGAATGACGGCCGAACCTGTCCCGATCTGCGGCTTTATTTCTTATAATTGCTACCTTCCTGCTTGCAAGCGAAGGCTGGGAATTTACCTTAATAGTGATTCGCTTAAACTTCTATTTTCCCATGTCTTCTGAGCAACTTTCTCCATGACTTCGAGAACGGAATATAGCGAATTTGGAAGACCACCTCCTAATTAAATTTCATTTCTTGATGTTCCTCACAAACTATGAGATCGAATAACCCAGCCTTACTCGAATAAAGGAAATCACGTGTATGCGCACGGTCTAAATTGTTCCCGTTTCGTTTGCAGCTCATCTTCATCAGGACTCCGTTCTCAGATTTCAAGGCCTCACATCCGTTGACGTTTTTCTACGAGCTATCATGCGCACCAGCCCGCCTGAGCGCATTATACTGATGTTTACTACCCAAATTCTGGACCGCCATTATATTATGAACCCACTATTTCCCTCCATATCTTATGGCGAAGCATGTTTTTTCTCCTTTAGTCTTTTTCGAAAATGTGAAATTTGCCGAACCTTGGCTCCAGTTTCATGGAAGGAGTTTTTCATTGCTTCTTTTTTAGTTCACCATTGCTTTCTAAAGAATGCTAGCTATTGTTCTTAGAGGAAGAATGGCCGGCGCATCTGAATTACTCTGCCTACCGCATTATTCAAGAAGTCAAGTTTGGCGAATGTTTGTCTTCGATTATTCATCATCAGGCAATAAGAATAATAAAATGGAGGGTAGAGTTACAAACGTTTGAACCTCCGTCAGTTTCTTGGATGACAGTTTGTGCATCAGTTTGTCATCTACAGTTTGAACCTCCATTCAATAGTAAGTAAAGGAATAGGTGTTCGGGAGTCGAGTGGCCAGATTCTAGTCATATCAACAGTTCAGATAGAGGACAATGGAGGAAGGGAAAGGAATCTGACAATTATTTCACGCTGCTGCGTGGTCGCCGCAATGCGATGTGATAGGTGTGTGGACGCATACTGAATTAGTCTCCAGTTAAGGAAGCCTTATTATCTGTAGTAACGCCCTCTGCGTGCACGAACTTGGGTTAGTTAGCCGTGTAATGACTATATCTGCCATCGCAATTTCCCCTGGCCACACTATTCATTGCTGGCCGTTCTTATAGAACACCAATGTGCACATTTTCACTATCGTAGGAATGCATAGTAGGGCCGCCCAATGGCAGAAGGCTCCTAACCAAGTGTCTGACGGAATTCGTGGTTAATGGTTTAATGCCTTTGAGGAAAAGACGTTCTTTGAGAAAACAAAGTAAATTGATTCAGTAAATTTTCGACGCTAGATCCCAAGGTCACCATCAGACTTGAGAAGATGTGCAAGGAAAAATTAGCTTTTCAAAAATGCTGGTAAAGTTATATAGGCATCTGGTATGAGCGCTAATTGGCAGTTCCAGTTTGCGTCAATTCATGGTGAACAAATTAATAGTCGTAATTGCTAATTGGCCACTGTAAGTTGCGTCAGCCCGGGGTGGCAACATTAATGGGCCTTCGATTTGAGCGCTAATTAACAGTTGCGGTTTACGCTATCCCATCCCTAATACCGATTCCCACCGGAATCAACAGTGGAATCCTGTCCGAGAAGTCGCGCATTTTAGGCCGGATTTATGCGCGATTTTGTCACCTATGGCCTGCCGGATTCTGGTTCGAGAAGTCGCGACGGAATCTACTAAAAAAAGTAGCGACGGATTCTGTAGCGAAAAGTCGCGACAGAGGGCCGACAGAACGTAGGTACCTTTTACCGCGCTGCGAGCGAACCCTCGACAATGAAATAAACGCAAAGTGGCTTGATATTTTAGTAAAAAAATGTTTGTTAGAAAAATAATATAACAAAAGCCTTTAAAAAGAAAAGTATCCTACGCTGTCCTCGCGCATTAAGGTTGCGTTGAGTGTCCTGACGTGGAGTCTATGTGAGAAAATAAAGTAGGGTCAGTAATAGTTCGAACCTTGGTCATCTTTATTTGACGAACCGTCCCTAGCACGCCTTTTTCTATATGCGTCTAAGGAGCGTGTAAGTCTGTGTCTGAGAGCTTCTTCCAACTGAGAGATATTAACTCCATCTCCCTTCCACAGAGCGTAGGCCTCTAATGCGCAACAGGTTAGAAGTGTTGTTTTAAAACAAACCAAGTATAGCTTCGTAGAGTATTGTCCCTCGGAAGGCCCGTTTCTTATTTTTGCTGGAGAAGTTGGCGCACATCTTTCATCTTCAAAAATTGACTGGAATAATCTCCGGAGGAATTCCTCAATGTTACGCCCTCCAACGCACGAACAAAATGCCACCTGAACGTGTAATTTAAAGAGGAGCATACACCTTACCAATCTTCGGTGGTATAGTGGGTCCATGAGGCGTATATTCACCTCCTCTAAGTCACCCACACTGGCGATGGGGGCACTGACGGGAATAAATGGAAGAGCGGCCCGAATATCTCCGACCGCCGGTCCTGTGCCAGTGGCCGCAACTTCCGCCCCACACAGGCGACGGTGCAACCTCTGGTTGCTTTTTATCAGCCAAAGTAACTGTCATTTCAGAATATTTATGTCTCTTTGCATCGCTCTTTGTCCGTCGATCAATGCTGCCAGAATGGCGCGTTGGCCATGGTCGCTGTGAACTACGGTAGCAGTGAAAGACAATGTAAATTACCTTGGCTGTGAAAGTGATATGTCGATCGTACGGGAAGAGTGAGCGTGGATTCAGTATCCGACTCTTGGCGTGGTCCTTCCTTGGCAGTATATAGTACAATAACCGAGAACTACCTCAAGAGACATGGGCGGATCATCGATAGACCACATTGGGTCATCGTAGGGATTGCGGATAGTTCTGTGTGATCGCCTTGGCGTATCCTGTTCGTCGTTCCGATCCACCTACAACCGCACAGGAAAACACTGTTAAGTGGGTTAATGATTTATGGTTATGGTTTTTCAACACTCACAATGGTACTTTGTGGTTGTAGGGTTTTGTGAGATATATCTAACCAAACATTGGTGGTGAAATGTACGTAAGTAATTTGTCAATTATTTTGATCAGAACACACAACCCCTCCGCAGGTACGCACACATCTTTAGAAAAAGAGCGGGGGAGTTTAGCGTAGTTGGTAGTTGTGGAAATGTCTGCTTTGTAAACAGTGAACCAACGAGATTCCTCAGGATATGTGTAGTAATCTGTTTCAGTTGCAAACTCGTTATAAACTACGTAAACTAATCCTCTGCTGCCCCGTACAATGTTCTTAACCAATACTGTATTCTCGCCAATCGTAATGCATTCATTTTTCATCGATGTATCTACTATATACGGCTCACCAAGTGAACATGCATATTGTCCGCGAACATCAAGGCCTTCGGGTACTGGCCCTCTAGTGTGCTTGTGTATAAGTCGTGCTGGTGTTCGTGTCGCAGGATTTCGTGCGAGTGAATCTTCTTAGCATATTCGCTTGGCTATTTGCTGAAGCGGCTTTGAAGGACTTCGTTTATGCCCTTAAGTTTATCTAGATAAATCTCAAAAGGAAAAGAGGAGAAGCTGTCTAGTTGCCCGTGACGACAGCCGAGAAATATATATATATATATATATATATATATATATCGCTCGGCTGTCGTCTTCTCCGTCTCTCTTTGAGGTGTTTGTACGTTCCCTATAACTCAATATGTCGATTGATGCATAAATCGTCGGAGTACATGACCTCCAGAAATTATTGCCCTTTAAGAGGGGGTAACCCTGAAGATGCGTGTTTTGTTCCATGCAAAGTTGTGTCCCGTATCAAGGCTATGCATAGCCACTTCCGACAAATGATCAAGTCTCTTAACTGTCAGTTGATGCTCGTGGATGCGTGTGGAGACGGCAGACACTATCTTTCAATCTTTTGCTAGACCTTGGTCACCGTTTTACATGCCCTATCTACGATTGCGATCAACCGAAGTACCCAGTTCGAATCTGCACTCTTCCAAGCCCCCCTCAATTTTCTCGTCTGCATGCAAATTAGAACGACGAACTACCGTTCTTCGCCAACCCCTACCGCGTGTTCGTCCATCTCCTCTACCCATTTCTGCCAAACTTTCTCCCGCCACCCGACTCTAACCCTTATTGTGCCATTAAAATTCGCACTGCGCGTAGCCGTCGTCGGTCCACTTTCCAAAGCTTCTATCACTGAAGTGTTTTAAAAGTGCATTTACCTTCCGTGTCGCTACACGCCAGCATAGGGTCCGGCCGGGGGTACTGTGATAGTCCCTTGCGCATATTAACTTTTATTTATCTACAACTTTGACATACTTTTATTTCTTTACAGCTTTCTATACTGATTCTATTTGATTTGCGTTTCCTTAACTTGCATTTATCTCTATAAGTTTCAGTTCGTTTATTAAATGTTACGCGCAACACTGCAGCTGGCGTGAGTTACGGTATCAATAGCTGGTATTTGATGGGCGTAGGCAGCTGATTTCATTACAGCGTGGCTGTCTTGCTCGGCTTATCTTGACTTGCTCTCAGCATGCGATCGCATTATAGATCGTTTATATTTGCTTAAGTTTCTGCAGCCATCAAACCTACACAAGGCTTTCAATGGGTAGATTTTGTTTTATCATTTGAAGGAGGGGGATGTGGGAAGGCGAAGTAAGATAGCTATGGAGAGAGTCTACTTTACAGAACAATCGAGGTACAAGATGTGGCTGTGTCTTCCACATGAGGAACTTATGGACCTCCACGCTGTCATAAGTCAGACCACCGAGTATCGTGAAGGGTTAAAAGAGGGCCGATGTATTTGATTCCACGATATCTCTTGAGAGCTACACAACTCTTGGGAAATAAACTGCACGCGATCGTGTAGGCCGTAATTGTATGTCGTACGTTAACTTCCACCTACGTTATAGTGTACAATGTTCCTAAAAAATTTCTAAATGCACATATACTGTCATCCGTGCAAGCACTTTCACAACCGACAGTCCAATCTCACTTATATTTGTCTAGTTTAGGTCTGACAAACAGGATGATAATGAGGTGCAAGTCCATTTAGTCGGGATGAAATAACGTTTGAGGCTTCAACGCACTATTTATCGAACATTGATCGGTAAGCGTTCCTCGTATGGCTGCCTAATGATGATAAGAATTGCCTTAGTAGTTTTCTTGGTTTCTTTTTTCTTTCCGCAACGCTTTCACCTAAGTTTTAGTTAAGTGAAACAAGTACAAGTGTCTTTTGTCTCTTTCTTATTTCGCATTTTTCACGCACCTATATGGCCGCTGGTTTGATCCAGCCTTTACTTCCGCTTTAAAGAAAATTTTCGTTGAAAAATGTGGACTGAGGATGTTTTGCCATTGGACAGCCATACGAGGAACTCTTACTGATTGATCTGGTCTGCAATCGGTCCTTGCAAAATTTTTAACGCCAAACTATCGGGGGTTAAATATACAGAGTAAAAGCATAGAAAAGCACTCATTCAAAAATATGCCACTTATGACTAGCATGCATCAAACGGGTTGTAAAATGACTATTTCTTCCTCCTTCAAAACTTCCACTCTGGAATCGGTATGCTGTTCAGCCATCAGTTCTCGCAAGGTCTTTTTCCCGAGAAAACAACTATCGTCTGGGACACCATGTTATGTGCTTCGGGGGCACGACAGTTTGACCGTCGTTTTTGCCAATGTGCACCGTTGGTTCCACAGTAAGGTGGTGTATGGACGGTTAATTGCGCGTGTATTAATTTAAAGTGATAGTAGACTTGCATTACATCAACCGCATTATTTACCTTCCCTCACCCATCTGTGCTCTGTGCCAAGACAGAGTCAAGAAAACCGGGGTCGGGCGCAAGTGACTGACACGACCGAAGCCACCCCTATGCATGACGCCACATCCAGCTTGGGACCCCGCTGTGTGGGAGTGCCACAAGTTCACATTAAGAGGGAATCAGTGCAGCCTGATGCTTAGTCCGCCACTCAGTCACTATCTACAGCCCAACACACACTAGGCTGGCCACGCAATCCAAGTTTCGCATAAGTTGGCAGCCTTCAAAGCTATGGGTTTTAGCGAACGTTCATAGCTTCAAGCGCGTCAGCGAAAAATGTGCTGAGCTATCGACTTTACGCTCTTCCCCACCTTTATTATCAGATAACCGTCTAAGCCGGTCAGTTGTCTGCTGTGACTAACAGGGCCGGCGAACTGTTTTGCGCGCGTCAGAGCACGACTTGGGCCCTGTGATACACACATCATAATTTACACAACCAGGGGGTCAGCAGAAACCGTCTCCGTCTGACTCCCTTTCCACGGACGGGCTAATAACCACACAATATACAGTAGGTTGATGGTGTGGCCTGGTAAAGCGTAAGTTGTCGGTTCTAAAGTCTACAATTTTTAGTTGATCGGAAAATTTGCAGAATAAGATCGCACAAAGAGTGGCAGGGTCGTATACAAAAGGACCAACGGGCAAACTTATCTTTTTATGGGAAGGTGTTTTAGCAGCACGTGGTATGTGATGTGATCTTAGCGTGAGCATGTGTGGTGTAGGTGCCGGTGAAACGTAATGTTATGATGTGGTGTGGCTGGCAATATTTTACCGCAGGTTTTGATGGAGGCGCATGCGGTCTCATAGATCCATGCGTTGGATGAATACGCATGGACAGTGCACACAGTGAAGACGAGTGCAGCGACTATATATGGGGTCCAAAGCACTAGTTCGCCAGTATCTTTGCAATTAATTCGCAAGTGATGCGCATGCGTGATGACGATAAGGACAGAAGAGATTGGAGGATGTTGAGGGGACGTAGCTGTGGATGTTTTTGTTGGTGTTAGTCACGCCGCTTGAATGGGGTGGGCCGGAGCAAGTGAGGTATATGCATGATCTGCTAGGTGTACCCACATCACTGTGACTGCCGCTTACAGTTATGCGCATGTGGCCAGCTGCGCCCATGTGATTAGTGAATGCGCGATTATAGGAAAGGCATTGAATGCGGCGGTTTCTGTTCGGTTTTGGTGTTCCAAACACTGGTTCACCAGTCTATGTGCAATGGATTCACAAGTGACGGGCCAGGCCGATGTGAATGCACAATCGCAATAGGGGCAGGTTAGGCTCGAGTCCTCATTGTTAGAGAACGGGTCGGTTCTGGTGAGAAAGGTGGTGACAGAAGGTGAATCGTGGAAGGGCGTGGAGTTTTTGAGAGTTGGGATATCCGGGATAGTCACGCAGAGGTCTTACATCGACGGGTGAAGACAGCGAGGCATCGAGTAGTTGAGCATCCGCGGTGAAGGTTGTCGTCGTCGGAGTGCTGGAATATGGGGGAGGGGGGCAGTTGGAGTATATGTGACTGTAGAACTGGAGACCGTTGGAGGGTAAGTGCATTGTGTCCGAAGGTAATCAATAAAACGCATACGTGCGTGGAAGATGCGTTGCCAACGCGGGCAGGTTGGGCACTGTTTGTCGGTTTGTTATATGTATGAACAGTTACAATTGATGAACCAACTCATGTAGCGTCCTGATTTAAATATGAGGGTAGTAGGTAAGTGTACATTTTCTTTTGTTATTTTACATTGTGGATTGGAGTTTAGGCTCAGAATACCTTTTCTCCAAGAAAACTGTATATTTATTCCTTTTTAATGAAAGAACACAAAAAGGATTTTGTCGAAATTATACCTTACCGGATATTTCAGAAATCGTCTATGCTATGTAATATGTCAGAACAAAGACTCTTGTTCGTGTGCGTTGTGTTATAAAACATAATTAAGATGCGCAGGAAATGTTCGATAAAATATTTTCTGGAACAGCCAAAGCTGTCCTTGTGTTAATGAAAATCACATGAAAGCAACTCTAAGGAGTGACATTATTTTCCAGAAGCATGGCACGTGTTGAGCTTTAAAAATTAATTTTGGTCAATTTCTGCTTTTTTCCCCAAAACAGGGTACATGCTTTTAGGAAATATCTTATGCTGTAGGATTTGATGAACACATACAAAAAAGACTAAATTTATGTTAAAAAGGTTGAAAACATGGAAGATCCTTAAGTGTCCGTCAGAATTCCGTGGATGATCTTAAACTTGTATTATTCAATACCACGCACACGATAAATTACTTTGACAGAAAGAATATCCTTTTATTATACATGAAATTGTATGTTTATAATGTAACCTGGTGATTCTGTTTACGTCTGTTCGATATATTTACAGCGATTTTTCAGCCTTTTCAGAAGTTGAGGCTTTTTAACTAAAGTTGATATTTATAAACAAAACACTAGTACTTTTATATTTCTTTTGAGTTAGAGGAGTTGTTTTTATTTTTTTTAAACTTCTTGTCCATGTATTGATGCCAGTTTGCAAGGTATTATCAATCTTTCGAAAATTTCAGCACATTGCATGACTTAAGTCATCTACTGGACACATCGTCGGTCCATTTTTGTTAAAAAAATGCAACCTGGAATACGTAACTAGGCTTTTCTTGTGCTCTCGCAATGCGTCGGTCAGAAGATGTTATTGCTATCATGTTCACTTATGTCCACAATGTCGCATTAAGTTTGCGCGTCAGCCTTTTGAGGCTCGTATGTTTTTTGGCCTTCAGTGGTAGTCTGTTCTCACGAATAGAATTCTGTTCTGTCCAATACGACGGTGGAAAGTCCTTCGTCGTTTGGCCCGATGGCGATGTCTCGATCGGACTTGAGTACTCTTAGCGCAGCGCGTTCGACCTTGGAGAGTAGTTCGCGCGGTTGGCGAGCCATCAGGGGCGACGATACCTGGCGTCGGATAATGTTCTGCGACTTCGTCGTTGCCTCCGTCTGATTAATGAAAAATTCCGCAGCTACAGTCATGTTATTAGGTTTTGCATCAGTCGTGTTAAGTGAGGCTTCGTGCAGTAAAACCTGTATTTTAGCCTTCGCCAGTTTTATTGACATCAAGTTGTGGTGAGGTTGTCTCCTGGGGTCGGAATTTTCTAACCTAGAATAACCATCTACTTTCAAAATTTAAGTAGGCTTACTTTTCCGGACTACACTTTTTCCCAGCCCTCACAATTTTATTCCTTCTTTGCTTTGGAACACTTCTTGGCGTGCTACACTACTACCGTTGGGTGGCTTACGGTTTCTGATCGTATGACTTATGATCACATGACATGTGCTCATTTCTAAGCTTGCTACGCTATTGCCTTCGGTTGGCTTACAATTACTGATCCTGTGGCTCGGGCACATTTCGGGCTCCCCTACACGTCCACGCGGACGAGTGAATGGAGCAGTCCGCGCGTTTGCCATGGTGAACGACTACCCGTTTCGAGCTCCGGCAAAACATCGCGCATTGCCTCCTTCTTCCGAATTTCCCAAGTGCCTCGATCGTCTTCCCACATGCCGTCCGCCTCTGCCCCTCTCTCTCACTTTATCTTTCGTTCGGCCGCTTTCTGGGAGACGTTGTTTTCCTGAGCCGAAACGGACTTCACCCGATAGTAACCAACCATGCCTATTCCTCCCCGCCCATGCGGACGAGTGAGGAGTGCAGTTAAGTCTTCTGCGGGACAATCCGACCGAATCTCCTGACCTAGGACGTTTCCTGGTGCGGCATCGAACATTGTCTCATTCTTCCTAATTTCCCAAGTGCCTCGATCGTCTTCCCGTTTGCCCTCCACCTCTGCCCTTATTACTCACTTTATCTTGTACCGACCGTTTTTCTCGGAGCCATTGTGTTCCTGAGCGGGAACGGACATGATCCCTACAGTCAACAAACTTGTCTATTCCTTACCGTCCACGCGGACGAGTGAGAAGTGCCGTACAGTCTTCGGTAGAACAATCCGACCGAATCTCTGCACGTTCGCGAACCAAGTGTGGGAGGTTGCAAGCAAAGTGAGCCGGTGCACCAAGGTCCTAAAGGTACTGCTAACATCCCCTGGTCCTTTTGGGTTACTATCCATCGACGATTGCTACCTCGGGACGTCACCCCCACGGGTGACTCACTGTGCCCTGGAACAGCAACTCAGTGGCTAACTTATGCTCGTTCGCCAGTACCAACACCGGCTGGACTCGTCTACACCCTACTATCATCCCGACTGCGACGTCTCGCCGCATGCCTGCCGCCATCTGATCGTCTGCAGTTCCCGCCCAGGCAACCAACTCACGCCCCCCCCCGACCTTTGGCTCAAGCCGGCAGAGGTCGCGACCTTTTTTCACTCACCCCAACTGCACACCGTTTGGACTCCGGCGGAAACTTCTGATTCAACGTGAGCGAGGAAGGTCGCCAGCAAAGTGAGCCGATGCATCAAGGTCTTCAAGGTCCTACTACTATCCCCTGGTCTTTCTGGGTGGCTATCCGTCGCCGATTGCCACCTCGGACCGTCACCTCCCTCGGTTGACTCACTGTACCCTGGCACAACTAAGCAGTGGCTTCTGAATGCTCGTTCGGCAGTACCAACAACGGCTAGGCCCATCCGTACCTTACTGTCGTCCTGGCTGCAGCGTCTCGCCGCATGCCTGCCACCATCTGCTCGACTTTAGTTCCCGGGCAGGCACCCAATGCACCCGCCGAGGACCATTGGCTCAAGCCTGCCGAGGGTGGCTATCCACCTCCGAACGTCATTTCCCACGGGTGACTCGCTGTACCCTGGCACAACTAAGCAGTGGCTTCTGCATGCTCGTTCGGCGATACCAAAACCGGATGGGCCCATCCGTACCCTACTGTCCTCCCGGCTGCGACGTCTCGCTGCATGCCTGCCGCCATCTACTCGTCTGCAGTTCCCGGCCAGGCACCCAACTCACCCCCCCCCCTCAAGGACCTATGGCACAAGCTGGCTGAGGTGGCGACTTTTCTCACTTTCCCCAACTGCACCCCGTTTAAACTTTGGTGGGAACCCCTGATTCAACGTGGGCTACTAACCAAGTCATTTAAGAGTAAGGAGTGCAGTTTACTCTTCGGTAAATCAGTACGGCCGAATCTCTTGTTCCAGTTCGTTTCTTGGTACAGCTTCGGCTGCGGCCAAATAACTGAGCTGCGGCCACTAACTCTGCGGTCCCATACTTAGGGATCTTCTAGCGTCTTAATTGCAGTCCCCATGCTCCGTGCCATTTAGGATTCCCACAACAGTTCGCCTCAGTTACACTTTCATAATCCGCGGACTTATCCTCTATAAAACGTCGACGGAATAGGTCCTTTTCTCCCCTGCACACTTCAGAAACTTATAATTCAGTGTTTACCCTTACTCGCACAAAGTAACATTGACAGAAATATATTTACAAACGACCTCCTTCCGAACTGTTTTAGCCGTGCCTTTTGACCGCATACGGTGGCTTCGGTTGCTTCGTTCCTTCTACACGGATGCCTACAAATACTTTAGTCTTCACTTAGCTGGCTTACCTGTGGCAGCATCCGCATTCTTATTCTTTCATTTTATTAGACGCTCGTCGATCCAGCTTTCTCCGCTTCTTTTTCCTTTTTTTCCACCCGCCTGCAGTAAACTTTGTCAGTGTGCAGTTCAGTTTTGGATGCGGCACATTCTGCGAACTGAATTATAAGTTATCCTTTTTACCTTCCCCGCCGGGTACTTTTGATGTGTTTCTCTCGTCGCTTCCACCGCACTCTTCCTTCGACGCGTGGTGATCTTCGTTTGCTTTGCTAGTCGTTAAGTGACTGCCGCATTGCTCGATTGCATCTACAACAAAGAAACTATTAAGACAAACTTTCCTACAACTCACCTTCAAGAGAGCTATCCAAATCCGCACCAGCATCATCACTCCACCTTCCTGACCCATGCGTTGCGATTGCTGGGTATTGCCTTATGTCTGTGGGAATCGTAGGCGTTCCACCCGACTGCACCGTCCTTTCGTCCACATAACCTGAATTTACGACTAGTTTTCCATGCATTTAAACTCTTACCCGATCTACTGGGTTAGCCTTCGTTTCCGCCATCTACCTGCATGTTCATGTCCTCCATTTCCTCTAACCGCAGGAGGCAGCAAGTCTCCGGATTGAGGTTCTTGTTAACCAGCCGTTTTCGAGTGCGTAATTTCGCTTCTGTTGGGTAATGGTTAGGTGCCGTAGGAAAACAATATATCTTCCGTCATATTCACGGGGTACAGATGAGCTATGTGGCTACAGAAAATATTCCAGGCTTCCAGTACCTTATTCATTCGGGAAGCACACCACATTCGGTATTGGATTTCCTCAACGTGTGCCCAAACGGACCTTCCTGGAATAGGTCCACTTTGACGCAGACCCTGATTAAGTCGACTCCAAAATGCCTCAATGGCTTGCGTGTGCTTGCCCGTAATCGGGTCCACAAAGTTCTCAGTGTGATTTACCGTGTAATGCGAATAGCCCAATGTCTTCAGCTTACTATAGCTGCTCCAGCAGTCTGTCACAATTTCACTGCCATGCTTCACTCTCCGGCATATGACACTGCAGACGGACGGCGCAGAGCGGCTTCTCAGTTGTTCGCACACTGCCCTTCTCTTGACAGTGTCGTACGTACCGATTACCCACAATTGCCGCACTTTTTGCCTTCGGTTGTACTTACGGCGGGCGATCATCGACTCGTCCACCTGCATTTGAATGTCCGGTCCACCGACGGACGAAGCTAACCTGTTCAGGGTGTTGGAACAGACGTTCCTACAAATTGCAAACCAGTTTACGGCCGGTTTTAGGGATACTCCACAGACAGCTCCCGCTTCCTGTACCTTTCTGCCGGCTACAAACTCCAGGCACATATTTGCTTGCTTATGCAACGTTAACCGGCTTCCATAAAATGCAGAATTCGTCCGCACAAATTGTTTGCTGAGGCACAATGCGCACCTGAAGATTTGTCCGTCTTTGTTCTGCGCATACTTCTGCAGGGACACTCGTTTGCCGCAAAAGCATCGTAAGTCCGTTGCTAGGAGACTTTTGGTGCGGAGGTACGGTACCAGTTCGTCCGAATTGATGGTTTGCAGAAGACTATTTTCTGGTGTCGGTTGGTCCATCCGTAGGGACCTCGGTGACCTGTGGTCCGGGCTTAAGTATAAAACGCGTGCACTTTTAGACTCATCCTTAAATTCTCCGTCCCCCGTAGACCAAGCTTACTAATCGAGGGGAACCTTAACCCTCTGAATGGGTCGTATTCTTGCCCCTCCCCCTTTGGCTCACAATTTTCCCCCTCCTGTTCGAAGCCCCTCTGTTCCGGAACACCCAGACGTCTTTCGGCTTACCTCCTTTGTCAGTTAACTAGCAGGCAAGGCTGCGCCTGCTGTGGGCTGTTCGGTGCAGTATTGGACGGGAATTCTGTCCGAAAATTGGCTTCCGCGGTTTGCGTTCTTCCAAAGCTGTGTGGGAAGGTAAAAAGCTCACAATATTTGCTTTGGTTGCTTACTCGGTATCTTCCTGCTTAGACCTGCAATTATTATGGCAGACCACTTGCGCACTTAACACGCTTAACGCAGGCCCAGTTGGGATCATACCCGATAGCTCCAGTTATGGCTGTCTGGCTGCCGACCGTTGCAAAATCGGCTTCTCCGGATAGCGTTCACGCGTTCCGGCTAGATAAGACAGAAAACCTGCTCGATGTTGTTAATTTGCGCACCCATTCGTGCTCCTTACCGCAAACCATGCCATCAATTTCATCAGCAATTTTAACGAACAATTTAATTAAATGTATTCCACTAATTTCAGTTATTAACATGCACTTCGTTAAGGAGAAACAGTACTTACCTGGCTATTCGCCCATATGTCTGTCTAGCTTCCTACTTTGCGCATGTTTTGGCTAGCCGAAAATGATATTTCGGCTTCTGGTATTTCATTGATCACCAGCGCAGCGGCTCGGGTTTGCGTGTCCTTGAGACCAGATATTCAATTTTTTGATCATTTCCCCTTCAATTGCCTTTCATGGCTTAATTTCTTGGTTACCACGCTGTTTTTTCCTTTTTTACTCAAAAACCGATTGTTTAGCTGATTTTTAGTTCAGAAAACAAATTGAGGCATTTGTACGTAATTTTCTTAGTTTTTTGAATTATTGCGCTCTCTTTCTTCCCCTGATATACCCCACCCATACTATCTCCTATTACTACTCTCCCGCCTTGAAGTTGGGCGCACTTCGCGCGCAGTCACACCACCCCATGACACAATCCCACACTAGTTGTGTATTAGTAAGTCGTTTCTGGATGACATTGGATTATACAGCTTTCAAAATGTGGTCTCCACTGCTGCGTCACCTGTCGCTT
>JAYGXS010000005.1:15338536-15373198 GCA_036362985.1 Ligula intestinalis | reverse complement strand
CCTGCCTTCTTCGGAATGCCCAATGAGCGACCATTTTCAGTAGACACTTTTGTAAACCGCATCCTATCTGATAAATAATCATCTTAGAGTCGGGTACAATGGTTTATTCCAAGAGCAACGATTTAAAACAGATGCGGTTTTGCGTTCATTTGAACCAGAGGACAACGGGAATTACTACAGAATAAAAATAAGGCCTGCTGCTAATGTTCGGAGGCTGGGAGAGCCTGCTCTTATGGTAGGGGCATAAGCTACTCAACTGTTACGACGATAAACCGCTGAACGTTAGTCAGCACTGTAAGTCAGGGTGCCCAAAGAGTCTGCCGCACGATAACTTTGCTTTAGCTTTGACGTCAACGTGTGTGTTCTCTTTTAGATAAGTTTGAGAATAGCGAAATGGTCAACTTAACTAAAGAAAATCCTGTGACCAAATCCAAAAGTAATCGCAACGAAGATCAAGCAGGGTTGGGCATCTTCGACGTACGACTATGGTGGCTATTAACTAGATTTTTTCGCAGTCAAATCCAAAGGAATGTCTTACGTGGATCCCATACATTTTGCTAGACCTCAGTATGTTAACGAACAGCGATCAAGACTTACTCAAACATCTTAATTTCTCAAATAATAGACACCATTTCATCACGCCGAACGTTTCCGTTGTAAAACCCATTAATTCTAGTATTTCGTAACCTTCATCTAAGGTTAGCACACTAGGGATCTGCCATTCTCTGTCAATAACCTCGGCTAACGGATTCAAGGACCTACTCCAATCGGAAGATGTCGTATTTGGGTGCAAGTTAAGGTAGCCGTGCAACTTAGATATCCCCAGCCCGTTGACCTGTGGTTGCTTTTAGTTTTATTACTTTTTTAGTTTACTTTTTATTTAATTTGTTGATTTTTCGTTTGTGATTATTTCAGTTTTTAGTTTAGCTAGATACTGCCCACACTAGCTGAATGTACTTAAATAACTTCTGTATTTTATATTAAACGAAGTCAAACGAAACAAAACTAACTAACTAAACTAAATTAAACGAACTAACTTAAAATTAAAATTAAGCTAATAAAGTAAATAATAAACTAAACTGAATTAATGCCGCCAGTCCCGTAAGACATAATTTTTAGGCAAGGTGTATCTAAGGTAGGCGAACAACTTAACTTTTACGAGTATTTGATGTATGCTCGGCCAGGTCCAAGTGAGTTGGCAAAACCACTCTCTACGCTCTTCCAAACATCCTTTGAGACCGGGTGCCTACCAGCCGATCGGAAATCCGCAAGGATTACGCCGCTCTACAAGGGTGGAAGCCGGGTCTCAGCAAACAACTATCGACCGGTCAGCCTTACTGCAATATGTTGCAAAATTATGGAAAAAATAAGAAATCAACAGCTTATGCAGTTCCTAGAACAGAACCATCTGCTTTCTAATGTCCAGCACGGTTTTCGTAGGGGTAGGCCCTGTGTGACGAATTCGCTCTTCTACTTACAACGCTGGACTGAAGCAGTCGATAGAGGGCACACGGTGCACGCTGTCTACATTGACTTCAAAAAGACCTTCGATAGCGTGCCACAACTCAGCCGCATAGGAGTAAGAGGCGAGCTTCTGGTTTGGATAGGACAGTTTTTAATCGGCCACTCGCAAACTAACCATATCAGCGACAAGCAGTCGGCAAAGCTTGCAGTTGAAAGTGGGGTTTCCCGAGGCTCCGTTCTCGGCCCTATTTTGTTTATTGTCTACATCAACGATTGCGTCAGCGAACTGGATTGCGGTATCACCATGTTCGCGATGATATCAAACTTTGGCGCGAAATTCGAACTGCAGCTGACAAGAAAAAATTGCAGACAAATTAAAATAAATTACAAAAATGGTCTGAGGACTGGTGCTTGCCATTCAATGAGAGCATGTGCAACAGCATTCGAACCGGCAAAATCAATCATTCAAACGGCACGGTTTACCGACTGAACGGCATACCACTGAAAGAAATGAACGCCCAGAAGGACTTAGAAGTCTGGAACACACCCTTGCTTAAACCCTCCCTGAATGCGCAAAGGTAGCCAAGTCTGCGATGTCGGTTCTGTACCTCGTCAAACGAGTGTGTTCTGCCTTCGATGACGACTGCTTCACCAAAGTCTTCGGAACCTTCGTGCGGCCGCAACTGGAGTCCGTCATCCAAGCTTGGAGACCCTGGGTGGCGAACGACATCAACATCCTCGAAAGGTCCAAAGGCGTGCAAACAAACTTGTCATTGGACAGGGCTCACAGTCTTATGAAACACGGATGTCAAATCTAGACCTCTTCATCTTACGCTACAGACAGCTTCAGGAGGATCTGTTACTAACATGCCACATATTACGAATTGAAGACTGTTGTCTTGTATCAGAAGCTTTCTTCGTGTTAGCAACAATAATGAACTTGAGAGTTCATCCCCTCAAATTACGTGGGACTGTGGCCAGGCTGGACACGCTAGGAAGTACTTCTTCTCCGAAACGTGGTCAAAGTTTGGAATAGTCTTCCTCTGGATGTCGTTATGTCGGAATCGCTTGAGGTTTTTAAGCGAAAGTTGGATCAATATAGCAGTGGGCGCTAAATATGAACTGACCGCCGCCACAGACCATGTACAATTACAATAATACTATCTATATTTAAGCAACATTTGTATATGCTTTTTTTCACATCACTATGTTCTCCTTACATTAGTCCCATGCAACAGTCTCTGCGGTCTTCCCTGCTTGTCTATTTGCACTCGATAATGACCCCGTCAGCGATCGCATCAGCCGAACCTGGCGGCCAAAACGCTCACCCTTGTTTTGACCCGCAGTGGACTGCCGACGATCTGGGCAGATATTTCTGATTTTCCAATCTGTCGATGGACTCTGCAATCAGCAAGGAAGTATCAAGCCACATTTTCCGCACTCGGTGATGATCCCAGTGACCTCTGCACTGCCCCCCCCCTCTATTGGACCCTCGTCCCAAAACCAGACCTTTTTGCTCCTAAAACTCATACCCATCAGATCCTTCCCCCGCAAGAGCGACAGTAATGCTCCTTAAAACTCCTAAGGAGTTTTTTCACCGTCTGCTCAAAAAACGATGTATCAACTCATGACTCAGGACAATTGGCCTCGCCAACAAACTGAGATATCATTTTTGCTACCATGACACATATTTACAGAAAAGGAATTCCAAGGTAATCTACCTATATATCCCTTGAATATACTGATGCTGGTATTGAAATCGTACTGCGTACATAGTTATGTGGAAACCTTACTAAAATTTCAAATTAATGTGGGCTACAAGGTGTGCTATATAATGAAAATTATATTGCCTTATTGATTAATAGATTGCTCTGCCCACAGCTTTATTAAGGATGTCTATTCTGCCACAAATTAAGCATGAAAATGCTATGTACGCACTTAATCATAAGGGTTGTATTCTGATTGTTTACTTTTATTCTCTCTCATCATCAATAGCGCTTAAATTATGTCTGTGAATTTTGCAACGTTCGGCCAAAAGAGAAATTTTTGCAGACAACTAACTTGTGAAAAAAACTGACGAGTGTAGTGTTGGAAAGTTTTGATATCGAGCCACAACCTTGGTAGTAAAAGCCAAAAGTGCCACACCCTGCTGACTCCAGACAATAAAATAGTAGAGGAGCACGTATCCATCAAGCTCAAGCCCCACCAGCAGCCGTCTTGTAATAAAGAATTTCATTACCGAGGAGGAAAAGGGTTTCTGCAATTAAGGGATGTGATCGTTAGGACAGGAGTTTTATTCGTCTCAGGTTTCGAAATCCAGATACAGAAATGACCATTTGACTTATAAGTCATCCTCAGATAGATCAAGATTTTGTGGTATGCGAGACATGAGTCCGAAACCTGTTGACAGGAAGTCCAACGCTCTAAATAGCTGTAAAATGAGTTTGTTCTCTCGTCAGTTTTGATCGGGAATATTACCAATGGTAGAAAGGTTTCAGGCATTGCAAAACCTTAAATTTAGGACGATTGGCTGAGCCTGAAATGGACTTTCCAGTCATCCATGTATTTGTAATTAATAATATTCAAACTATACAATGATTTTCCAGGCTTAGCGGCAGTCCCAACAGCAGGAGCATAACAATAGCCTTGCAGTCGATTATGGGACGAGATTTGTGGAAGTTCGTTTAGGTCTCCAGGAATCCAGAATTTGGGAATAATGGCTTAGTTGGAGTGCGATCTTTGTAAGTTTTAAACTCAGACCTTCATTACTTCATGTGTGGTCAAAGGCTTATTTTCAAACGGAAAGGTGGAAGATGCATCCGCTCAAAAAGCCGTTTAACTGACAGCTACCAAAGAATGACCAACCATCACTTCTCGTAAGGTTTTTTTGGGATCCTAAATGTGTTAGGTTTGTATCTTTGTCCGAAATTGATTTAGTAAAATGTACTTACATACGCAACTCCAAGGTAGAATAAAATACTTACACAAACTACTACAAACTACTTTGTCGGACGTGAGTAGAATCTCCTTAACTCTCCGAGGTTTCAGTAGAAATTGAGTTATTTGCAAGCCACTGGTAAGTAAACAATCCAATATGAATTGTGGGTCAAGTTAATGAGTTTACTGCGTTTTTTGATGCACAATTGTAACTTAAAGTAATTTAGTCAGTGTGCACCGTGATGTTTGTCGTTCACGTTTTGATAATTTATTTTTAAGTCCATTAATTTAGACGCTTGTATTCCACGGCCTATTTGTACGTTCTTGCAGACTAAATACCGGCGGAATGTCTTATGAACCGTCTCCGTAATACTAGGAACAGCGTTATTAGCTGTGTAGTTCGCCTGTCAATTAAACGTTTCACTCTAGGTGCGTTCCGCTATGGGCTATCTCTAGTTTCTTCCAAAAACTAATCAATCCAAACCAAAAAGAACAAGAGAAAGTGTTTAGGAAGTCGATTACTTCGTGCAATGTCGGCGAATCTAAACTTCAGCTTTTTAAGGTACATTTTAAAATCTGTTACTCGCTAAAGTGACCACTAGAAACGCAAAACTGAATAGGATCATAGAGATTTGTAGCGATAATGTATGCAAACACTAATGGCAAAAAGGCACCATCTTTCTATCCTAAATTTAGGCTGTTAACCGCAAAATCGAACCCTAAATTAAAAACCAAACCTTAAATATCATCCTGTAATACGCGCTTGGTCGTTGACGCTAATTCTTATCGCAAATATAACAATAAATGTTAACCGTTATTCGGAAAAATTAAGCTGAGTCATTCAAGTCAACCTGAATGATGAAACTACGTCAAAACGGTTAGCGTAGACCTTATTCAGGAAATGCCTACAAATCCGTTACTGTTTTCTTGCCTAAGAAATATGGTACATCACTTCGGGAAAATTTGCACATCTAAAATGACAGCGTGTTCCAATCGTCACGCACTCCAGCAACGTTCTCCAAACTTAATGTCTACTCAATAATTTCCACTGTATGATGTTTTGGGCGAGCTGATTAAAGATCTGGTTTACAAATAAAAGTGAACGGCAAAAGTAGCTTATGTAGGCCCAGCATTTTGTCGTGCAAAAACGATGGTTATAGAGTTTTGGGGGGTGGGGAAATAGGATAGGCAGACAAGGACATTTTTAGAAGTGTAAAGTGTAACAAATGCAGTCGAAGTTGCTTTCCGCAGCCGCTGGGAGTAAGTTGTTCCGCATGTAAATTGAAGGTGTGCGCGGTGCTTTGCGCCGCGAACTATACTAGCCTAACTCCAGAATGGTAAGTTGGTATGTTGAAGTAAACGACCTAAACACCATTCCAATTTTAAGGGAAAATTCAAGAAACCTGAAATTTTATAATCAGGTTTTTCCGCAATAAGCTAAAAGATAATACAGATTAGGAAAATCTACAGATATAAAACAACATTTCTTGATACAGTAAAAAAATGCACTTTGCATTTATTAAAGTATATTTCACTGCATGTCCTTATTCCTCACCCATAAAAACCTGTAACTATCGTTTTCGTAGGAAAACCTGCAGGGAGTAGGGATTAATGAGTGGGCCTACATAAGCTACCGTTGCCAGGTGAACGCTTGAGGTATTTTAGAGGTGGTGACTGCAAGTAAGTTTAGAGTTAAATTCCCATAAAGAGGATTAATTCTACCAAAGATTTTCCGACAATGCAAGATAAGAGTTCCGCAAGACTCAGTATTAAAATACAAAGTTAAGTACATTTGATGTTTTCGGTATTGAAATTTCAAAGATTCCAATAAAACAGTGTTGGCGGATAATTGCCTAGATAATACTCTCAACTTCCACCTCTAAAACAACGCACGATCGTTATGTTTTCTTAAGACCGATTTTAGTTATTGAAATTAGAACTTCGTGCACGCATAACCAATATACAGGGGATGAATTCATGCAATGTGACCCAAAAATTTAAAATGTGTCTTAGGTTAGGAATGTTTGCTTAAGTAGAATTGTAATTTATACTGTTTTAGGGCATAACCCCCAGAAAATTCAGACAACCGGATGTCGGCTTTTGAAAGCACTTTTCTTTGGGTCGTCTGAAAATCTCTCACTCCATAAAACATTGCCACTTAAGTACTATGCCATATTTTAAAAAAGTTCGATGGCTTTAAGAATTCAAGTACATTTTACCGAATGTATGCGCTAAAAGATTGTTTCTTGCGCTCATTTGATAGCAAGTCACGCCTTCTTTGAATTCTTCATTCGATGAAAAGCTGCATCATGGCTTTAGACAAGTTTCCTACTGCGAGACTGCAAGATGTTAATAAAATCTGCATCTTATCAGTTCGTTGCTATATGCCCCTTAAGAAGTATATGGTATAAGCTACCTTCTTAATAGCCCACAGTAGTACTTGATATTCCTTCCACGGAAAGCCTATAGCTTGTAGACTGTAAGGACTCAAACTTCAATGCAACGATGAGTCGAGCTGAAACTTATTCTGGGGTTGGTAAACTTTTTAAAATGAAGGCATCCTTCTGCCTATACCCTAGCCGCCTCGTGGTGGAGG
This sequence comes from Ligula intestinalis, assembly GCA_036362985.1. Classification (NCBI taxonomy): domain Eukaryota; kingdom Metazoa; phylum Platyhelminthes; class Cestoda; order Diphyllobothriidea; family Diphyllobothriidae; genus Ligula; species Ligula intestinalis. Next base: position 15,366,201 of record JAYGXS010000005.1, on the reverse strand, counting down.
CTCGAGAGAGAGCTCTAAAGGCAATATGGGGGGACGAGTGGGTCCTCTGACAGATCGGTGTACGCGTCTATGCCACTTTATATTCCCGATCTAATACCAGCTAGACCGTGAGCTCGTAGCTCAAACGTTAGGACGTTCGCCCTGCCGGTAGAGATCACGAGTTCAAATCTCGGTGTGGCAGCAATTTCAGCGGCCATACTGGGGTTGGGCATCACTAGCCGATGATGCCTAGCAAGGTAGAAAAGGCCTTCCTAGTGTCCCCTGTCTTTGCTGGTAATGTCCTTCTGCCTATATCCTAGCCGCTTCATGGTGGAGGCTCGAGAGAGAGCTTTAAAGGCAATATCGGGGGACGAGTGGGTCCTCTGACAGATCGGTGTACACGTCTATGCCACAATATACGGAGTAGACGCGAGTCAACATTAAATGAGTATGCGGTTTCTACAAACTATATTTGAATTCGTAAGGGCATTGAACATCGAGAGAAAAAATATATACTCATTCTATGTTTGCTTATTTTATCGAGTAATGGGTAAGGGTAGGTTACGTAAGTCCCCCGGGATTAAAAATAAATAGCCTAGCCCAGCTTGGTATATTATTTAACATGTGTTGGACGTTAGCTTCATATAATCGCATACAAAATTTTGAATCGTGGTTTTTATTACTTAATTGCCTTTTATTTATTGAAAGTTGGCCTTTACTTATTTGTTAGATATTTATCTCAACTTCGAAGTCATATAACGGCCTAAAAGAAGAAATTAGGCGGGAATTTACATATTTTAATGTCTTCTTGCATAGGTTTCGCGGCTTGTCCGGGATGATGTCCCATCCTTAAAACGCTCATTACCACCATTCTCATTGTACACGATCCTGGGGTTAATTCTGGCTAAGAGTGGCTTTCAAAACCTACCGTTGCCCGGTAATTTTTTTCAGGAGACCGAAAAGACTAATTCAAAAACGGCATTCTGTTGTGTCTAACTTGTCTGGAGATGATATGCTCAAAGATAGTAAACTATACAACTCCGCTTAAGTAATCAGTCTTAATCTAGCAGGTATTTTAGCAGAGTGGTCATCAATGCATGAGATCGGTCAGTGACTGTACTTGGGATAGCATCTCTAGGATTAAAACAGTCTTAGATGGGAAATTATAACCATATGGTAAGAGTTCTAAGACGCGGCGGCCCAACTATGCAAATTGAGCGGGCCCCGAGGGAAACACTATTATGTCCTTAGGGATCGACTATGTACCTTGAAAAATGCCTTTGGTCGCCGTGCTGTCTTTTACCACATAGATTATAGCACGAATACTTCCTTTAATGTGGTATCACGTGATTAGATGTGTTTACCGTATTTAAATTCTTAACAAAACTCTAAAATTGTTGAAACAAACAAGTGTACATAGACATCTGGGTAAATACCGGCTGCACATACACAACACAGAAGCTAAAAAGAGAAATCCAGCAATGTGAAAAAATAGGTTGTTCGCTTGCTATATAACCTCATAACCTCATGAAATGCTAACCAAAAATTTGCAAGGTGTTGTTATGTTAATTATAGTGCAGCCCAATACCAGGATCTTTCAGTCGCAGCAGGGTGTTGTCTTTGAAACGAGGCTCTGTACGATGGATTGAAAAAACTACACTCTGCAAAAATGACCACATAATAAAAATGGCATTTTTCTCATTGGTTTTTGGTGCACTCACAAGTTTAAACATATTTCATAGAACGTACGCATACAAATATAATTCCTAATACTCATCTGGCAGGAAGTCACGTCTTCTTAACAGTAAATAATTGAAATAATACAGATTCCACTATCAAGCAAACCTTCGCAAATGCCGACTCATTTTGAACCTATCCTGCTGTTTTCAACTTACCTCTTGTTTCCATTCTGCCTTAGGTACTTCAAGCAATTATCCACGCTGTAATGGAAGTGACATAAAGTGCCCGTAGAAATTTGCAATTCAATTGAACCATCCCCTATGCCTTATAAGCAATATTCATAAATTTACGGATAAATGTATTATGAATGGGCATTACCAGAACCGAAAGACTTCCTCGCCCCAAACTTAAACTTAAATAAACCGTTGTCCGTTACGAATAAGTCAAAGAGAAAATATTTTGAACATGGTTTTCGTAAAATATAAGGCTATCAGAAATCAATGAGAAACAAATAACTACTTAATCAGTCATGCAGATTGTAATTGTTCATAGTGGTCGAAAAAAGCTCATTAGAAAGCCGGCATCTTAAAGTGACTTAAATAGGTTGACATTAGGCCGCATGATAATCAGTATTTGGTACCAATAGAGTTGGTCAACCACCTTAGAAAACTTGCCCCTAGTCCTGTGGTTTCGCTTAGTTTTATAAGTTTTACTTTACATTAGCTTCCAGTTTATCACTTAGTTTATTAGTTTCATTTAAGTTTAGTTTACACTTAGCTTTTATTTTAAATAAATACAACCAAAGTTAAATGAATATACTTAAACAACTGCTTTGTACTAAAACAGGCTACGTCAACTGAGTTAAACTAAACTAACTAAACTACACTGAAGCTAAAATTAAACTAATAAACTAAAAAGTAAACTTTAAACGAAACTAATACCACCGGTCTTGTAAGGCAGAATTCTGGGGCAATATGTACCTCGGGTGGTCGACCAACCTTAGTTTTACCTCAATATTACAGCCATACCTAAGTAATTTCTGTGGAAGCAAAAACAAATTTTGGAATTTCTGTCAATATTTCATTTTAGAGCAAAAACTCGGCCCCCTTGATAGTCCAACTTTCATTTGCTACTGACTGCGAGCCTAAAAAGCTACACTCAGGCAGTTTCTAATCAAACAAATGGGACGCCAACACACATGGGACGTTTTCGCCTAGAACTAATATATGTTGGAAAACTACTCCATTTAAAGCCATCATACTGTGTTGCCTTCCTGGAGTGCACACCAGTATGCATATTCACCTCATTTTTATCCTGGCGCTTTAAGATTTTTTTATAAATCGCGAATTTCGCTACGTGCTTTTCAAACATCGCCTCATGGTGACTGAGATTTTTTAAGAGTTTAGGCAAAAAAGAGCTCATAGGACAAAATATATAACTTTTGACTTACCTGTCCGGCTAAGGCTATCCACGCAATTCGAAGCGCTGGAAACTTTGTTCTCTGGCTCAGGTGTTGATTCGAACAATTTGTTTAGGACTGCATCACAACTGTTCCAGGTTCCTGAGTTCTTTCTGAAGATGCCGCTCTCCATGATTCAGGAGATACGTCTAGTGTCGTTGATTTTCTATTGCCCCTCTTTGAGAATATGTCTGTGGCATTGATAGGGCAGAGATTTATTGGCTTACTCAGCCCCATAATCTGATTGGTCACCTGTCAGTTTTTCTGTTTTTACGTACCCCTAATGATATCCATGGCTTCAAATACTATTGGAGCAGTCACAATGCTCGGCGGACAAGCACTGGGTACAAACTGCGAAGATAGACACACAGAAGATATATGAGACAATCGGAGGTACTCGTAGTCCCGATATCAGGGATAAACTAGCAAATCAGTGCAATTGGTTTGGTGATGATGAAAAGTGCGCCTGTTTTGATGATACCACTCTGATCTAATTACCTATACAAACACCTCCTTTAGAAACATACAGGATGTCTTCACGAGAAGGGGTGCTAGCCACATTTATGGACGAGATTTTTCGACAATTCATTTCAACTATTGAAAAACATCAGCCTAAAACATGAGCTTTTCGGTTATTCTGGGCAAAATTGCTTCAAGAAGCCATTGGGAGACAACCTATGATTTTGTACAGAAGAGGGTAATTGAGCTGGAAGCCAGGTTTCCGTAGGTAGAGAGGGATGAGACTCATAAACGCCATATACATGCAACTCGCGTGGAGAAACAAGTCTAATCTCGGACGACTGCATCGTTAATATATTTTTCTGGCATTTTCTTCAAACGTTTGGCTAACGTTGTCATTGGTAGTCCGAAAATTTTGTATTGGAACGTGCACTGCTTCCTCCGCTACATTGCAGCACCTCAGTTCTTGATGCACTGCCATCCTCTAAAATATCTGCATGCTATTCGAGTGTTTTCCGCCAATCTGAAAGGGACTTTCAGATTCTATTGACTAGTCGTTTGCGTGCAGCGACTGCAAATAATTCCTTTGGGAAGTGTGGTGGCCTCGAATATTCAGATCACCAAATATTTTGCAGATAATTTGGGGTCTGTCCAAAACAAAGGCAGTTCTACTGGTCAAATGCAGAGATCCTATTTCACCAGCCACCAGCTTTAAAACTATGTTAAATCTCTGAGATCCACTGGAACGGAACAAGCAAATAAGTCCTTCGCCGAACGTGAACTAATTACTTAAATTATGGTGGCCATTTTCATTGGGACTTCAGTAACACAACCAGAGATCAAAAATACTGAACTTCGTGTCACAACTGCCACTGAGAACTGTGGTCATTACAATAAAATTCACTGATCAAGACCATCAAGCGCACCACTTCATCATGTTCGATATTGGGTAGAGCCACAGGTTACCACCACTTCATACCTTTTTTACCATCGTTTTTGTAGTTGAACATGCAATGGCATGTGAGTTAGGTCCTCAGCATAGTTGCAGACAGGTTTACTGCCTTAATTTACTCAGAAGTCAATCTAGAAATAATTGCACAGAAAGCATCATGCAGATGGATATATGAGACCTCCATTCTCACCAACCGGCAAATTAATCTGCATACACTTTCACTGAATCCAACACGATTCCCTGCCCAATTACTTACCCACTCGTGGTCAGCCATATTATTCGCATTCGGTAGCTGGTGTGAGATGCTTTTTGTATAGTTACACGAAGTTCGGTTAACTTTGAAGCAACCTAGTTGACACCTCGTACTTTGTGAGCCGTATTTTAGCGAATCGCTTTAAACCTCTATAGACCCTTGAGTTCAGTAAATGAGGAACCAGCTGAACAAGCAACTCCGAAGAGGATAGAGGTTTTATCTAAACTCCTGTTTTGGACTCGTTTCACCCCTTGTAGAAATTTTATGTATGGGCGATGGCGAATTTGGTCCGTGTATCAATAAATTAACACGTTTAGTATTTTCAGCCCCCCGTTCGAACTATCAAAACAACGGCGATTTTTCTCGAAACGGCGCTATACAGTGGTGGCAGTAAAAAATACCTAATTGAACAAGGTATGCACTTTTTAACGTACGCTTGGAGTAGATCCCACCTCCGACCGTTCTACAGCAAACCCTCAAACGGTCTTTCTGTAAATTCTGCACCCCAAACATGGTATGGAGCCCAATCATAATAGTGCCATCTCTGAAGCCCTCTTCACAATGTGTTAAGGCTGCCAATAGGGCGACCAGTATTCTCTTTGCTATTAAAAGAATATTTGTCGATATCGATAGTGACCTATTTGGGAAAATATTCAGGACCTAGAATATGGAGTCCGGGCGTGCCGCTCGTAGTTGCAAAAAGACAACAAGTTACTGGAAGGGGTCCAAAAGAGGGCAGCGAAAATTGTTCAGGGCCTACAGTCCTTATCTTACGGATGCAGACTTGAGGCACTTACCCTTTTTTCTCTTGAGTCCAGGCAGATCCGAGGTGACCTCTTAGAGACATACCGGATCGTGAGGCATCGGGCCTGTGCCCTGCAGTTTGATGACATTTTCGCATTCACCACATCAACTAACCTTCGTGGGAATTCCCTCAAACTCCGAGGAACCATATCCCATCTGAATGTCCGCAGCCATTCGTTTTCGCAGAGACTAAACGGTGCCTGGAACTGACTGCCCGAGGAGGTCGTAATAGCGAACTCGACAGACACATCCCGACAAATACCGTCAGTTCCCGAAAAGTACGAGTTTTTAAACGAATTATGTGCTTACAAATTAATTCCAATGAGCAATCAATGGTACAAATAATATCGACTGAGTATGATTAATACGACGGAACCGGCTCAGAATCGGTAGTGAGATGCCTTTTCAGAGCATTTGCAAGGGAATTCAGCCTTATCAGCGTCTTCGTGAACGAAACTTATATGTGCGTTTAGAATATGCATATGTGTATTTGAAGGGTTACAGAAAATGCCCTTGATGAGGACCCCAAATCCATTGTTCAGTCCGGTATAATCTTCCTACCTGTATCTGCTGATCTACAGCCCCGTAGAAACCACATCCTCAAAGAACAACCGGGTGTCTCACAGAATCATCAGGTGAAGACGAGAAAGCTGCTAATCTCATATTCCCAGCTGATCTGCTTATTGCCTATTACCAAACTAGTGACACAGTTATAGTAGAAGATATACCGATTTTATTTGATTCTGGAGCAGATTGCTCTCCTATTCGATACCAAAAGTAAGCCTAAAAACGGCAAATGGCAACAAGCGGCATAAAGGAAGGATAACGCTTCGTTGACCCATAAGAGGACACAGTCTGCTGGATAAAGTTGAGAAAGCGGAAACCAAGGCAAACCCTGATGTGCTCCGGCCCTCAAAAATGTATTAACTCGGGACAGCATAAACCCAGATTCACCTTCCTTTTTTAAATCGAGGGAATATAAGCCCCAGCGCTGATTTTAATAATTGACACCTATAACTAATACTAACGTTATTACTAGTGCCATTATTAATAACAATCAACTAAATTTCTAGTCAGAAGTGTTAAAAAATAGTAGTGGCAGTAGTCGCAGTAATAGTAGTATGGCGGTTCGAGAGAACTGTTTCTATCGCAAGCTACCAAATACAGCTAAATACGATAACAGATGGCATGCTCGATTGAATGGTTATTGCGCCAGCTAAATTTCTAATGGTCACCCCCCCCCCCAGTCATCCAAATCATGAGGAAAGACGCTATCCTGCAGTTATGCGTTGAACATCGCAAGCCAGATAGCGTAGCAAGCCTGCAGTTAGCCTATATACCGCAAATGGTACCACGTTGTGACATAAAGTCATGGTAGGAGCTAGAGTTACTATTTAATATCATTTCTTTAACCCATAGGTTTATTCTTACTTATGGGTTATTATTATTTGCCATACAACCTACTGGGTGCCGACTTCCTACAGGCACACACAGACCGTATTATAGCATACTATTTACTGGTTTTATGAGGAATGATCATAAGACTTAGCAGTCTTATTGTAGGCCCATTACCCAGTGCAGCTCACTAAGTACCACATCCATATAACCACACACAAAAACAAGCCCAATAAAATTTGAGTTGTAGCAGGGCACCTAGTATTGAACTAGTGGACGGTTTATAGTGCACTTGCAATTAAAATGTATTATTATTGCTATTAGTGGGTATGGTTACTTATAATAGCAGTCTTAGCAGTATTACAGTGTAATATTGCTTTTATTAGGTACTAGCGCGGAAGCCCGGCTTCGCCTTGGCTTCCTTACCCATTGGTATTCTGTTATGAAGGAAAAAGGTAAGTGTCTTCTGCAACAAAACCTTTTGAAACAATGTATACGTACGAAGGATAAGCAAACAGTAATGAAGAACAGTATGGAAAGACGGAGAACTGCAATTTTGGCAACGGAGAGAGTGACGTACGGAACCATTAAGGGAAAACGTGGTAGACTTCAAACTGGAACAGTAAGGAGGACACACTTAAAAGTAATAATGGGAGGGACGGAGGCAGGGTAAAACAGCGAGGGAAGAACAAAAAAGAGCTGAAGTTTGAGTGACTGAGGACTTACAGAAGGGGCGGTCATAAGTGGGATATAAATAGGAACCGTAAGGAAGTGGAAGAGATAACCGTCAGACCAATGCTTCATGGTAAGCAACATTCTTCGAAATCTCGTTTGGTGCCCAGACGTATAAATTCCGTTTTGAACCAACTCGAGATATGGCAACGTAGAGTTGACCGTGGGAAAAGTACGATTCTTCAAGGTGAAGTTCAGCTACCTTGAAGGTTTGACCTTGGGACTTGTTGATGGACATTGCAAAGCAAACCTCCAGAGGAAACTGCAGACGCCGGAAACTGAAGGTGGTATCGGACGGGATGATGGGAATGCGAGGAATATAAACAAGATCTCCTTTCACACAACCGGTAATAATGGTGGCCTCTATCAATAGCTCATCAGACGCTGGACAGTCAGCCTAGTGCCATTGCATAGCCGTGGTGCGTCCAGGTTTCTCATTAGTTTAATCGGCGTGCCAACTTTCAGAATCAGTTTATGGAAAGGGACGCCAGGTATTTCCAAACTGTTCAAGAACTTAATTGGATAATTAACGCAATCTGTTGGTTCAACTGTTGTATCGTCGGATTTGTACAGTTTTTCCGCATCTGGCAGAAGGTGGGTCAGTCTCTCGTTAATGGCATTGACGAATTTGTTTGTGGAGGCCAGAATTTCACGTTCGCAGAGCCACTCAACGTCTGAGAAATTGGTTTTGAGGTTAGGGAACACTTTTTCTCTTAGTTCTTCGACACTGCTCACCAAATTATGAACAAAAGCACGGGGGGGTGTGTCCAGTTGCACCGGTTTCGATTTTACCTTCACCAATCTTCAAGATATTAGGGGAGAACTCGCCGGACTCATGGTCAGCGTTGAGGTGCACTCTCATGTGGGTCGTGAGTTCCAATGGGATTACTTTAGACCATAACGGTGAATACTTCAGGCAGGACTTAACCTGATCACCTCTGGCACCCCTTTGAATCATAGGTAGAGTTTGACGAAAATCGCCGGATAAAACCATTGTGATGCCACCAAACGGAGCGGTCTTTTCTGTGATATCATGCAGAGTTCTATCCAGGGCTTCTAGTGCAATCCTGTTTGCTATTGTGCACTCGTCCCAAATTATTGCTGAGCATTGCTTCAGAAATTCAGCTGAACCACTGCCTCTGCTTATTTGACATGTTGCGGTACCATCGTCGGCTAACCTAAGGGGAAGCTTGAAGGTTCTGTGAGCAGTTCTGCCGCCAGGAAGCAACGTCGCTGCAATATCAGCCGATGCAACAGCTAAAAAAATTTGCCGTCTTTGCGCAGTTCGGCAAGGAGCAACTTGAAGACGAAAGTTTCGCCAGTTCCACCAGGAGCATCCAAAAAGAAACTATGATTACCATTACTGCGACCGTGGGCACTGTCAAGAATAGTAATGAATGCGTGCAGTTGGTCGATCAGTAGCCTTGGTTTGTTCAGAGAAACGTATGCTGCCAGCTCGGTAAGATTGTAGCAAAGCTCACGCTGTAGTTCAGTGGGGAGCTGATTTCCAACGCTCCTGTCAAGCGGAGGGAATCCGTATACATGAATTTGCTCATTACCCATACCAGCCAAGATGCCCTCAATGGAAATTAGGGCCATGTTGAAAATGGCAGAATTAAATTCGGTGTGAACACCGCCATTTTGCAACTGCAGCTGATACCGGTAGTCTTCAGACATATCATTGCTGAACTTTAACTGCAGGCCGCAAGGGCAGGCCAACTCACAACTCCTAATCAACAAAGCAAGGAGGCGACGTAGTTGGTTTGGAGTGTTAGTAATAACAGCCTCAGCAATGGTATTCTCCCAATGCTTGTCATTTTCAAGTAAACCACGTACCATACAGGCTTCTCTGTAAGTTGAACACAAAGAAACATCCGCCGTTCGAAGATCTTCAAAAGATGTTGGACCCTTAACCTCGTGAAGAAGCATTCGTAGGAAGTAACACTTTCGTTAAGATGGATGAATAATGTAAATCTGACCCAGTTTAAAATCGCATTTGATTCTGAATGTCCTTCAATCGCCATTCCTTTCTTTCGCCTGGCCCACGTGTGCTGTTTCCAAGTGTAGTAGGAGGGGACATCAACATTAAAAAGCGTCCGAGCAACTTTACACAGTTGCAAATATCCACGTTGATGCGGGCGTACGGCGCAATCCAACGGTTATCGATTCCCACACGTCCGTGTCACCTTGCATTGACAACAGCTGTGAACCCACCAATCTCAGGCCGCCTTCGTCTGTAGTCATCTGCATCAGTCTGAGTTGTGGCAATTAACCGCTTGGGATACTTTTTGGTGCAAGGGCTGCTTGGGTTCAGCTCACCACATGGACCATGCACTATCTGCGTTTTTACTGTTTCAAGCAGAACAGGGTCAGCCGCCAGGTCGGCCAACTCTGCACATACGAATTCTGTCAACATTAGCAGAACGCAATTTTTCCTGCAGCCAGCCTAAAAATGTGTGCGTAAGCTAGTCCTATCTTTTGCCACTCGACAGTGTACATGTGGCACCGAAACGCACCGAAAATTTTAAATATAGTGATGAGTTTCATCATGCTTTTCAATTTCGGCTGAAATACACGCGCCGACAAATCATGGCGATCCTTGGTCATTTGACCGGAGAACAATTCAGCAGCAATTTCAGGCCAAGATGGGTTGCATGGGGTGCATGTAATAAATAGATCTGGGCGTTCAAAACGCCTGAAGTAAACTAAAGCATCTTGATTTTTCTCGTGCATATAGCGAGGTGACCCAGTGTGGCTTGAGGGTAAGATGAGAAGTTGACCGCGGGCAATATTACCCCCCTCATTAAGGACATTGTCTCTTAGGTAGACGTAATTGTCCGCATGAAGCTCTTTCTGCGAACGTTTTTTTTGTTTTTAGCGGTCATTTAGATAGAAGCAAAAACAGATTTGATCAGTATGGTTGAGTTCAGCAAACTACATGGGAATGTTCTCAGAAAAGGTTAAATTTGTTTTTTGTTTGACTCTTGTATTATTTATTTGGTGTTACGTCTCTTGACGCAAGCCGCAAAACACACCGTCACTTTAAATTCAAGTCGTGGACACTTAAGTGTGCAATAGCCGGAGGCAGCGGATTTAGCCCTTGCTTCAGTGTTTGCTGCGGCTGTTGGAGCACGCGGTGCCCATCGTCGAAATCGACGGGGAAACTGTCGTGAGGTCAAGTGATTTTCGGCTAGGCTGGCTTCCTTCCAAAGAATGAAAACAGTCAGGCGATAGAACAGTAGAAAAACACACACGCGCATGCCATTCGCGCGCGCGCGTACCTACAGAGTGAGCGTGGTACGGACAAACGCGCGTAGAAGGCGCCGACGCCGTTTCAATCTGACCTGTGAATCTTAACGCCGGCCAAACAAAAAACGGAATAGGTACCGCACAAAGCTACAAGATCTCTTTTAGTAAGTATACAGATACAGATGATTACTAGTGCTGTCAGTCTTAGCCTTGGTATATGATTTCCATCAGTAGTATTTTGTTCTTCGCAATCTTAGCTAATTAGTAATATTGTAGTTGCCATAGCAGCCACTTGGAACCCAAGACTAACCGCTGACGCATGACTCATCTAGCCTGCCTGTGTGCCCACCGCCTCTTGGGGCTAGCTGCTAACAGTCATTGGCCCACACTGTCATTGGCCCACGCTGTCATCGGCCCAGGCTTTCATTGGCCCACGCTATTATAGACATCAGTAGCCCCATTGGCTCCCGGGACAAAGCATTCGCCAGCAATTAATGAAGCTCTATTCACTCCGGAGCCAACCCGAACAGGGAACGGACGCACTACTCCGCGAGTCAACATTCTCTCTATCTAACTCTCCGTTCCATTGTGTACACAATAAACTCTTCCTTCTACTCTCGCCTTCCCAAGAATTCTCCTATCGCCTAAGGAACCGGGCCTCGAAGATTGTAGGTGTTAGGGTTAACCGTCTTAGCCTTAACACCTATAATATCACTGCTGTTATTATCAGTGAGCATGTCGGGATATTCATTATAATAATCGAAATGTCGTATGGGAGGGGGAATGATAAAAAGGGGGTGCAGTGTAGGCACATTAGTTATGGCAGTAGTATCCTAGACCTCGTAGTCCATACTTAGTAAGACCTGCCACAGCCTGGTGGATAAAGCTGAGGGGGCAGAAACCAAGAGAAGGTATGTTATGCTCCGGGCTTCAAACATGTATTTACTCGAAATAGCATAATCCGAGATTCACCATCCTTGTTGAGATTGAGGAGATACGAACCCAGCGCAACTTTAATCAGCGCCACTTGTGACTAATAGTAGCGTTGGTAACACCACGAGTACTACTGTTACCCAGCTACACTGCTAGTAAGTAGTAGAAGAAATAGTATTTACAGTATTAGCTGAAGATGAGTGAGGTAGTACCGGAACAAAAGTCTACTCTCAATTGGAACTAAGTCAGTCGGTGTTTAGGCATGCATTGTAGAAAGTGGCTTACGCCTGATTCTGTTCGGTCATCTGGACTCTGTCTTTTCATCGGTTCAAGTGGGTTGAGAACTCAGACTGACGTAAACAGATGCGTGTCTACTTTATTTAAATCTCGTCTCTGACTACATTCATCCACTCTGCTCCTGAGCACGTGGTGGACTTAATCGAAATCGGTGGTTGAACTGTCAATGCAAGGTAACCATTGTATTGTATTCAATGTGAAGTTGTAGACATTTAACATAATTTACCTTCGAGTAAGTACAACGACTGTGATTAATGCGACCTATTAGTAATAAATTGTACTGTGAGGGTCGCCTTTTGTTAAATATAATGTTATCAAATCTTCTTTTAAAATAAACAGGGGTTTCGGTGGTAACCGTCCCGCCTGAAAAGCAACTCCAAAGTCGTACCCATATCAGTATCAGTTTATTAAGGTAAAGAAAGGCGAATGCCTTTGAATTCCCTATTTGTGACAAGATTATGGCGGAAAAAAAACGACTCGATCGCTGGAACAATACGTTTATTCGCCTGACGTTTCGACATCTATCGCAAATTTATCATCAGAGACATAAGCGGAAAACGGTAGCAGAAATGGGCAATACATGCACAGGAATTTACAGTATTTATAGGCTACAGTCCTTACTGCAAACATACAGCGACAATTAACGTTAATTGCCTTCATGCGCGTGGATAGTTTGTTGGACGGCATGCAGGCTCTGTCATATTGAAATTTCATCGCGCAGGGTGGACTCGGGCGTGATGATTGCTCGGTAATCTGGCCCTCAGGTGTTGGCGTAGGATGCAGTGGTGGCCTGTCCGTTCCCCAAGTGGTGACTTGCTTTGGCAAACTTAAGTCTCAGCACCGAATGTCGATTGGGCAAATTGCTGCGCTTGTTTATGGATTGGGGGTCCGTGAACCATGGCTCAAGTAATTCTCGGCTCAGCCGATTTTCACCTCTTGCGCGAAGTTTGGCCTCATTAAATTTGAATGTGTGGCCGGGTCTCGTCGAATGAGCCGCAACTTGAGAATTGGCATCATTTCGCCGCAATGCTGCCGCGTGTTCGGTAATTCGCGTCTTGAGAAGTCTGCCAGTTTCTCCGACATAGTTGCTTTGCCCGCACCTGAACCAGATCCTGTAGACGACCCCAGATGTTTCTTGCCGTGGCAGTGGGTCTTTCGGCTTCATTATCTGACGCCTTATGGTTGCTTCCGGCCTGTGCGCGACTCCAAATCAAAGTGTGCGAGAAGGCGGACGACAGCCTCCGAGACGTCTTTGACGTAAGGGATCGCTCACCAAATTTTGGGGTTGGTGCGCTTTTGTTGGCCATCTCGTTTGCGCAAGCATCGGTTGATGAAGTTGCGCGGGTAGCCGTTTTCTCTGAACACCCATCAAAGATATTTTACTTCGACAAAGTTGTCCTCTGGTTCGCTACAGTGCGCCTCAACACGCCGATAGAGAATCCTTTAACAACTGCATTTGTGGCTGAGTGGGTGGTTGCTGTTGTAATTCAGTATTTGCATCGTGTTTGTCGCTTTCCTGAATACTCTAGTTTTTAGGCCACCACAAACATTGCGACAGACGAGAACAGATTTTGGTCTCTTCTTCCTCCATCGTAAACTGAATTTCCGGGAAGAAGCTGTTGAGGCGTTCCTTGAACGTGAGCTCCTGATCCTTTTCGATGACGACGAGGGTTTCATCCATATACAGCACCCAGAATTTCGTTCTGTGGTGTTGGACGACCTGCGACTCCAGCCATTGCAGGACCGCCTCGGCTGATTCCAAAAATCGGTGAACCCATTGGTGTCCTCTTCACCTGCTTGTAGATTGTTCCGTCAAACCTGAAGTACGTCTTAAGACAGAACTTCATGGGGCTGTAGGATTTGGGTATGTCCAAGGCGATTCTCCGTCCCATCGTATTTGTTTCGTAGGAGTTCTTCGACGGTCTCGACTGCCAGACCCCGAGGGATAGAAGTAAAAAGGGACGCGGCATCGAATAAAACCATGATATCGCTTGGCAGGAGACGTACCCCTTTAAGTCTCTCCAAGAATTGTGTTGACAAGCGAAGCGTGGTCTCCTACTCATGTCTCTGATGATGAATCCGCGACGGATTTCGAAACGTCAGGCGAATATACGTATTGTCCCAGCGATCGAGTCTTCTTTTTCTCACATGCCAACCATTCTTTACGAAGGTTGCTACGCCTCCAACTCTTCGGTAGTATCTGTTTTTGCGGAACAGTTGAAAGCCAGGTATGTCAAGCTCTCGATTATCAACCATGTTTCTGTTATCAAAGTTACATCTGGAAGGAGGTCGGATACGTTGATCCTCAGTTCGTCTATTCTTGAAATTAAGATTTGTGCAGTTGTATAAATAAATGTCAGCTTTGAGTTCTTGTGTGATTCGTTTTTAACCCCGACACAGTCTACTGGAGTAGCTGCGTGGTCATTCGAATCGGTTTAGTCCAGGAGGGAGCAGAATGTCATTCGACTATCTGGTCCCTGTAAATCACTAGATTCTGTTCTCCTTTGATTCGTCGTTTCCTCAATTCTAGAAATAATTTTCGGCATTTCATCCTTTAGACAGGAAAGTAATCTGTCTGAAAATGTACACCCTTTCGGGAGTGCTTCAATCGAAATCGCCTGGACACTGTAAGTTTTGTTTCGGTGTCGCCATTTAGGACTATTTCAACTGGTCACGACCTAGTCTGCTGAGTTATGTTTAGACGACTTCCAAGGCGGAAGATCTCTCGGTAAAAGCTTTCCTTAAAAGGTTGCAACAGTTTGTTTAGGAGCTCTTGGAATAACCCTAGGTCAGCACCTTTTCTTTCCATGGAGGTGTCAGCAGAGGACTCGGGTAGTCGCTGGATTATGATGCAGTTGCCCTTGTCAGGGACACTTCTATAAAGTGCGGATTTGTTATCGTCCTCCGACAATTTGGAATCGTCAGACGGGGCTGGTAAAATGGGAATGTCTGCTGGGGCATCCGGAATAGTTACACTCTGTGGGTGGTAAGCGATGCCTTTGTTCGGAGAGCGCTGAGTGGAATTTCAACCTTCCGAAGTGTGGGTTTCCTCAACTCGAGCTGCGATTTCCTTTTACTCCGGCATTTGCTCATTGAGTGGGCCCGACCGCTTCCCTTTCGAGACAAGGTGACCTTTTCGTGTGGTACTTGGTGGCGTCCTGTTCTTAGTCTTTGGTTCTTCGTAGTGCGCGACCAGACTTCTTTTTATGGGTATCTTAGACACCACTTGCTTGTTTTCTGGGGACGCGTTAAGCATAATACCCTTGTTCTACTACATGTTACCCTTTGCGTAGTATCCTGCGTAGTACCTGTGTATGAACTCTTTCCTGTTTTTGACTTCTAGTTCCAGTTAGTTTAACTTGATGGCTATCGTTCTGCATCCGGAACACGACTTGTCTAAATGCGTAGGTTGTGATAAATTTATGACACTTTACAAACGCCTCTCCAATCGTGACGCGATGGTGCAGTAGGGTACGCGTTCGTTTGGGACCCGAGTGGTACTGTGTTTGAGCCCCGGAAGCGCATACTTTTCGTGTTCAGAGGTGGAGCATAACATTTTGCAAAGCTTTTCTCAATCAGCAAAAATAGACTTCCCTATCAAGACTCGTGCCTTAAGTCTGAGGGAAATATACTAGAACAAGATTCTTTCGGTAAAACAGACTTTATAAGTCGGATAGGATCGCCGTATTGTGAAACTCAGGTTTCTTTTGGAATTCCAAATGCATAAACTTAGATGAGTACTTTCAGACGAGACTACAGCGAATTTCCATGCTATGAAGATTGACTCAGCCTTTGTGGAAGTTCAACCTACAATGCTCGATGGTGGAATGGAATTCTCAGTCTAGTAAGCAGCATAAACGACGATTGTCAAAATTCGAAGGGTCTGAGACTTTGTAGCACCTAGCTAAGACCGGTTGAAGATGACTGAGGAGGGTGATTTTGGACAGTCCAAATATACGCTTAATATCAACAGGCTGTGAGAACGTCCAGTAGTCCTCAATCAAGAAACAAGTTAATTTCCTCAGTGGGCAAAAATTGAGGTCACACAGAAGGGTTCGTTGGGATCCACACGAATTCCATAATCAAAATGCATGGCCAACGGTCGCTTAAATGCATGCACGCGTCCACGCTATTTCGTTTTCTTATCGCGTTTTGTTAAATATAATAAGGTTAAACCCTGACGGCTGCGATCTTTCAGGCCCGGTCCTTGGGAGATGAGAGCAGTCTTGGGAAGGCCAGAGCGTTCGGAAGGGTATATTCTGTAAATAATAAATGGAATAATAGGCAATAGGAAATTGACCGCCAGACGACCGCGCAACTACAAGCCAGCGGACGGCGTCTGAAGTGATGTCTGCTCGGCAGTTGTCATATTAGGTCCTGTCTGTGCTTGGCTGTTACAGAGACCGGAAAAAGCAAGCGTTCAAAACGTACACTTTTAATTGAGCTAGTCACGACAAGCGTTCACAAGTTGTGGAGCTAGGCACTACAAGTGCTCCCCTCCTAGACCGTAGTTCGTTGATGAAAAAGATCGAACGAAGGAAAAATAGTTAAATGTAGTAAAGGAGGTACGTACCAAGGTAGAGTTGCAAGCAGCGTAGGCGGCTGTGGCTGGCGTGAATGAGTCGTGTCAGTGTCCGTTGGTGGTAGGAAACGTCATCTCAACTACGTAAGCCACTGAGTTTGTGTGTTGATGGGAGGAAAAGTCTCGACTATGCGTGCATCGGCATGTTGATAGGAGATTGGTCATCTCGATTACCTGTGAGGGAGGAGGAACGGATATGGTTGGCAGTAGAAGTAGGATCAGGGTTTGGAAAGGAGGTCTGGTTGCTGGTACTCATAGCGGCAACTGCGCTGCGGGATGGGGAAGGAACTATAGCCTGGGGTCGACGGGCTGTGAGTGATTGAGAGTCTCCATCTTGCATCATGACAGGGTGTTGGTAATGAAATGCTCCATTTCGCGGCCAACTATGATGACACCGATAATCCCAGGCCGAGCAACTCAGTCAGCAAATTTATTATAAAGGCCTTTAAATAATCTAATATTGGTGGTATACTGAGAGGTAACATCGGGTTGGCGGGCCTCTCGGGTGAGTACTTGTCAGAAGAAGTGGAAGGGGCATAAGTAAGAGGTTTGTGGTCAGTATAGATACAAAACCCTCCGCCCTCAATAAAATTACGGAAATGTTTAATGGCTGAATAAATGGCAAGCAGTTCCCTATCAAAAGTGCTATAGCGAGTTTGTGGTGGTTTCAATTTAGCCGAGTAGAAAGCTAAGGGCTGGATGCTCGTGGGCGTCTGTTGCTGAAGAGCGGCACCTATGGCGCAACTGGAGGCATCGGCGACAATGGAGAACGAAGCATCGGGTATAAGTTGAACGAGGACAGTGGTATCCACAAGAACCTTTCTGACA
Source organism: Ligula intestinalis (assembly GCA_036362985.1). Lineage (NCBI taxonomy): Eukaryota > Metazoa > Platyhelminthes > Cestoda > Diphyllobothriidea > Diphyllobothriidae > Ligula > Ligula intestinalis. Next base: position 15,348,599 of record JAYGXS010000005.1, on the reverse strand, counting down.
CGACTACGGATGTCAGGAAAAGAAAACTCGCGCTTTCTCATGCGTAAAAGGTTGGTAAGTAGTAACATCAAATGAGCGCAATGAGGGATGAAACGTCGATATAAATTGATAAGGCCTATAAAACGACGCAGTTGTTGAAAAGAAGTGGGAGTATGAAACACGCCAATGGCTGAAACTTTGGCATATATGGGATGACAACAAAAATACCGGACTGATGTCCTAGAAAAAGCAGCAACGGTACACAAAAAATTCATTTAGCAGCATTAATATAAACACCAAATTGGCTCAATCACTCAAAAATGCGGCGTAGATGATGTAGATGTTCGTGCTTACTGGAATTTGCTACCAGTACATAATCGACCCAGAAAAAACGTAGTGTAAGTCGCGGAGGACTTCAGTGATGAAACGCTGAAATTTTTTTAGCAGAGTTGCGTAGTCCAGAGGGCATCCTGGCAAACTCAAACAGACCAACCGGTGAAGCAATTCCGTTTTCGGAATGTCCCCTGCAGTACCGGGTATCTTATGGAAAGCTTTGATCAAGTCAACACTGAAAAACACTGTTGCTCCTGCTAGGCTACATGAAAAATCATGGAGCTTTGGAAGTGGATATCTTTCAGGCACAGTGCAGGTGTCGAATCACCGATAATCCCCACATGGGAGTGAGTCAACGGGAGACTTTTACACACCATATGTAGAGGAGCAGCCCATGGGCTAGTGGAATGTCTACCTATGTTTAGCTCCATCATGTGGCTGAATTCACCCTTGACGATAGGTAACTTGTCGGCGGCTAAACGATGAGGATGACTAAAAGCGGGTTGTTGATAAGTTGAAATATAATGTACGAAAGAATGCTTAAAAGTTTGGTTAGATTGCGAGGGTCATGTGATAGAGGAACATACCGAAAGTAAAAGATAAAAGGGAGTACACGACGGGATTATTGAAATGCGTGGATTACGGGATGAAAGGGTACGGGTAAAGCATTTGCAATATAAAGATTTATTGGGGTTAACTAGTTTATGGGACTTGATGTCAACGAGAAGACCGAAAATGGTAGAAAATTAGCACCGATAATGGCAGTATGAACGCCAGCGATAGTAAATATCCAAAAAATGAACGTGATAGACCCAAATCTAGAGTTAGTGATCGTTGACCAAAGGTTTTGATAGGAGTGCTATAAGTTTCTTGAAGAATTGGGTGACTTAAGATCAGTGATATTGGGTTGGATTATACTTATGTCGGTTCCGGTGTCCACGAGGAAATTACGGCAGGAGCTCCTGTGATAAATGTCGAGGATGGACCGCCCAAGTTCGTCGCCTTTACTGGTTGGCGGGGGAGTTCTTCAGAGGAATTTGTTTTGCATGTACATGGTGGTGGGTGTGAAAACTATAATTTTGATGGTGCCAACAGAAACCATCAGTCTTAGTTTGGCGTGGAGTGAGAGACCTCGGGCGTCCAGTTATCGAATGACTACGTTTGTAGACACGAGTGGCTCGAAGCTGGGCAGTTTCAAGAGGGAGGGCATCAAAGCTTGTTACGACGTCTTCGAAAATAGGTGGCGCGCTGTCATGACTAGCCCCTACCACAGGGATGAGAACGGGTGAATGCGGGCGTCGGCGCCTCTTACGTAATCGGTCAAAAGGTCACAAACTGGGGTTAGCTGAGGTCACATTTGACAGCAGATTAGATACAGCTCTCTCAATATGCATGAAGATTCGAGGTCCAGATATCATATCGTTTTCACCATCCCCCAAAGAAGAAAAAGAAGAAAGTACGAGGACATGGACCGCTTTATTTTGAGACTGACCTTTCGGACACTCTCGGTTCCATCATCAAAGTAACTGGGTGACTGTTCCTGTTCGGCGGGACTGTTGCAGCCTTGCCGCATGCCTGTTATTATATCCGCGCTCGACGCACGCGCTTCGAACTGCCTGATCGATATTGATTGGCCGTGATATTGATCGCTGGTGAGCTCGTGTGACCTCTGCTCAATTTTCGGCTGTCGCAAGTCAGCGTACTGGCTGACGTGCTCATTGTCGACTGACAAGTGTTCCTGCCCGTCTGAGTTGATCTCAACCTCGTGGGCGCGGCGGTGATGTGATTCCTGGCCGGCTTCCCCCCTTTTTACCTCCAAAGCTGGTTCTATTCCACACTCGAGTTTATTTTGCTTTCCTGTTGGCTCTCTTATTTTTAAAAATGAATACGCGAGATGAATTTTGTCAAGCGAAGAGGCGGAGAAAATGGCGCGGTCAACGGTTAAATGAAATTGGAAGGCACAATGTAAAAGTCGTGGGTCACCAAGGGATATGCAGTAGTCTACCCAAGAACCCAAGAAAGGAATATCCCAACTGTAACGAACTAGTAAAGTCGTTTGCATATTAAAGCACTTGCTTATTCCACGTCTTATTTCAAGTTGTGCCAAGACAATTTTAAAAGCTTTTTTAAACGAAGTAAAACAAACAGATGTTAAATGTCACTGCAATTGGTGTTGGTGATACTCAGCACAAAACTTCGTCCTGCCTCACAAGGTGACCGTCAGCTGCGTGCGATCTTGTATTCGGTCTCCTGGACTCTGTCTTGGTAGGGCACGCAGGTAGGTGAAGCAGATAGAGAGAACCCAGTAGGTTTAACGAGTGTCTTATACCATTCTCAACAGAACCTCTACAGCCGTAGGGCACACAGTTGAACGCCTTTTTTTACCAAAACCTTGATTTGGATGGCAGTAATGAGTACCTTTGTGATAAAGATGTTTTATAGATCATTTTTGGGAGAGGGCCGTTAAGCTTTCCCATTGTTTGGTCAGCCAGTTGATTGACAGTATACGGTTGTACCCAAAGCCAAAACTTAAAATTATCCGTTTCAGATTTCTGGCGTGTAATAATCCTACAGTATGTATTTACTTTATGGCATGTCTACGATCCAATTCTCCTAAACCAGCACTTCTCTTTCTCTAATATGTTGCACGCCGAAGCGGGCCACTTGGAACCTTAAATGGCCAAAACTACTGACGTCCTAGCTACTGTTTGACATATGAAGTTTAAAAGTGAGTAAGATCGCCCGACGGTTCCTACCATGCCAAGTTGGCTAGAAAGTTTCAGGTTGCCTACTAGCTACCAAGGCAATTGTCACACCAGCATTCTTACATTGCCGAAAGATAACTGTTCCACTTTATTTGATTTCATGAACCCACGTGTCTTCTTGATGTTTGAGATAATATCAATGGGGCCTGAGCAAACAAGTTAACAGTAGACGTCCATGTTTAACCCGACTTACACCGCAAGAATGTGACTTTTAGCTATTAGTTAATGGTCCTTCAAATCCCAACAACTACCATCTCATGATACTGAATTATTTTATAGTGAGACAGGCCTGGGCAGCATCTACTACACCCACTCCTTCGCGGCCTACCTTGCTGCAATAACAGAACATTGCTCAAGCGGCTGGCGATAACTGCGATGACTGAAACGTCTAACCACCTACCCACTATGCGCGCAATCCACACGAAAATGTCCAACGTTACATGCAGCAAGCTCATCTTAGGGCTGTTGCGATCTCGCATAGGGTGAAAGACGGCTTTAAAAAACCCACTGGGGCGGGCAGTTAAATGCATTCTGCGTTTATGCGAAACACGTATTGGTTCTGTGGTGGACGTGTCAGGTTTCGACGTCCGGCCTAACTAACGAAGCTCCTAGCGAGTATTATCCCAAAATAATAAGGACGTAACACACAAAAAGTGTTAAGAGGGATAAAATTGATGGAATGAGCACAACCGTAATAATTGTCGGCAAGTCCAGCTGCGTAGGTGTAATAATGTGTCGATGTCCGCGGGTTTAGCGAAGCCGTCTAGTCATCAGCCAATCAGGAAAGTGTGGGGGCATTGACGTCAGAGTTCGCAAGGAATCGATTTGCTTCGGCGTACGCGCGGTGAGAGCTGGGGCGCGAAAGTGCAAGAGCGGGCAGAAGTAGGAAGGTGAATCAGCGCTGGACGCGCGAGTAGACAACGGTTAGGCAGAATGAGGAGGGGTGAATGCGTGCAGCACTACCAAATTCAGGCTGCCACAGTACCCCCCTCGAAGACCAAAAGGCGGCGTAAAACGACGCTGGAGGACATGCTAAAGTCCAGAAGTAATGTGAGACGAATTGGTCAGGGAAGTGAACGTGATGTCCACTGCGGGTAATGTAAGCGGGAGGAACAGTTGGGGCGGGTTGAGTGGTTGTTACGGTTGTGGAGGGTAACGTAGTAACTGAGTGTTCAGAAACTGAAGGGAGAGGTAGGATACGGGATGATGGGATTGCGGGAATGGAAGGGGAAGGAGAAGGAGCACGGGGTGGAGGAGCGTGAGGTAGGGAATCAGCACAATTTTGTCTTCGTGGCAAGTCCGGTGGCTCTTTTGTGACAGCAGCCTTGACCCGATCGATGCTGACCACGTCCTCCTTGTCTCCACGAAGGATTTGGCAGGTCTTCTCATTACGGGAGAGAACACGGAACGGTCCTCCGTAGGGACGCTCCAGATGTTTGCGCACCCAGTCGCAGCGTACGAACACGTGTGTGCAGTGGGCCAGGCCTTTCTCGACATAAGGCTCGGTCGCTGGAGTACGAGGCTGGACCGGGGAAAAGGAGCGCATAAATTGTCGGAGACGATGCACAAAGTTGGCAGGTGTCTCTTTGGGACCACGTGGAGTCGGATTGACCATAGCGCCGGCGAAACGGAGAGTTGTTCCAAACACCAGCTCGGCCGCGCTGCAATCCAGATCCGACTTTTTGTGCCGAGCGGATTCCGAGAAGGACAAGCGGCAAGTTGTCTGACCAGTTCCCTAGATCTTCTGCAGCTCGCAGGGCAGCCTTGAGTTGTCGATGAAATCTTTCCACCATACCATTAGAAGCGGGATTGTAGGCTGTCGTCCGGATACGAGTGCAACCAAGGAATTTAACAAGGGTGTTGAAAAGGTCAAACTCGAAATGGGCACCGCGGTCAGAGGTAATGGTAGATGGCACACCAAAAGTTGCGACCCAGCGACTGACAAAGGCCTTGACGATGGTTTCTGCCTGCACGTTCGGCAAAGGGATGGCGTCAGCCCAACGGGTGTAGCGGTCGACGCAGGTAAAAAGATGGGTATAGCCATTGGATGGAGGCAACGGGCCTACGACATCAAGATGAACATGGCTGAATCAAGCGTCGGGGCTGGGGAAAGTGCCGGGTGAAGACTTATTGTGACGATGAATCTCGCTCCGCTGGCAACTCGGGCAGGAACGGACCCAAGCTTTAACGTCCTTATTCATGCCAGGCCAGACGAACCTTTACGCGAGAAGCTTTTTGAGGCTCGAATCCCAGGGTGGGATAGTCCATGAAGAGTTTGGAACACAGTTCGACGCATCAAGGGCGGCAAAAAGGGGTGATGAAAAGGAGTCGACACATCACAAAGAATGGTTCCAGTTCCGGTGGTGAGAGGAACGTCCACAAGCTGGAGACCAGTGACAGCTTCGTCGTCGGGACAGCCAACTCGTTTTTGCTCTACCGCCATAGCACTAAGGTCGATTCTCTGTGAGAATTGAAGGGCAGATAGGGAAGGTCGAGAAAGAAGGTCAGCCATCTCATGCTTCGTGCCATCAATGTGGCGGATGTCGTTGGTGAATTGAGAAATGTAGTCTAGGTGATAAATCTCTCTGGGGTTGTACTTATCGGAGTGGGACCGAAGAGCGAAGGTAAGCGGCTTGTGGTCCGTGAAGATGGTGAAGTCCCGACCCTCATGGTAGTGTCGGAAATGTTTCACTGCCAAGTAGATGGCGAGGAGTTCACGGCCAAAGGTGCTATAGCGTGTCTCAGAGGGCAAGAGTTTTTTGAGAAGAAGGCCAAGGGTTGAGTCGAACGAGGCAGGTGTTATTGCAGGACTGCACCCACGGCTACGGTCGAAGCGTCTATCATCAATGACAGCTGAGCCTCGGGAGCGGGATGCGTTAGCAGGGTGGCGTCGGCAAGGGCAGTCTTGATTCTTTCGAAAGCAGCCAATACTTCTCCCGTAAGTGCAAGAGGACCTTTGGGAGCAGACAGCAGATTGGTGAGGGGTAGAATGAGGTCGGCACAGTTCGGGAGGAACCGACAGTAAATGTTGACCATCCCAATAAAACGTTGCAACTGACGCTTTGAATTTGGTGGAGGAAAATCGTGAATGGCCTCAAACTTAGATGGGAGGGGACGCAAACCTTCAGAGCTGACAAGGTGGCCAAGAAATTCAAGTGACGGCACACCAAACACGCACTTTGAGTGATTGATTATAACACCAAACTTCTCGACTCTGTCGAAGATCTGGGTTAAATGGTTCACATGTTCTTCAGCAGTCTGACTAGCCACCGAGAGGTCATCGATGTAGGCATAGACAAATGGCAAGCCTCGTAAAACATGGTCATTGAACCTCTGAAACGTTTGGACAGCATTGCGTAAGCCAAAGAGCATGCAGATGAACTCGAAAAGGCCGAATGGAGTGGTAACGGCAGTCTTTGGTATGTCCTCAGGTGCCACCGGAATTTGATGGAAGGCGCGTACCAGGTCTATCTTCGAGAAAACCGTTTTGCCGAAGAGAGCTCCAGCAAAATCCTGAAGATGGGGCACGGGATACCGATCGGGAACCGTGGCATTATTGAGCGCACGATAGTCGCCACAGGGTCTCCAGTTGCGGGATGTGGTCTTGGGCACTATGTGAAGAGGGGAAGCCCAGGGACTCTCAAACGGTCGGATAATGCCCAGTTACAGCATGTGTTCGAATTCCGCCTTCGCGGCCTGCAAACGGGCCGGAGCAAGTCATCGAGGCCGAGCAAACATGGGAGGGCCTGATGTGCGGATGTGGTCAACGACATCATGCTGAACATCACCAGATCGAAACTGGGAGTTAATAATATAAGGGGAACTTGCGAAGTAAGTCCCGGAAAGGACAAGCAATATCTGTATCTAGGACAGATAAATTGCAAGAGTTCGTAAATGGAGATAGGCCGTGAATAGAAAGACCGGTGAGGCGGTCAACAAGAGGAGAACGGCGACAGTCAACCAAAAGGTCAAATTCGGCAAGAAAATCTGACTCAAGGATGGCGTAGGGAACATCGTCGAAGACGAAAATCCAGGAAAATGATCTTCGAAGTCCAGTGTCTAGGGTGAGGGACCGGCTGCCAAAAGTTGGGATGGGGGAACAGTTTGCAGCCTGAAGGTGAAGACCAAGACTGGGAGATTTACGGTCAGCTGGACTTGGGGGGATGACCGATAACTGAGCTCCGGTGTCTACCAGGAAACGTCTGCGAGTGACGCTGTCACAAACATAGAAGGTGCGACCAGAGCCAGGAGAGCCAGGGAAAACGGCCGCGTCTATTCTCTGGCTGACGAGTTTCCCGATTTAGGCTTGAAGGAACAGGGAGAAGGACATTTGTGAGCTTTTGGCCCATAATTTGTGTGGTACCAGCACACCTCATCTGTTCTTGGACGCGAGCGATAGCGACTACGGCTGGATGAGCGACGATCGGCAAAACGGGAAAGTTGGAGTTTAAGAGAGGCCAGCTCGGTCGCCAAGGCTGAAACCTGCTGCAAAAGCTGCTCGTTCAATGACGAAGAGGATGCAGAAATTGGGGCAATGCAGGGCAGCTGGAAGCGTTGCACTTCAATCATCCTGTCCGCCATTTCCGCCAGCTTCGAGATGGTTAGATCATCGGAACCAGACGCCAGGATCGTTTGGACATCGGCAGGGAGACGTTCTAAAAACATCGCCTTAAACAACTTCTCATCCATCTGGCGGTCCCCAAGTAGGAATTGCATGCGGCGAAGAAGTTCAGAGGGCTTCCTATCGCCAAGAGTTTCTGCTTTCATCAGCTGGTGGTAGCGCTGATGGTCGGACACAGAATTGATGCGGAGAAGTTCCTCTTTTAGTGTCGTGTATGGCGTATCGGTTGGAGGTTTGGACAAAAGTGACTGAACTTGCGCAATAACACTAGGCGGAAGAACCTCCACGAGTTTGGGTTATTTATCCAGCTCCTTTTTAATATTTGCGGAATAAAAGGCAGATTCTATGCGGATAAAGTAAAGTTCTGGTGCATTCTCCCAAAAAGCAGGGAGAGTGACGTGAACGGACTGAAGAGAGGGAGCGTTCTCATCAGATTGTTGAGAAGAGCTGGGCATGATGAGACGAAGGAATCAAAAGTGTTCTAAAGTCGGTGTCACCAATGTCAGGTTTCGACATCCAGCCTAACTAACAAAGCTCCTAGCGAGTATTATCCCAAATACTCGAAGGAATGAGCACAACCGTAATAACTGTCGGCAAGTCCAGCTGCGTAGGTGTAATAATGTGTCGATGTCCGCGGGCTTAGCGAAGTTGTCTAGTCATCAGCCAATCAGGAAAGTGTGGGGGCATTGACGTCAGAGTTCGCAAGGAATCGATTAGCTTCGGCGTACGCGCGGTGAGAGCTGGGGCGCGAAAGTGCAAGAGCGGGCAGAGGTAAGAAGGTGAATCAGCGCTGGACGCGCGAGTAGACAACAGTTAGGCAGAATGAGGAGGGGTGAATGCGCGCAGCACTACCAAATTCAGGCTGCCACAGTACCCCCCTCCACCGCCTCGGCTCGAGCCGGACACGACGCCGCAGTACTCTCTCACGGTCCTGATGGTCATACTCAACGCCAGGCCGAGTCAACCACCATTCTACTCTCTATTCTTCTACTTATTCTGTACAGAATATAACCTTCTCCTACTCTGTTTCTCCAAGACTTCTCTATCATCTTCTAAGGAACCGGGTCTGGAAGATCGCAGCCGTTAGGGTTAAACCTTAGTAGCCTTAACTCCTTTGCGATAATGGTGACTGCCCGACGTGATCTGAACTCTCAACTTGTGATCTGGCTGAGCTCAATCATCATCAGACCTCTTTCATCTTCAATTGAATTTTTCCTGTGTCATCTTATATGACCGCGAAATGGAGAATTTCATCACCGACACCTTCTCGTGAAGCATGATGGAGACTCACAATCGCTCACAGCCCGTCCACCGCAGGCCATGGTTCCTTCCCTATCCCGAAGAGCTTTTCCCGCTTTGAGTGTCCATAACCTCACCTTCTTTCCAAACTCTGATTCTTCTTCTACTGCCAACGGTATCCCTCCTCCCTCAACTCAACGCAACTAACACTGACACGGCATACGGATTTGCCGTCGAAGTTCAACGCAGCCAACATGGCTCATTCACACATAGTCGAGATGCCCAATCTCCTACACGACTCACGCATGACAGCACGGAAACTCATGCGAGTCACAACCGTCACAACAACCTGGCTTTCATAAGCTAGCAACACCAACTCTTCAAACTGTACCGTTAATACGTACATACTTCTTCATCTTTTACTAATGTCCCCTCGTTTGTTTTCCTTTTCTTTCTCTACGGTTGGCATCGATCCTGCCTTCGGCGTCCAGTACCGCTGCCTTCTGTCTTGCCGGGGGGTACTGTGGGAGACTGCCGCTATTGATTCATGCTTCCTGCCTTTGTTCGCCACTAACTTGGCAACCACTGTCAGTTCGCTCACTTCTTCTCGCCACAGCAAGCCTTGCACAAGCGCCAGCCAATTGGTGACCGCCTATCCACCTGGTCGGCTGTAGCTTCACACTAAGCCGCTCAGCAAGCAAGGCGGACTCACTCGGCCTTCAGCCTCGGCTCGCGACGGACGCGACGCTGCAGTGCTATCTCACGGTGCTGTGGGTCGAATTCAACGCCAGGCTCTGCTTCTCCAAGACGTCTCTATCATCTCCTAAGAAACCGGGCCGGGAAGATCGCATTTGTTAGGGTTAAACCGTAGCAGCCTTAACTCTTTTGCGATAGACGTCCCCTTTGTGTTCCAAGGCCTAATGCCCCCAAGTCACGAGCATTTGTGTCAATGCTCCTTTACACTGGTGCCCCCGTACCTCGAGGTTTGAGCCCGCAGCTACTTCTGGCTAACCGATAACAGCTGCGTCTGCGTCCCCTGTCCTTCGGCGTTGTGACGGCCGAAACACGGCGGCCCCCACAGTTAACCTCAGCTTAACCAGACACACGTGTGCATTCATGCGCGTCC
>JAYGXS010000005.1:15304711-15324846 GCA_036362985.1 Ligula intestinalis | reverse complement strand
TTCTCGTGTGGAGCCGAAAGCACAGAATACAACTATGGTTCCAGAGAATAACAATAAGTATTAACTGAAAAATGTTCTCCCAGGTGCGTTATTTACTGTTTGTACAAGTTTATAAAAATTACAGTTTTATGCATCGGGTGGTGACTCTTTGCTAGTTCTAATGATACAGTTTTCTCAAGAAATCTAGAAATGTAAGGTTCTGGTTTTTTCCTACACGTAAATTGCCTCACTGGGTGCTATGACCCGCGCCTGGTAATCCTAATTAGCATGAAATGTGAGCTTGCCCGACCGTTGTACCCAAAGTCAACACGAGAGAGGAGGAGAAGGCAATCGACCACGACCAGAAGTGTATTTCAGCAAAGCAGGTCATTTTCACACAAAAGCTGTGTAATGTGCATATTTTTTAATTTTTCTTTTTTATGGGTATATTTCTCACTCACCTTGTTACCAATAGGGAACTCTAAGTCGTTCAGCTACCTTTGCTTAATAAAAATGAACTGAAAAAAAAACTGAAAAGAAAGTTTTCTAACTCGGTGGATATGTTAGGTCCGCACTAAGCCGTTGCGCTGGCGAGTCGAGGAAGATCAAGCAAGGTAAGTCCCTTTAATTTTTTGCAGCATGGGCCTCTATAAGCGAGCCCCCTCCCTCGGAAACTGCAACAAACCGATTGTATGTCACTTAAACTTTCTCAACAATCACATAAATTCAGCTGTCACCACTGTCTCACTCTCTCCGGCACGAATCTAGGCAGTCAAAACTAGTCTTGGCTTCGCCAATGGCTACTGCTGCCTGAGACAGCAAGGTAGAATTCTATGCACGAAAAATCTCTAATTTTAGTGCTTTCTGTGTTTTCCAAACACGGAATTTCTATCTGATAATTATAATGTTCTAAGCACAAGCAATACTTTGACGCCAATACATTTACATGGGAATGGGTTACAAGTTAAAACGTGTGATCAATAATGCTCCTCTTTTTGTACAATTGACTCGTGGGAATAAGAGCGTGACTGCTAAAAGACGGCTAGTTATCGGCGGTGGGGGTTTGCTGGAGTCCTTCCGGGGGGATTCAGAAGTTATCGAAAGCATGTGTGTGGTCACCAAATGCTCTGCTGAATTCTTTGATGAAAATCCTTGGAAATAGTTCGAATTGTGTCATATTCCCAGAGTGCGGAGCGTGAATGTGAGTTATTTTTCACTGGCGCTCTGTGCACGTTCAAGTCATCTTGGGAGCTACTATCGGGTGGAATTACTACCCGTTCTGCATTAATTGATCAGTGGGGAAAGCGCAGAGGATATTCCTCTTCAACTAGAGGCCCTTTCACCCTGTGCTCGAACGATCCGCTTCGAAACTTCCAGGCTTCACCAGGTGAACTTTTATTAACCTTAAATGTGCCAACAGGCGGCAACGGCCCTCAATGGGACTGATGCATCTTTTGAAGCACACCTTGGTAGATAAGACGCACATAGTACACTTTATATCAGAAATAGGAAATTCGCTCAACAAGATAAGCAGGTGCTGTGCCTGGGACGCGTGCTACTGGTCCCTCAGATACGTTCATATTCTCATACGTAGGAGTTATTATTGTCAGGTCGTGTCATGTAGATTACTCCTACAACGCACCATACCACTTTTTTTCAAATCACGGGTGTAGTGGTAAGACATCATGTGGAGTAGACGCGTTTACAAAGGCCTGGCAGGCTTCACGAGGGCTAGAGTAAGAGTATAGGTGTGTGATGACGATAGAGTTGCCAATGAGAGCGAATATACTAGTCCTAGGAAGTAATGGATAAGGAATAGGTGTGATCTCTGGGACAATAATTTTATTCACCTGATGTTTCGAAATCCTTCGCAGATACATCGTCATTGAAATACGGCCTTACGGTTGCCTTCGACTTATGTGGGACTCCAACTCCACTACGCGCCTGCCTGCCTGCCATCAAGCAATTAGCGTACAAGCGGGCAACTAACCTCGATAGGGAGGAGCCATCAATTTTCGTAAGTATGCAGTAGCTAACGATTGTATCCCACAAATATTGCGACTCCCTGTGTATGAATTACCCATTTCTGCTAGTGCTTGATGTTGGATCCCCGCCAAATTTCAAAACGTCGGAAGAATGCAATTCTTGTCCCAGCTATCACAACTACTTCTTATCACGATAGAGGTTAATACTTTTCGTGCTAAGGAGCACAGAAACGGCGCAAAGACACAGCTTCTGGCGAAGCGACGGTGCCATTACGCATCGTGAAGCAGGCATGTTGACACAGACAGCCAATAAGCGCGCGCTACAGTATTGAGTACCTGTGCGGCGGATCGAATATTCAATATTTTCCCGCGCATGAACTGACCAATTAACGATCACCTCACTACAAGCCGGAGGTTTTTGGAACGCTTGCCACGATTGAGCATGTGACAGGCCGGAATATTCCAGGAAGCTCGGGACACCAAATAAATAAGACGAATTTGGATAAGAGGAAAAATCGGCGTTGGCAGGCCGTTAATACTTTTTGTTTTCCGAACCGGCTCTCCTTCTGTGCCACCTACAGTGGGGTCAGTTGAAGCTTAGGAAGAGCGTTGAATCTAACGTTATATTTACATGATTACTCCTAGACCTGCTTACACCGTACGGTAAGCGCAAACATGCCCCTCTCCTCCCTCCTCCAGAAAGCATGGCTTTACCCTCAAATCCAAGACATAATACTAACTCAAACTCGAGTCCAAAATTTAGCCGTAACCCTGGCAGCAACACTTCACATTGAAATGCCTCCCTATGATAGGGCAACTGGGTTTACTATGTTTTCCTGGAACATCTTAAAGACCCGTTTGATCAAAGCATTTCCTACTATTGAGACCTTAAGGTCTGAATCGGATTATAAGCGTTCCGCCGAGCTTCAGAAGCTATGCACCGTACAGCTCTTCAACCCCTGTAGGTTTTAGCTGTAGTTAAGAAAATAAAAGTCTCTCGGACAAACAAGCCCAAAACAGTTCTGTACTAATCCACCCCCAAACTCTGTCGTTTCCTCCTGACAGGAGGTTGCCTGATCGTGACCTCTGCCACCACCCATACGCGGCTTGCCTGATTCGGGAAGCCAATAGATGGGTGTACGCCTACTTCTGTTTGAATAAATACCTGCTCTAAAGCGACATAGAATAGCAGGTGACGGGGCACTGATAAACTTCGTTTCGATGAGGGGCTTATGACTCATCTGCTAGATCCAATCTGTGGACTATCTGCGCCGGCGCGTGATCGCTTCCAGTCCTAGCTGGAAGTCAGTGCTATGGTCGGCTCTATAAAGCTAGAATAAGCCTGAAACAGACTGTATTACTCTACCTGCACTTTCGGCCGCCCCTCCTTTTTGAAAGTATAATTTGGCCGAGTTCGACCTCGAAATTGGCTGCCTGTTTGTGACCCCTGCCACCCATAGGGATTTCGCCTGAATCTGGAAGCTAACGGAACGGTGTGCGCCAGCTCCTGAATGAATGAATAATTACTCAATCTGCAGTGACAGAGAATGACAGACGGCGACGCACTGATGATTAAGTGCTTATGACCTATCCGGTGGTATACCACATGCACCGTATATATGCATGTATGCTTGGATTCCCGGTCCCAGTATCCCCCAAACGGGCCAAGTAGAAGATGTGCTGGACCAACGCGGGAAATACGTAGGGATATGAAATCCACGGTGAACACCTTACACAGGGTGGCATGGTATCACGTGCAGGCTTACGCTGCGCCAGACAGCCATCCGAGTCTTATCCCTACCTGATCAGGACACGAGGCCATAATACTGTGTGTGGTACTTGCGCTCGGCATCACCTCCGGTCTTCTTTCCTTTGTCATGACACGGGCGGATGAGTGAAGAGTACGATAGATGCATCGCAAGCCCACTACCACGTAAAACTTATCCAAACGCAAGGCACTACGTCTACACTACCATGCTGTGGAGTATACGATGGACCACGTCAGATACGACGGTTGAACTTTCGTTTCCGGTACCAACTGAAGGTTAAAATCATGGCTGGCTAAATGAAGATAGATAAGCCCTAAACACTTCTGTAGCAAGCTACCCACTTTTCTACCAGTTGTAAGTACCCTCCGTAGTGGGTTTACAGTGTTGAATAGGTACCATGCAAATGCGCACTTATAAACTCTTTCGTCTTAAAAAATTGTCGAAGAGAAAAATACAGTCTTTTGAAGCCAAACAGCCGTCGGCAAGAGTCATGGGCCGATAGCAAAAAACAGGCATTATCCAATATGCACTTGCCCTTTTTGCTTTAAAGACTTATTTTTACATTAATAGCCTGTATGGGGGCTTCTGGCAAACGTGTTTGCACTCACGCGGCGTTTGATAGCCGTATGGTGGATAACTACAGAAATAGCACGAGATTTACCCCTCCCCCTCCATCAATTCAATAGGCTCAAGGACGGCACACTAATTAATGCATGTGTCAGGGTCCGTGCGACGCCAGATTAACGAAACTGGACAGCGTGTAAGGAAATTTAATGGTCGTAAAAATATCCTTCATAGCAAGATGACGGCTGGATTAGGAGTGGGGTCCGGGCCCAACCTAAAATATAAAAAGACCAAATTGAGGGCACTGCAAATTCGCAGTAGAAGAAGCGAGATGAATTCGAGTTAGGCAAGGTCGAAATCGTGGTTCACGGTCGATAACAAAGGGCAAGACAATGGGATTTTAACAGGGTAGACGTGATGTGACGTTTTTGATTCATTTTCGATTACACCATCAGATGCACGTAATTCATACACAAGCCGTGCGAATATTTATAGAAGGCAGTTGCTGCACTACCACATACCTACGACAAGTAACGGCTCCATCTCAATCGAGGATGGGTGCCCTTGGGTGTGATAACTACTGAATGGCCCGTATTCGACTTGTTAATCGCGGAAGATGTTAGATGTCAGCGCGATGACTATCCGGCCAAAGAAATAAGGTACTCGAGGGAAATGCATATGAACACTGTTTCCGATTCCAGTGTCGGTGAGGCATGTAGACGAGTAATCACCACGCCAGCATCTAACATGGGGAAATACTCGGATGCCGATCATGCGATTATCGCACTCAAGGGCAACCACTCTCAATTAAGATTGAGGCGTTAGTTATCACGATACGAAGGTTCCTGCAGCTGCCTTACTTGAACTTGTGGACCTTTGCCTAGAAAATAATTTTCATTTGATCAGCAATACTACCAATAATTAAAAGGAGCTCCAATGGGGTCACCAATATCTGGATTCTTTGCCAAAATAACAATGCAGAAGCTGGAATCTACAACCCTTCCGTCGATTAACCCTAAGTTGTGGGTACGATATGTAGACGAAACATTTGGCGTCTTTAAAAAAGACCAACTCGAAGATTTCCACAACACGATCAACTTTACCATTCCGGGCATTCTATTCAGTCCGAGAAGGAGGTTAACAAAAAAACTCCCATTCCTGGATGTTCTCGTGCAGCAAATACTGACGGAACATTACAAACGTCCGTGTACTGCAAAGACACGCACGAGGAAGTTATTCTTAACTATGAGAGCAACAACCCCATCTCTCCCTAAAGGAGAGCCGTCAACAGTCTGCCACGCCGCGCGAAGATACAAAGAAACCTGCCGAGTCGAGCTGAATTATATTTTTGATATTTTCGCCCGCAATGATTACCCAAAAGACTTTGTACAGCGATAAATAAAACAACAACCCAACAAAAAGGAGCCAGATAGTTTCAGTGAGGCACCCAAAACAAATAAATGGCGAATCCTTCCCTGCATGAATAATGTGTCTGAATTCGTCGAGAGGCACTTGCGGAAACACCAAATAAAAGTGACACGCAAACCGATGGCTACTGTACGCACTCAGCTAGTACACCCTAAGGACAGGGTTGGCTACCTCAATAAGAACGAAGTTATCCACAAAATGCCATGCAAAGCTTGTGATAATGTATATTGTGGCCAAACAGGAATATCCGTTTGCACACGCATCCACAAGCACAAATCGGCCGTGAAGAGACGTGACAAGTTGTCCGAAGTGGCTATGCATTGCCTTGACACAGGACCCACCTTTGCATGGGACAAAACACGCATCTTTAGAGTTTGCCCCTCCAAAAAAGGCCGAGAATTTCTTGAAGCCATGCACTTCGATGATTGATGCACCGACCGACGAATCGAGTTGGATGAAGTGTACAAACATTTCAAGGAAAGATGGAGGAGACTACAGCCGACCACTAAGGACCAACGTGAACCGCAATTAGCGTCCACACCGGATGACCCCGGACCGACGCAAATTACAATTGCAAATTAGCCATTACGCTATCGCGGCTGCTAATTTTGTCAACCATGAAGTGATGCAAATTGCAGCTGCTAATTAGCGCCCACAATAGACGGCTATATAACTGTACCAGCACTTTTGAAATATTAATTGCTTGTTGCACAGATTCTCAAGTCTGACGAGGACCTGGGGATCCCGTGTCAAAATTTACTCAATAAAGTTTTCTCATTTTCCCAAAGAACGCCTTTCCTTGAAATAACCTTAACCTCTATCCTCTCAGTTATACGCAGTTACGCGGAGATTTGATTCAAACTTTCCGTCTCATGCTTGGCTTGACTGCGCGCTCCTGTGTGAAGACTTTTTCCAACTTGCCACAAGAACTAATTTCCGAGGGCATCCTTTCAAAATGCACGTGTCTCAAGTAAGATTGGATTTGAGGGAGTATTTTTCTCAAACCGGGTCGTGGAGCAGCAGAATAACCTACTCAAGGCGATTGTCCAAATCTGTGCAGACACCCAAACATCGACTCCATATCCATATGCGGAAGCACAACGTGAACTATGTAACTAATTGACCTTAAAACACTACTGGATGATAGGAAACTATCTACATTCAGCTGACCGTAATTTTTAAACTGTTTCTAATTCTCTTTAAAGGCGTAAGCCCATAATTTTCCTTAAATACACCGACTAACTGACACTCGAAATCGTTTTTCAAAGGGTCCGATAACTAGTCTTTAAGCCGTGCATTACACATATTAAACCTGCAATTCGGCCAGAAACCATTTATTTAACAGGTAGTTAAGGCGCGACCCCGCGCTGTTTTGGTCTGTTTGCAGTTAGCCTTGGCGGAGGATCTGCGTCTTCAGATTTGCCAAAACGGCCGCTACCTAAAAGTCCCGAAAACGGTTTCGCAGCTGCAGTTCATTCATCACCTCTTACGCCTGGCGAATTCGGAAAACTGTCTGACGGCCGGCAAGTGATGCTGGCTATAATTAGCCGCTGCAAGAGCATTGGAGAAGGGCGCTGGGACGAAGTACTACAGTTCTGCCGTCGATTTTAATTATGTCCACCTAATGCTCAATAACAGGGTTGTGTAGGGACGCTGATTTGCACGTAAATTAGTTTTAAGTGTTGGTAGACTTGCGCGGCATCTAGCGCGTTCTCTTTCCTCATCAAATTGTGTCCGGGATCAAAACACAGTATTCAGGAAGACTGAGGTGGGATCGGCCGCAGATAGCTGACGCGAACCAAGCCGCCCCTACGCGTGCCACCATGCCTTCTCATGTTGGGCATTTGTTGTCGGCGTGCGCAACCGGAATAACACCTACCGTACCCTGGTTTGGCTCCCCGAGTTGGCCGTTTTTAGGGGCGACGAACTGCAGCCATAGGAAATCGGCGAAACACGTGTCCGCAGGTGAAAGTATGATGACACGATCCCTGTATAATGGACAGTTCAATAAATGCAACTACGGTCTGGAGATTCAAGTCTGCCTTCTCTGGTTTATCATCACTGGTAGGTCACTCCGTTTGGATTACAGCAGTGAAGGGAGTATAGTTGAATTATACTGCATGACCCGCAGTTATGCTTTCCAGATCTACAGTCCCGAGTGTCGCGTGGAAGAAAAAAACAACAGCACCCTAATTGACTTTGTAACTTACCATAATAACAGCATAGATACTTGCTAAAAGGCCTAGACACGTGTTTCGCCGGTATTCTGCCGCTGCTTGACACAGCTGCAAGGAGTCCGGCTCATCAGTGGGTCCCCCAGCTTTCCCTATCTGCTTTTTGGTTGATATACCGGTCTTGAAAGTTCAGCTTTTTAATCTCCTGAGAAATTCATTTCTGTTCGCGGTATATATCGGTATATTTAAGGTCTATAGGCGTAGACCAAAATTTTAAGTGTATATTTGTGTTGAAACCCGTCAACCTGCTGCCATCAAACAGTGTTTAGTATAAATTGACTTTGTAACTTACCATACTAAAAGCTGAACTTTCAAAAGAAGTATATCAACCAGAAAGCAGACAAGGAAAGCTGGGGGACCCACTGATGAGCCGGACCCATCGCAGTTGTGTCAAGCAGCGGCAGAATACCAGCGAAACACGCGCCTGGGCCTTTTAGCAAGTACCTAGGCTGTTAGTATGGTAAGTTATAAAGTCAATTTATGCTACTAAAGACTGTTTGATGGCAGCAGGTATATTTCACAGGGGTTGTCGGGTTTCAACACAAATATACACTTACAGTTTCGGTCTTCGCCTACAGACCTTAAATATACTGATAAATACCGTGATTAGAAATTAATTTCTCAATACATTAAAAAGCTGAGCACCCTAATTGTTCGTTCTCTTGAGCTGAAGAAAGAACAAAGACAGGAAGCAAAAAGGGAATAAACGTACCTGTGTGCTTATTATGTATCGAATGCCTCCAGGTTGCAGCGGAAGTTGTTCCAAGAGGACCTGAAAAGTGGTAAATTACTAGAAATTAAAGAATAATGGACTTCAACAAAAAACGAGACGCACCAGCATGTCCTGCCATAATAAGGAGAAGCAACCGATATCATAGTAACCACTTATATGCCTTCCCATTGGCGTCATGAGATATTGGGCCGGTAAGGGCTAGATTTATTTCTAGCAGGGTTGTGGGATATGCCAAGATCTCCATACTTATATGACTACGAAGTAGGAAGAGTTTAGAATCCTCGTTCCTAATGAATAGTTACTCTGGCAAAGAAAAGCCATGCAAAGCGGTTTCATCCCGAGCGAGTAGCAAGAGCATGCCTCAGTTCAAGATTTAGGCGTATGCCATAGAGTCAGCAAACTCGCTAAATGTGCTTTAGTTTCATCGTCTAGTGTCCCGCTCCTTTAAGGGTTTCCGAGATTTTCAATGGTGGTTCAACCGTCGTTTCCGACAATGTCCACTGTGTGCTGCTTACTTGGCATGCTATTCGCTCGAGAAGTGAGATGCAACAGTTGAAAAAACGCATGACTGTTTTAATGTTTGTCTTTTACAGGAATTATGTCACGTCTAATCTCTAGTTGGCTTTAAAAGAGACAATTCGACTGTCATTTCCGAAGATGATCATCGTCTGTCCCTCGACGTGTTTTGGATAGAGACGGTGGCCTGCGCATTAAAGTATACTTGAACTGCATCTACCAGACTCTCTATCCCCTCAAACTCCTAGGCCCGGTGTCATGAGAGTCTAGAAAACCGGAGACGGGCGAGGGTGCATGTGGTTTGCGCGATGGGAACCTACACCTAGGCATGCCACCAAGCCCCATATATGTGGTATTTATTGGTGTGAATCCTTATTAACGCTTGCATTGCCCTGATTTACTCCAGTGCATCTGCCGGGTCCCTTGTTTCTGAGGACACAAGATAACAGTTCAATTACAGGAAACCAAGCCAACTAATGTCAGTGTTATAACCCAATACTCACCAAGGGGTCTGTGATTGAAAGCTCAAAGGATTCCAGCAGCAGTCAACTTATGGGTCAACTAGCTAACTAGTCCGATGGCGTGATTATAACAAAACGCAACTTCTTGTAGCAATGAGCAGCAAACCGCTTTCAGAGGCAACATTGACTTTCGGAACGTCACAAGGCGCGCATAAAATGGTCGGGCTGGTAAGACAAGCTTAATTTGTTGTCTTCTGGACATCTCGGTTTCGTGAAAGGATAGTTACTACGGTGGACATCCTCATGCACCCCTCAGGCACACTTCAATATAGCACCGGATGGTGATGGTTGGTCTATACTGTATGGCGGACACCGATCCATAATACTTGTGACTGTATTGCACGAACGGTGCTGGGGATAGCGTCTGCACGTAATGCTGTTGTGTAATTCGAGAGGGTTACCTTCATAACTAGACCTTGCTGACGGTCATTCCACCAATTACAATACATGGACGTACTGAGTAACCCTCAAGCTAGATTGCCAGACAGGTCCATGCTGTGTAGAATTCCTGTCGGGCATTCTAGAAGTTAGTTAATACGCCTAACGTCTTACGGTCCCCAAATTTGTCCAACTTCATAGTCTACCTGCTAGACGCATGAAGCAATCTACCATATACGCGTACCACCCACATGCTTCGGTGTAGCCCACTAATCTACAGATACCGGACCTCGTTAAGCGTATCCACACCGAAACTGTCGAGCAAGCCATCAGCAGCTATAATCCCAATAGAGTCCTCAAAGCTCCTCCGCCGGTCTCCGACGTCATGGCCAGAGAACGTAGGGCTAACCTGTCCAGAAACGCCAGAACCAGACTATCCCAGCTGCGTTCCAGCTTCTCCACGCTGTTGAATTCATTCAAATGCCGTCTCACCTCATGCTTCGACAACGTCACAGACAATTGTCCTGACTGCCTTCTGCCTTCCCACACAACATGCCACCTCTTCGACTGCCCGACCAACCCTACCGATCTCACGCCTGAGGACCTATGGCCTCACCCAGACAAAGTCGCCGAATTCCTACATCTTTCCTAAAAAAATTATACCTTCCTCTTTATTATTTATTCCTTCATCTCTATCCCTTCACCTTTCTTAAAAATTTTATACCATGTATTGCTGGCAAACAAGGTTAAGGGAGTAACCTAGTACAACAACAACAACCGATCAGGTTCTACTGAAAGACAGAACTGAGGCTTTCTAGCGATATATGGTGAAAAGCAAAGGAGAAAAATCCGACAAATAAGTGCTCACCTTGTCTTCCTTGGTGGATAGCTGTACAGGTGGGTACTGCAATCCTCTAACTTCCAGCCTGTCACCGACCACGGTTGTGGTGGTGGTGGTGGTGGGAGTAGAAGCTCCGTTGAGGTGCTGTTCTAGGCGCCTTTGTTTCGCGACCCTCACTTCGTCTCCATCGTTCTCTGGCCTCTGTTCACCAAAACGAGCGGCGAGGAGGGCAAGCACCCAGGCGACGTCGTTTTCGAGGACCAGGAGAAAGGCATTTGGACCTGCATCGAAGGTGTAGGCTAACTGCAAGGAAGAATAACAGTATTCAAGTTTGCAAAAGAGTAACGGGATAGGAAACAGAGAACATGTTAGCGTTCACCTGAACGAGTTTTTTTTTCGATGACACAGCATACTAGCTGACCGAAGAGCTGTCACAAACGTAGCTGCATTAGTACTCTTTTCCAAAGAGTTGACACCCAATGCAGCACGCCAGAGGACAGAAAAACTGAACGAGAATACCTCCATGACCTCCTCCAGGCTAACAGATAACCGAACCCTTTTATCAACCAAAGCAGGCGCCAAGTGAAGAGACGGCGGCCAAAGGAACAACAACCTGATGTCTCGAGGGTCACTCTCCAGATGAAAGGAGTCTCTGAATCAGTCTTCCGATTGTCACAGCCCGCTTGAATAGGCGTGGCCCATCAACCATAGGCGACAATACACCGCCATGTGATGCAATCAAAGGACAGACAGCCCCCCACTGAAACCTGCGCAGTTGTCTACAAGGCACGTTGCAACGATGGAGACTGCAGTTACGTTGAAGAGACAGGACGAGAATTGCAGACACGCCTACACGAACACAAACTGGCGGCTCAGAGACTAGGCCCAAACAAGCAGCTTGCAACACATATTGAAGAGACTGATCTCAGTTTCGATATTCAAGGAGCTGTTATAACGATGCCCAGGCCGAGATATTGCCGCCCAATGACGTCCTGTGTGAGTCCCCAAAGAGAGAATACGACAAGAAGGATGCAACGGCAGAAGTCCTTTAGTGTTCAAGATACAACAAATTTAGGGAACCAACGTGTGTAACGATGTCCATTGAGCCAATCAGATTTCCCTCTCAAATGGTGGCCAGTCCCGTTGGTTGTTTGGCTCAATGGATGACAGGGTTTAAAATCTGAATTATCGATCGTTTTGACGGCTTTTGTACATTCGCCCGTGTAGGCCGATCGATAGCCTGCTTGGGTTGTGGCCATGGCCTGCAAGCTACTGCTTGCTAAGGCTGTTCGTTAGGCAGTCCTAACAGGAGCGACCATCGTAGACTGAGGCACCTAAAAATCGGAAACACTGACGCTGGAGGCATGGTACTCAGATGCCAACGTCATCAGGCACCTCGATCTTTCCGCGATCTACAAAATCCAACACTATTACGTGTGTAAAGGCCAGGACAAGGTCACATCGAACTTAAGAAATGCAAGCCAAGAAGGCCCCGCGACAAATCCACCGGAAGAGGAATCAGTATTACTAGCATCCTCCCCCGTGGAGACGAAGCGCAACACCAACTACCATCAACCGATGCCAAAATCCGCACGAGGGGCAAGGCAGCGAAAAAGAAAAAAGATCAGCTCACGAATGACAGGTTCAGCCACAACTTCAAATTGCTGATTGACAGTGACAGTTTACGTTTTGACAAAGGAGGGCCGTCTCAAAACGCTACCTAGTAGTATCAGTAGTGGTAGTAGTAGTATTAGTAGTAGTAGTAGTAGTAGTAGTAGTAGCAGTAATTATTCAACACGGACTAAGGACCTACCACTGTGCGACCGCAGTGCTGGTTGACTAGCTTTATAAAACGCATAACAGCAAAGCTGGTCTCGTTGAGGAAGATGGCCGGCGGCCAGGAGTCGAGACAGGCGGCATGCAGTGCGTTGCTCTCCCGCATTGTCAGTTCGGCCAGGGCCGGGAAATCGCGACGATGAACAGCCTCGATAAAGAGGGGTAGACGCTTCGCGACCGCGACCTTCCTTGTCTCGCGGAAAAGGAGACTGGTCTGCATGGTGGTACGCATAGCTACCGTTGATCCAACCATCTTTTTGCCGGCATTAATCTGATCGAATGGACAAGAAGCGAAAGCTTTATAAACGGGCTTTATAAACAGACGAAAATAAGGTAGTATGCAATGCTAAATCCTGCCGAACGCCTCGAGATTTTTTCATAATGGGGAAAACTCAAAGTAATCAAATCTATCAAAGCTCCTAATAATTAAGTCAGCCTAGTAGTCATTCTGGTGGATTGCTTAGGAAATCCTGCTCGGGCAGTCAGCTTGCTGTTCCGTATTGGTGGATTCCATACGAGCGGTAAAGTTGGGCGGGTATTATCGACCCAAGTGTTATTAAATTCATGGCACGAGGTGGAGCGTTTGTAGCTTCCGGTAAAGGCCTTCTCTAATACGCGGGTTCAAATCCTGCCTAACGCCATGAGATTTTCACAAGTAGGTCAACTCAAATCGAAATCAAAAAAAGTTTGTTTTTGTCATAAGTATGTGTGTGTGGGGGGGGGTATGGGGTGTCCAGCTGGGGGTTGAACGCGAAGGTCGTGGCAGATCGAATCATCTTCCTCGCGTAGGTGGTGGCTACGCCTAGCTTCCCTGGCTGGCATCCAGCTCTCACTTGTGGCTCCCCGTAGCCAGGCTGTGCCTGGCGGCCACCCCCCGGCTCCCCGCCTCAATCAGCGGGCCAAACCAAGTGAGGGTCTCCGGTGTGTGTGTCCCCACGCCCGGTATGCCCCTGGGTTGCAGTGGTAAGTACCTTAGCAGACGCAGCTGGTGGAAGGAAGTTTTTATCTTTATACCGTTCCCTTATCCGTCCATCTGTATTTTATTGTTTATTTTCCTTTACCCTTTATTACCCACTTGCTATCACTAGTTGCTTTATCGTTACTACCATTATTACAACCATCCGCGATCAGTGCTTACATCACTAGCTTAACCATTTCAGCACTCTCGAAATGTTGCTGTATCTGTGTAATCTACTCGATATCCGGTAGTCTTAACATTGCATCCCTTGCTCTTTATGCTTATGTATGCCTGATTCCACATCTATTTTTCCTTACTATTTTCTGTCCAATTGATATTTGCTATCTGTTACTCTAATGACTATCTCTCCCATGTTGTCTCCTCTGTCATACCTACACTACTCCGTTTAGTTACTCTTAGTCACCTTCACTGTAACGATGTTTACCCATATAGTCGTTCCACCGTCATGATTAGCATTCTTAGTCCTAGCAGAGCTTGCATCCTTAGTAACATCAGTGACGACAATACCCGAAGCAGATACTTTAACAGCAATCAGATGTCATAGCACTAGAATGCGTAGCAGCATAAATAGAGAGACTGTCGCGTTCACCGCTACTGCTACTAAGGCAGGTACTGCTGCTCCCTCCCCCTACTCCCCAAATACCGTCCCCCCACGGTCTAAAAAGTCCTGTGGCGGCGCGACAGCAAAGTTGTAGGCGGCTCGTAACCAAGTGGTCGTTCAACATCAAATCAATAGTGGCCCATGGTGTTGTTCGGCAGCAGTTACTTGTGACAGGCAGTCCTATTTAGGAGTAGCGCTGCCGCCCCTCGCGAGAGGGTTGATGGTCCTATAAAAGATGGTTCCAAACACGCTGGGTCACGACATCTGCCAGCTGACCGTGGCTGTCAGACTGCATACACGCGGTTGAAACACCACAAACGCAAATCAAAACTTCTCTCTTCCCCACCCTCCCTCTAACCCGTTTCCTTCCCGCAGGACAGCTCCCAGAGCTCACAGGACGACAGCTCAGGGAAGTCCTATCACCTTCGGCGCTTGGAATGTTCGTTCCCTTTTAGATAACCCGAGGAGCATCCGACCAGAACGGAGAACAGCGCTCATCGCCCGGGAGCTGGCGCGCTTCAAGGTGGACATCGCCGCACTCAGTGAAACCCGCTTCTCCGGTGAAGGTTCCATAGAAGAGGTGGGTGCCGGCTACACCTTCTTCTATGTGGGCCGTCCGACGGCAGAGCGACGCGAGGCCGGCGTCGCCTTTGCCATCAGGAAGGACATCGTAGGACGACTACCCGGTACGCCGCAGGGTATCAACGAACGCCTGATGAGTCTCCGCCTGCCTCTCTGGGGTGGAAAATTCGCCACTATCGTTAGTTTCTATGCTCCTCCGATGACCAGCTCTGACGAGACAAAGAACAAGTTCTACGAGGATCTGCATGCCCTCCTGGCCTCTGTGCCGAAGGCGGACAAGTTGATAGTCCTTGGTGACTTCAATGCCCGCGTCGGCACAGACCACGCCGCCTGGAGAGGAGTGCTCGGACCCCACGGCCTCCGAGGACTCAACGACAATGGCCTCCTCCTCCTTCGCACCTGCGCTGTGCACCGTCTCATACTGACCAACACCTACTTCAGCCAACCGCTGCAGCACAAGGCGACCTGGATGCACCCCAGGTCTCGTCAATGGCACCTTCTGGATTATGTCCTCGTGCGGCGACGCGACCAGCAGGACGTGCTGGTCACAAAGGCAATGCCGGGTGCCGATGGTGATACCGATCATCGTCTCATCATCTCCAAGATGCGGATCCGTCTTCAAACACGCAGGAGAGCTCAAGGTAAGCGACCCCCAGGTAAGTTGAATACTGATCTGTTAAGCTTGCCTGCCAACCGCTTCCGTTTCAGCAACGAGCTGACTCATCAGCTCGATAACCTCCCAATCGCAGAAGAGAACACCTCCGTGGAGACCCAATGGTGTCAACTACGGGACGCTGTTCAATCCACTGCAAAACGCATCCTTGGGCCCGCGCCCCGCCCACACCAAGACTGGTTCGACGAAAACGATGCAGCCATCAGTACTCTCATCTCTGAGAAGAATCGCCTCCGCAACGAATATGTCGCTCACCCTACCGACGCCACGAAAGCAGCCTACTACCAAAGTCGCCGTCTTGTACAGCAGCAGCTGCGGGAAATGCAGGACGCTTGGATGGCTCGTAAGGGTGAGGAAATTCAAGGCTACGCGGATCGCAATGAATGGAAGAATTTCTTCGCTGCGCTCAAAACAGTCTACGGCCCCGTAGTAAGGGGCACAGCCCCACTTCTCAGCGCGGAGGGTACCACCCTCATCACAGAGAAGACGCAACTTCTGAGCCGCTGGGCCGAGCACTTCCAAAGTGTACTCAACCGGCCCTCTACCACCTCTGAGGCTGCCATTGAGCGGTTGCCCCAAGTCGAAATTAATGCTGATCTCGACCTCCCACCAACCCCTGAGGAGACCATGAAGGCTGTGCAGCAGCTGTCCAGCGGGAAGGCACCCGGGTCCGACGGGATCCCGGCGGAGATTTACAAATATGGTGGTCACCAACTCATAACTCACCTAACCACCCTGTTCCAAGAGATGTGGCGACAGAGCCAAGTTCCCCAGGATTTCAAGGACGCCACCATCGTCCACCTCTACAAGCGTAAAGGGAATCGCCAGGTCTGTGACAACCACCGCGGCATCTCACTGCTGAATATTGCTGGAAAAATCTTCGCGCGCATTCTCCCCAATCGTCTGAATAGCCACCTGGAACAAGGGCTTCTGCCTGAAAGTCAGTGTGGTTTTCGACGTCACCGCGGCACCACTGACATGATATTTGCCGCGCGTCAGCTGCAGGAGAAATGTCAAGAGATGCGGACCCACCTCTACACTACGTTCGTAGATCTGACAAAAGCCTTCGACACCGTGAATCGTCCCGGACTTTGGAAGGTTATGCAGAAGTTTGGCTGTCCGGAACACTTCACCCACATGGTTCGACAACTTCATGATGGGATGATGGCGCGCGTCACGGACTACGGAACGCTGTCTGAAGCCTTCGCAGTGACCAATGGAGTGAAGCAGGGCTGTGTCCTCGCACCCACCCTCTTCGGTCTCATGTTCTATGCCATGCTGATGGACGCCTACCGTGACGAGCGTCCCGGAATCCCCCTCATTTACAGAACGGACGGTAACCTCCTCAACATTCGTCGGATGCAGGCCCCCACGCGCGTCTCTACAACCACAGTTCATGATCTGCTGTTTGCGGACGACTGCGCTCTCAACACCACCACCGAAGCAGACATGCAAAGGAGCATGGACCTCTTTGCAGCAGGTTGCGCCAACTTTGGCCTCACCATCAACACGGACAAGACGGTGGTTATGCATCAACCGCCGCCAGGTGCTGACCTCAACCCCGCACGCATCAACGTCAACGGTGCCGTACTGCAGACCGTGGACAACTTCACCTACCTCGGCAATACGCTTTCCCGCAACACTAAAATAGACGCCGAGATTGCCCGAAGAATCTCAAAAGCCAGTCAAGCGTTCGGTCGGCTCCAAGCCTCCGTATGGAATCGTCATGGTCTTCAACTGTCAACGAAATTGAAGATGTACAAGGCTGTTGTGCTGTCAACACTCTTGTACGGAGCGGAGACTTGGACTGTCTATGCTAGCCAAGCGCGCAAACTGAACCATTTTCACATCAGCTGCCTACGCCGCATATTGAAGGTGAAGTGGCAGGAGAGGATTCCGGACACGGAAATCCTGGAGAGAACGGGAGTTCTCAGTATCCAGGCCATGCTCAGGCAGATACAACTGCGCTGGAGCGGACACGTGGTACGTATGAATGATGAACGGCTACCCAAGCGACTGTTCTATGGCGATGTCGCCGTAGGTACTCGTCGCAAAGGAGGACAGAAGAGACGTTACAAGGACACCCTGAAGAACTCCCTGAAGCGTCTCCAAATCAACACGCTGAACTGGGAGGAGCTTGCCCTGGACCGAACCGCGTGGCGAAGAGCGGTCAAAACGGGCGCCGCAATCTACGAAGCTAGTCGGATCGCCGCCGCCAAGACAAAACGGACGGCACGCAAGTCTCACAATCCACGGACGCACGCTGCCACCAACCAAGCCCTTCCAACGTGTCCGCGTTGTCAACGCACCTTCCGTGCGCGCATTGGCCTGGTCGGTCACCTCCGGAAGCCGTGCAACCCTCCTCCGACAGCATCCACGTCGACTGCACCAAACACTCCGCCAGACCCTACTCCACCCTCCACCTCGACGGCAATTACCGACGCGAGAGATGTCTCGTTGCCCTCGTCCACCGACTCCAACTCACCCACAACTTCTTTCACTCCCTCCGACACATTACCGCCCGCACCAACTTCCACACCTGAACCCCCCACCAGCTCTGAGGGCCTGATATGCCCTCACTGCAATCGCACATTCACCTCACGCATCGGTCTAGTCGGTCACTTGCAAATCCATCGCACAGAGACTGGTGAACTAGTGCCTGGAGCACCAACACACAGACGAGACCGCCGCCTTCACTGCCCACACTGCCCCCGATCATTCGCTCATCACATGGGCCTACAAGGTCACATGCGCATTCACGACAGCGGCACTGACCGTGATGTCGGCACACCCAGCACCTCACACATCCCCACCACCAGCCTCAGCCCCACTCACTAGTCGCCTCGCGTCACGATTGCGTCGTCAAGTTTATCGGGAACCCAGGTGAGTGCCTCCTCCCTCAGGTAAGTGGAGGCCGTTCTTGCTGAATTTGTCGAACACTGTCTTGCCTTTTACTACCCCATAATAGCTGCGGTCTAGAATTTATAAGCTTGGTTAAGTGGCAGTATAGCTCCTCACAGGACATGTATGTTGTCACCCAACTTAGTGTCGGACTCCTGGCAATAGCCGTACTGGGTACCGTGTCCTTTCCTGAGGTACTCTCCCGTTTTCCGTACTCAACTGAGCCGCCAACTTAGCACTAGCATACTCGCGTTAAGTGCAGCCGTTTGCTATCAAATCCCAGGCGAATAAGCACGCTATCGGACGTCCCCGAGAGCTCGCCTCTCATATGATGGCATGGGAAATCAGATAATCGATTTTAATGAAGTTACATCGATAGCTCGCACCATGGGTTTATGAGATAGGTGGGGGGAGGGCGGCTAAACATAGTGACTCATGGTTTCCTCGTTCAGGGGGTAACGCCAACTGGACCGAATTGTACTGAAGCCCCCTTAGAGTGCATGCGCACTGAAAAGATTAGCAACTTCACACCTCTCTACGTCCACCGCATCAGTCAAATTAGCACAGGGCTTACTGACTCTATTTTTTTTCTTTTCTCTTTGCTTCTCTATGCCGCACTTCTACCATATTGTATTCATATAACTCGCTTCATTACCGCACTCACACTCATAATAGCTGCGCCTAAAGCTCTGTATTTAGCACAAACGAAAACCTCAGTAGTTACTGAAGACTCTCTGCTGCAAGGTAAGCTGAGATTTTGCTGTCATTGTTCTTTTCTATACCTGATTTCCTCCCCTCTCTCTCGGCCTGTCTGCGTTCCCCCCCCCTCGCCTCCTCTCCCAATCTCCCTCTTTCACTCGCTTCTTCTTCCTATCCCTTTTTTTCTACCCTTCTATTGCGTCTTTTGCCCTCCTTCCTCTTCTTCTTCTTCTTCTTCTTCTTCTTCTTCTTCTTCTTCTTCTTCTACCTCGTCTTCCTCTTCTTCTTCTTCTGCTGCACGCCCACAATCGCAAAGTTCACCAATTGTCTCTTGCTCTCCTTTCAGCCTCGCCCACGGACGCCGACCGTCAACGGAGCATGGGTAGTGCCTTTCAGTCGTTGACTGACTGGTATCCCCTCTCAGGAGGGTGTTGGCCCAGGCTTCATGCAGGGCTGCTCTCACTCTTCTGAGATCCAATGGTCTGTATGCACATGCAATGTCAGTCTTCAGCCAACCACGGTCCCTGCGGCCTGGAAGGCGCTGGCACTTTCTCTCACTTCTGATTCCCTGTTGGTGACTGCGCTTGCGCTCCCACTGGGTTTCAGGCCCCACTGCGGGTGCCCGAAAAGCTAGGCGGTCACTATGCGGCGGGGGAGAGAGTGAGGTCGACCTCGGCGCATTTCTTCCCTCACTATAACAAATCTGAATGCGTCTGAATCTATCACGGTGCGCTAAAAGCCGTGGCTTGGAGGGTCTGCCAACTGACGGGAAAACTCGGACCCCCTACGTAGCTGCTCCTTCTGTACGCGTGTGTCTGTGTGTGCGTACGGGAGGAGAGGGAGGACTGAGAGTCAGGCTGCAATGGCTGCCTCTTAATGTGGCCTTTATGGCGCTCCCGCGCAGTCGGGAGCATAC
>JAYGXS010000005.1:15259592-15278420 GCA_036362985.1 Ligula intestinalis | reverse complement strand
TCGTGGTTTCCTGGTTTATCAACCACTGACCTGTCCTCTGCATGCGCGGCATCCGGTGGTGCTGTCTTATTGTGCTTTATGAGCACTGCTAGTATCTCCGCGTAAAATTCAAGGCTTCCCTCTAAACGCATTACGCGCGTGGCTAGGTTAAGACATCCATCGCAATCTGCACGCGCAGGCTTATTTGGCTGGGTGGTGTTGGGTTCTAAGACGGTTGGTGAAAGGAGATGTGTTTTTGCATAGTGGGTGGTCTGGGATTTCGTACTCGTTATTGAAAGCGCTTCGGCTATTTCTGGGAGTACCTTGTCAAAGGTTGTACGAGGCGGCTTGCATAAGTTAACCTGATTACACCCGTTAGAGTATATATTAGCGACTTGGCATTCAGGGTGGGAGCTGGTGGTGAAGTCGATAGAGCGTACGACATTATAAAATGACGTCCGGGGTTCAAATCCAGCCGTCGACCAACATTTTCTTTCAGCTAGCAGAGATGGATCGTGCACGTTAGCGTTACCCATGCTATTGGAAACTATATTAGAGTGCATTAATTCAAAGTCTGCAATCACTACACTAAGGTAGAGACTAAAAACCTCGTGAGCGCAAAGACCTTAAATTCGAAACCAATTTCAAATTTCCCGCAAATCGGTATATTAAAAAGAAAGCATACAGTGAAAGCGGGGGACCCAGTGATGAGCCGGACACCTAGCAGCTGTGTCAACCAGCGGCAGTATACCGGCGAAAAAAGTGTTTGGGCCTTTGAGCATGTACCTAGCCTGTTTGTATGGTAAGTAACAATGTCAATTATTGCTACTTAAGATTGCCCTGTGGCAGCAGGTGTATATTACACTGGGATTGATGGGTTTCAACACAAATATACACTAACAATTTCGGTCTATGCCTATAGACGTTATATATACTGATATATGTGGCGATCAGAAATTAACATCTCTGGAGATTTAAAACCTGAACACAAATATACGCTTACAGTTTCGGTCTACGCCCGCAGACTTTATATATTCTGATACATACAGCGATCACAAATTAATTTCTCTGCAGATTAATAACCTTACATTTCTAAGCCAATATGTCAACCAGCTAGCAGATAGGGAAAGAAGGGGCCCACTGATGTGCCGGACCCCTAGCAGCTGTATCAAGCAGCGGCAGAATACTGG
Source organism: Ligula intestinalis (assembly GCA_036362985.1). NCBI lineage: Eukaryota > Metazoa > Platyhelminthes > Cestoda > Diphyllobothriidea > Diphyllobothriidae > Ligula > Ligula intestinalis. The sequence goes on along the minus strand of JAYGXS010000005.1, from coordinate 15,277,251 downwards.
TGAAACACGTGTCTGGGCCTCTCAGCTAGTATCTAGCCTGTTAGTATGGTAAGTTAAAACGTCAATTTATATTACTTAAATCTGTCCTGTCGCAGCTGGTGTATATTTTATTGAAGTTGAAGGGTTTCAACACAAATATACACTAACAAATTCGGTCTACGCACACAGAGCTTATATATACTGATATATACCCTGATCAGAAATTTATTTCTCTGGAGATTAAAAACCTGAACTTTCTAAACCGGTATATCAACCGGAAAGCAGATAGGGAAAGTGGGGGACCCAGTGATGAGCCGGACCCCTAGCAGCTGTGTCAACCAGCGGCAGAATACCGGCGAAACAAGTGTATGCGCCTATACCCATGTCTTGTTCTTCTTTGGGTTCGGTCGTTTTCATCTAGTAATCGCATTCGTTGTTCTGTTTCAGGTTATAGTCGCACGAAATCGCCCATCGGTCGTCTCGGTTCGTTACAAATTGGTGGCAGCGGTGGGATATGAACATGGACGACCTACTCGCTCGTCTCGTAACGGCAATGGAGAAGGTGACTTCTCCTGCGTCAAGGACAACGCGGCCAAAGAGGTTCTCGCCCTCAGACGATTACGACCTATGGGAGAGCCGCATGAAGACCTTCATCGACACAATTGATGAAGGTAGCAGATCTGCTGTCGTCCTCGAATGCGTGGACGACGAGGTACTGGGCGTTGCTAGGGCCTGTAACGTAACGTCATCACTAACCCCGGCCACCATATTTGACAGACTCAGACGAGAGTTTGGTGTTCCAGTCACGCCATGGAACAGTCGTCAAGCTCGTAGAACCAGGCGACAATTGACCGGAGAGTCAGTTGGCGAATATCAACGCCATCTCCGCGTTTTAGCTCACAAAGCTTTTCCAGACTCCAGCTTCGCTGATCTGGAAACAAAGATCCTGGACATCTTTCTAGAAGGTGTAGCTAGTGATGACGTTAGGCGTGAGTTCGCTCGAAACACGCCCACCACCATTAAGAAGGCCCTAGAATACGCCCAGCAAGAGGAGGCAGCTTTCATTGCCGTGCCCCAGCGTGACGCTGTCCCACCGATGACCCGCGACACATTCGGTCCCCGGCCTCCAAAGACGGTTGGCGTCTACGCCACAAAACAATGCCTATCCCGCGATATCGGCACTCAGACGGCTCAGTGGCAGATGAGTCCTCCTACGCAGATGAATCCTCCACCGCCAACCTTTCCGTCCTACAGCTTCCCTCAACCGTGACAGGGTCCTTCACAACCTTGGCATGGACAGCCACAGAATGTTGCTGGCTGGACTGGACCTCCACAACCGACCTCTTCTTGGCGAGGCCCAACACCGCCCACTCCTCGAGGGAATTGGAGACAACAACGGACGAGACAGAACCGACCCCCATATAGTCCCGGTGTTCATGTGATCACCCCAGGTGAGGACGAACAATCCGATAAGTGCCTTTTGATAACTGATATGTGTATTACGAACATAGGTTCCACTAAGTCTTTCCCAGTTATTAATACTACTATAGGAAACTCTAAGTTGCCATGCTTAGTTGATTCAGGGGCTGGGTGCTCCCTTATTAGGCTAGAAACATTTCTTAAACTTCAAGCGAAGGTTAGATATTGCAGTAAGTCCAAAATTAGTCTGAAAACGGCTAATGGCAACACCCTGCGACACAATGGCAGAGTAGAGCTAGAGCTTTTGTTTGATAGCATTAAATTTACACATACATTTATTATTTGCCCAGATATCACTTGGAAATGTATATTAGGAGCAGACTTTTTACATGCTTTTGAATGTTTAGTAGATTTTAATCTTAATTGTATACGCTTTTGTGGAATTGAAATTCCTTTTAATATCGAGGCGCCACGTATACTGGTCGAGGTTAACACGTCCCAGTTAGACGAATGTGTTAAGGAGTTAGTTCCATCCTCGCTCGATTCAGTTAGCTCTACGAAGCTAGGTAATCTAATTAGTGAGTTTAGGGACATTTTTGATTGGGACGGTCGTTCGTACGGCCGAACCAATGCAGCTCATCACGAAATACATACGGGAACAGCCCGACCTATTAAGATTCCGCCTCGACGACTACCTGTGTTCTACCAGAACAGTTAAAGGCGATGATAGACGATATGCTTGATCGACAGATAATTAAGCCATCTAGCTCTCCCTGGTCGTCTCCGGTCGTTCTAGTCATGAAGAAGGACGGGACATTAAGACTATGCGTAGACTATCGTAAGTTAAACGAGGTCACGACTAAAGATTCCTTTCCGTTACCTCGCATTGATGAAACGTTAGATGCGCTTTCGGGTAATCGGGTGTCCTCGACGTTAGATTTAGCTGCTGGATATTGGCAAGTAGAAGTCCGGCCGTCCGACCGTGAGAAAACTGCTTTCTCAGTCCCTTCTGGACTATACGAATTCGAGACTATGCCTTTTGGTCTAGCTAATGCACCTAGTACTTTCCAAAGGCTTATGAACCAGGTTCTAGCACAATTTATCCCGAGTACCTGTTTAGTGTATCTCGACGATATCATTATTCTTGGAAAAGATTTCGACGATCATTTGTATAATTTGCGTAGGATATTCGACGTGTTGAAACAGGCAGGTCTCACCTTTAAGCCGACAAAGTGCGCACTCATACGAGATAAGGTTAAGTTCTTAGGACATGTCGTGTCAGCCTCGGGGGTCGAAACCGACATAGATAAGGTTGCGGAAGTCCGCGAGTGGCCGACACCCACCAATGTGACTGAAGTCAGAAGTTTCACGGGTCTCGCTTCCTACTATAGGAAGTTTGTTAAGGACTATGCACATATAGCTGCACCGTTAAATAAGCTCACGCAAAAGGGAGTTCCCTTAATGTGGACACCCGAATGTGCAGCGAGCTTCAACACTTTAAAAGACAACTTGTGTTCCAGTCCAATCCTCGCGTTCCCCAATGTTAGTCAACAGGCGGGAGAATTTATACTTGACACAGATGCAAGTGAATTCGCGATTGGCGCTGTTTTATCACAAAGACAAGCTGATAAGACAGAGTGTGTTATCCAGTACCTAAGTCGATCCCTGAGCAAAGCTGAGAGGCGGTACTGTGTGACTAGGAAAGAGATGCTTGCCCTCGTCTTCTTCGTTCAAGAATGCCGACCATTCCTACAGTACAGGAAGTTCATAGTTAGAATGGATCATAGCTCGCTAACATGGCTTCGTAATTTCAAAAACCCCGAAGGGCAAGTCGCACGATGGCAAGAGCAACTAGCAGGCTACGAGTACGAATGTTTATACCGACCGGGTCGTCTGCACAATAATACTGACGCCCTATCTAGGAAACCCTATAGACCGCACGGAAATTGTCCATCGTGTACGGACATTAACATAAGTGCGATATCGCTTCACGACGACCAAAGTTATATGTGGGCGCAGGCACAACGTGAAGACCCGCACATTGGGCTGATATACCATAGAAAAATTAGTGAAACCCGGTCGTTGAGCACGGACGAGTTAAGGGGGCAGAGCTACGAAACGCGCTGCCTGCACACAGTTTGGGATAAGTTATTTTTGGATAACGGTGTCCTCTATTATAGAGATAGTGATCAGCATCCACGACGTATCTTGCTACCTCTATCCATGGTAGACGAAGTAATAGATAGGATACATACCGAGTTAGGACATGTAGGAATATATAAGACCGAGTGGGCACTCAGGCGTAGATATTACTGGCCCAACTTAAAGCGTTCCGTGTGGAATCACATTCGGTACTGCACCCTATGCAATCAACTTAAGCCACCGCGACAGCTAAACAGGGCTCCTCTTCAGCCAATATTGACCGGGTATCCCAACGAGCGCGTTGGTGTCGACATCATCGGACCCATTGCTGAGTCGTACAGGCATAATCGGTACATTTTAGTGATGGTTGATTTCTTCACAAAGATGGCTGAAGTAGTAGCCTTGCCCGATGTCTTTGCCGAAACAGTTTCCCAGGCCATTTTTAATGGTTGGATTTTTAGATGGGGCGCCCCCGATCAGCTTCACTCTGACAGGGGAAGTTCGTTCGAAAACGCCACCATACGCGACTTATGTAAGCACCTGCGAATCAATAAAACTCGCACGACTGCGTACCATCCGCAAGGTAATGGACAGGTAGAGCGGACGAATAGAACCCTAATCGGTTTGCTCAAAGCGTTCGTTGATAGACAGGCTCCCCGAACGTGGGACGATGCTTTACCAGCCTGTATGCTAGCCTATCGCTCCACGGTACATGCATCGACCCACCAAACTCACTTTGCCCTTACATGCGGCCGAGAAATGTGAATTATCGAGGACCTTCAAGTGCCTCGCGATAGTAACGAAGTTCCCATCGGCGTTTACCTTACGAGTCTAAACAATAAGATGCGTATCGCCGCAGAAGTAGCGCGAATACATCTTCAGGGGTCCCAGAGGCGTCAAAAGGATCACTACGACCGTTTGGCCCACGGAAGTCCTTACGAAGTAGGTGATGTCGTTTGGCTTCGGAATTATTCCGTTGCCCAGGGAATGCCATCTAAGTTTGTAGTTGATTGGTGCGGCCCATATACCGTTACCCGAGTTATTTCGGACACCACGTGCGTTATCCAGGAGCACGAACGGCCTTTCAGCCCCGAGTTTACGGTGCACTTCAATCGTCTCAAACTGGGCGGCCGTCCCGCCGAACCAGATCGTAACCCCGAACCCCCACGCGACGAGGTACTACCCGAAGATATAGAGGAGACTTTCGTACCCGTAGGAAGTAGTCCACATAATTTGGAGGATGAGGTGCACGCTGAGGACAGCGATACCTTTTTCGGGGAGGATGCAGTGTAGCAAATACCCTTAAGATGGCCTCAATTTTTGTTCATTTTGCACTATATTAAAGATGGCGGCGTACCGTGTCACGACTTGGTTATTTCAGGCGGACATAATCCTATTGGCTAACTGATCGGCTATTTTATGTCGGCGAGTTTATGCTATTGGCTATCGTTTAAATTAAGCATTCCCATTGGTTTATCTTCTATAATATAGACTTAATCCTGCTGTCTCTTACTATATATAGACGGCCCTATGGAAGGTTGATCATCACTCCCGGCAGCCGCCTCCAAACGTCTCCCAGAAGTCATCTCCGGCCAGGACCAGGACAGTCAATCATCCCCGCCAAAGGACGACTTTACTGATTGTTCCGATTGTTGTAGCCAGGACTAATAAATTAGTCCTTCAAATAGTAGTAAAGTTTAAGAGTAGCAGTCTTTGTTTAAACGGTCTTGCTCTTCTTTGGGTTCGGTCGTTTTCATCTAGTAATCGCATTCGCTGTTCTGTTTCGGGTTATAGTCGCACGAAATCGCCCATCGGTCGTCTCGGTTCGTTACAATAGTTCAATGCCAGCTGCCTCAAGGTCATCTAATACCTCGGTAAGTGCACACAGACACGCTGACCTGCAGAGATTTGACCTACTTCCACTTGGACACACACACGTGCGTCTAGGTTCTCGTGGCTACCCAAGCACTATTCGAACATGTCCCTTATTCCCCACCCTCAGCCGCCAGCAGTCACTTAGGACCACGGCACTCCAGTGGAATGACGTGTGCTCCGAAGTCCCACTTCTTTCCATCTATCCTCCGTTCCTTTGTGTACACAATAAACTTTTCCTCCTATTTTGGCATCTACCGACTTCTCCTCTACTAAGTAACCATCGTCTGAAGATCGAAGTTGCTAGGGTTTGACTTACTTATTTCCCTGTGATATTGGTGACCCTGCCGTGATCTGTACACGCAACTTCTGATGTGGCCTGCTGTTCCTGAATTGCTGTGACTGCGGATTTTTGACTTTTTTGACGTGTCCCTGCGTATTTGGTGATCAGCAGTCGTGATTTCTGCAATGGTTGACCTCAAACATCTTTTAACCTCCCTCACCTTCAATTGAGTTTTTTCTGTGTCATCTGATGAGACCGCGATATGGAGACTTTCTGCATCGACATCATGTCATTAAGCAAGGTCGAGATCTTCAGCCGCTCAAAGCTCATTCAGCCAAGGCCATGGTTACTTCTCAATCCAACAGAGTTGTCCCTTTTCGAATGCCAGCACCAACATCTCCTTCCTACTCTCTGACCTTCCTCATACTGCCAACGATACCCCTTGGTTCAAATCATACTGACACGGCATACTGATTTACTGTTTACGTTTTACCAAACAACCGGCTTTCTCCAGCCGCCCCTGCAACCTGGCTCATCTATGCCAACCGCAGCCGCCCACGTAGTCGAGATGAACAACCTCCTACAACATGTCGATGCAGGCGTAGTCGAGAACTTTCCTCCTACGAGCACGCAGAGCCAGTGGCCCACGCGGACGCGAGATGACCATTCCTCCTCCCAAGTGGCACTGGCAGAACTAACCTGGCTCCCGAAAGCCAGCCACACGAACACCAGCTGTTCGAAATCTGCCGTTGGTTCCAGCAATCGAGTCTTCTTCTTCCCACAAGATGATTGCTGTCTTATGCAGGGGCGCTGTTGATTTGGTAGCGAAGACGGTGTAAGCATGAGCTGAAAACCTTGCTGCCGTCGGAAAGCGGGAGGGATGGTGGGATGGACACGGAATCCGCAAGTGGGTATCCTATTCGTCGACGGCACTGCCAACATTGTAATACTCAGCTTCTGGATGCCCGTTTCTATCTTCTCTAGAAAGTCCTGAAACTCTTTTTCTCCCTGATGAGCTTAGGCTTTATAATCTCCTGAAGAAAAAATCATATGGAGACACAGACCTGCAGAATGAATACGGTGATACGAAGGAGTGAATGCATTACGAAGAACGGATTCAAATAGGATAAAACACGGAAAGATACAATTGTTACAGGTTCTGGACTTCGAAGAAGGTTGAGCTGGATGCTTCGGCCGGGAAGGGCTTCCATCTCCTCTTAGATGTGCACTGAAAGGGTATGAAGCGGACAAGCAGTACATATACCTGCAAGTAATATACCTGAAAAACTGACTTACATGCTACCATGCATAAAGCAATACAGCTCAACATGGCTTTATCGAGAAACGATCTTGTGACACCTGTCAGCTCTCTTTCTTTGATTATGTGCTGCAATCTAGAGACAGCGGTTTTGCCACTTATAGCGTCTATTTTGATTGTACTAAGGCCTTTGATCGGGTCGATCATAACCTCCTTCTTCTGAAACTAGCCTCCTTCGGCATAGGTAGCAAGCCACTGAACTTCATATCTTCCTATTTGGGTGCTCGCACACAACGAGTAAAAATTTCCAATGTTATCTCCAACCCCACGCATTTGAGGAGTGGAGTTATACAGGGTAGTGTACTGGGTCCGCTCCTATTTTGCCTGTTTGTCAACGACGTTTCAGATTGTTTTCAGTATGGCAGACCCTTCATGTACGCTGATGATTTAAAAGTCGCTTATCGATATAAACCGGCAGATCGCAACATCGTGCTCGAGCTGATAAAAAAGGATCTTCAGGCCTTCGCCCAGTGGTGTTGCACATGGCGCCTCACCCTTTCATGGCACAAATGTTCCGTTATGGTTGTTGGCGACGATCATCAACCGGAATTAAGCATTGACGGCCACGAATTAAATGTCCCAGGAGTTATCAAGGATTTGGGCATATCCTACTCTAATAGTCTCAATTTGTCAGAGCACTGTGCCCTGATAGTCTCGAAAGCACGCCGAACCACCGGATTTATCCTTAGAACTTTTAAAACTATCAAGGTTAGAACTAGCCCTTTATAATACGTACGTGAGACCTAGTCTTGAATACTGCTCGCCTCTATTCAGTCTTATGCGCACTAGTGAACGGAAGAAAATAGAATCGGTGCAGCACTTCTTCACTAGAAGAGTTTTCACTACAGAACACCGTAACTTAACCTACCAACAAAGGTGCGAACTTATAAAGCTGGATCCCCTATGGCTTCGTCGATTGCAGAAGGGTCTTTTTTTACTGTTTAAACTTTTGAATGGTCAAACCTTTAATCCCCTTAGTACAATAAGGCAGCTTGAGCACTCTCGACGCGCCAGTTATCGAGACGTATTTTTATTTCTTCCTATGGCACGTACAGTTAAGTACCGGCAATTCTTTTCAGTAAATGCCATATCAATCTGGAATAAGCTGCCCAAAAGTATTAAAACCCAGCAAAACTACCCTATGTTTAAGAGAGCTATAACTAGTTTTCTACATTCAGGGCAACTTTCACGAATTTTGGGTGCTGACTCGGTGGAATCTCTCTTTCACTCTGATGGCGTTCGTGGACTTTGAACCCCGCCAGGCTTCATGCTGAAGCAGCAGCCCGCAGTCTGCTAACCCTTCAGCCGATAGCGCGCAACTTTTGCCGACAACCATTGAAGGAAGACTGAGAACACTGTGTTCTTGTGCCAACCCTCTCCGTCTGGAACTAATGTTTTTAAACGATATGAAACAGTTCTCCTGCTGATGAGTCAACTCAGCTTACAACTGTTCATTTATTCCGTTTGTATCATACCTTTGAAGGCAGGTTTTTTTCACTTGAAACAAACTCCCTATCTCGCCCAGTATTGACAAAACAAAACACCTGAAACAAAACCAATACTGGCTGCAACATAGGGAGTTTGTTTTAGGTTTTTTCCGGTCTTCGAGGTGTTGGAAGGCGCCCAAGAGGTGCGTTACCAACTCTTTACAATTGCCTGTAAACTGGCATAACAAACATATTATAATTATTATTAAAATCATCACGTTACGTGCCACAGTACGCCTAAAATCCTGTGAGTTACGATCAATTCACGTGATATCATAGGTAACTCATGACTTCCGAGCGTCGAATGCGCTTCCTCAGGACGTCGTTATGTCGGAATCGCTAGAGATTTTTAAGCGAAAACTGCATCGATATAGCAGTACACGATGGATTGGAACTGACAATTTACAATAGTATTAGTATTAGTATTAGTTTCATATCCATTCATGTTTGCTATTTATAACGCCCTCCCACACATAGCCTCATGCGAAGGTCTCCGCAGTCTACCCTACTTGGTTATCTGCGTACCGTGATTACCCCACTAGCAATCTTATCAGCCAGACCTGACGGCCTAAACATTCATCCTTGGTTCGACTTAAAGCGGACTGTCGACGATCTGGACGGATGCTTCTGTTTTTCCAGTTCCGTTGGCGGACTCTGCAATCACCAAGGGAGAACCAGGACGCGGCTTCCACACGGTGATGATCCTGGGAACCTTTGCAATGCCCCCGTTGAAACCCTTTTTTTCTCTTAAATCCAACGCATTACCCGCACAAGAGTGACAGTTTTTCTGCTAAAAATCCCTGAGGAGTTTTTTCATTGTCTGCTCTTATTTTCATCGTATGACACAGGACAACTGGCCTCACCAACAGTCTGAGAAACAAATTTTCTGCTACCACTGCACATATGTGCAAATAGGGCACTCAAAAGAATGTTTTCTACATATTCCTAAATATACTGATACTGTTACCGTATTTCCCAGTTGTTTAAAGTATTACAGATAGAGGCGTCATTTTTAAAAACATTGGGATGTCTAGACGGCGTTATCACGAGGCATTCTTTGATGATGATGGTACTTTTGCTACTCACAAGCTTTACTTTCAGATACTTTCTCGTCAAAGAGGGGCCGCCCTGATAGGGATACTGTTGAATCTTTACTTTACCGGATAGGCAGCAAAGTAGGTCACGTTTAACCGCTGATTCCGCTAGGATACTGAAAAAATCCAAAGGGATATAAGTGAACTTAGTCTTCTTGTGTGCAATGAATTGACAAAGAATCCCGAACACTACGCTCGAATTTTCGCTTCATGGTAATCGACCGTTTTTCTTACGTGTTAGTGCCAAGAATATCCCGGAGCGCACGGCAATTTACACTACACTCCTGGGACTTATTAACTTGAAAAATCACAGTTTTGTCTCACAAGTTCGTTGGCATTCCTTGCTTATATTTTAGGTCGTTGAATTGCTGTTCCGCGAACTGAAGGATGCTCTCAAAAGTTGCCATTTTGATGACGCCAAATATCTAGTATATTTTCTCCTTCCATATTACATTGGCTTAGGTTAGGTTCTTGTCGTACGCTGTTTGCAGCAATGTCGTTCACCCCGCGTCAATGCTGGCTCTTTATGAAAACTTTGCAGAAGTCACACTTGATGTTTGTGCCAGTTCTCAAGCCCGAACTGACTGGTACTCTTATGTCGTTCTCTATGCGCTCCCCTACGTAAGGTTTTCTTTAATAATCTCATCCCCTTTCTCAGAGTGCACATTTATTGGCAGATCATGATGCTTCTGCACTGAATGCTGTTTTAAGCACAATCAGTGTTTATTTATCGTAAGTTCCCATTTTATTTCTTTTTAATCCTCGGAGTGATCGATCGATGCGCCAATAAAATTTCAGATTAAAACTTTCACTGAAGAATTATTAAGTCGATCCGTCTTTTCGCAATTCCCTCGTTCAAGTCAATATTAAACCAGTGTTCGTGTTCTACTATGGTTTTACCACTGAGTATTCACTAGTTTTTGTTAAGGCTAACCAACTCGATAAAAATTATAGACTTACGGCAAGGACATTAAGTGTTTTAAGCTGCTTTTAGGCTGATATCCATTCTGCTCCCCATAGCTGTTGGAGAAAATTGCTCCTACTTATAGAAAATCGTTTGTGCATATAAAACATTCGTTGTTTGATTATGCTTTTTTGTTTGACAAGGAAAAGAAGAACCTTGCATGTACGAATGTTGAGAGTTTGGGATTCCGATGATCCGCATCCACAAGAAGACGTAAGTTTGCCACACTTTTTCTGGATCACTTACTGCCTATAAACATTAGCTGTATGACTTTCTTTTGTCTGCTTATTCGACTCCGATATAGGCTGTTGGCTCTCAGGGTCTGGGGTTCGCAGAAATTCCAAGCTTACCTTCTACTCAGCGAATTCAGTTTGCTGTAGCTAAAATTCTTAAAATTCGCTTACTTCAGACTACGCTAATGACATTTTTTGTTGTCTGGTCTTTTAGTATCTGTCCTGCCTTTGGGCTCAGATTTCTTCAATGCGATCAGCCGGCTGGAAGGAGCATGTGTTGTCGAAAATAAGCGACGCATTTCCTGCTCTCAAAGAGTCTGGGCAGTCCTGTAAATTTTCCCAAGTAAGGATATCTTGCACGTGTATTTCATCGTTATTTACTCCTCTTTATCAACCTCTTGACGCTGACCTACACTCATTAACCGTTTCATACACAGATTACTCCACCGGATTACGATCCAGAAATTGTTTACCCTCTGCCGCAAGTCGTGTTTCGGATGTTTGACTACACTGACGTGTACTCTGCTGAAGACGAAGACACGGAACAGGACAACCAGGCTTCAGGCAAGAAAGCTGAAAATTCTGCGGCCACTTTGCCTGGAGCGCACACGGTTGAGCGGTTTCTCATTGATGAACAACTGCACATCATCCTGGAGACCATGAATTTTAATAGGGTTTTGTGGTGAGTTGGCCCTTTTTAAAGCAAGCAAATCTACGCTGCCTTGAATATTGTATCTTGGCGTCTTTAAGTCGTTTATATAAACCCAAACACTTTAAATCTATTGCGTGTACGTGTTTCTCTCCTACTACAGAATTTTAGGTAGCAAGACAAGTTATTTTCTCCACTGACCCTGCCTATGCAGCCTTAAATATAACATGAATTATCAAGGGTTTGACTGTTATCACTCGTAGGATTTTTTGAACTTTTACAGGAACTGTTATTGCTAGATAAGAAATTGCCCCTTTCGAAAAAAGTCCGACCAAAGCGCAATTCCTTGCCCCTTATTGTCTAAAACTGACCGTCACTCGTGGGACAGGCATGCGTTCAGAGTAGTTTCGTAGAAGAATGGTTCCTAGTGGTATCACAGTACCGTAGAGACCTAAGGCCTAATTTTAGAGTTTTAAACGACTACTGGACGGCAAATGAAATCACACGCGGAGGCCAAGCAATATTCGCTATCTTGTAATACCTTCAGATAAGTTCCTAAGGTAATACCGCTGTATTTTTGTCCAACCCTTATCTATTGCCATTCTTGCTGAAGTTTGCCTTCCTCTGTTATCCTATGCAAACAGAGCTGACGATTTTCAAATTCGGTGACAATTTTCCAATAACCTCTCATCTGACGTGATACTTTTCACTGACAACAAAGGCGGAAAACTTACTCATAACCTCTGATGATATCCTTGTGTTTTGAGTGAATAGCCAGCAAAACAGCCACATGATTCCAGATTTTTCATAAAGTTTTTTTTTCTCTGGCATTGCTAAGATCCCTAAGGGCAATACTGTCTGGCATTTCAGTCGAGCTTGCTCTCCTGTCGTCATTTCCTATCACTCCCTAAAATTAGTGTTGTAGTCAGTGCACATCATGCATTGGGTTATTGTACTTGGTACGACCTGATGTTCGGTTATTCTGCTGAAAGCTTCAAACCGTAGCCACGGCGTGTAGTGACGCTTGTATACAAGAGCTTACTGTAGGAACTACCTTGACATTGCTTCACAACATAATTTCCTTAATCACCCCTACTTGTTTAACGCGCCACGAGCAAGAAAGTCGGTGCGAATTTCGGTGTCTGGGGTTTTGTTGATTTGCCTGCCTCGCTTCAGAGCATTCTCTTGGCTTTCTTGTAGCCCTAACACGAGTTGAAAATCATATCGTCGTTTCAAGAGATCGGCGTTGGCTTATTACGGATCTTGGAGACATATATTATGAGGAAATCCTTTACAGAATTGCAGCTTGACGCGTTTCAGATAGGTACCAACGCATTTGAAGCAGGCGTGTATATTTTATTCCCAAAGACAGTGGTTGTCTCGCTGCTGAAACTATTCGCATGGCTACGCTAGACGGTTAAGTCCCTATTCGAATTGTCAACTCAACGACAAAGTTAAGGTGAAAATGACCACTGGGCGGGGAACCTTCGACTGACTCCTTCGAACCTCAGGTATTGTCCCTCTGTCAGCACTGTTCGTGATAACTACGTAATTTTATGCGAATCTCTGGTAACGCGTTTGTACTTCTTTGGGAGCAGCTAAATAATGGTCCTTAGATGTTCCGTTTGTTTGTAGAGCCTGATTTTAGCACCTATGGTTAGTGGTCTGGCACTAGGACCACCACAAGCTAGCTTCTCACGTATTGACCCCTGTGCTGTAGGTCCGCATTCTCACCATGCGACGATACTTTTGTCGGTCCGGGCATCTTTATACTCTCGTCGAATTGCAAGTAGTTCTGCCGACGTAGCCTCCTCGTTGAGAGCACGTATTTGCAATGATACCCGGCTAGCGTCATGATAGTTTTAGCGGGGTTGTATCACCTCTAGGTATGTACTTATAAGTACACCGAATGTTAGCCGATATCGACAGTAATACAATAACAGGCCGTTGACATTTCGTAGTACCGTCTTATGACATTGTTGCAACGACAGGGATGATTTTATGAGAGCCTTGCCCCCCCCCTTTGGTTCTACTTTGTGGTATTTCGCAAATTCAGGACGCTACATTTAGGTTTTGGGTAACTGTGCAACCACTCTTGTTACAAAATATTGAAGACAGATAATATCTTATCGATGCCAAATGATTATCAAGTGCTCTCGGCTATTCTCCGTTTTCATGATTGTCTTTTGTAAATTAGCATCTGCGCTTAAGATGTCGACATAACCTGCGATTTTTCCTTGCGTCCAAAAATGCCTTAACCAGATAGTATTGCCGACAAAGACAAGGGAGACTGGAATGACATCTTCTGGCAAAGTAGTCGTCGTCAGCCAGTCAGAGCGGGACAACTGAGTTCCGTTAGTGGTCGCTGAACGATCGTCCGATCTAAACTGGCAAGACAACAAAATCGTGGCTTAATGGTTAGGACGTTAGACTCTGATTAGATGGTCACGAGTTCGAGGCTGTGGTGGTGCACCACATGGGTCTGGGTATGACTGGCTACTGACGTCTTATAAGCCATAAATGGCCATTTCAATCTCCGTTGTCTTTGCCGACAATAATATCTGCCTAAAATTACTAGCCGCTACGGCGGCTGTGAGGACCCGTGAAATGTGATCCAAGGCAGAGTGGGACAAGTGCGTTCTGTTAGCGGTCGGTGAACGTTCTTCAACGAATGTCTAAACCTCTTCCTCTTTATCACGAGAGCGGGAGGACAAATTCTGTGATATCATCATCATCGCCGTTTACCTGTAGTTTTCCTCGTTATTTTTGAGGTCGAAAGCTCTCATATCTTCGGCTCGCGTTTCAGCCGCACGTCCGTCCCTTAGTTTTACGAACTCGTGTGTGTCTTTTTTCCCTATTCGACGCTGATGTCTAACGTCTGCCTCTCCTTCTCCTACAGTGCCCGTGCCCTTCTCGGTCTGCAGACTCGCGCTCGTGTTGCACTGGACTACATGATTGTGGAGGCCATCTTTGCGGACATATTTCGGCTACCAAAGCCACCAGTGCGCCACGGAAATTTGCTCTTCTATGCTTCTCTCCTCATCCAGCTCTGCAATGAGGCTTCAACCACCATGCCTCTTGTGCTTGCACAGGCGGCGGAAACCCTTTTTGATCGGCTGGACACCATGAAGCCGGTGTGTGCTGCAAGGTGGGCTGATTGTTCTGCTCTCCCACAACTGTTAGCTCGAAAGAGAGGTTAATTATATTAATTACTTTTCTAGGTTTGTGGAATGGTTCTCTTTTCATCTCACGAATTATCAGCTCCAGTGGAGTTGGCAGGACTGGTCAAGAGCTCTCTCAGAGCCTCTCATGTCTCCTCGGCGTTGGCTCATCTCGGAGACACTGCGGCGTCTTATCCGGTTAGTTAAAGTCCCCATTTTCCAGAACGGTGTCCTCCAGTATACGAACAGTTTTCACGATTTTCTGTCCCTTAGATGTCTGTTTCTCCCGGTTCGCGGTTGGAAGCATCTGCCACTCATTAGTCTGGCGTAGATTGACCCGTGGAAGTTGAGTCGTATATCGCATATGAAATTTCCGGCTCAGTTGCTTTGGCAGTTAGATCGTCTACCATCTGCCGTTTCGTGTTTGACCTCGCCAGCTTGCCCGCGCGTTGCTTTTGAATTACCAGCGTCTGAGAAAGGCTACCTTGTGCACGCTTTTCCCGACTTCAGACCTGATATTAGTTATTTGAAGCAATTAGCTCGCATTTGTCTCTCACACAGATCAATTACCATGCCCGGATCCACATCACGTAATAGGAAGAAGCGCATGGTATGACAGTTGGGATTTACGATTGAGCGCAATTTACGCACTCGTCACAACTACGGAGGGTTTCGTTTAGGTAGAGGATGTGTTGACCAGATCTCCTTTCTGTGCCGCATACTGGAACACCGACACCAAAATCAACAGATTATCACCGTCTGTTTTATTGACTTGAAGACCGCCTTTGATTCGACCTACGAAGAAACCTTATGGCAAATCTTACTTGCCGACGGACTCCCAGCAAGGCCGAATACAGCACAAAATCAACCCGAGTAAGAGCCATCGGTGAAAAGTCAAATTCTTTCCCACTGACTTCCGGAGTTCGACAAGAATGCTCTCTTTCCCAGTTCTCTTCAACTTCTTGATCGATGGGTGATGCATCAACCAATTCTACCTGATAGGGGATGTGAAATGAGCCCTGAATTCAGAGTATCTGACGTGGAGTATACTGATGTAATTTTCCTCCAGTCACTACAGCCAACGCTAGACCGAATCCTTAGCTTCGCTGCAACTGTTGGTCTTAAGATCAAAGTATGCAAGTCAAAGCTCCTGACTACGCATCTTGGCACACCGCCAATGAGCTGCCGCTATCCTTGACATCCGTGAAACCGATTCATCCAACAACAGGAGCTAATCGAATCAAGTACAGTTGATATGGACAAACGTCTTGCGCAATGATCTTCCAACAGTGGCAATGCACGGGACTTTTGAATGTTCGCAGCATCCATCAATCTTTTGTTTTTGGCGGCGTTTTTTCCACGTCCTCTCTCATATTACTAGAACTTATTTTATAAAATTTCTGGTAAATACGTCTTTACTATGTTGACTTTTTGAACTCATATCACAGAAATTATTTTCCCTTAAGGTCTCTGCTCTCATGACTGCTTCGCCCTTTGTGAAGGGCAGTGAAAGGAGGGTTCTTAAGATTTAAATATCGTTAGTCCAATGTCTTTTCCGATACTGCACTCTGCTGTTGTTTCGCACCACAAATACTTTCTACTTTCTGTGCCTGACCTCTCCCCTTTTCCGCTTTATCTTCATGCTCATCATGTCAGGTATTCCTACCACGAGAATGTGAAGCAGCGCCTTCCTCGACCTTTCCATTCCTTGCTTCCCCCGGAACCTACTCCAATCAATCCGTACGCCGATGCCCGTGAGTCTGATACTTGTAATTATATTTTAATTTGATAACCGTTTTTCATTCACGGTGATCTGATTTCGTGACAGAGTATACAAAAAAGATCGGGAGCAGTTTGCCGGCGCGGCATGAACTCGCGCACCACTGACGAGCATCTCACACAACAGCAATGCGAGTACCACAAGTACTACATTAAGAGTAATCACAGTCCAACTGTCCTTCCGGAGAAGAGGACCGGGTTATCCCGTCAGTTGCCAGCCATCCGAACCACGGCTTTTGGCTTGCCGTGATAGGTTGAAGTGTTTCAGATAATTTATAATGAAGAGTGTGCGCCTAGAATAGACTTATCTCTCTTTTCTATCTGCTTTTTGCCAGTCACTAGTTCGAGGAGGTCTATAAGCTGAAGTTGGGAGAGGGTGCAGTAACTGACAAAGACTGTCTGCGTGTGCAAAATCCTAGTCTGATCTTTTCACCCTCGAATTCCAATAGGATTCGTCGTTGCGGTTGGGTTGAGTACTCCTCTATCTCGACCGGGAAGACAGAATGTCAATATTCTATGCTCTGCCGCACTTTTACCTGAGCGCCTTTTCGTCACCCGCTCCCGCCGCTGCCAACTAGGTGCGATTTTAAATTTAGGACATCAGTTTGGCAATGGACCATGTTTGCATACCACCTAGATCTTTTTTCCTTGTGGATTCAATATATCGTCGCAGTTGTCTCATAAAAGCCGGTTGACCATCTCGTTCGCTCCTATGTCTGTATAGCTCTCCAGTTTTTCCTCGTCTCCTACACCGGCACACATGGATCTTTGCAATACTATGTGTGTCTTTAGGCATCTCTGGGTCCCTCCCAAACCCACTTAAAAGCTGCGCTGCATAGACTCTGCTGATGATGATCCCACCTCCATAGACCGTCAGGAAGTAATCTGACCCCCTGAATATTCGAAAATGGACCACTTTGTCCGTGCGACACTCCTTAATGACGAGGAGTACTTTATTATAATCAACTGTGAAGTTGCTGTTTTGTACTGTTTATGATGACCCCGCTCAGTGCAGAGCAGCATCCGGCTATCAGAACTAGATAGACCCTTTGTGGTCATCTGTCTGGTTTGAGAGGATGAACGCGTTCCTGTTGAACCGTTTTTTGTCGGGGTGCTGCTTACTTCCAGTAACCGTCTCGATAAAGGGAATTGATTATTAAGTTGGTTTGGCAGATTTGCTTAATTTGAGTTGACCCAAGTGTAAAAAACTCTAGGCGTTTGGCGGGATTTGAACCCGCGCATCAGAGAAAGCCTTTGCCGGAGGCTAATGCTCTACCGC
>JAYGXS010000005.1:15248729-15259492 GCA_036362985.1 Ligula intestinalis | reverse complement strand
GTCAGAGGTCATATATGTTTATGTCACCCCGCGTATGACGACTGTCAACTATTTTCCTCTTCTCTGGTTTGTTTACCAATGCCTCAGACACATTTAGATTAGCTGAAGAAAAGCGCTTCATTCGGCACCGTCTTAACTTCTTATTAGTGTTTCAGAGCGGTTCTGACTTTTTTGAATACAAGGGCGTCTGCAGGGTATTGTGTCACTATCTTTTAGGCTTAAGGTGCCCCCGAAACCTGTCAGTTCTTCCGAAAATGAGTTTAGCTTTCACGAATAAAGACAAATGTGTGATTCCAACGTTATTGTTGCGACCCCCAGAACGACATTTCTCCTTCAGCGCTTGGACTCAGTGGCCCTTCTTCAGATACTATAAAAAGTAGCATGTAGTCTGTACTGGAGTTAAACGGTGAAGCACACTGACGGCACAGATACTACCTATTAGACCCTTAACACGTGTTTTGCGGATATTCTGCTACTGCATAGCACAGCTACGCGGACTTAAGTTCATCAGTGCCTATCTCCCCACACACATACAGCATTCCCAGTATGCGGTCTGGCTACGAGTAAGGTGTGACGCTGCGTCTGTGGCTGAGCTGCATTCACGTCATGTAGCTCAAAGAAATCTCACGTTGCGGTTTCCACGTGCGTCGTTGACTGCGAACTGGGTCGTACACCAACGTGCCTGTCAGTGGTCCCACACCCATAGCAGTTCTCATCCCTTCACTTATATTATCCTATTTATTTGTAGATATTCGGACACCTTCCGGTTCCTAGCGTCCACTGTAGAGTCACAGGTTGAAGCTCTCCATATCCTTCAGGCCGTCTGGGTGAATCATTCACAAATGGTGGTGGTTATTTCTGACTACATGTGTCGCAACGGTCTGCTGGACCCCGAGGCCATCGTCCGGTGGGCCTTTTCACCCCACATGACCGCATTTAAAGGACAACTGGCACCCACCAATACGGACTATTACGTCAAACCTCGAATACTGGAGTGCGTTTAAGTACCGTTTGCATCACTGCCCCCACCCCTCTCCCCATTGTCACAGAATTTACATGAATTTTAACCTATCTTTTTAGGCTGCATGTCTGGGAGTGTCTGTTGCACACCCTTGTCCGCGTAGGCCGGCGTGTCGCTCAAATAAACCCTAAGTTGGAGGCGGCCAAGGAAAGTCTGGAAATCCAGCGTCACAAGGTTTGTCGAAGTCATACTAAGTGTACTTCCGGTAAACGTTAAGTTGCTCAACAATGTTAGATAAATATACTTAAATAACTGCTTCATGCATTTTACCAGCTATATTTATGATTATCTCCTGTAAAGATTCCGTTAGCCACTTTGACTGTTTCAACATTCCATCTACCAACACGGAAATCTTTAGTGTCCTGCGGTTACTTTTAGTTTTATTAGTGTAATTTCAGTTTTCGTCGATTTTTTAGTGAAGTTTTTAGTTTTGCTTATTAATTTGTTTGATTATTTTCATTTGGGTTTAGTTTATACTAGTTTTGTTTAAGTTAACTCGGGTTTTTAGTTTAGTTTTGATCTTTTCAGCGATATGCGGTTGCTCTTCGACTTATCGTATGATAATACTTGTCCAATTGCGTTCGAAACTATTGTCGATTTTTTAAAAAATAGGGAAAAGTCCGTATTTCGATATAGGGTAGATATACGATTGCATTCACTTCGCGGGTACTATTTGCGAAGTGCTTGTTTCCTATTTGTTATATTTCTCTTTATTTATCGCACGCAAAACATTAGGCTATTCAGTATCAGAATCAGTTTATTGAGGGAAAGATAGGCAAATGCCTTTGAACTCCCTGTTGGTAACAGGATGATAGGAAATAAGTTGATGCAAATAAAAATTTAAAATGTTCAAAAGTTACATGTTCCGGGAAGAAAATCCAACAAAATATGACATAATAATATATGGCTACTTGCAAATCGCGAGTAGTTTAATTTGATGCAGTGCATGTGATAAGCAATGTGATTCATTGCAATCTGATGAAGGAGTTTTTACCTTCATTGCGTTTGCGCTTTATACATGTCCAGTCTACTCTTAAATGCATTGACACAAGTGGAGAGGACTACCTCTTCTGGAAGAGCGTTCCACGCTGAAACTACTCTTATGGTAAAGAAAAATTTTCGTCCGCCGATTCTTGCTTTGCCCGGGCGTAGTTTAAGGGAATGCCCGCGCAAAGTTGGCATGTTAGCCTGGGCGAAGAAATCACCAGGAACGTAACAACAATGCAGGTTATTCATAATACGGAAGGTTAATATGAGGTCCACTCGGAGTTGTTTGTAGGAAAGGGGAAATAGGTCGAGAATTGACAGTCTGCTTTCATAGGGCAATGTTCCTAGACCTTTGACCAGCTTTGTCGCTCGCCTCTTGACCTTCTCTAAGACAGTACAATCTTTGACAGTCCATGGTCTCCATGCCTGTATAGTGAACTCCAGGTGCGGCCGAATGAAGCTTCCCAAGATTTTGGAAAAGCTGTCTTTTTCAAACCCCATAAAGGCTCGTCTAATCAGCTGTAACATAGATGTGGCCGACTTCGCCGCCTTCGTACAGTTCAGCGTTGGTTTGAGTGAAGAAGTTATCCACACACCGAAGTCCTGACTCTCAACTTGTTGCAGTGGAGTACCATTTAAAGAATAGACTATCGTGCAGGATGCTCTATAACTGCCGATTTGAGGAAAGTTACATTTACTAAAATTGAAAGGT
Organism: Ligula intestinalis; assembly: GCA_036362985.1. Classification (NCBI taxonomy): domain Eukaryota; kingdom Metazoa; phylum Platyhelminthes; class Cestoda; order Diphyllobothriidea; family Diphyllobothriidae; genus Ligula; species Ligula intestinalis. Next base: position 15,256,772 of record JAYGXS010000005.1, on the reverse strand, counting down.
ATTAGCCAAAGCTTTGACCAGTCCTCCAATCTGTTCAAGTTGGCTATTGATTGGGGGTTTTCGGTTATCCTCCGACCACTCAGAATCCTCAAATGGTTGATTGATTGCTGGATTTCGGTTATCCTCCGACAATTCAGAATCATCAGATGGGCCTCACAAAATAGGAATGTCTGCTGGGACATCCGGACTAGTAATGCTCTGTGTAGGGTCAACGGAGCCTTTATCCGGGGACCGCTGAGAGGGATCCGACACTACTGGAGTGCAGGTCTCCTTAACTTGGGCTGTGACTACCTTTTGATCTGATATTTGCTCATTGGAAGAGCCCGACGGATTCTCTTTCGTAACAAGGCGACCTTATGTTGTAGGCGGTGGCCTCTTGCTCTTAGTCTTTGGCTCTTTAGGAGGCGCGACTGTACTGCTTTTTACGGGTATCTCCGACACCACTTGTTTGTTTCCTGTGGATATGTTAGGCACAACACCCCTCATTCTACCACGGGTTGCTCTTTGTGTAGTTTCCTCCGGAATAAAAGAATTGTGGATAAGCTGTTTCATCTCTTTGACTTCTAGTTCGAGCCGGTTAAATGTGGCGACTAGCATCTGGACCATTAATTGGCATGTGAAAACCGGCTGGTCTACTTGCGTCGTCTGCGCTAAATTTAAGAAGCTTTTCGAACGCCTCGTCGACCGTGTTGTGATGAGGTAATGGTTAGCGCGTTCGTCCTTGATGTAAGTGGTGCTGTGTTCGAACCCGGTCGCGCATCCTTTTCCTCTTCAGAAGTCGAGTATAACGTGTTTGCAAAGCCTTTTACAATCAGCGAATTTAAATTTCCTGATCAAGGATATTGCCTTAAAATTGAGGAAAATATGCTAGAACAAGGTTTTTTCGATAGGAAGAGACTTCAAAAGTTGAGCAGGGTCGTCGTGTCGAGAAAAATTAAGTTCCTCTTGGAATTCCAAATGCGTACATTGATGAGTACTTTGAAGCGATAAAACAGCGAATTTCTATGTAAGAAGATTGACTCAGCCTTCGTAAAAGTTCGATCTGTAATGCACGATGGAGTAATGGACTTCTAAGTCGAGAAGTCAGTAGAGGCGACGATCTTCAAAATCTGAAGAGTACAATATTTTGCGGAACGTAGATAAGTCCTCCTGAAGGTGGTTAAGGGAGATGATATTGGGCAAGCGAAGTATATTCTCAATCCCAACGGGCTGCAAGAGCGTCCTGTAGTCCAAAATCGCGAAGAAATCTAATTTCCTCGGAGGCCGAAAATGGTGGTCAGATTTGAAACCCGCACATACGATTTTACTCTTAATTATTTAATTTATTTCTGTTATTTTCTTCTTATTTTTTCTTTCCACTGATCTGATCCCACCCTTTTAACTCCTATTACTCCCGGTCCCCTAAGCCATAATTGTGGAGCTAGTGGTGTCTTATTTAGGCGACTAAATTTACTGCTGCTTATATCCCCTTCCCCACACGGCTTTTGCTCCGTAACCGAATTACCTTATTTTGTATCTTCCCCCAACTAGTCTGATTCAGACAGTTCTGAGAGTGATGATGAAGAGGACCGAGGTAGGCGCTCCAAGTCCCTGCGTCGTTACCGGGACACCAGTGGAGGACACCGAGGACGTGTCCGTTCGCGGTCCTCTGACGAATCCATCGATGATGGACGTGATTCTCGGCGGCCTGTTGCGGTAGCTGATAAGGTGGCTAGCCTTGAACAGGAGCGCTGCGAGGCTGTGCGCAGCCAGTGCGCTGTCATCACCCTGCTGCTGCATCGTCACGTCCGTCTCATCGACAGTGTCGAAGAAGCAGCTGAAGAAGCAGCGGCGGCTGCTGGTGCCTTGGCGGCGGGCGAAGGCCAGGCAGTTGGTGAAATGTCCAGCGAGGAGTTGGGTTTTGTAAGCTACTGGCTGAAGGGTCGCCTCATGCAGACGGTGCTGGAGGTGAGACTTCGTTTCACTTTTTTTATTGTGCGGTACTCACCAAGGCGACCATGGTGTGTCAGTCATTGTAAATGTGTCCCCATAAACGGGCCGCGCGATAGATGCGCATGACCAACACGACGGGTCCGGCTAGTATCTGTCCTGCTAGTACGGTAAATTACAACATGAGTTTATACTACCGTCTGCCCGCTGGCAGCATGTGGCTGATGGAGTTCAGTCCAGATATATAAATAAAATGTCTGTCTATGCCTATAGACCTTGGATATACCAAGAACAGAAATTAATTTCTCAGGAAATTAAAAGTCTGACCATTTAAATATTTCATTTGACAGACTTGACGGTCTTTGTGGGATTCTAACCCAAAACAGCAAGATGATGGCTTCAGTATGTTGCAGTGGACTGGGTGGGTAACTTGACCCGGGTATTATTTAACTGAAGGCTTCCAGTCGGTGCCTCATAGCTCAATTGGCCAGAGTGTCGGCTGTACAAAGCGTCCCCCTTACAGGCCTGAGTTAGAATTCCACCAACACCGCCGCGTTTATTCTCACAAGTGAGTCAAATAAATCTGCTGGCCATGCAAGGACTCAAGGACTGCATTTAAGGTCGTACTTCAGGTGTCTCCTGCGATTTGCAGATGCCGCTGCAGTACGGAGAAGAAAACCAGAATTCTAAAGCTTCTGGATCAAGTGGTCAACCTCGCATTGCCATGGTGAGGGTCGATAAAGGACGTAGACTCATCCCTCGGACGCCCACTCCCTTCCCGTATGACCGACTACTGCTCTGCCCTGCTCTTTGCCCTTCTTCCTTTTATCACGCTCGGCAAGCTTTCACTTAAATCTGCTTTCGCCTGTTTTCTTAACTAGTACGCAATCTGCAGTGATAAAACGGTCAACTCTTCGGGCACCGATGCACTTTGATCCCGCTAACCCCTAACACAGACTGTGAATGCTCTATGCCGTTTTTTTCCGCCCAGGTGGCTGTCATGCTTATTGACCAGTTAAGAAGAGTCGCAGTGAACCCAACCTAGTATATGCCATAGCCTACTTTGATTTCAATCGTTACTCGGCTTTTACCGACCTGGTTGACTCGTGGCCAGGTATTCTTTATTTCTACCAAACTGTTCAGAGCTTACCTCCTCTAGATCGGTGGTGACAACGGCTATGAAACCTGAATCTCGTTGGTTAACGTTCATCGATCGCTAACGGAACGCAATCATCGCACTCTGTCGCTTGACTCATTCTCGAGCTCCGCGGCTAGTAGTCTAGGTAGATAGCATTGTCGACAAAAACAGGGAAGACTTTGATGACCATTTCTAACTCATTAGCCGTCGTCAGCCGGACATACCCACCCGAAGTGGTGCCCTACCCGTTATCTGCCTAGACTATTAGCCACTTTGAGGCTGCTGGCGGGGCTCGAGAATGAGCCTTTATGGCAGAGTGGGACGAGTGAGTTCCGTTAGCGAAAGGTGAACGTTCATCAGCGAGTGTATATCTCCCGATCTAAACCGCCAAGCCAAAGCCGGTGGTTGAACTACCAGAGCGTTAGACTTTGACCAAAAGGTCGCGAGTTCGAGCCTCGGGTGGTGCACAATTTGGGGTTGGGTATGGCAGGCAAATGATGGCTAATGAGCCAGAAATGGCCGGAAATGCTATCTGTGAAACCTGTGTTCAGATTTGTAACCTTTTTGATGTTTTCTTACTGTAGCATCAAGACCAGTTATTGCCCTATATGGAAAACCTGGAAGCCCTGATGTCGGATGTGTGCCCCTTCGTCCAGGAGGTTTTCCAGTCCTTGCGAAGTCTCTACGCCTGAAAGTGTTATATCTCGGGACCTTCGTGGGCACGCACAGACGCCTGTGGGTCAGGCCGCCCTCTCCAAATAAAATGCCACCTGCCCCTTGTTGTATAAGCTTTTTACTCCTTTTAACTTCTCAAAGGAAATAACCACTGCAAATTTCTGCCTTTTGTCACCTCACTAAGCGCGGTCATGGGGAGGGCTGTTTTCGGTGTGCACTGGCTGCGAGTCAAAAAGTTGCGCTTGATTTCTTGTTTCCTCAAGAACTACAGAACTTCGTTCTGTACAATATTTCACGTAGGCAAGTGGGAGAAAAGTAAGCTTTAAGCGATAAATTGCTTCAGTCTCCTGAATCTTTCATGACGTCATTGATTTCTGTTTTCTGCGTGCTCTATCTTAGCCGATATCTGAAATGGGGCCGATAATGTCTTAGGTCAAGCCCAATTCCCGAAGTAAACCGGAGCCCAGCGGTCCGGCCACCCGCTATCATCCTGTCACAGTTTTGACCTGTTACCAAGAGGGAGTTCAAAGGCATTCGCCTATATTTACCTCAATAAACTGATACCAACAAATTTTTCTGTCGTGTAACCACCGCTTGTATGAACTTACTTCCTATCATCCTGTTACCAACAGGGAGTTCAAAGGCATTCGCCTATTTTTCCGTCAACAAATTTTTCTGTCGTGTAACCACCGCTTGGGGTCTTTATTGGCGCGGTGAGGGCTTGGCACTTCGCGTTCGACTGATTAATTGCCGCGGTTTCCGTGTCGGATGGAGACTTGACAGTTGTGTTCGCTTTGCCAGAGTTGTTGCTGGGTCCGGCTCTTACCACGTGACTGATTATCCTGCTCAGGCAATGTTTCAGTACATAGTATGGGAACAGCTAATCGTTGCGCCTGTTGCTGGACTGGGAGCCTGAGAACCATGACGAGCAGCTCGCGGCTCACGCGGTTGTCACCTCTTGCGAGGATCGGGCGTCGGCCGCTTTCTACAATGCAGGCCAGAGCACCGCCTGATTCCGTATTAAGTCATAGTATAACTTTACGCTGGAGCTACCGTACTACCTACCCTCACTCACATAGCCGGTTTCGAGACAGAATCAGGAAGGCAAAGGTTTTTTGCGCACGGTCGCCCCTCCAGTGTAGGCCATCATAATGTGCTCATTTTGAGTGAACTTTTTATGGGTATAGCTATATGGATATAGTAATCAATGAGCTTCTTGTCGTAGGAAGTGTAGCCAGAGAAACGTCTGCGCTCGTTCACATTGCTTGGCGGTGGCCAATTACGGAGTTCTGTGATTTTTTTCTAATAGATCACGGTCACTAGTGTGGAAACGACATGCCCTAAGAATTTGAGCCTTGTCTCGTAGAAGTTGGCTTAAGAACGAGACCTCTCTGATTTGGGCTGTCGCAGCCTATGCAAACGGTCTTTGAAGTCCCTCCCAAGTACGATGTTGTCGTCGAGATACGCCAAACAGGTCTTAAGGGTGAACTGTGCGGGAGCTTGGTTCATAAGTCATTGGAAGATACTATGTTTAGTAGCCAGACCAAAGGGCATGGTTTCGAATTCCTATGGTCTCGAGGGAACTCAGAATGTAGTTTTTTCACAGTCGGACAGCCTGACTTCTACCTAACAATATCCGGCGTCAAAATCTAGCATTGAGAAAGCCGATTGCCCGACAGGTCATTTGAAGATTCGTCAACCCGAGGTAAAGGAAAAGGATATATTTGTAATCCTTGTGTTTAGTTTGCAATAGTCAACGCATAACCGCAGGGTGCTGTCTCTTTTCGGGCAAAGCAACTACGTTGGAGAAACTGGCAGGCTTCTCAAGACGCGAATTGCCGAACACGTGGCAGCATTGAGGTGAAATGATGCCAATTCTCAAGTTGCGGCTCATTCGACGAGACCCGGCCATACATTCAAATTTAATGAGGCCGAAATTCTCACAAGAGGTGACAATCGAGTAAGCCGAGAATTACTTGAGTCATGGTTCACGGGCCCCCAATCCATTAACAAATGCAACGATTTACCCAATCCATATTCGGTGTTGAGACTAAACTTGGCCAAAGCAACTCGCCGTGCGGAGAACAGACGGGCCACTACATCATCGCAAAGCCAGGTGGTCATGGCTGACGCGACGAATCAGAAAACGCCCAGCGCATTTATCGACTTTTTCTGTACTTTTAAATTTTACGGTGGAACCCTGTTCACACACAAACTGTTTCTGCTACGGTTCTGTGAGTATTTCTCTGAAGATGAATCCGCGACGGATTTCGAAACGTCAGGCAAATAAACATAGTGTCCCAGCGATCTAGTCGTCTTCTACTTCTCAATTACTCCCTGGGACTCGCATGTTCGCTTGTATGAGGAAAAACATGTTATGTTTGAGGCGTGGAGCAAATCAGGGCTTGCCGTTACGTTCGCCCTCTCACCTCTGTCCACCAAAAGCTGTGTCATTTGCTACTAAATTAGCATTACAGCGACTTAGATACTGCTGCTAGAAGTAACATGCCAACGCTAAGAGTGCCAATTCTAGTAAGCATACTTAAGAAGATCACTAAATAGTGTACTACAATTCGGCCTGTACGTTCATGTAGGAAATTGGCACCAAGTATGCAGACCCAAACCGTATCGTGCAAACAATAAACATATCGGTTAAAAAACGTTATTAGAAAGTAGTTTAAGTGCTACCATAACTTTGTGTCACAACGTAGAGCAATTTGTCGTTTTCAGGTTAACTGTAGACTTACTACAGTATCTACTTCCAACTTGGAATTTTCAGAACATCTCTTGTTTTACCTGCTTCAGAATCAACTAAACAGATCAGAAATTGCTAGAGCAAAACTAAAGTACCTAAATGCAGATATGGAGGCAGATAAACTTTTAGTGGATAGACAGAAAGTGAAGCTAGGTAGACGGGAAATGGAGCCAGCTCTTGTGACTCTTGATGCCGAGCGTAAAACTCATCCCATGAGAGCCAAAATGAAGGGTCTGCATTCGAATGTGGAGATGCTCCATTAGATGCGGATTTATACGGGTCAGGTAACGGGGGACTGCCGTCTGCGGATAGTAACGTAAATGCAGACGCCGATTTCGATGGTGATGCCAGTTCCAAGATCGGCGGCATTGGCAAAATGTCTGGATTCAAGGTAAAGGGTCCACTTTATCATGAGAGACTAGGCAAAGCAGTGTCGCCGGATTTTTTTGGCGATATTCCAACGGTTGTTGTTCATGATCCCGTATTTTTGTCGCCCTGCCCTGCATCGGTTTCTATTGACCTACCTAGTGTTTCTTTATCTTTGGCTCATTTTGCGCATGTGTACATGGCTGAAACTCAGTTATGGTCGGGCCACGTTAACTCCATCGATTGGGACGACATCGATCGCGGTTCTGATTTTACCCTTCTTGCGGGTTTACCTCCACCGACTGTTAAGTGTTCTCGACCTTCATCCCCTGTTTCCACAGTTGTATTGGCTGAGTCTGATTCAGTTGACATTAAAAAGACTTCAGCAGTTGAAGACGCAACACTGCGCGCAGAACCATGCACCACGAAATTGACATCTTTGTGGTCACACATGAACGGACTGAGCCAAGAGTTGGCTTTGAAACGAGGAGCCAGGACGCAGCAACCATTGAAGCAAGTCCAGGTTGGAGGGGCTCGAATAACACCACTAACACCAAAGATTTTGGTATGGAAGCGAAAGAACCTGGGACTGTACAGCACTGATGATTTAAGTAAGCAATATCATGTGAGCCAGAAGCAAGCACGTTATTTGGCAGGTGTCTTTAGGCGTTGCTGGACGAAATAATCCATTCCCACATTACAACGCGGTACTAAAAAGTTTCAAGCTTCTCCAGAGCGGAAAGTGCGCGATGTGGCCATTATGGTTATTGGAATACGCTAATATGGATAGAGAGATAGCGGAGGGAAAGAGAGAAAGAGGGAGAGAGTGAAAGTAAAAGAGAGATTGAAAGAGAGAAAGCTAGAGGGAGATAGGGTGACTGTGTAAAGTTAGATAGAGGGAGGCACTTGAGCACTGCGGACGGCGTTGTGAAGGGAGACATTAGTACGGTTTGCTTATAAGACGATAGGCAGTAAAAAGGGGGTAGCGAACGTGGTGCTGGTGACATGAGCGGATTTAGAATTATGTTCACTAGTGACGAGGTATGTACTTCACATGAGCTATATGTAGGTGAATTGCAAGAGCCGACGTGGACAGTACGTTAAGAATTGGCAGATGAGGTTAATGTCAACTAAATAAGTTAGAAATTCTCCACGTCCTTTTCCATTGACTCTCTGCTAG
>JAYGXS010000005.1:15210964-15242699 GCA_036362985.1 Ligula intestinalis | reverse complement strand
ACGTGCAAGTTGGATATAGTAAGTCAAGCTCTGTTAGTTGCTCTAGTCATAAGATTAAGGCAGATTTAACTAGAATAGAATTCAAGGACTTCAAGTAAGTCCTGATGAATGTATTATGTCATTCGACGTTGTTGCTCTCTTTTCTTCTATACCGCACGCTTTAACCATCGATAGTATAGAGCTGCGCCTAGATGAAAATCCTATCGATATTCCGATAGAACACGTGTTGGACATGCTAAAGCTCTGTCTCAAGAACTATTGTCAATTTGATGGCAAGTACTATCAGCAGGTGAAGGGTACCCCAATGGGCTCGCCAATATCGGGGCTACTGGCCGAGCTAATCTTACAGAGACTAGAAGAGGAGGTTTTTCGAGCTGTAGAACCAAAATTGTGGCTCCGCTACGTAGACGACACATTCGTCATCATGAAGACTTGCGATGTCGAACGGCTGCACCAGAGTCTAAATGGGGTCTTCCCAGAAATACAATTTACCCGCGAAGAGGCAACAGGAGACACCCTCCCATTCCGTGACGTGAGGATACAAAGACTCGCAGATAGCAAACTCGCAACAAGCGTCTACCGAAAGGACTCCACTGCAGAAATCATCCTTAACTATAGGAGTAACCACCCTGCGGCCCATAAAAGAAGCTGTGTCCGCACTCTTTCCCAACGGGCCCACCGTTATTGCAGTAACGATGCTTTGCTCAAGAGAGAACTAACGTACTTGTACAAATTTTTCCGGGCCAATGGATATCCGACAAGCTTTGTCAAGAATTGCCTTAGACGTCGGGGTCAAGCACAAAACCTCCCTCCCAACGATGTTACATTGCCACGAAAATTTTATTCTCTACCCTACATGAATGAAGTATCTGAAACCATCTCTCGGAAACTAAGTGGCTTTGGCATCAGCGTTGCCCACAAGCCCGCAACCTCAGTGCGCGCAAGCTTATGTCGAGTAAAGGACGCTCTACCCGTGGGACAACTATGTAACGTCGTTTATCGTATACCGTGTGCTGGTTGCCCTTGCGTTTATATTGGTCAAACAGGCCGACGCCTTGAGACTCGCATTAACGAACAAAAGTCAGCCGTTCGCCTACGGAACCATTTATCACTCGTATTTGCACACTCCATTGAGTGTGATCACCACTTCAATTGGGATGCCACCGACGTGATCGCAATGGCTAATACGCGACAAGCGAGAGAATTCCTAGAAGCTTGGCACTCGAATCCGGCTAGTATAAACAGGCACGTAGAGCTTGACTCACACTATACCGGGTTTCGTGCATGGTCTACTAATCTGGACACAGTCTGAAGCAACAACTGGCTCTCTGTGCCCGGTCAAGTGGAATTTCTCTGACTCTTAACCAGCCCCCCCCTTCCCCCCAACACGCGGCCCATACTCCAAACGCTAACACCCCCCCTCCCTTCACTAGCACAACCTATCGCCGCGGGTGTCACGTCACCATAACCCTTCCACCCATTCCCCTCTTTACCTCCCCCGACCGTTGTAACCTCTGCCTTCAAAACATCTAGTGCGACATTCCCAGCCCTCACTTTTAATTTAGTCTGATGGCGAACACGTGATACTTGTTCGAAAGTTCACGAGTACAACTCGATTTTCCGAAGATTTTCTTTCGTTTCACAAACATGATTCTCATTTGCTGAGAAACTGTGACAGACACAATGAAAATAATGTCAGTAGCAGCACTTTGCAACTGGCTCACACTTATCGCTGATGTTAAGCCTACATTTTTATCCTGTGCTATTGCTGCGGTGGAACTCTTTTGCGATTTTTGGTTATGAATAGGGAGCTTAAGGGCGAAAGCCTTTTCCCCTTAATAAAGTGACTTAAAGGGCGGCGTGTTCCGAAGTGATGTTTGGTGGCCGAGGTGGGGCAAAAGGGGCATGTCCGAGTGGTGATTGGGCAGCTGCGAGAACGTAGACGCACATGTGTGTGTGTGCTTCCGAGTGGAAGTAGGTCAAATCTCTGCAGGTCAGCGCGTCTGTAAGCGCTGAATGAGGTATTGGCTGACCTTGAGGCAGCTGTCCTTGAACAATGACGCCGGACAAAACAATGGAGGGCGTTGGCCGGCAGCGACTACTACACATGTCCCGCATGTCTGGCTCTCGTGCGTGCCTACATTGTCGACTCCAATGCTCTTCTATCTCATATTGGTGAACCGATTTTCTTAATCGCGCCTTGAATTCCATTTACCTGATAACAATTACCACACTCTATCTCTTACACTGATGATCCGCGACAGGCGATCAATTTTCACCTTCTGATGTGGCTGCCTTCAATTAATTATCCTCAGCCCTCCTTCTCCTTCAGCTGTGGCTTCCTGTGTTATTTGACGTGACCGATATATGAAGGATGCAGTTACCGACAACCTGTCGTGAAGCGAAATGAAGACACAGCCATTTTCAGCCCATCATCCGTGAGTATTTTTTACTAATACATTCAACATGCAACTGTGTACCCATCACTGCATTTACAAAGTTTAAACATCTAGCTCTTTCTCAATTCTGTGTCTGGAATAGCCAGTGCGTCTACTTCATTGACAAATTCGTCCGACTCAGTTCTCACTGGGATATCTTGTGTTTTAAATATCACTTTCTCCTACAAACTTGCCGACTTACTGGCATACGTTGACGAGATTTCCTTTCCTCATACCTACCTGCCGATTTACTAGTATATGGGGACGGAGTTATTCCAGGGCATTCTTTTCTCCTACCAATGCGCCGAATTACTGGCACTCGTTGACGAGATAAACTCTCCGCCTATCCACTTGCCGACTTACTGGCACCCTTTGACGAAATCATTCTTACACAATTTTATCCTTCCAACTTGCCGACTTACTGGCATATGTTGTCAACATGACACAGCTGATAAACTTTTTTTTCGTTATGTGGTAACCCTTTGTCATAAATTTACCTATCCACAACTTTGCTATATTATTATTTATACACCATTTTCTACACTGATTCTGTTTGTTACGCATTTTTTCTGACCTTTACCAACTTGTACCTGATGTTTAAAATTCGCACATTTTGCTCCCATTAACATTTTTGAACTCCGTTTGCCTGGGAGGGTGAGTATTGTAGCGATCTTGTGTTCTAACACATGCATGTCCCGTATGTCTGGCTCTCGTGCGCGCCAGACGTTTCAAGGTCACCCTCTGTCTGGCTTACTGGTCAACCACTTCTCAAGGCCCATGCACAAAGGAACAGATTGCGGGGTTGTTTACCCTCAGTCACTCCCAGAACCGGCGATCTACTGTTCGGTTGTAGTGATCTAGTTGCCGAACTGCACCTCTGAACTCCGGCCCATTCATGGCTGGACTGCACTTGTCTGGGAGTCACTTACCTAAAGACGGTAAAAGGCAGTACCTTGCAAGATAAAAGCACGGTACGCACTTAGCTTATCATGCAGAAAGACAATACCTGGGGCTTTGCGTTGTCTATCGAAAGCTACACACTATGACTATATGTTTTCTAACAAGACGCAGGTACAGGCTTATAGTTGAGGTGCTTGATCTCCCAATCCGCACATAGGACACATGGGCCGCAGACAAACATGGGTGACTTACAAAATAGCTACTGCCTTTTTTAATTCTTTTATTGTAGTCTAGTTGTCCTAAACACAGCAACAAATTTGCTTTATTAACTACACATAATTATAATCTAGCTGGTTTTAACTTCATTATGCAGTTTATACACAAATTTACCTGTGAGCTTACGCAGTCAAGTCTCTCAGCTAGATTTCCTAAGCTTTGATAGTGCTGTCTAGTCCTCAAAGCCTAGTCTAACCTTTTAGCCTATTAAAATCTCAGCAACCCTAGTACCGTACTTGTATGGCGATAAGCACATACCTCCACCTGTTATACTAAATTGATAAAATGGTGTGCATGTCTTAGCAATGAACTTTGAATACTGTTATATAAATTAGCACTATCACTTTTACTACCAGCATCACTTATATTTCCCTATTCCTGCTGCACTGAGTCAATTATCGATACAATTTTAAAAATATACTGCTACAATATACTACCCAACTATGATTACTAGAATTAACACTATAAGCAGTGGCATATTACCTTTAACAGCAGTATTTTGGTCCAAACTTCGTAAAAATGTGACAGCAGCAGTTAAATTGCTTTATTAGTTACACCAAACTCAAATCTAGCGAACCTTAAAGTCTAACTGGCTATAAGCTCATTTCTCAGTTTAGACACAATTGTATTGCTTCAATTAGGCAGTTGAGTCTCTTAGTTTAGATTTGCTAAGCTGTGGTAGTGTAGTCTAGTCCTCAATCATTAGTCTATGTATCTAGCCTATTGCAGTCACAGCAACACTGCTGTCCTCTACTACCGTGCTTGTAGCGTACCTATTTAGAAAGAAAACGGTCTGACCTCCGACAAATGGCAGCGTCATTGCTAGCACCAGTACTACTACACTTCTTGCTGAGATTGTGGCAATCTGAGCCCAGTGGCGACTTTAATAAGCGTCATTGTCAAAAATAATACAGAACAAAATAGTACCAAAAATGCTATCAATCAACTGCACCCCTAGTTAGCAGTATTAGAAATATCAGTAGCATTACCAGCCTTCGTCTCCAGGACTCTGGTTTGACAGTTACTGAAGTTGGGTATTTACTTGGAATACCTTAAACCCCCATTCGCACAACGTGCAGGGATCAAAGGGATACGAGCAGAGGTTCTGAAAAGTCCAAGCTATGGATGGATATGTGCTAGGTATGTAGTTGGGCTATAGACGGCAAACTGCATGACATAAGTGCATGGTAGGACTGGTGCATTACTTTACAAACGCCCTATTATTATCCAAATGCTAATCAATTTATCCTCCTCACACAGATTGCGAGTGCATATTGGAGGCGACTTCTTAAAAAGCACACACAGTAAATACTTATAGTATACTATCTACTGGCCTTACCATACATGAGTAGCATTGGCACATACCTATAGCAGCAGTATCTTATTATCTTAGATGACACAGCCTGATGGATAGAGTTGAGAGGGTGGAAACCAAGACCAACGCTCTTCTGCTCAGGGTCCAAAGCATGTACTTACTCGAAATAGTTTAAACCCAGATTCACACTCCTTGTTGAGACAAGGGGTATGAGACTTCCAGTGTTTACTTAAATCCAGCGTTACTGCTGACAACTTTTAGCGTCAGAGATAGTTCTGATTGTGAGACTCATCTACATCGGAGCCAGTTGTAATTAGACACAGTAGTAGCCGTATCAGTCTCGGCCTCCTTGGGCCTGTCTTTACACCTACTATGGGTGAGTGAGGGTACATAGCGCAGTAGCACCAGCGCAAAAGTCTACTGTCACTTAAGACTAGGTTAGGCGGTGTGTTGGCTTGCATTTGAGACAGCAGCCACGTCTGGCCCGTCTAGTCTCTTCGAGACTCATGGGAGAAGGTGAAGAGTGCGGAGCCGCTAACTACGTCCTCTATCACTTTAAATCTAACCCCTGAGGCCGTCCCGTCATGTACCAACCTGTTGGTTCAGCTGGTGGACTTCATCGAAACCGATGGTCGAACACACGCACACACTTACATTCTGCTCATGCTACACCTTATGAACACCCTAACATTCCGGCCTACCGCGCCTTATATTATCAACTAGTTCATAACCATTGGGATACGTTCTATCGTCTAGTATCCGACGGGACCACATCGTATCCCGCACATCCTTGAACGCTACACTCTATCTCTTTCATTTGCCCAAAGTTAACTCCTGCAACAAAGGAGATGGCGAGAAGGAAAAGAGATGACGAGTGTCGCGCAGTTCAGGACGAATGGGCCTATAGCAGTTAGGGCTAAGCCTGTTAACCCTTACGCCTACAATCGTCCAGGCCTTGTTCCTAAGGAGATGAGAGAAGTCTTGGAAGGCCAGAGTAGAAGAGATGCTTTATTTTGTACACAAAGGAACGGAGAATAGATATAGAGAAGTTGGACTTCGGAGCACACGTCATTCCGCTGGAGTGCCGTGGTCCTAAGTGATGTCTGGCGGTCGAGAGTGGGGGAAAAGAGACTTGTTCGAGTGGTGCTTGGGCGGCCGCGAGAACCTAGACACACGCGTGTGTCCGAAAGGAAGTAGGTCAAGCCTCTGCAGGTCAGCGCAACTGTAAGCGCTGACTGAGGTACTGGATAACCTTGAGGCAGCTGGCGTTGAACAATGACGCCAGGCAAAACAATGGAGGACGTTGGCCGGCAGCGTCCACTAGAAGAGCTCCCCTTCTAGACCACAGTAAGGATACTGAAAGAATCCGAACGGAGGAAGACTTGTTAAATTTAATAAAGGAGTTACGTACCAAGGCAGAGCTGCAAACAGCGTGGGCGGCTGTGGTTGGCACGCATGGGCCATGTTGCAAGAGTGGCTGGAAAAAGCCGGTGGTTCGGTTAAACGTCAACAGCAAATCAATATGCCGTGTTAGTATGAGTTGAACCAAGAGGAATCGCTGGAAGTAGAATGAGGGTCAGTGATTGGAAAGGAGATCTGGGTGCTGGCACTCATAAAGGGAGATCTCTGTTGGTTTGGGAAGTAACCATGGCCTGGGCTGAATGGGCTGTGAGCGGTTGAAGATCTCTACCTCGCTTCACGACAAGATGCCGATGCAGAAAGTCTTCATATCGCGGTCACATCAGATGACACAGGAAAACTCAATTGAAGGCGAGGGAGGTTTTAAAAAGTACTGAGATCAACCACATCATAAATCACAATTGCAGATCACCAAATACGCATAAACACATCAGAAAGTCGCCAAATACGCAGGGAAAATCACAAAATACGTAGGGGCACGTCGGAAAGTCAGAAAAATACGCAGGGACAACAATGCAGGGACAGCAGGCCACATCAGAAGATTATTTGAGATTAATAGTGCTGAAAATTCGATTCCCAGGTAGTAGATTAGAAGAAAGGGGGTCTTTCACCGGGAGGAAAAGGTAATCACCATCAGGGACTGGTACAAGGCGAAGCCTACCGAAGCGGCTATGGCACGCTTCTACGGTCTCCCAAAAGTACACAAGCCAGGCGTTCCCTTACAACCAATCCTCTCCCTCCGAGGAATGCCTACATACAGGCTGGCAAATTGGTTATTTCAGAGACTCAAGTTCCTCACGGCGGGCTCACAAAAGACAGTCAATTCGGCGGCACAGGTCCTTGACGGTCAGAGTGGATCCAGATGAAAGGATGGTGTCATTCGATGTCATCTTGCTCTTCACCTCCATACCACAGGCGCTTGCTGGCGAAACCATCCACGACCTCCTACTTCAGGAGTACGATGAGAGAGATGGCCAACCCACAGATTAGGATATAATAAAACTCGTGGAGCATTTCCTCAGAACTTTCTTTACATACGAAGGGACCACGTACGAGCAAATCAAGGGCACTCCAATGGGGTCTCCAATCTCCGGGTTCATTGCTGAGCTCGTACTAAAAAACTCGAGAGCCGGTTGTTTGAAGAGTAGGAGCCGAAGTTTTGGGCACGCTATGTTGATGGCACTTTCGTTGTCATCAACCAGAGTCAAATCAACCACTGCAAGGTAAGACTGAATTCAATTTTTCCCGACCTACAGTTCACGATGGAAGAAGAGATGGAGCGCCGACTTCCTTTCCTAGACGTTCTCGTATGCCGCCAAGCGGACGGCAAACTAGCTACGTCGGTCAACCGTTAACCTACAAACACGTCCCTAATCTTGAGTTACAATGGCAATCATCCGCTACAACACAAGCGCAGTTGTATACGCACGCTATACCGGCGGATAGAAACCCACTGCAACACGCCAGCTGCCAAACGGGACGAAACAAAGCTCCTCCGAGAACTATTCAGAACGAGTAACTATCCACGAGCGTTTGTTGAACGGGCTCAAATGCTACCCAAACCGCGAACCGAGGAACCCTGCTTATCAAGTCGTGGCGGAGCATCCCGTACATGAAAGGCGTTTCCGAAGTTGTGGCTAGATCTCTCGCGCCTCTTGGAATAGGGGTTGCCCACAAGCCTTCCTGCACCATCCGACAACACGTTATGCGGCCGAAAGACCCTTTACCTAAACAGGAGAAGTCAGGCGTTGTAAACCGACTTCAGTGCACCTGCGGGACGTGCAATTATGCTGGGGAAACCGGCCGACAACTGCAAACGCCGATGCAGGAGCATAAGCGGGCCGTGAGGAGGCTGGACCCAAAGTCAGAGATAGCTTCCCATGTTGCGGCGATGGGGCACGACTTCAACTTTGACGCAGTTGAAATTGTGGGCTGAGGTGATGATCACACATCAAGGTAGATTAAAGAGGCCTGGATGTCGACCGATTTTTCAGTCAACCGCCATATAAATTTACCGGCCCCCTATGTTGTTTTAAGGACCTTCCTATCCGGGGACGGACGCGACATCCAACAACGGGGGCCAGGAACAAGTCTGGGCGTGACGAGAGACGATGGACCGAACGCTCAAGAGGCTAACACCGACGCACTTGAGGTTAGCACGCGGGTAGCCAACATTACGGCCGGCGTGGGCAGGCCGGAAACCACTCGAGACACCATGGGAGGCGACGCAATGAACACACGGGGGCCGACACCAGTGCAAGCTGCATTATCACGCGATCAGCCGCCGCTGCCGCGGCCAACATGCTTATCCCGAGCACCAGTCATGGGGTCACAAAAGACGACACGGTGACAGGCAGGAGACCGAATGACAGGGAGGCCGAGGACGCGGCCAGAGACACACCGAGTGGCTCAAACGTGATTGGTCGAACGGGCACACGCAAGAAAGGATGGCATAAAGACGAGAATTTTGAGCCAGAGTATCCATTCTCTGAAGATGGGTAGACGAGACTACTAACCAAAATGTCAGACTTCTAATGAACCTTTACCAGTGAACGCCCCCTTTTCTTCTGATTAGTTGAGAATTCATCTCACGATTGGGGTCACCAGTTATAGGAGTTAAGGCTAAGACGGTTAACCTTAACACCTACAATCTTCCAGGCCCGGATCCTTAGGAGGTGGGAAAAGTCTTGGAAGGATAGAGAAGAAGAAATAGCTTATTGTGTACACAAAGGAACGTCATTCCGCTGGAGCGCCGTGGTCCTAAGTGACGTCTGGCGGTCGAGAGTTGGGGGGGGGGGGGGAAAGAGACTTGTTCGAGTGGTGCTTGGGCGGCCGCGAGAACCTAGACACACGTGTGTGTGTCCGAGTGGAAGAAAATCAAGCTTCTGCAGTTCAGCGCGACTGTAAGCGCTGACTGAGGTACTGGATAACCTTGAGGCAGCTGGCGTTGAACAATGACGCCAGACAAAACAATGGAGAACGTTGGCCGGCAGCGTCCACTACAGGCCAAAGAATTTGCCTTAGTGGGGAGAGCAGGTTATGTGGTGATTCCTTTTTGCACTGACAAGATAACATCGATGAAACGGTCGAATGAAAAGCGTCACTTCAACACACGCCATGATACCTTTGTGTCAAAATACCCTGCAGGAAATAGCAGCTTAGGATGTCAGCATCCTTGGGGGACTGGAGGCCGCAGATGAAGATAAGGCATTTAAAATGGTCTTCGGTGAGAAAGCCGAGTTGAAGTTGCCCACACTCGCGATTCACAATGCCGACGTACGTGATGAAATCATCAGATTCCCGTTTGCACAGCTGGAGACACTGGAATCGGGTGCTGAACAGTGAGGAATGCTCACTAAAAATCTGCGACGTCTTCGGCGTGTCCGCGAAGGAATTGTCTCTTGGATTCTTGGGCAAAATGAAGTAAGTGTATCGTTTGTGCTCCGCAGGACCCAGTTTGCGAAGGATGAGTTGAACTTTCCATGTGTCTTCCTAGGCAGCCAGATCGACAGAGAATAAATCCTCATATCGTTTGTACCAGGAGTCAAAGGTAATCTGGGCCTGCGGGTCATACAAGAATTCCGTGGTGCTGCTGGCGATGGAATCGGCTGATTGTGAGCCACCAGCAGAACTCGATTAGCCCGTGAAGGGGGTGGATATCTGGGTAGTGAGGGTTTCCATCAGCTTCAGCTGCTGTTGAAACATCAGGTTCAAGTTCGCGCAAAATTCCTTCATTGTAGAGTGAAAGACTGTGTCGCCAAATTATTATGACCCACGCCTGTTACTGCTAATTAAGTTGAACGCCGAACCCAAGGGCCCGTAAGAGTGAGACAGAGAGAAGACCTGTTGGCCAGAGGGAGAGAGTTTACTGAGGCAAGCACGTTACAGAGTCAGCGCAAGTCATTCTCACACAAAGGCTGCATGTGCTTAAGCGGGAACGCAAGGCACATAGCTGAGTCAGTGGGCCAATCAGCTAAGAGGAAAAATCGGTAGTCACGGCGCGCTCTCGTGACAGTGGCATGATCTGCACTGGCGGCCTTTCTGTGAGATGAGAAATCATGGGAATGGGCGCATTCCCAGCACTCAGGACTCCCGACAGGATCGTGATCATGGTCTAGTTGTTCAGGGGTCGCAAGAAGCAATTTCAGACAGTTCAGACGACGAAGCAGTCACACCAGCCAAGCCCAGCCTCAGACGCACAGCAAAAAATGTGGCGAAAACTGTATCTAAGGGCTCCTGACACTTCCAGGATCGTGAAAACTGTCTAGTTGTACAGGAGTTAGAAGAAGCCATTTCAGACAGCTCAGACGACCAGGACGATCCGGACATGGTTTCCTTTAATGGTGTTCTGAGCTATCTGTTTCCGCCAGGTGAAGAATGCGAAGTTCTGAAGTCATTTTGGATCGGGAAAATGCCGACAGATACCGCAGATATGCCGCGATCAAGACAGTTCAAAATTATGGTGAAAAACAAGGAACATGTCCAGCTGATCCTGTCTAAAAACTAACATACCTCACTCGCATAAAGAGGTTCTTTTCAACCGGACTTTTCCCCGGAGAAACGGCTGAAAGGCCGGCAACTAGTGGCGGAATTACAGTCGAGGATCAAGAATGGCGAGGCAGGCCTGGCAATCTTCATCGGGAAGATAATCCAAAAGAAAACATCGAACCCGTAATACTCCGAACGATGGCCAGGAAGTAATTGACACAACTCGATTTCGCCGTACAATGAAACGAAAGTGCCTGTACACCAATGCACAAAGACTGCTCGCTAAAATCGATGAGCTAAAGATTATTATCCGCCAAGTGGAGCCCGATGTCGTTTGTATAACAGAAACATGGTTGTCCACGAAGATAGGCGACCAGGAAATTGTTCACCCGGATTTAAATTGTACCGTAAGGATACAGTTGGGCGTCAAGGTTTGGGTGTACTAATCTCTGCTAGACATGGCCTGCTCGTGTCCGACAAATCCGAAAACATTGCGGGCAATGTGTGTATCTGACCATCGGTTTCGATGAGGTCAACCAAGTGCACTAACAGGTTGGTACAGGAGGTGACGGTCTCAGGATTTAGTTTAGCGGCCCCGCACTCTTCACCTTCTCCCGGAGTCTCGAAGACTAAACGGGGTCCAGCGTGGGCTGCTGTATCAAATGCAAGCCAATACACTGCCTAATTTAGTCTTAAAGTGACAGTAGAATTTTCGCGGGTGCTACTGTGCTATCTATCCTCACTCACCTGTGGTAGGTGTCTGGCCAGACTTAGGTAAACCAGGACTGATACTGCTTACTTCTAGTACTACGTACTAGGGTGTAACTTAGTGATAGCACTTGTTAGTACTGGTACTGACTGTTTTGTACGTCAGAAGTGACGCTGAGTAAGTCAGCACTGGGCTCATATCCCCTTAATCACGACAGGAAGTCTAGTAGTACCGGTGCTGGCACTGACGCCACCATTTATCAGAGGTGACGCTGATTTAGGCAACACCAGGGCTCATATTCCTTTGTTCTCAACAGGGAGTGTGAATCTGGGTTTAACTATTTTGGGTAAATACATGCTTGGGGTCATGAGCAAGGCTGCGTTTTTCATGGTTTCCGCACTCTCATCCAAGGTCGAACGTAAGGCACTTAGAGAACTCAGAGCCGACAATGACCTCGTTATCGTGCCGGTGGACAAGGAGCGGTCTACTGTCGTATTGGACAGGAGAAACTACATTCACAAAGCTCAGACTTTGTTGGACGATCGTCAGTCCTACGTCCCGTGCAAATCCAACCCCATTAAAACGCTGACATGCGAGATCAACATAACGCTGTTGGCAATCGAGAACTCAGGTGCAATATAACCAATTGATCGACGCATGGCGAGAGCGCAAGAAACGGTCCTGGCCCGCTTCTATGGTCTACCCAAGGTGCACAAAGAGGGCGCACCCCTCCGGCCAATCGTATCTCTCAAAGGAACTCCAACCTACGGACTAGCAAAGTGGCTGTTCCGACGGCTCAAATTATTGACAGCTGATTAAGACACAACAGTCAGGTCGTCAACACAATTCTATGAGAGACTTAAAGGGGTAAGTCTCCAGCCAAATGATATCATGGTTTCCTTTGATGTCGCGTCCATTTTTCCTTCTATTCCACAGGACCTGGCCGTCGAGACTATCCAACTACTCCTTCGAGAGAAACACGATAAAAAGGAGAATCACCTCGGTAACGCTCAAATCCTCCAGCTCCTGAAGTTCTGCCTGAATACGTACTTTACCTTCAACGGAACTATCTACGAGCAGGTGAAGGGCATGCCTATGAGTTCGCTTATTTCCGGACTCATAGCAGAGGCGGTCCTGCAACGGCTGGAGTCACTGGCTTTCCGACACCACTGGCCAAAACTCTGGGCTCGGTATGTGGACGACACCTTCGTCGTTATTGAGCGGGATCAGATGCTGACATTCAAAGAACGTCTAGACGCCGTCTCCCCGGACATTCAATTTACGATGGAGGAAGAAGAAAACAACCAACTGGCCTTCCTGGATGTCCTAGTTTGCCGCAAAGACGATGGTGGCCTGAAAACTAAAGTGTTCAGGAAAGCAACCAACACTATGCAAGTCCTGAACTACAACAGCAACCATCCAATCGGTCACAAACGCAGCTGCGTAAGAGCGCTATTCCGGCGCGTCGAGACGCATTGCAGCGAAGTGGAAGACAAAATTGCTGAATTGCAATATGTTCGACGGGTACTGAGAACGAATGGATACTCGCACAATTTTGTCAACCAGTGCATTCGCAAACGAGAGACGAAGCCACGTCCAGCTGGTCCAAACGTTTGGCGAGCTCTTCCGTAAATGAAGAATGTATCGGAAGCGGTCAGCCGTCTACTCACCCCACTTGGAGTTGGAGTTGCACACAGGCCGGAAGCAACCATCAGATGCCGGGTCATGAGGCCGAAAGACCCACTGCCACGGCAGGAAATGGCTGGAGTCGTTTACCGGATCTGGTGTAGTTGTGGACAAAGCAACTACGTCGGAGAAACCGGGAGATAACCCCAGACGCGAATGGCCGAGCATGCAGCGGCAGTGAGGAAGAAAGACGTCAATTCCCAGGTTGCAGCTCACTTAACGGGACCCGGCCATATTTTCAAGTTTGACGAGGCCCAAATCCTCGCAACCGCGTGAGCTGCGAGCTGCCTGGGGTCGTGGTTCTCAGGCCCCCAGTCCATCAATAAGCGCAACGATTTGGCGCTCCCATACGGTGTACTGAGAAATTTCCTGAGCAAGAAAAATCAGTCACGTGGGAAGGACTGGGCGCAATTCTGACGACAGCGGGCGTAATTTTCGAGTAATTATCAAACCTGCATCCGACGCGGACAAGAACGCTGTTGCAATTAAGGAGCAATCACCGGACCAATTAAGACCTCCAGTGGTGGCTACAGGAACGGACAATTATAGTACGCATGCGGGTGACCGCTGTGAACTATAAATACCGTACAATCTGTGCATTTATCACCCCTTATCTGCGCATGTCTCAGACCTGTTTACGATTACCTATGACTAAGGATTCCCGACGGAATCCGAAACGTCAGGAAAATAAAGTCCTTGTTCCAGTGATCGCATATTCTTCTTCGGGCCTCTCATCTCCATCCATGGAGCTGTACGCACTAAGACGATGCCGATATAGCTACATGCCTATGCTAGAAGTGCTAATTCAAGTAATCGTGCTAACTAAGGCCAGCACTTAGTATATTATTAGTTCTGTCTGTGTATGCTTTTTAAGAAGTCACACCCAGTATGCATTCCCAATCTGTGGGATGTAATAGTGTTTAGCATTTAGACAATAATAAAGCGTTCGTAGAGCAGTGTTTAAAGTCAACTCTGGGCTCATACCTCCGCATGTCAGTGTAGTAGAACTTCTGCTAGCTCTGACGCTACCATTTGTCGGAGGTCAGACCATTATCTTTCTAAAAAGGTGGGCTACAAGTACCGATAATAGAGGACAACAGTGTTGCTGAGACTGCAATAGGCTAAAAAGCTTGGACTAAGATTTGAGGATTCAACTGCACTATGAAAGCCAAGCAAGTCTTAACTAAGAGCGGGCCAGCAAGGGTGAACAAAACTTGGTTATTTACAACAACCAAGTGATCAAACGTCCATTGTTCTCACCTTGGATAGGTCCGTTCCGGATAACCACACAGTCGGCTCAGTAGAGGGAGGATTGAGCCCAATCGAAAAACATACAGAGGCAGAACGAAGGGGAAAACATGTGGTTATTTACAACAACCAAGTGATCCAGCGTCCACTGTTCTCCCCCAGGAAAGGTCCTCCCCGGATAACCGCACAGTCGACCCGGAAAGGGGCGGGGAGAGCCTGACTGTAACAAATTCTCGAGCAAACAGAAAGTTAACTTTCATGTACACAAATGCACAGAGTATGCTTTCAAAGCTTGACGAGCTGAAGATTCATGCCTTTGAGCTATCATCAGATATAGTTTCAATAACAGAAACCTGGCTGTCTGAACAGGTAGCCGACGGCGAGGTATCCATGCCTGGCTATCAACTGTTCAGAAAAGACAGAGAAGGTCGTCAAGGCGGTGGCGTAGCAACATACGTGAAAAATGGACTCACAGTTTTAGACAAAACAGATAAACTGGCGTGTACTTCCGAGGCCATCTGGCTGTCCATTAAAGTACCAGGTGCACCCAACCTCGATGTACTGACACTCTACCGACCACCGAGAAGAGAGCCAGTAGTGGATGCCTCCTTGCTAGAGGAGCTGGAAAATATTACTGCACGATCGGACATCCTGATTGTGGGGGACTTTAACGCGCCTCACATCGACTGGGGTGCGGCCTGCGCACATAGCTCCGATCTAACCTTCGACAGCTGCCTTCTGAGCATGACTCTGAAGTTATTTCTCACGCAACACGTCACGTTTCCGACAAGGATGCGCGATGGCCAACAGTCCAACTGTCTGGACCTCGTTCTCACGAAATCGCAGGACAGCATCGACGAAGTGTCATGTCTCCCACCACTAGGTAAAAGCGACCATTTTGTACTGCTATGGGAGTACTCGTTATTCTCAATACCGGAGAGACCCTCAACAGCCAGACGAAATATTTGGCGAGGCGATTTCGATCGAATGAAGACCGAACTCACGCGCGCCGATTGGGAAACTCTATTTTCTGGAAACATAACTGCGGACTGGGAAGCGTTCCGGACCACACTGCACAGACTCATCGACAACCACTGTCCAATTTCGCGAAAAAAGGTGAACACTAGACCGCGATGGCTTACGCAGGCCTTATAAACTCAGCTGCATAGGAGTAAGGGGTAGGCTCCTTACGTGGATAAAAAGCTTCCTAATCGGTCGCTCGCAAACTGTCCACATCAGCGACAAACAGTCAGCCAAGGTTGAGGTTGAGAGTGGTGTTCCCCAAGGCTCCGTTCTCGGCCCTATTTTGTTTGTTATCTACATCAACGACTGTGTCCGCGAACTGGATTGCAGCATCGCCATGTTTGCCGATGATATAAAACTTTGGAGCGAAATTCGAACTGTGGCTGACGAAGTGCACTTACAGGAAAATTTAAATAGACTTCAAAAATGGTCGGCGGACTGGCTCTTACCGTTCAATGAGAGCAAGTGCACCACCATTCGAGTTGGCAAATGCGGTTCTTCAAACGGCACGGCTTACCGACTGAATGACATACCATTGAAGGAAGTGAACGCCCAGAAAGACTTGGGAGTCTGGATCACACCCTCGCTTAAACCCTCCCTGCATTGCAAAAAGGTAGCCAAGTCCGCGATGTCGATCCTATACCTCGTCAAACGAGCTTTTTCTACCTTCAATGAAGAGTGCTTCACAAAAGTCTTCGGAACCTTCGTACGACCGCACCTAGAATCCGCTATCCAAGCTTGGAGACCCTGGGCCAGGAAAGACATCAACATCCTGGAAAAGGTACAACGGCGCGCAACCAAACTTGTTATGGGGCAGGGCTCGCAGCCTTATGAAACACGGCTGTCGAATCTCAACCTCTTCCCTTTGCGCTACAGGCAGCTTCGGGGGGACCTGATACTAGCATTCCGCGTATTACGTCTTCAAGACTGCTGTCTTATATCAGGGGATTTTTTCGAATTAGCAACGACCACGAATCTGAGGGGTCATCCCCTCAAATTAAAGGTGACAGGGGCCAGGCTGGACGCTCGGAAACACTTCTTTTCAAAAAGGGTGGTCGGAGCGTGGAATGCGCTTCCTCAGGACGTTGTTATGTCGGAATCGCTAGAGGGTTTTAAGCGAAAACTGGATCGATATAGCAGTGCACGATGGATCGGAACTGACAATTTGCAATAACAATAATGCTACTTCCAATTTTCAGTAGTATTAGTTTTTATATCCATTCACGTTTGCTATTTATAACGCCCTCCCACACATAGCCTCATGCGAAGGTCTCCGCGGTCTACCCTACTTGGCTATCTGCGTACCGTGATTACCCGCTGGCGATCTTAGAAGCCAGACCTGCCGGTCTAAACAGTCACCCTTGGTTCGACCCAAAGCGGACTGTCGACGATCTGGACGGATGCCTCTGTTTTTCCATTTCCGTTGGCGGAATCTGCCATCAGCACGGAAAAATCGGGACGTGGCTTCCACACGGTGATGATCCTGGGAACCTTTGCCATGCCCCCCCCCCAGTGGGAACCCCCTTTTTTCTCCTAAATCCCACGCATTACCCCCACAAGGGTGACAGTTTTTCTCCTAAAAATCCCTGAGGAGTTTTTTCACTGTCTGCTCCTATTTTCATCCTATGACTCAGGACAACTGGCCTCGCCAACAGTCTAAGCAACAAATTTTTTGCTACCACTGCACATATGTACAAATAGGGCACTCAAAGGAATTTTTCCTACATACCCTCAATATACTGATACTGATACTGATACTGAAGAGACTCGACTGCATGAATTAAGGGGAACATTAGTGTATAAACTGGGCAATGAAGTTACAGCCACTTAGAGTTTAAGGTAAGGTAGATTGGAATTATGTGTGGCTAATAAAGCAATTTTACTGTTGCTGTTAGGAGAACTAGGCTATAATAAAAGAATTAAAAAATCAATGGGCCGGCAATGTTGAGGCAATATGGCTCACTGTTAGAACGCCAGGATCACAACTCCTTGATATCCTGACGGTCTGCCCTCTACCGTCGAGCAGCCCACTTTCAGTCACTAGTCTGATGGAGGAAGCCGACAAATTTACTAAAAGATCCTACGTCATGATCATGGGAGACTTTAACGCTCCACATATCGACTGGAACCTGAGTTCTGCATCCGGCTCAGAAGTAGATTTTGATCAACGACGCCTGCGCACCGTACAACAATCCTTCCTAATGCAACACGTCCTATATCAGACCCGACTACGCGAAGGGCAACAAGCCAATTGCTTAGACCTAGTTCTGACCAAAGCACCCGATAGCCTGGACGTCGTAAATTGTTTACCAACTCTCGCAAAAAGTGACAACGTAGTGCTACAGTGGGAGTATTCACGCTTCTCTGTGCCTGCTCGTAGTGCGATTACCAGACGCAACATTTGACGAGGAGACTTTACACAAGTTAAAACCACAGTGAGCAGGAAAGACTGAAGTGAAACATTCAACGGGTGCGTCCTTGATGATTGGTCGGCATTCAAATCCGTATTACACGGACTAAGTACTCAGTTACAGTTTATTTGGTGAGGATAATAGGCAATGTCTTTGATAACCCTATTTAGCACGTGAAGAAGAACCTATAAAAATTTACCACTACTAAAATAGTCAAGTCAAGTCAAATTTATTAAAGGAAATATAGGCAAACGCCTTTGAACTCCCTCTTTGTACAAAGGATTTCAGAAATGCATCGGCATAGCCGAACATTCCAAGAAATGGTTAACACAATTGCAGACGACTACTCGCTTGTTTCAAGTAACACACTCACACTCAGTTTACATGAGCCAGCAGTGTAACTGAGGAAGAAGAACAGACAGTGAAAAAACTCCTAAGGATGGCTCATAATTCAAAATTAAATGTCATTCGTGGTTTTTAGGAGAAAAACTGTCGCTCGTGGGAAGTATGTGAATGATAGGAGCATGATGCCTCTGTGAATGTTGACGGCAGCCATGGCATCCATGACGAGTAATATCTACATCCGAAGGACCATACGAGGAGGAGACCTCGGAGTCACGAGAACGTCCTGAAGAACCGGAGATGCGACCATGGTAAGCCTTTGCTGTGCCAAGAGCCGAGGAATCCACCACGTCGTCAGCAGTCGGTCGATACGAGAAAGGGTGTGACAGGGCCACGTAGCCTAGGACCATAGGTGCGGTAGATGCGACCTCAGATGCGATCAGCGCAGTTCACATAGTGAGCAGAGACGTCGAAGCTAGGCCATGTCTTAACGCATTCAATAGTATTAGCAACTAGTGAGTAGCATTGCCTTTTACAATAAATGTCTGGTATATAGAGTTCAGACTTGCAGAGTGGAGAGGGGCCGCATGTAATTATCCAAGCATTGTTTGTACATCTGAAGACAAGTGGCAATATCGTAGTATGGCCTGCTTTACAAGGACCTCCATCATTTTGCAGGAAAGGCAAGTCAAGCTTATGGGCCGAAAGCTGTTTGCAGACATCTTGCCACCTCCCTTATATAACGGTACGATGTTGGCCGTCTTCCACTGCAAAGACAAGTCCCCTGTTCTCATGGAAAGCTCGAACAGAATTGAAAGAGGCCCCGATAGCTCGGTCGACAGTTCTTAAAGTATCAGTCCAGGGATCCCATCCGGTCTAGGAGACTTGTCTGGTTTGATATGACTGAGGACATGTCTTACGTCTGCGACAGAAAGGGTAACAGTTTCAATAATGGTTGTACCTTCGCCCACTTCTACTCCCGAATTGTCGTCGGGGGATTCCATCATAAACACCGATCTGAAAAACTCTGACAGTAACTCTGCTTTCCACGGTCCTTCCGTTACCACGTTCCCGAGGTTATCCCTTAGAGCTGCAATGTCGTCCCGGTGCTTCCTTTGACTGCGGATGTATCCATAAAACTTCTTTGGACATATTTTGGCTTGTGTTGTAAGTTGGCGCTCAAAGGCAGTTCTAGAATTTCGTATTTCCTTACCGCATATATTTCGTTGCGCTTTATATTCAGAAAGTGATGTTGAAGCTTGAAGATGCTCGTACTTTTTCCACAACCTTTGTTTCTTCTTCATGGCCCTTTTTATCGGCTGGTTGACATATGGAGGTCTGGCACATGATCTTAATACTTGCATTGGGCAATGGACTTCAATTAAGCGCTCTACAGTCCCCTGGATATGCTGCCATAATTCATTTGTATAGTTCGTACTGGGTAACCAGTTTTCTGCGGAAGCGGTACGTCTCATTTCTTCAAAATCGGCTTTCCAAATATTTCTGCGCCTCTTTATTTGCGATTTTGGAGACAGTAGGTAACACACGCAGGTAAAAGCAACGTGGTCACTAAACCCAAGTGGCGGTTGTGAAATCACCTCCCTTATTATCCCCTCTTCTTTACTAAAACCGAGATCTAGACAGTTTGATCGCTGGCCTTCTCGCAGTCGGGTTGTGAAGTCTATGTGTTGAATGAGATATTTGTCCAAAGAAAACTGAAGTAATTGATAATTGAAAGGTGCTGCTGCGGCTTTTACTCCAGGCCTCATCCAATCGATGCCAGGGGCGTTGAAATCACCCAGGAGTAATAGGTTTTCCTGTTTACAGATAACTGTCAGCGAACTAAGCAGTTCTACGTCGTCACTTTCGCTGAAGCCGGGAGGCCGATAAACAACGCATATATTGAGTGCCGGCTGTTGCCTAATCTTAATTTTGCATGAAATTATTTCATATCGTCGTAGGGCTAATTCTGCGATTTCCCTCTGACAACAGGAAATTTCATTGGCTACATAAAGTGCCACTCTTCCGCCCCTACGTTGAGATCTGTCGCAGCGGAACAGTTGATAGCCTTCAATGCTGACTTCGCTGATCCCTATTGCTTCGGTCAGCCAAGTCTCTGCTAATGCAATTATATGCGGTTTCTGCTCAGATACTATTGTTTTGAGTTCGTCAAGTTTATTGAAGAGACTCTGACAATTGGTCTAATAGATCTCGAGGCAGCGGCCACTATTGCTTGTGGTATCTTCTAGAACCGGCCGGTTGACCTTGGTTAAGTTTTCCGCCTGACTACTTCCGGCCAAAGAAAATTTCGTTCAATGTGGACTATTTCTCCTCCTCTTATTTGTAGGCCAGTTTTGCCTTTGTTCTTTCGGTCGTTTAGATCGTTTTTCAAAAGTCGCATTTTCCTGCGTTCCTTTGGTTCATAATCCGGCTGAAAGAAAACTCCAGCATGCATGGTCCGCAGAGACGACTTTCTTTCCAGCATAAGCTGTGCCTGCGCTTCGGTGTCCCAAATGACCTTTAATGGCAGTGGCCGAGAGCTTGAACCATTTGGCGGCTGATCCTTGCCTATTCTCAATGTTTTGAGAATTTTGACAGACTCAGTGCCCCTTAGCAGTGATTTATCGTTCTGCCGAGCGAGACCTCGATCGTGCTCCACCTTATCCCCAGCAACGGTAGCCGTTGAGTCTGGTGCACTCTGTATCACTATATGTTGCTTAGGGTTGGCTCGAGCTTGGGCCGTGGTCACATCGCACTGAAGCAGAGTAGCAGCAGGGGTTTCGAAGTTCAGATCTGTGAAATATTCTATGGACATTTTGCTAGTAGCATTTTCTTCTAAGTCACCGTTTGCCCTTTGGTCCAATTCAACTTCCTTTTCTTCAGAAGTCTCTTCTTGGAGTGGTTGTCTTGCTTTTTGTTTACATGGCGTGCTCCATGTTCTGTCTCGCGATAAAACTGAGGGCTTTGGTTGGTCTTTAGCAGATTGCTCTTCAGTCGCCTTCTGCTGGCGTATGCACCTGCGTTTGGCCCTGCTGGACTCGTGGTTTCCTGGTTTATCAACCACTGACCTGTCCTCTGCATGCGCCGCATCCGTTGATGTTATCTGATTGTGCTTTATGAGCACTGCTAGTATCTCCGCGTAAAATTCAAGGCTTCCCTCTAAACGCATTACGCGCGTGGCTAGGTTAAGACATCCATCGCAATCTGCACGCGCAGGCTTATTTGGCTGAGTGGTGTTCGGTCCAAAGACAGTTGGTGAATGAAAATGAATTTTTGCATAGTGGGTGGTCTGGGATTTCGTACGCGCTATTGAAAGCGCTTCGGTTATTTCTGGGAGTACCTTGTCAAAGGCTGTAAGAAGCGGCTTACATTAGTTAACCTGATTATATCCGTTAGAGTATATCTTAGTGACCTGGCCGTTAGTGTGGGAGCTGGTGGTGAAATCGGTAGGGCGTCCGACATTATAAAATGACGTCCGGGGTTCAAATCCAGCCATGGGCGAACATATTTTTTCAGCTAGCAGAGATGGATCGTGCACGTTAGCGTTACCCATGCTATTGGAAACTATATTAGAGTGCATTTATTCAAAGTTTGCAATCAACCGGCCGTGCTAATATAGATAGCGAAAATATTTGCTCGTGCAATTAATTTCAACAGTCAAAATTTGTTATGTGAACGACTCAGCCTTTGTTGTAAGGAGTTCATTGCACAGTAACAATCAGATTCAGAAGCAGCGATGTTGTTCTTAGGAGCAAGTGAACTTCCAGACTTGTGCTGATCGTAGCGATAACTTCCAGAGCATGGTATAATCCGTGGTCCAGTTAGATTGTTCAAGCGAAGGATTCGTCCCACTCAGAAAGGATATTTCCAAAGTGCAGATAATACGCAGTCCAGTTAGATTGTGAAAGCGAAGGATTCGTCTCACTCAGAAAGAATATTTCCAAAGGGCAAATAATACGCAGTTCCTTTGTCAGTTTTCATAGCCAGATGTGTCTTCTACACTAAGGTAGGGACTAAAAACCTCATGAGCTCAAAGAGCTTAAATTCGAAACCAATTTCAAATTTCCCATGCCTATTATTTTTTACTTTCAGACTGTCTACTCTTCTACACAGTTAAACAAAAAACAAACGGGAGAGAGCCATAGGCATTTTGGCACATGTGATTGTTCATAACTAAGCAACCGAATGTATTGTCTGCAGGGATAGATGTGCGTATCACCCATCCTCGGACAGCTACCATGTGTACTAATATCATGCAGATGAAGGACTGACTGGACGTAGGTGAGCAATGCGGCGTTTTTCAAGAAGTTCTGTGCCACGAATATCCCTGCAGTAACCCAACCCGCATCGCTCGTGAGCTCCTCGAATCTATCGTGTAGTCTGGTGTAATCTGCCTGTATCTGCTGATCTGCAAACCCCGTACAGAGACCGCAAGCCCGCAGTAAAACCCAGGTGTCTTACACAATAACCACGTGAAGCTAAGAAATTTGGTAAGCTCATATTCCCATTTGTTATGCTTGTTGCCAATTACTCAGCTACTGCGAAAATCATAGGAATTACTAAGCTTCCGTATCTAGCTGATTCTGCGGAAGGTAGCTCCCAACTAGACAGGAGATGCTCTGTAAATTCTAAGCTAGAAATAGATACTGTAGATGGTTAAAGTTAGCCTGAAAAGCGGCAAATGGCTCAACGTTGTGACCAAAAGGTATTTTAGAACTTGAGCTGTTATCAAATAAGGGTTTCTTTCTTTATCCCTTCATTTTACCACTTGCCCGATATAGCTTCTAAATTCATACTAGCCTCCGATTTCATAGGTGCACGTACAGGCCGTATTATAGTACACTACTTACTAGTTTCCTTACTTGGTTTCCTTTAACGATGTCCTGAGCGATCTGTTCCCGCCAGGTAAAGAATTTGAAGTGCTCAAGTCATTTCGTATCGGGAAAAGGCCGGCAGATACTGCAGAAATGACCCGACCCAGACCGCTAAAAATAGTATTTAAAAACAAGGAACATGTTCAGGTAATCATGTCTAAAAAAACTAACCTTCGTCACGCGCATAAAGAGGTTTTTTTTCAACCGGACTACTCCCTGGAGGAACGGCTGAAACGCCGAGAACTAGTAGCGGAACTACAGTCGAGGAACAAGAATGGCGAGGTAGGCCTGAAAATCTTCAACGGGAAGATAATTCAGAAGAAAACATTGAACCAAACCGTAATACTCCGAACGACGGTCAGGAAGTGACTGTCACAACCGGGTTACACCGTACAAAGAAACTAAAGTGCATGTACACCAATGCACAAAGCCTGCTCTCCAAATTAGATGAGCTTAAGATTATTACGTGCCAACTGGAACCAGACGTCGTCTGCATAACAGAAACATGGTTGTCCACGAAGGTAAGCGACCAGGAAATTGCTCTCCCCGGGTTTCAAGTTTTCCGAAAAGATAGAGTCGGGCGTCCAGGTGGGGGTGTGCTAATCTATGTTAGACACGGCCTGCTCGTGTCCGACAAGTCCGAAAACCTTTCGGGTAGTATAGAGGCAATATGGCTCACCGTTAGAACACCGGGGTCACAGACCCTTGACATCATGGCGGTCTACCGTCCACCATCGAGCAACCAGCAGTCAGACAATAGTCTGATCGAAGGAGTCGAAGAAATTGCTAGAAGATCCGATGTCATGGTCATGGGAGACTTTAACGCCCCCCATATCGACTGGAATGTGAGTTCTGCGCCCGGCTCAGAAGTAAATTTCGATCGACGACTCCTGCGCACAGTACAGGCATCTTTCCTAACGCAACACGTCCTATATCCGACCAGATTACGCGAAGGGCAACAAGCTAATTGCTTAGACCTAGTACTTACCAAAGCACCTGATAGCGTGGACATTGTAAATTGTTTACCACCTCTCGGAAAAAGTGATCACGTAGTGCTACAGTGGGAATATTCACTCTTCTCTGTGCCCGATCGTAGTGCGGTAACCAGACGCAACATATGGAGAGGGGACTTTACACAAATGAAAACCACAGTGAGCGAGATAGACTGGAACGAACTATTCACCGGGTGCGTTCTCGATGATTGGTCGGCATTCAAAGCCGTATTACACGGACTAATTACCGATTTCTGTCCTATCACGGTAAAGAAAGTAACAAATAGGCCTCGATGGCTACCGCCGACGCTAAAGAGGGAAGTAAACCGCAAAGGAAGGCTGTTCAAAATCTATCGCAGAGAGAGGACCCCCGAATCGTACAATAGGTATAAGGCACAAAGAAACAAGGTTAAGAGCCTGATACGAATTAGCCGACAAAACTTCGAGAGTAATCTAATAAATCGTGCAGTAGGAAACCCAAAGCTTTTCTACAGCTACGTTAGGCAATGTACTCGAAATAGAGACCCTATTCCTCTGCTAAAAACAGACGACGGTGTAGAAATTTGCGAGATTAACGAAAAGGCGGAACATCTATCCTGCTTCTTCCAGTCGGTCTTTACGAGAGAGGCTGAGTTCACCGCTATTAACTGCAGTGTGGGTGTGATCCAGACCATAGACTCGGTTGCACTCACGGAAGCTACCGTTCTGCGAGAACTTCTACAGCTTAAAGAAACGAAGTCGTCAGGTCCGGATGAGATACCTGCAAAGCTATTAAAAGAGCTAGCCATAGAGTTGGCGGTACCCCTGTACCTTATCTTCCGAGCTTCTCTTAATACTGGACAAGTGCCACCCGATTGGAAGACAGCGTGGATCTCACCCATCCACAAAAGTGGAAGTCGGGCGACCGCAAATAACTATAGACCGGTCAGCCTCACCTCAATATCCTGCAAGCTTATGGAACGCATAGTCAAACGCGAGCTGATGCACTTTTTGGAGCAACATCAACTTCTTTCTGATAAGCAGCACGGATTCCGCAGGGGAAGGTCCTGCTTGACCAATCTGCTCTATTGTCTAGAACAATGGACCCGAGCGATCGATGAAGGGAATACGGTGCATACAGTCTTCGTAGACTTCAAGAAGGCGTTTGACACGGTGCCCCATCAACGTCTCTTATACAAGCTCAGCCGCATAGGGGTAAGGGGAAACCTTTTGCAGTGGATAGCAAACTTCTTGACTGGTCGTACCCAGACCGTATGTATTGGCGAACAGCGGTCGGCGGAGGTAGCAGTTGAGAGCGGGGTTCCACAGGGATCTGTTCTTGGCCCTATTCTCTTCCTTATATATATTGATGACTGCATAAGCGGACTAGACTGCGAAATCGCAATGTTTGCTGATGACATAAAACTTTGGAAGGTCATACGCAACCAAGACGATGAATTAAACCTCCAGGCAAATTTGCATAGACTAGAGCAATGGTCGACCCTTTGGCTCATGCCATTCAATGTGGCAAAATGCAACCTAATGCGCTTTGGTAGAACCAGCACTATGCCTCGGAGGGTGTATTACCTGAATCACACGCCGCTGCCAGAGGTTGAGGCTCAGAAAGACCTGGGGGTGTGGTTCACGCCTTCACTGAAGCCATCACTCCACGTCCTGAAAGTGGCTAAATCCGCAATGTCGAGCTTGTATCTAATCAAGCGAGCCTTTGCTAAGTTTGACAAAGCTGTATTTGGCAAGGTATTCGGCACGTTCGTGCGACCTCAACTGGAATTTGCCATCCAAGCCTGGAGACCTTGGACAGCCAAAGACAAAAAAAACCTCGAAAGGGTACAAAGACGCGCAACAAAATTAGTACGAGGACAACGGAACCTCCCTTATGAGACCCGATTGGTAAATCTTGACTTGTTTCCTCTGGATTACAGGCAGATACGTGGGGACCTAATCCAGGCATTTCGCATGTTGCGTGGTCAGGATTGCTGCCTCCAAACAAATGACTTCTTTGAGCGGGCCACCACCTCTAGGCTGCGAGGACACCCCCTCAAATTACGTGTGACTGGGGCAAGACTTGACCCAAGAAAATTCTTTTTCTCTAAGAGGGTAATCCAGGCATGGAATGCTCTTCCTGCGGATATTGTCATGTCCCCTTCCGTGGATGTCTTTAAGGCAAACCTAGACCGATATAATGAGTATCGTCACGATTAAGTACTCCAAATCCAATCACTGAACTATTCCGATTCTAAAAATTGAAGCGCTCTACATCCAAAACCTGAAATGCTAAAATGCTATAAATATATACTAATAGTAATTTGTAAGTAGTATTATTATTATTAGTTATTAACAAAATGAGTCTCTGCCATTATCTACCTATGTTGTCTCTACTCACTATGCGATCTGCGCCGATCGTGTCTGGGGACGCACCTATCGCACCTATGGTCCTAGGCTACGCGGCCCTGTCACACCCTTTCTCGTATCGACCGACTGCTGACAACGTGGTAGGTTCCTCGGCTCTTGACACAGCAAAGGCGTATCATGGTCGCATCTCCGGTCTTCGGGACGTTCTCGTGACTCCGAGGTCTCCTCCTCGTATGGTCCTTCGGGTGTAGATATTACTCGTCATGGACGCCATGGCTACCGTCAACATTCACAGAAGCATCATGCCGCTATCATTCACAAACTTCCCCCACGAGCGACAGTTTTTCTCCTAAAAACCACAAATGACATTCCATTTTGAATTATGAGCCAGTCTTAGGAGTTTTTTCACTGTCTGCTCTTCTTCCTCAGTTACACTGCTGGCTCGTGTAAACTGAGTGTGAGTTTATTACTTGAAACAAGTGAGTAGTTGTTTTAAATTGTGTCAACAACTTCTTTAGAATGTTCGGCTTCGCCGATGCATTTCTTAAATCCTATGTACCAAGAGGGAGTTCAAAGGCGATCGCCTATATTTCCTTTAATAAATTTGACTTGACTTGACTTGACTAGTCTTAGTAAGTATGATTACCAAGATCAGAACTCCTAGCACCGACATATTACTTCTAGCAGTAGCATCTTAGTCCTCGTAGTCTAAATTTAAGAGAAACTGACACCGTTTTTGGTGAAAAGAGGAAAAAATGCGGAAACCAGGGCAAGCTTTTATGTGCTCCGAGCCCCAAACATGTATTTACTCGGATAAGCATAAACTCAAATTCACATTCTTTGTTGTGATTGAGGGGATATGAGCCCCAGCTGTGACTGTTAATCGTTGTCACCTCTGACTTAAAAAAAGCCAGAGTAATATTACTAATATCGCACAGATGTATCGCTTATAAGTGGTATAGGAATAGTGGCAGTATTAGCAGAAATGGCAATCGTACTTGTAGCACGGCACTTATCAATGAGACGTTTTGTCTATCCATCAACGATTTATTTTTACCCCATGCAGATTATGTTTGCTTAATTGTTTCTGATTTTCTAAAAGCACAGACAGGCCGTTTTATAATATACTAACTACTGGTCTTAGTAAGTATGGGTAGAGAACTAGACAGGGATCGTCGCAGGGTTAACATGTATACTTACCGCTTACCTACAAATTTTCAATAGGGTGAAATTCCGCCATCTTCCGTTTTCCGCGCAAAAATGGAAGATGGCGGGAATTCATACTATTAAAAATTTGTAAGTAAAATGTTTTGAAAACTTATTGATAAATATCATAGAACGGTCTTATTGGACAGCTATGAGCTTACTTTCGTGTGCCACTTTACTGGCAACATCACTTTCCGTTTTCAGAGAATTCACTTACAGCCTTTCACTGGCGCGCTATTCGTGCATTTTTGAACCTCCCTCGCTCGTCCTGCTGGTTCCGTCGCCGCGTACTTCATCCGCACGTTTACAGTACACGATCCGCGCCCTATACACGTGCTTCACCTTTAAAAACACCTGCCTCTCTTTATTTGGCTATGCACACGGAATTGTCTATGTCGTACACTTCATCCTTTCCAGCTATGTCCCCAGTGTAATTCATCCATGCGTTCAAAGTACACTACCCATGCCCTATGTATTGGCTTTTTCTTTGTTTACGGCCGCAAGAGCTCCTTATGCGAACCACTTCACGACTACCTTCTTTTCGTTATAGCCGACTGCACCTTGGGTGATGCCCCAGCCCTGCACTTCATATTAATTAGCTATGCTCCAGAATAATTTATCCACGCATAAAAGTCCACTACCCGCGCCCTAGACACGTGCTTCACCTTTAAAACACCTGCCCCCTTCATTCATCCAGTTGTTACCGGCTAGACTTGCAGAAGCGTCCATGTACTGCACTTCATCCACTTCAGCCATGCCCCCACCCACCGTGGGTACAAAGTACACAACCCGCGCCCTCCGTATGTGCTTCTTCTTTGCTGACGTCCGCTACAGCTCCTCTTATGGAGCACTTCCCGCCTACCTTTTTTCAGTTTTAACCGATCGCACTTGCTTGCTGCCACAGCGTTGCACTTCCTTTTTTTCCAGCTACGCCCCAGCATACTTCGTTTACATGTTCAAGCAAGCAGGCCGAGCCGTAGATATGGGCTTTGCCTTTGCCTGCGAGCACTACGACTCTTCACACATTCCTCTTTTCCTACCTTTAATCACGTTTTCAGTGAACACACATAGCTTTTACCGATGTCAGGCACTTCATCCTTTCTTTTGAGAAGAAGTAAAAGAGGAATTATTGAACACTGGAATTATTATTTTATTAGCCTGACCTTTCA
Organism: Ligula intestinalis; assembly: GCA_036362985.1. Taxonomy (NCBI): domain Eukaryota; kingdom Metazoa; phylum Platyhelminthes; class Cestoda; order Diphyllobothriidea; family Diphyllobothriidae; genus Ligula; species Ligula intestinalis. The sequence continues at coordinate 15,213,851 of JAYGXS010000005.1, read as the reverse complement.
AGCTCCTGTAGGAGCCCATCCTCAGAGAAGGGAAAAGCAGCAAATGAGGTAGCTTGTTCGCGTGTGCACAAAACAGATAAAATTTGAACGGGTAGAAAATAAATAATTGCGTGGTTTGGTCGTCGTCTCGCTAGTGGGCGAGATCGGCGTGATGGGTGGGCTCCTGCAGGGTCTCGAAAGCTCAGGCTTATAAAATAATAATTCCAGTGTTCGATAATTCCTCTTCTTCTTCTCAAAATATTCACGTTCCTGGGATGCGTACATTCGCCTCTTTTCACCCCCTATTGAACGCCTATCATGACTCGTTCAGATTTCTCCGGTGATTGGTTACAACTTTCGCTTAAACGCTTGATGGTTAGTTCATGTTTCCCTCAGCGGACGGAGTCCTCTATTACTACCTACTTTGTTTCGACCGATTGCGCTTTCATCGCGATGGACGCCAGTCGGTTGGCTTGCCGTTACGCTCTTTGTCCCGCACGTCCGAATCCATTTGCCATGGTTATGCACACAACGGTTTCCCAAGCGGTGCTTTGTGTCGCGCCCACGATGGTCGCTGCGTACTAGTCTCCGCGTTTTAACTGCTCCGGCTTTCGTTTTCCATTTGACCCTTGTTCTCCCACCTCCCCCACACCATTTTGCCGGTGTCGGCTATTCCGCTTAAAGATCCCTTCTTATTAACTTGCCGTCTTACAGTTGTCCTGCTTTCTTTGTCTTCACTGTATTCTGCTTTTCGGTCGCATTTCGTTCGGCCTTTACTCTTAATTCCTAGTCGTCGTTGTTCATTGCATCTTCCTGCTAATTAGTTCAATGCCGGTTAACTTCTAGAAAACTCATCACACAATCTCCTCAAACCACCATATCTCTCTTACTATCCATGGGCTTCAGTTTGAGTTGGCTTGTACAACTTCCCTCTTTGTTCCCTTCCGGACGTAGTTGTTGGAAATGCATCACTTTCCAATCGACGCATATCTTCCGCTCGCGCAGTTGGCGCTAGCTTACTAAGGTTTCTACTAACTTTTTTGGTAACATTTACTTATCTTCCTCTTTATTTCTGCGGTCGCGTTCACCTTTTTTTGGCACCATTATCAGTACTGCAACTGGACTTCCCGAAACTGTGAAAAATTGTTAGGGTCCCGGTTTCCGTAAACCTTCTGCTTGGTTAAGTGACTGGCTTCTTCTAGAAATTTAGGTTAGGTTCTTCGTAACAATTATGTACCATCATTACTACCGTCGAGGTATACTCCGGTTGCGCAAAGACGCTCCGCACCTCCGCCGTCCGACCGGCCCGGCAGTTGGCTCAATTCTGCGTTCCCGTGTGCATTAACCAAGCGATTCTAAGGTTCTAAACCAATGGTCAGTGGTTAGTTACGTACTCTTTTCACTTAACTTGCTCACTTCCGCCGTTGACATCTTCAGCTACACCAGGACGCTCATCAATTCTGCTTTCCAACAGTTAAATACAGCGGGTTAAGATTTACACTTACTTTCCGCTTTCGTGTATACCTTCACGCTTCTAGAATTTCGGAGTTAAGCATTCATCAAAACCTCTTTCCTGTTGCCCTTTCCACTGGACAGAGTTGGGAAATATGCCTGCAGAATACATCCCAAGCAACCGGTATGGTATGCTTTCAGACAGCAGACCACAGGCGGTACTGCACTTCCTTTACTTGCATCCATACGACTCTTCCTGAAACAGGCTCATTTTGCCGCAGCTCCCCTTTTAGGTGACTCCAGTATGCCTTTATGACATTTTTGCTCTTTACCGTTTCCGAATTGACAAACTCCTTCGACAGGTTAACTGTTGAATACTCGAACCTCAGCTACGGCAGGCTGGTGTAGCCTGATCAAACGCCGGAGATAATTATGCTTCTCGCTGCTACTCGCCACTTTATGACCACACTCGGAGCGTTAAGTGTGCGGTAATTGACTTGTTCGTACACCACCCTCCTCTTCGACACATCGTATATCCCAAACACCCAGCGTGGGCTTTGCCTTCGTCCGCAGTTGTACTTGGGTCAAGTGATGATCATTTCGTCCACCTGTACCTCCACGCCTTGTTCCCTACAGCCGTAGCCTCCCGTTGCAAGGCGTTAGGACACACGTTTCTACAAATGGCGTACCAGGATACCGCCGAGCAATAAGAAGGGCTGCAGACGGAAGCTGCCTCATTTACGGTCTTCTCAGCAATAAAGGCCAGGTATTTTCCGTATCGGTGACCAGCAGTCGGCAGAGGTTGCGGTCGAGAGCGGTGTTCTCCAGGGCTGTGCCCTTGGCCCTATACTGTTCATTATGTCCATACGTCAACGACTGTGTCCGTGAACTGAGTTGTGATGTCGCTATGTTTGCCTATGATATTAAGATTTGGAGCGCCATCAGAAATGCAGCTGACGAAGAGCGTTTGCAGGCAAACCCAAACCGTCTTCAAACTCGGTCTTAAGATAGCGTTTGCCGTTTAATAAGAAAAAGTGTAATAACCTACGAGTTGGCCGACCCAGCTCTCAGAAGCCCATGGTACACAGCCTGAATGGCATCCAACTGCAAGAAAGGGACGCGTAGGAATAGTTGGGATTGTTGATCATGACGTCGCTTCAGCCCTCGCTCCATTGCGCAAAAGTAAATAAGTCTGCGATGTCCGTCCTGTATCTTGTCAACCGGGTTTTCCGTACCTTTGACAAAGTCTGCTTCGACAAAGTTATACCTCCTCCTGCATCCTCCTCATTTAAACGCTTTGTGTTTTTTGCTTCCAGATATAGCTCTCTTTGGAATAACTTGCCAATTGAAATGAGGTCGTTTACTAGACTGTCTGCTTTCAAGCAAGGACTGCACATTTATCTTAAAACTGATTGTATTAACCTTTTATTTTCCCCATCTTTTCGGAGCAGCCTTC
>JAYGXS010000005.1:15114570-15188359 GCA_036362985.1 Ligula intestinalis | reverse complement strand
TGGGACACTGGGTCGCGAAAGAACATGATATCATCCTTAATGAGGAGTTTGGGCCACTGGTCAAGTAGAAGACGGGCGTTCAAGCTAGAGCCGCGCATATCTTGTTTCCGAGGTTTTGGGCGGCCTTTAGCTATGTGACGATAAATAGTGGCGGTGTCAGGGTCTGAGCACTGGGCAGAGGACCACTCGTGGCGTGTAGGTTCAAAGACAACTAGGGCATTTACTGCGTCGTTGAGGTCAGGGTCATCGACAGCGGAAGCAGGAGGGAGACGGGAGATGGCATCGGCGTTACCGTGTTGGGGACCAGGGTGATATATGCATTTATAGTCAAAGCCTTGGAGGAATTCTTGCCAACGGGTGAGTTGGTCCGTGGGATCCTTAAAAGAACTGAGTCACTTCAGAGCGCGGTGATCGGTGCTGAGGATAAAATGTTTACCAATTAGGAGATGGCTGAACTGACGCATAAAATTGACAACGGCAAGGATTTCCCGGCGGAAGGGGCAGTAATTTCGTTGTGTTTTAGAAAGGGTGTAACTGGCAAAACAAATGGGATGGTTTAATCTGTCAGCACCGGTCTGTGAAATTTCGGCGCCGATTGCGAACCCGCTAGCGTCCGTGTCAAGGATGAAGGGAGGGGCGTTCTCCTCGACATTGGGGACTGCCAGGAGAAAGGCAGAGCAGAGGGCGTTGCGAAGGTCATCAAAAGCAACGTCATATTCCCTAGTTCAGAAAAAAGGGCGGTTTTCTCCGTGAGTTTATGCAAAGGGGCCGCAATGTGGGATAAATGAAGAATGAAACGCCAAAAGTAGGAAGCAAGGCCAAGAAACCTCCGTAACTCTGTCTGTTTGACAGGTTTCGGCCAAGCTCGGATAAATTGAACGCGGCCGGGTAAAGGGGCAATGTGACCAGGAAAGATGTGATGCCCCAGGAAATGTACTTCAGAACGCAGAAAAACATATTTCTTGGGGTTGAGGGTAAGGCAAGCATCACGTAGGGCTTCTAACACTAGGCGAAGGTTATCCTTATGCTGTTCGACGGAATCACCGAAAGCTATGATTTCGTCCAGGTAGACGAGACATCGAGATGATATAAGGTGTCAAAAGACGTAGAACATGAGGCGCTGGAAAGTGGCCACGGCGTTGGAAAGGCCGAAAGGAAGGGTTTTTAATTCGTAGAGGCCATGGGGGACAACAAACGCCGTCTTCTATCGGTCATTGGGATGGATCTCTACTTGCCAATACACCGACTTAAGGTCCAGGGTGGAAAACCACCGGGCATAACCGAGGGAATCGATAGTGTCATGTAGCTGCGGTAGGGGAAACGAATCTCGCACCGTTAATGCATTTAAACGTCGGTAGTTGATGCATAACCGCAAAGACCCGTCTTTTTTGGGGACTAAGGTAATCGGAGAGGCCCAGGGTGAGGATGAAGGCCCGATAATATCAACCTCTAGGAGGTCCTTGAGTATCTTACCGACCTCGTCTCAATAACGAACGGGGATCCGACGAGGAGGTTGCCAAACAGGTTTGGCATTACCGGTATCAATTGTGTACTGTATAAGACTGGTACGGCCAATGGAGTTAGTGAACCAGGAGAATAAACCGGGAAAAGATGCCAGGTGGTCACGTAACTGATTACGCGCAGCAACGCCAACGGTAAATGGAGGAGGTAAAATATCATCTAGAGAGGTGGGTTCGAGAGCCACAACTGCCATGCTCGTGTTTTACAAAAAATCAAAATCGGAAGTGGGTACAGAGGTTGGGGAAGGAAGAGCAGAAAGAGATGAAGGGGTTCGGTCCAGAGCTAGGACTACGCGACGGTCGCGAGCATAAATCACGCAATTGTGTAGTGTTAGAAAATCGAGTCCTAGAACTATAGGCCAGGGGCTATGGGGTGTGACCAAGAAGTCGCGGCTAATTTGGGCATCGCAGAAAAGAAAAGGTAACGAGATTGAACCAGAAATGGGGATTTGAGTCCCATTAGCGACATGGATAACACGAGGGTGAGGTAAGGGTTCGATAAGGCAATAAAAGGACTGGGGGATGCTAGCAGGGGTGATAGGAGAAAAATTAGCACGTGTATCTATGGCCGGTTGGGTGTCGTGATCTTCAATAGATACGGAAACAGTAAAAGAAGAAACAGGGGTGGAAATATCTGCATAAGTTGAAGAAACAAGAGAATACTTACAAGGTGGGTTGTGGCCGCATCGTCAAGCCTCCGGGCCGAACGGACCACAGAAGCGGCAACCAGGATTGTGATGAGGAAAGCGAACGGACAGGTTGGAGTTCTGCTGATGCGTAAGCATTGGCCGTTGTGGAATTGCTGGCGGAGATGGACGTTGAAAGGTCGTTGGTTGGAAGGTAGGGCGAGGCATCGGGTGGACAGAGGCAGATGGGTTGGTGCGGCTGACTTTGGAGAGGGGGGTGCCGGTGATGGCTGATGGATTGAGCTCTAAGATTGGTAAAAATGGCAAAAATCGAGTGCGGTTTTCAGGGAGAAGGGGCGGTGGGTGATGACCGCTTCAGCGATCTGAGGGTCAAATAGTCCCGTCATAAAGCGGTGCAAAACCTGGCTTTGTCGGTAGGGGTTCATGCTGGAGTGGAAAGCGAGGGTGGCCAAACGGTTAAGTTTGGCTGCGAAATCATTGAATGCCTGGGTAGGCTTCTGCCGGAGCATCGCAAATTGTTCCAGGACGAAACCCGTGTGTATGGGGGAAGCAAAAGGGTTCTTCAAAAGTCAACGGGCGGAAGGAAATGTGGAAGTGCCTTTAACTCCGGCGGTCATCAGACGGCGGCGTACTGTGGGGGAGAGAAAATGTAAGAAGAAAGCGGTCTGTTGATTGGTAGGGACGGTCGTAAAAAAGATGTCAAGGTCGTGTAGCCATTCGTTTAAGTCTGCACCAACCTCAAAGGTGGTCGAGGCCAACAGCAGAGAAGGTGTGGGCTAGATGGGGAGGGGTGGGAGGGTATAAAAGGGAGGGTTGTATTGGGCGTGGGTCGGGAAATATAGGGGGAGGGCGACACTGCCTGCCACCATTGTAGCGGCCAAACTGATTGGGGTTAGGAGATTTAAGATAAAATCTTCAGATAGGTTACTAGCTGGAGTAGAATGTACTGCGATAGGTCGATCAGACTCCGAGAAGGGGTCAGTCTGAGAGGAATCTGCTGGATAGAATGAGTCCTGAGAAGAAACTTCGGACCTGAGACTCTCCGATGGCGAGGTGTTCTGAAAAAGGGGAGGGGTCTCCCATGCCTCATCGAGCAAACTCGCAAACGCTGAACCATCAAATCCATCAGACACTATGTTTTATATATATATATATATATATATATATTTAAGGGTTACAGGCAAGAAATGCCCTTGAGGAACCTATTAATGTAACGCAAACAAGGTTGTTCTTACAGTTAATGTGCAGTCGGGGGGATCACGTATGATATCATGACAAAATTTCGAGTTAATTTTCACGGTCTAAAGCCAGAAAAGTCGTTCACAGTGCTGGCAGTAGGCAATCATGTTGTAAAATTCGCCTTTTGTCAAATAAAATCACATCGAGTCTTCTTTTAAATTCCGCAATTGTGTCAGCGGAAACCGTCTCGCTTGGTAGCAAGTTCTAAGGCCGGACCTCGCGTTGACTAGAGAAATATTTTCGGAGGTCTAATCGGGTGCGCTGGTTTGTGACCTTGTACGGATGGCCACGCAGGTGAGTAGTGGAGAGCAGTGGTGAGTAGCAGTGGCTAATTGGAAGAAATCCTCCAATTTTAGGGAGGAAACGTGGCCCCGGATTATCCGGAATGTCCAGAGCAGGCTGCACTGAACGTTCCTGTAAGACAAAGTAAAAAGGTCAAGTTTTATCAATCTCTCCTGATATGGTAAGTCCCTGCGACCATCAACCATCTTTGTCGCCCTGCGTTGCACTTGTTCAAGAAGCTCCATATCTTTCTTTAGCCACGGTGTCCAAACTGGCATTCCGTATTCAAGATGTAGTCTCACAAAGGCGCTTAATATTTTTCCGAAGAGTTCACGTGGAAAGATTTTGAACGCTCGTCTGATCCAGTGCAGGGTACTAGTTGCCTTCTGGACGGACTTTTAAAGTGCTCTGTTTGCATCAAGTTCGTGGTTGTCCATATACCCAGATCTTTGTGCGTCTCAACCTCTTTAAATGCGGTACCATTGATACAATCACTGTGTTTCGGCGGCACTTTTCGCCCCGGGCTTATGTGTAGAACGAGACACTTGGATACATTAAAGTTAAGAAGCCACGTGGACGACCAGATAACCAGTTTATCGATGTTTGACTGTTATCTCTTTGCGTCGTCGGTGCAATTAATTTCAGCGCATATTTTTATGTCATCCGCAAACATAAAATCTGCGCAATCAAGCTCATTGAGGCAGTCGTTTACGTAAATCGGGAATAACAGCGGACCCAAAACTGAGCCTTGTGGTACACCACTCTCGACCTTTGTCCATTCTGAGTTCGAGTTTCCGACGACGACCCTCTGTTCTCTGAGGGACAAGAAACTAGTGATCCATTTATACATTTTTCTTTCAATTTCCACGTCCCAAATTTTTTGCAGAAGAAGCCTGTGTGGTACACTATCGAAGGCCTTTTTGAAGTCGAAGCATATGACATCAATTGGATAGCCTTTATCTGCGGCCTTTGTCCACTTTTTCTGTGAGTAAAGAGCAATCATGAGGCAAGAGCGTCCTGGGCGAATGCCCTGCCTTCCATCACATAGTCTTTTGTTGCTTTCGAGGAAATACATTAAATGCTTCTTTATAATGCGCTCCATTACTTTGCACGCTATGCAAGTTAGACTGACAGGACGGTAATTTTCGCAATCAAGTCTTGAACCTCCATTATAGATCGGGGTGACGTTTGCTCACTTCCATTTTTCTGGAAGTTCGTCTTCGTCATAAGATTTCTGGAAGATGGCAGCCAGGTGTTTGCATAGTTCGTTAGTTAATTTTCTTAGTGCTAGTGCAGGAATTTTGTCCGGCCTTGGTGATTTGGCAGGCTTAAGTTGGAGTTATTCGGCCCTGCCAGTGTTGTGTGAAAACTCTAGGTTATCTATTTTGGGCAACGAGGAGGAGGGTAAGGGTGCAGTTATCAATCGATGAGCGGACGTACCGTCAGCAAAAGTTGTAGGTTCTCGTGTGCACACGGATTCAGAGAAATCGGAAAGGAGGGAGGCTTTCATCTGGTCTTCGGTCATCAGTTGTCCATCGGCTGATCTTAGGGCAGGGATCAGTTCCTGAGATCTCTTCGTGCTTCGTATGTAACCGTACAATATCTTGGGATGTTCCAACGACTTGTGAACTATGTTCAACTCGTATTTCTTGCGCAGTTTAGTAGCTTCTCTTTTACAAATGGTACCTTGTTGCTTATACTCTCTTAAGTGTTTATCAGAGCCGGTTAATCTGTAGCGCCTCCAGAAGCGGTTTCTTTTTTTGAAAGCAGCCTGCAACTTTGAGTTCATCCACTTCGGGCGATTCGTACTTGTCTTTCTTCTGAAGGGACAGTTGAGACAAACAGTGCTTTTCAACGTCTAGCTAAAGGTCATCCACTGTTCATTTGCCCCACCTTGGAGATCTGTTTCCCATGCTACCTCTGACCTTTCCTTCCTCATAAGTGGGAAGTCGCCTTTCCAAATGTTACTTTCCCATGTGTCGGAGGAGTAGGGTTTGGAGAAAATTGAATACTCGAAATACAGCATAATATGGTCGCTTGACCCTAATGGGGGTCAATCCTGCAGGTCAATCACAGTTTCCTCCTCTCGGGTAAAGATAAGGTCGAGACAGTTCGACTGTTGTCCTTCCCTAGCCCACGTTCCAAACGCGATGGTTTGGTATAGCAGTTTGTCTGTAGCCCATCGTAGTAATTTGTGATTGAAGTTGTCTTGAAGACCCTGTGCAGTCCATGTCTGCCAGTCAACACCAGGAGCGTTAAAGTCCCCAACGATGAGGATGTCTTTTTTCTCACAAACCCTAAACAATTTTGCTATGAGGATAGTGTCTTGGTCAGGAGTATGGTTTGGTGGGCGGTATGTCACCGAAAGCGTCAGTGGCCTGGCGTACTTAGCAGATATAGTAATATTAAGCATTTCCACATCTCGTGCTGGGACCGGTACTTCAGCCGTTGCTATCAGCTTGCAAGTGACATAGACTATAAGCCCTCCTCCCCTAGCTGTTCTGTCTTTCCTGAAAAGCTGATATCCTCTTAGCGATAATTCAGAATCAGCACTATCTTTTTAAAGCCAGGTTTCAGTTAAAGCCATGATGTCTGGTTTCACCTCATCGACCAAGTTCTTTAGTTCGTCCAGCTTGTTAAACAAGCTTTGTAAATTTGCAGTCAGGATCTTTAGCGATAGTTTACTCCGTGGGGCCCAACCCTCATCGTGACAGGCTCTGGCCAGAGGAAGGGCTCCTTGACTTCTATTATTTGCCCATCTTTTATTTGCAGGCCCTTTGCCTTGCTTTCAGTCCTCTCAATTCTATCCTTAGTTGCCTCATTTTCATCCGCTCCCTCGGCTCATACTCTGGCTGAAAAAACACTTGCTGTGCGAATTTCGTAAGGCCGTTTTTTCTATTATCAGTTTTGATGCCGATTCTTCGTTATCAAATATAACTTTGAGAGGCTTTGGATTTATTTGTAGGTCACGGCCTAGGTCTGCTTTACCCAGACGGAAGGCTTTATTTACGATATAAGTTTCCCCATTCTTTAGGAGAGCGCTGACGTATTCGTGTATTCGATCATATTCATGTGCAACTCGTTCCCTTGTACTGTCAAATGTGGACTCAGGAGCACCCTGTATGATAATGTTGTTTTTCCGATTTTTGGACGATTTCTGAAAAACCCACACCTGTAGTTCCATTTGACTGGTCTTGAACAACTATGCAGTTTTGTCGGTCAAGGGAAACCCTTGATGTATTTCCAGTCAGACTGCTATCGAAGACCCCGAAATGTTGTCAGGAATAGTTTTTGACTTTGCGTTTCCGTTACCATCACCAGAGATAGGCTTCTTTTGGAGGCTGGGATGGCACTGATCAGGTCTGGCTTCGGGGGCCCCTTCTACCTTTTTGGTTTCCTTCTGTAATTTTTATGCAGCCTTAGCATACCCACTAGAAGTGGTTGATGTGCTGAGTACATTTTGCACTTTTTGGTCCGGAAAATGAGCCTATAATTAGCGGGGTTTTCAATTCGGAAAGTTCCTCAGGTGCTGAAATTGGGTGCAGAGTATCAGTCCCGCAGACCGTTAGAGATGTTTCTGTAGAATCTTGATCACGGTGCTCCTCGTCGAAGACAACTTGACCATTAATGTAACTTGCATGATCATTTTTGTGCGTAGACGCTTCGGCAAGGGATGCTGCTGCTGCGTACGTTAGGTCCCCTCCCTCAAGTTCATGCATCGCCAGTTTTTCCTCGTGAGGGAGAAATCGAGAAAATTTCTTCAGCTCTTCCATCTCCACTCTAAGTGTGGATTCATTATAATAGGAACTCAATGGTACTAGTAGAACAGATTTATTGGTAAAACTGGAGTCGTATCAAAAAGGGGCGCGTAACAGAAAATGATATCGAAAAAGCTAACTGTGAACGTGTACCACAAAATAGTATCTCAGAATATGATAAGAATGCGAAAAGGGAACAAACTAGAACTATGAGGAGGTACAGATAGGCAAAATATGACGAATTACAACTCCAAAATGGAAAGTAGAAGGCAGAATAGGGTAGACTTTTCGGTATCGAAGATGGCGTCAACCGCACGCTGAATCCTGCCAGATCAAAAAGCGCGGATTCAGTCTCGGTTGCTACACGCGCACATTTAACGCTACCCGTTTGCAATCTTGCCTACCTCTCATTGGTTGCCACTCACGCAGCATCAGTTTGCCGCTTCCTTGGAATTCAATATTCAGTTCCCTGATTATTCGCCCCAATAGCATACCTGCCGGTTACCTTTTTGTCACTTAGCGTTACCTTTGCGCTTATGTTCCCCAACCTACATCCTTCGACCTTCTCTATCTTCTTATTAAAACAATCGTTCATTTTTGACTCTTGTTCCTTGTATTATTTCCAGTTATCACCGTCTACAGCTTCTCAGTTTACTACCCCACCTGTATAACCCCCTATTACCAGGTGCCCGTAAGACAGAAGGACCTTGGTTTTTCAATATCGCCTTGGCCTCACAAATCCTTCTCGCCAGAAGCATAACTGGCCCAAGAACGGAGCCCTGAGGCACTCCACTAACAACTGGCACTGAAGAGTATTTTGCTTTTCCAACGCACTCGGACTGCGATCGACCTATGAGGAAATCACCTACCCAATTTAGTAAATTGTCCTTTATCCCGCATTCACCAACCTTGTAGAGTAGCAGTTGGTGTGGGACACCACTGAAGGCTATTTTGAAGTTCATATAGATAACATCGACAGTGGTATTCTCGTCTAATGAGTTGGACCACTGCTGCATTGAATAAAGCATATTGGTCAGGCAGGAGTGGTTCCCTCGAAATCCGTGTCGGGCACCGTCAAAGAAATCTCTTCCTTCGAGAAACTTCATGGTAGCCTTTTTAATCATCCTTTCCATTACTTTGCAACAAATGCAATTTAAGCTCACTGGTCGATAATTGTTCGCGCTGGTTCTGGATGCACCTTTGTGAATAAAGTATATGTTCGCAACCTTCCAATCGGATGGGAGGAGGCCTCGATCAAAAGGACAACTGAAAAATGTGCGTAAGCGGTCTGGAAAGTTCCGAAGCCAGCTCTTGCAATCCTTTTGCTGGTATTTTGTCAGGACCCGAAGACTTAGCTTCATTAAGCGCAAGAAGTTCCTTCCTCACATCTGCTTCTGTGAAATTGAGGTCCTCCATGATTCTGTCGTTACTCTCTGCATGGAAGTCTGTCGCATTAAAATTCAGCTGTTCAGAGAAAACCGATGCAAAAAACTTAACGTTCTGCCTTTTCGGGATTACCAATAATTTCTTCGTTATTTTCACCTTTTAGTACTGCGAGTGTGTCTTTGTTTTTTAGCCTGCTGTTGATGTAGCTGAAGAGCACTTTTGGTTTAGTTTCGGCCCTCTCTATCATTGTCGCTTCTTATTTTTTCCGTGATTTTCGAATGCTTCACCTAATCTTCTTCCGCTTTTGGCGGAATTCGTCGTAGTGTGAGGGTTGGCGTGTTGATGCGTACCTCCTCCAGAGTTTGCCCTTGTGGTTTATGTGGCTTTTCAGATCCTGTGTTAACCATGTGGGGCTGCTCACCTTTCATACTTTTTTCAGTTGACAGTTTCGATGCATAACGTCACTCATAAAATGCCTAATAATGTTCCAGTCGGCATCCGAACTGCCGGTGAGAATTTCATACCAATTTATTGTTGCTAGTTCACTTCTCATTGCGATGTAATTTCCGCGCCAGTAGTCTAACCGAACCTCCGTATTTTTCGGTTGACTGGTATTTGAACCGTATTCCCACGGAATCATGACCTGGTCACTCTTGCCAAGCGGCGCAATTGACCTAATTTCGTTTGTATCAATTGGTTATTTCTAAAGCACGAGGTCTAAACATTTCGCTGTATCGTATAAACTGAAACGCAGGCATCCCAAGAAATGTATTTTCATGGAAAGGCATCTGTTTGTGCTTCTTTTATTCTCGTTGGGAATTCAGCATTCTGCACGTGAGCGAGGTCACCCGTTAGCTGTAAGAGTCTGGAGCATAAAGATTCATTTGAACCTTCAACTGATAACTCATCCCAGTTGATCAGTGGGGCGTTAAAATCTCCTGTGATCAGTGCGTTTTCATTTTGAGCCAGTTCATGCGTTAGCCCAAACATAGTCTCGTCACCCTCTGGAGATTTATTTGGCGGAATTATGGCGGAGATTGAGCTGGCATGAAGTGAACCCACATGCAGGCGTACCAACACACAATAGTTTGACCGTCTATTTCGACGAGATCCACCGTATGCACCACAACAGAGTGCGGCAGGGACGGTGCCTTGTGCTTAATTATAGTGGGATTATACTTTTGCTGCATCTACCACATTGCCCATTTTACTTACCCACTGGGGCCAGCGTCAAAACATGTTATGTAAACCGGAAATAGTAGCGGGCGTAACCCCATGCGCTGCGGATCAACAGAACCAATCAAATCACAGGAAAGTCAGGGGTGGCGCAGATCCCAGCTGAGTGAGAGTGCCATAAAAACAACATTAGGAAGGAAGCCAGTTTTTCTGGCCCTGTCAGCCACTGCGACCAATTCTCATCAAACAACTGACCGGCTTGGGTGGTGGCCTGTGGGTAAAGGGTGGGAAAAATGTGAGGTTGACAACTTATCACATTCCCTTACCCGCTATAAACATGCTGATGCGCTTGGAGCTATCACGGTGTACTGAAAGCCGTGGCCCGGAAGTTTGTCAGCTGACGGGATGACTCGGACTGCATAGTTAGCTCTGTGTTTGTTATGCTGTGTGGAGTACCTGAATGGCCGGTTGAAAGTCAGTTTTAATAGTGCTCTCTGGCCGCTTAAAATAAAAATATATTTTTTTATTAGTCAGACTGTAAGTACATGTCAACAGATCCTCTTGTCCGCGCACAATAAATCTAGCACTATACACAGGAAAATCAGACGCCTCTAGTTCCATTAAGTGGTCTGTCATAAAGTTCACAGTAAGAAGTAACTAATTGGCCGGAATCTCGGTCCGCAGAGGAGAACCGAGTTATCCCGACAGGTGACGGCCTCCCAAGAAACGACTTGTGACGTATCGTGATGCGTGCCTTTGTTTCTGATTGTTTTTACATAGTTAGGACTAGGTGTCAGTCGATCGTCTGAGCTGGTGTATGGATATTTGAAGGGTTACAGGCTAGGAATGCCCTTTAGGACCTTATTAATGTACAGCAAACCATATCATTCTCACAGTTAATACGAAGTTGTAGAACGACATATGATGTCATGACAGACGTTCGAATGAATTGTCATGGAAGAGTATGGAAACAGTATAATGCCAGAAAAATTGTTAACAATGCTGGTAATAGGAAATCATATTGTAAAAGTAGCCTTTTGTCAAATAGAATTACATCGAGTCTTCTTTTAAACTCCACAATTGTGTCAGCGGAAACCGTATCACTTGGTAGCAAGTTCCAGGGTCGGACCATGAGTTGGCTGAAGAAATATTTTCTGAGATCCAATCGAGTGTGTTGGTTTGTGACTTTGTAAGGATGGCCACGCAGGTGAGTTGTGTTGGCTAATTTGAAGAAATTCTCCAATTTCAGGCAGGACCTGTGACCCCGGATTATCCGGAATGTCTGGAGCAGGCTGCACTGAACGTCCCTGTAAGACAAGGGAAATAGGTCAAGCTTGATCAATCTCTCTTGATATGGTTAGTCCCTGAGACCATCGACCATCTTTGTCACCCTTGTTGCACTTTTTCAAGAAGCTCCATATCTTTCATCAACCACGGTGTTCAAACTGGCATTCCGTATTCAAGATGTGACCTCACAAAGTTGGGAAGATTTTGAACGCTCGTCTGATTCAGTGCAGAGTACAAGTTGCCTTCTGGATGGCCTTTTTACAGTGCTCTGTTGGCATCACTTTCGCGGTTTACCGTTTGCCTAGATCTTTGTGCGTATCAACCTATTTTAATGCAGTTCCATTGATAAAATAACTGTGTTTCTGCCACACTTTTTGCCCCGGAATATGTGTAGAACCAGACACTTGGAAACATTAAAGTTAAGAAGCCACGTGAACGACCAGATAACTATTTTATCGATGTTCGACTGTAACCCCTTTGCATTGTCGGCGCAGCTAACTTCAACCCATATTTTTATGTCCTTCACAAACATGACAACTGCGCAATCAAGGTCATTGAGGCAGTCGTTTACGTATGTAAGGAAGAGTAACGGGCCCAAAATTGAGCCTTGTAGCACACCACTCTCAACCTTCGTCCATTCTGAGGTTGAGTTTCCAACAACGACCATCTGTTTACTGAGGGACAAGAAACTGCTGATCCATTTACACATTTTTCTTGAATTCCCACGTTCTAAATCTTCTGTAGAAGAAGTCTGTGTGATACACTATCGAAGGCCTTTTTTGATTTTTGAAAAATATAACATCAATCGGATAGTCCTTAACTGTGGCCTTTGTCCACTTTTCATGTGCGTAAAGAGCACTCGTGAGGCAAGAGCGTCCTGGACGAAAGCCGTGCTGTCCATCACATAATATTTTTTTGCTTTCAAGGAATTCTTTTAAATGCTTCTTGATAATGCGCTCCATTATTTTGCACACGATGCAAGTAAGACTTACAGGATGGTAATTTGCGCAATCAAGTCTTGAACCTCCATTATAGATCGGGGTGACGTTTGCCCACTTTCATTCTTCCGAGAGTTCTCCTTTTTCAAAAGATCTCTGAAAGATGGCAGCCAGAGGTTTGCACAGTTCGTAAGCTAATTCCCTTAGTGCTAGTGCAGTAATTTTATCTGGCACAGAAGATTTGGCAGGCTTAAGGTGGAATAAATCGGCCCTGACTGTGTCCTGTGGAAACTCTATGTCCTGTTTTTTGGGCAATGAGGAGAAGGGTAAGAGTGGAGTTATCTGTCGATGAGCGGACGTACCGGAAGCAAGAGTTGTAGGTTTTCGGGTGTAGACAGATTTAATGAAATCGGAGCAAAAGGAAGGCTTTCATCTGGTCTTCGGTCGTCAGCTGTCCATCTGCTGATCGTAGGACAGGGATCAGTTCCTGAGATCTCTTCGTGCTTCGTATGTAGCCATACAGTATCTTGGAGTGTTCTAACGACTTGTGTAGTATGTTCAACTCGTATTTCTTGCGCCGTTTAATAGATTCACTTGTACAAATTTTACGTTGTTGCTTATACTCCCGTAAGTGTTTGTTGGAGCCGGTTAGTCTGCAACGCCACCAGAAGTGGTTTTCTTTTTTGAAAGCGGCCTGCAAGTTTGAGTTTATCCACTTCGGTCGGTTTGTACTTGCCTTTCTTCTGAAAGGACAGTTGAGACGAACAGTTCTTTTTAGTGTTTTCACAGTTTTCTATCAGCTGAAGTCGAGGATGGGTGCAGTGGCATGCAAAGTAAAAGAACGCTTCCGTGAATGACCTTCATATGTGAATTGTCTACCCAACTTCCCATAAAATACGCTTGGATCTCACGCCAGAAGGATTATTGGTTGGGATCCAACATGCCAGCGATTGCCATAGAGGCTATAAATATATAACAAAGAGCACGCCCCCCACATACGTGAGAGGTAACAATTCCGCGTCTGCATTGGGAATTTAGTGCGGATTTGCGTGGTATGTATAATCTAGTGAAGAGGTGTGGTAATATTGTGTGTCTTCGGTGTCGTATGGCGATTTTTCACGTATTTGCATGTGACCTGGCAGGCCCATGCGATAACTGAATGTGCATGGACAGTACGGCCAGCTAAATCCGATGTGGTTATTTTGCTGCTTCTCTTATAGGTGCGTCACGAGGTAAATAAATAAATAAAGATTATATTTTAGGCCCGAAGGGCCTCATCATTGCAAGCTTAGTGCTGTGGAAAAATAAATACAAAGTTGATAGCTGCTGCTCTCCGTGAACAAACACATAGGCAGCGGGAGTGTTTCGTACTGTTGGTAAGTAAAATTCATACCCACCAACATATCATTATTTTAAAAGAGTACTCAACACTCTAAAAACGCATGGTGAACTAAGGATGAAGCAGTGAAAAAAAAACTCCTACCATTTAAACAGGGGCAGAGTTCAGCGGACCCCCGCTTAAAAAGAAAACAAAACGTAGGAGAAAAAACTGCTTCTGCAAAATTAAGGAGGTTGGTTGATAGGATTGATTGTAGTGCAATGAGACAGTTCTGTTGATGAGAACGTATGAGGGTTGGAAATGCTTCTTGTCAATTGGAGAAATCATATAGCAGCAGAGGATGTCGTTCACTACTGTAACACCACCCAACTGGCTTCATGATCAACCACCAAGGTGAAACCGGAGGAGGCCATCGCGGACAACAGGGTCGAAAAGATGAGGGAATGGCAGAGGTCACGTGATCATCACCAAAACGCTGGAGATGCGACCTTGTGGACTGCGGAGTCCAGCGACGAGCTGGCGAAACTATCAGAACCGCCGTGAGCACGATTAGAGACCATGAAGCCCATCGTCAGGGTTGTAAAACGCGAGACGGAGAACAGTATTGATGACTGAACAGAGACGGGGACGAAACATCATTGTAAATATCACTCTTTAGAGGAAAAAATAGACATATATGGAAAACAATGTAAGATAAATATAACCCCCTCAAATACCAGGAGGACATTTTTCAAAGTCCAAAAGTTGTGTGTTTGGGAAGGAGACGGATAACAAGGACTTTATATCTTCCGAAGTTAAGTGTTTACGTAATTTGACTTTAAAAACTGCTAATCAAGACAACAGCCTAATTTCGAGGGGAATATTATTCCAGAGGAAGGCATATTTGGAGGCAAAGAAGTGAGAATGGTTCGAAATGGAGCTAAAGGGGGTACAATAATCGTGGAGGAATTTCGAGTGGCATAAGGTCTATCTGCGGGAATAAAAGCGTCGATTCGTGGGAGGTTAGGGATAGAGTTAACGCGAAAAAGGAAGCAGAGGCCCGCTTCGAGTCTTCTGACCCAAAGAAACGTCATGTGCGCTTACTGACATCTCTCCGTGTAAGAAATAGTGGATCGAGAAACAGCGAATATTTTTCGAGTGAACACCCTCTGTACATTTTCAACCTCACCACGGTCAGAAGCATTCAGCAGAACAAAGAGGGGACAGCAGTATTCTAGGATGGGTAGAACATACGATAAAGTTTTACATTTATTTCCAGCACGGAGAAATTATGCGATATAAAACCACATATCTGTGCAGCCTTCGCAGTTATTCGATCCGCATGAGGTGACAATGCTAGTTTATTTGTATAGCTTAGCCTAAGTCTTTTATGGTGGATCGTTCTAAAACTGGACTTTTTTAAAGACTAGTGGACGAGGAAGCTTGGCAGGACCTAAACACATGAAACTACACTTGGATGGAGAGAACTATATCTGCCAGGTAGCACCCCAACTTGAGAGTGTAAGCACGTCCGCGTTTATTTTATAAACGCATACATTGGTGGTGTAATTAGAAAATGAGTATATGCATTTAAGTTCATCTGCATAAATGAGATTGTGTGAATTTTTCAGAACAGTCTACATTTCATTTATAGATAAAATGAAGAGTAAAGAACCTAATACAGTGCCTTGAAAAACGCCACTCGTTATCAGCTGAGCAATGGAGTAACTATTACCTACTAAGACCTTCTGGCTGTGGTTAGACAAGTAGGAGCCGATGAAGTCAAGGAGAAGGCGACGGATGCCAATGGCTTCTAATTTTACCAGAAGCCGTCTGTGGGTACCTTGTCAAAGGCTTTGCTCAGGTCAAAGAAGATAACAAATACGGATTGCCGCTCGTCACGGAGGGAAGTGACGTGGTTAAGAAAAGCTAAATGACACGTCTCGCATGATCGCCCGGGTAGAAAACCATGCTGCGAGTCGCTTAAACAGCTTGTTTTCTAGGCAAACATCGAGAATTTGATTGAAAATTATCTTTTCCCGAAGTTTGGCTAGTGCCGGGGTTTTATGAACACCGCGGTAGTTATTCATGTCCGAACGAGATCCTGACTGAAAGACTAGGAGCATAATGGATGTCTCCTAAGTGTCAGGAAAGAAACCATTTGAGAGATATGCTGAAAATGTATGGCTAAGTTATTTGGGAAAGTTCGACACTCTTTTGATAACTGAGTTGGGAATACCGTCAATTCCCGAAAAGTGCGAGTTTTTTAGACGAAGTATATGCTTTCGAATTAATTATATGGAGAAATCAATGTTCCCGAGAGTATTGTCTGACTATGGCTGAAACGACGGGACCGGTTCGGATTCTGTCATAAAATGCTTTGCAAAGAAACATTTAACAATTCAGCCTTGTCAGACTCATCGAGTACAAATGTTTTATTTTCATTAAGCAATGGGACTATTTCAATTCCTCATTTTGAGGAAGACCTACGACGAAACAGCTGTGCAACCGATTTCGCAGAGTTTGACTCGCTCAGGGCGCAGGGTGGTGGCATCAGTTCAACGGCTGCGGATTTGGAGTGTTAACACCGATGGTGATCGTGGTTTTTGTTTGCGTGGACGCAGTTTATGGAAATTGGATGATGGGACGTTTGTTGAGGCAACGTGTGGAGTTGTCGTCTTTTTGTTTCAGCAGGTCCTAAGATGTCCGATTGGGCTGATATGGCACGAAATGTTTGTCCTCAGTGTGGTCAAGTGGTTCTTTAACTCGTGCAGTATCTGACTGTGCACTTTCTTATGAGTTCTTATGTTCACACCATCAAGCCCGCTCTTCTGGTTCTTGCATCTTCGTCTTCGTTGCAAGCAGAACAGGAGCTTACATACACATCGTCCGTTTGTGAGTAATCGATGTGCATGTATACTTTATATTTAATGCTTCTGTCAAGGTGTTCAAAACTATTTCCTCAAGTCTACACTCGACAAACTAGTACAGTTGGGGTTTTCTAAAATGCTGGCTGCCTTCAGTTTATAGCTCATATTCACTAACACATGGTGTCGTCCTAAGGCTGGAGACATTGTCCGGTTTGGCGAGTTGTTAATTTTTTGTTTACAGTTCAATCACTTAAAGAATTAATATTTCCAAGTTGTATACCCAGGCATCATCAAGGCTTCTGAAGTGATTAATCACTTACTACTTATTTAGTGGTTTTACGGGATTGTTTTGGCTGTTAAGACGATGAACTTGCTATACGTCCCGCGCGCACCTTCCCTAACTACTTCACACAGTCATCTTGAGTCAATTTATTAAGGGAAGAAGGCTCTCGCCCTTGAACTCCCTATTCCTATCCAAAAATCTTAAAAAAGCTCAACTTTAACAATAGTACATAAAAAATGTAGAGTTAATATTAGCGATATTTGTGAGCCAGTTGAAAACTGCTGCTATTGACACAATGTTCACTTTATGTATCAGAGTTTCTCGGAAAATTAGAATGCACTTTGCCTTTAAATGTCTTAACAATTTCTGAAAGAACCACCTCGTCAGAGAGTCCATTCAAAGCTCCGCTGACCCTCTGCATGAAGGCGTTCCGTCGAACGTCTAGATGGGCCAGCTTCTTCTGCAGTTTAAAAGGATGGCAACACAGATGGTCCGGCCGAGGCAATTCAAAGAAGTCATCAAATTCTAAGGTGCACTCACTACCTCTGACAATTCGGTAGGTTTTGATGAGGTCACTATGTAGATACCTGTAAATAAGCGGAAAAAAGTCTAGTTAAGTCAATCTATGTTCGTAATTCAGGTGACCAAGATCCCTGACCATCTTCGTTGCCCTTGCCTGCACTCGTTCCAGTTGCAGATAATCCTTCTTAAACCGCAGATGCCAGGCCTGGGTGGCATACACCAAGTGGGACCGAACAAACTTTGCGTAAGTTTTTCTGAGGAGTTCCTTGTCAATTTGGTCAAATCACTGTGCATTTGGAAATAAGAACTGTGTCGCGCGTTTAGCTGCATTATAGGTTGACAATATACAACAATATTCCACAAACCACAGTGCTGGAATCATCGCTATACCTGCGAAAACTCAAAAATTAATTAAATTGATTTTTGTTTCATTAGGCTCCAAATATTTGAAGATGATATGGAAATTTGTTCCCTTCTTTCAAATTCTTTCTAACACAGAAGATCGTGCTTAGCTAACTGGATAGCCCGTGGATTTCTTATCAAATAATCAACACAAAGTCATATCTAGAAATGTGTTCATGTACACAATCTGGTGCTGATATAAGGTCACAAGCCTAAAATCTTTCTACCATAAAATTATGCTGTTAATTGATATCCTGCTGTCTGAAAGATCTCAGAAGTTGTTATCGAGAGCCAAAGGCAGCTTTACTCATGCTAGGCGTTTAAGCATAATTGCGGAACCAAAACCTTGGTATATAATTATCAATGTTTGTTCAGTCAAATACTGAAATATTTGACAACCGTACCTCGCTCGCGACTGTGCATATTAAACATTTCTCAGAATTAGCTTCCTAAGATTAGCGATTAATTTTTAACCCAGATACACAAAAAAGCCCTTATAACCCTAATAGCAAGTAGAATCCTGCGGGAGTTCTACGGGAACCCTACAAGTCCACAAAGTAGGACTCTACGGGAGCTCTACATAGGGTCCGCAACGTAGACCCTCAATTTTACGCCGGACAGGGGTATCTCCATCGCAAAACCCCCTTTTTTTCGAAATGCGGTAAAAGAGAATTTTTGAAGACATTTGATAGTCGGAAACTTTATATGTATATAAAAAAGGGTAAAAATATTATTGTAAAAGAAAAGAAGTTTTTGGCGCTTGAGTCAACTTTAAACCTTGATTGCAGTACCTTTTATGATTGTTTATGAATGAAACGTTGTGCCTCCGGATGATTGTCGATAATGAGCTTTTGTGTCTGCGTCATGAAGTCCACGAGACTATGCAGGAAACTTTCCATATAAGTGAAGTGCCGAAGGAGCCTCGACTCAAATGATCACCTTCCACTGCTTATGCCTAGAAGCGGAGTCGTTGTAGTGCAAGTGCTCACCAGGTGACGTCAAAGGCCTCGGTGATCTCCAAGTTGGCATTGTTTTTTCACTGCCAGATGAACTACTATAGGACTCCTGAACCATTTTCCATAATATTTTGGCCAATGTAGTTCTTACCGATGATGACAATGCAATGCGCACATTTTCGTGCAGGCAATCACTTAATTTAAGCGGAGTTCAATTTTCGCGCTTGGATCGGCGTCTTAAGGAGTTTTCGTCGGACATCAAAAGTCGAAAATGGAGAGGTCACGTTTAGTGCCTTTTGAACGACTGGTTTCTGTTAAAACAGGAACCAGGCATGGTAAAAGTCGCTTCCAGTGGAACTGGAACCCGTGTTTAAGAGTTTATTAGTGAAGGGGGATATAGTGCAAACACAAGCAAAGCATAAGAACAAAGTAGGTTAAAAATGGAAACTAACCTGCTGGCCAAAATTAAAATGAATGCATGATAATCACGCTTAGCTTGTCTCAAAATGGTACTCGTTGGTGTAGGCTTCCACATACTACAAAAGAAAAGCAGCATATCAGAATTTATGCCGCAGATGAAGCCACAGCATAGAGAGCCCGCTTACGAGTTTAGCAGCGCACGTGCGATACGACAGAATGGCGTCCAAACTTGCCACCAGCGACAGCAGTTGAAGTAGCCAATCAGATTGCACGCATTCACTTTCACGCGTACTGACCTATTTTTGCGCAGACATGTCACTCAATGAAATGTGAGACATATTGTGTGTGTATGAGTTGACATACTATGAGCGTTCTAAAAGTCTACAAATTGCTATAAGGGTAATCGTCACTTGCCAGCGTCTCAGAGAGAGGAGAACGTACGGAATTTGTAAAAAAATATGATATGTATCATATTGTTAGCCACAATACTGCCAAACTTTGGAGGTATCAGTGACAGCATACAAGTGTTAAAACGACATCTCCATTGTATGCCAGAATTTCGTGTGATTTTTTAACCGAAGAAACTGCCCTAGTCATCAACAAAGCGAACATACCAAACCCCTCATCCCTTTTTAAGTATCGACTTCGGCAAGCATTGTTTGGGCTGGCGTAGAGGTAACCGATACCCAACGTATTTGCGACTGCTCTCTGATTATGCCTCTGATGACGAATCAGTGACGGATCTCGAGATGTCAGGCAAATAAAGTATTGTCCCAGCGATCGAGTCATCTTCTTCTCACCCTTCTCTTATTTTGCCATCTTAGTTAATCCACCATCCTTACTGTAGCATACGGTATCTCTCCACTAGGTGTACACTGGCAAATGCTGCTGCATATCGTGACAATTTTGGGAATTCAATATGCACTTTCGGAACTTTTTTATATAATAAGCTTTGCGGTTTTTAGTCCGCCTATTTTGGAGTTCAGTTCTCAAATTCTTCCTACAGTTAACGTTCGGCTTCTCGGATGACACATCTAGCTTCCGCTGGTTATCGTACCGCCAAATCCACATTCCATGTTTCAGCAAGAATAGCAAATCCCTATGATGGAACGAAGGGCCTCGGTTTCCTTTTCAAAAGATATATAATTTCTACGCACATAATATGCTATTTTCATGAAAAGGGTTCGATAAATTAAAGGATGCTAGCAGACAGTTACCGAAATATCTAAGGATCAATCGACAAAGAGTCATGTGCCAGGGGAAATCTCTTGGCTGAATCTCTAAATTTAAATATGCTTCGCTGCATTTTAAATGTCGAAAGGTTAAAAAATATTGGGCGGATTTCAACTATAACCTCACGAATACGCGAGTTGTTTTTTTACTCACTAGAAGGCCGCGCCTCTTTCGAACATTAAGATGGCCGATTACGTAATTGAGGCAGGGCATGAGGGTGATCAGGATGAGTTCGTTGAGGAAGCGTCCAAAGAGGAATCCATTAATTCAGACACGTTCGAAGCTGTTTGTTTTGATTTGTTATTATTTTCTGTTAGGATATTGAGGCGATGAAAGAAAGATTAAAGGAAATGGAGGCGGACGCTAACAAGCTCCATAACATAAGTAGCAACGTTGAAAGATCGTCAGCGAGTGCGTTCCGTTACACATCTTATCCTTCTCCTAGAATCGAATGTTTCAGTTGTATCAGAGGAAGAGAAAGCTGAGGTCGACTTACGTTCCATTTATGTTGGCAATGTAAGAGCACATACTTATCCGCTCATAATTGAAGGTGGACTATGGTTCGACGGCAGAAGAACTTGAGGCTCATTTTCGTTGTTGTGGCGCAATCAACCGTGTCACCATCTTATGTGACCGTTACACAGGCCACCCTAAAGGATTCGCGTACATCGAGTTTGAGAGTGAGGACGCAATCGAAGCAGCTGTCGCACTTGACGACTCCAATTTCCGCGGTAGACCTTTGAAAGTCATGCCAAAGAGGACCAACCTTCCTGGTCTGTCAAGTTCTAGCAGGTTCAGGGGCCGCATGCGTCGTCGTTTTAACCCGTACGGTATCAGAGCAGGGTATGGGTTCATTCGCCCAAGGACTTCCCGCTTCAGGTGTGGGTCGTTCATTGTGTGCTTTTATTTTTTATTGTTGCACTTTTCACATTGGCTTTTTTTTAAATATTGTAGGAGACGTCGTATTTATTTCAATGCACCGTATTGATTGGGCGCATGAAAAAAGAAAAAAAAAGTACAAATGCCCAAGTGATATATTTAAGTTTTCCCCACGAACTAACAGTCCTCTCTTCCAACTGTTTTAGCTGCATTTGTCTACTGCCTGGGAGAAACTCTGCCCACATGCTGCCTCCTTGTCAAATGTTTATGTGCCCTGAGGGTTTTCCACGCTTTATTGAACTGTGTTGGCTTCTTGCTGAGTTAAATTGTTCCCTCTACACTTGGGTCCCCTGTCTCTGTACCATATTGTCCCCTAACCCGTTTAATACCAACCTTTCCTACCATACTTGCGTGTTCTAAATCTTCAGTTTGCTGTGATCGCCTTCGGCAACATTAATGGCATTTTACCCCGTCGCCCGCGCTCGAGAGGCATTTATTGCTCATTAGTTATCTTCAGTAAATTATTACATTAATTCGGCCCGTAGCATTTGCGCTCAAAAGTGGTTCTTCATTGAATTCAGTATTCTTGAAAGGACGTTTAGTGTGTTAGTGATCTGCCTCGCAACTTACTGACTTTCTGTAGCGACCGAGGATGTTGTGCAATGAGCACTGTTATTTACAATGTTTCAAAAATTAATGCAAATTATGTTGAATGCAACCGTTAAAAATAGCAACTAACATAACCGTACACATATGATTGAGAAGTCGTGTACGTGCATAATTTGTACTTGTACTGAGAACCTAGAACTTATGTGGACTAAGGTAGTATCAGAATAAGAAAAACTTTGGGCACAAGAGGGACTCGTTTGAAGCGGAATTCCTGTGTAGCTGCAAATTTACCGACAGTGCATAGAAAGCTTTCGGTCACTACAGGGTAGCGCAGGACGCGGTTTAGCTAAGTCTTTTTCGAGAAAGTGTAGGGTACTGTTTATACAGGCTGGCGCGAGCCCACATCGGTCTCATTGTTGGTCGTAGTATACAGGAAGTGAATTGAAAAGTTGTTGACACCTTCAATCAGTCCTAGTTGGGGTGCTGAGCTTATTTAAGTCCTCAACCAGAACGGAGTCGGCGGCTTTCGTGTTTCCCCCTTCATTTACCTCCCAGCGAAGTCGAACCTAATTACCTGCCAGCCCGAAGACTGCGACCCGGGTATGCGCTCGAAGTCATTGTTCCCTATTTCAAGTGGCGCTGTTGTCAATCCGGTCTTGTTTCGTGCCAGGTAATTTGTTCGTCGACTTTGCCCTAAGATCGGAGCAGCACATGGTTCAGCAACCTCGCTCGGGGTGTGGCGGAGGACATGGTTAGATTTTGTTTCTAGCCAACTGTATGATCGTTCACTGGAGGCGTGACCGGAGGCCAACTCGAAAGCGTGGGAAGCGATCAATACCGATCGAATGCTTTTAAATTCATTGGGCGGGCCTCGTGTTGTCAATTTTGAAGTATTTTCTACGTGAGGACCTATACTTGCAGTCTCGTCCCCAGGCTGGGCTCCCGTGTATTCTGGGGGCTTCCTCGAAGTTGGACAAACGTCCAGTTTGCCGTGTGGTAGAGTTTATTTCAGACGTCAATGTCACCTGCAGTAACCGGGCTCATTATTTCGACCGTGAAGACCAGTGTAATAATTTTAGTCTTTGGCTGGCTTTTCGGCCTGGCCTCTGTTGTTTTCGCGCCCATCCGAGGTACGTTCCATCTTATTTTTTCCACTGAGATGGCAAGGCTATCAACGTCATCCGTATCTCTAATGCGCGACCCAGAACTTGTGGTAATAATGGACTGTCTGTCATACCACGCATATTTATATATATTGCCAGTTTTGGGATGCACATAGCCCTGACATACGTCGTGGGGGAAGTCAAGCAAGCCTCACCTCTTGCCATTTAATTGGACTTTAGTTTTTATCCTTGGATCACACAAAGTAACTTCGTGGGCATGCTATCACTAACCGTGATGAGGTTGGTTCTGATTAGGTTGGTCTGTTGGTTGTGTTCTTCAATCAACAAGGGCCTCAGATGAAACAAAAGAGTTAATCCGCCATAAAACATCATCGCCGCTTATGCAACAAAAAAGGTGTGAAACTCTTGGCCGAGAAGAACGGAGAGCATTGAAAAGCCTTAAGGCGGATAAAGACAGTCATTCTACCGGCTGACAAAGGTTATTCCATAGTTTTTCTCAACAAATCTGATAACCAAAAGAAAGCCCAGAGCCTACTGGACGATCAACAATCGTATAAGAAATGTCCAGCCAGTGAAGTGAAACATCTGCTTACTCAAATGAATCAAAGTTTGGCGAAACTCGAAGCAAACGGTACAATCACGTCCACCGATTGGTTATCCATAAAACCAACAGACACAGCCCCAGCATCATTTTGCGGTCTGTCGAAAGGGCACAAGGAGAACATAACACTTAGGCCAATCGTCTGTCTTTGTGGCACCCCTACATACGGTTTGGCAACATGGCTGTTTGCTCATCGTAAGTTTCTGACTGTAGGCTCGACAACAACCGTAACCTCTGCCAGACAATTACTTGAACGCATAAAATGTTTATAGTTAGAGCCAGACGAACCGATGGTATCCTTTGATGTTGTATCACTCTTCACCTCTATCCCACAGCAACTGGCAATTGATGTTGTGAGATAACTTCTAACCGAACACAACGACGAGAGGGACAAGCCCCTGAAGTCTGAACATTTGCTCGAACTTCTACGGTATTGCCTAAGAACCTACTTCACATTTGGTGGGCAAATGTATGAACAAATTAAAGGCACTCCACTGTGCTCCCCCCATATCCGGCCTGATTGCTGAAGTGGTCCTTCAACGGATTGAAAACTTTGTCTTCACCAAGTATCAACCGAAGTTTTGGCCTCGTTATGTCGATGGCACTTTCCTCATTATTAGGAGGTTTGGCAGATTTGCTTAATTTTAGTTGACCCAATTGTGCGAAAACTCGAGGCGTTTGGCGGGGTTTGAACCCGCGCATCAGAGAAGGCCTTTGCCGGAGGCCAATGCTCTAACCGCTAAGCTACAAATGCACCGCCTCGCGCCATGAATTTAATCACATTTCGGTCGATATTACCCGCCAAACTTTACCGCCCATATGGAATCCACCAGAATGACGACTAGGCTGACTTGATTATCAGGAGGTTTGGCAGATTTGCTTAATTTTACTTGACTCACAATTGGGTCAACTCAAACTTTCATAATTATCCAAACATCAGACATTGAACACTTCAAAGATTTGCTAAACTCGCTTGATCTAAATATCCAATTCACAATGGAAGCGAAAAGAAATAACTAACTACTCTTCCTTGATGTCCTGGTGCGCCGATGTTCATCTGGAGTTTTGCAAACCACAGTATTCAGAAAAGCTACCAGCACGAAGCAAATACTACATTTCAAAATCATGCTGCTTCACAAACGTAGCTGCGTTCGTGCTCTTTTTCCTAGAGTTGAAATACATGACAGCACACCAACGGACGAAAGAGCGGAACATCAATATTTACGTGATCTCTTTCGAGCTAATAAATACCCTTATTCTTTTATTAATTAAAGCAAGTTCCGAGGGAATAGGCGACGGGCAACAGAAAAGCAACCCGAAGTCTGGAGGGCCATTCACTACATAAAAGGAGTCTCCAAAGCAGTCTCTCGACTGTCACAACCCACTGGAGTAGGCATAGCCCATCGACCTCGGGCGACAATACGCCGTCGAGTGATGCAAACTAAAGACAGAATGCCCCCTACTGAAACTTCCGAAGTTGTCTAAAAAATACGTTAGAATGATAGACTACAATTACATTGGAGAAACAGGGTGCAAATTGCAGACCCACCCGCACGAACACAAAGTGGCGGCCCGGAGACTTGACCCAAACTCGCAGCTTGCAACCAATATCAGAGAAACTGGCCACAACTTCGATATTCAAGGAGCGACCATTGCGGGCTGGGGAACCTCAAAGGTGGAAAGGCTGACGCTTGAAACATGGTAGTCAGACGCCAACTCTGTCAACAGGCATCTGGACCTCCCCGTGGCCTACAAAGTCCTATGCCATTACGTGAGTAAAGGACAGGACCAGGTCAAACCGAACTTCTGCTTTGCAAACAAAGACGGCCACGTGACGAAACCACCGGCAGAGGGAGCAGGATTACCAGCATCCTCTACCGTGAGGAGCGAACACAACACTAAGTGCAGTCAAGTTATGCTAAAATTCGCACGGAGGGCCAAGCAGCGAGCGTAGAAAAACCGATCAGCCCATGGCCAACACACACAACCACAACTTTGAATTGCCGATCGACAAATTCAGTTCACGCTTCGACAAAGGACAGCCAACCCAACTGTCCGAAACGTCAGCGGTGCATGCGCACTTCCTGGCAGCTGCGGGGGGTTGAGCGTTGGCGTGGTTTGCAGCAACTGTGATTGGCTGTCCCAGAGGCAGACCGAGACTGCAATCACGTGGGTATCCGCGTTGAGCTGCTGAGACGTACATTTTTATAGTCACTGTTGGAGAACCAGGTGATCCGATGTCTGGATTGCGGAAATAGGCGGTAGGGCAAGAGAGCCATATGCACCTCCACCCAGCGAACAAAGGATACGTCAACGTCTAATACGCGACCTAATAAGGCCAATGTAACTCCAACTCTATCTCTTGGGGTCGTTTGGGTTAACATTCGTTGCCAAGCTATCAGGGTCACACATAATCTGGTTTATCGGGTCAACCGGCAACTTTCCAAGCGACGAGTATGAGGACTTAGTATAAGTACTTTCAAAAGCATCCGTTTTACTCTAGTAAGGAAAAAGGGTTTGCAGCCGACCTCAGTCTCACCCTCATTGACGGTCGTAAAAAGTGAATAAGATCAGCTAGGAATGGCCTCGCACACAGTGGTTGGCATGACGTAAGGCCACCGGCGCTAGCAAGCCACACATCTATCGGGGCAGTAAACATTTTAAAACCAAAATATACCCTTTCCTCAATTAAAAATTTGAAGAAGGCGTAATCTGTTACAAAATGAGTATGAGGAAGGAAACTTTAGCGCATTTTTCTTTAAAATAGGCTCGAATTTATAAGGGTATCGAAATTCCGTCAGAAAATTGCATACTACCTAAGTAACCATTTGTTGCTGGTGGTTAGCAATATCTTTGGATTAGGTTGCATGATAATCTGTATTACAGCCCAAACTAATTTATTTGTGCGAATCTAAAACAAATACCATTCTTACAGTTAACAGACCTATCATTCCTTTTTAACACGCTTAGCAGATAATGATAGTATTATGTACATTAAATAGCAGATATTTTTCTGGCAGCAATTTAAGGCAAGCACCAGCCGGGACGCAATATACGACTCATTCAAGGAACAAATGCTGGGTCAGCGTGCAATACGTGACCGTATCACACGTCAACCTAACCCTAACTCCATTGTGTTATTTAGGGTCGTAATTCGTTGCCAGATTATTAGGTTTATCGACAAAGGGTTAAGGCTACGAAGGTTTAACCCTAATGGTTGCGATCTTCCTGGCCCGGTTCTTTAGGTGAGGAGAGAAGACAGTGGGAAAGCCAGATTGTTAGGAATAGTTTATTCTGCAGAAGGATAGAAGAATAGGTTGAGAGATTTGACTATCGGAGCACACGTCCGGCCGCGAGGCTGGGCAGGTCCGCAGTAATGTTTGGTGGTAACCGCGACTCTGAAGTCTGTCCAGACAGATTGAAGTCACGCCATTGTTGGTCGAGGCCAGAACGGGGGAGACACGGTGTGTGTGTGGGTGTGTGTGTTGACTAGCCGTTAAGGTCGCGCATCCGTTTGCGCATAGGCTCGGGGCACGCGGGAAAACTGCTTTCGTGCGGAGCCGTATGCTCTGAGTGACCCCGTCTGTGGAGGAGGGAGTCAGGCAGCAGCGACCACCATAGGTTCGCACAATCCTCTTTTGGCCGTAGAAGGACTGATTTATGGGAACAACTGGCAACTCCCAAAGCGGCGTGTATTGGGAGGCCGCAGTAGTTTTAAAATGCAGCAGTTTTACCGTGGTACTATTGGTATTGAGGTTAATAGAGAAAACTCTTGTCACTACGATCTTCAGGCCCGGTTTTCTAGGAGAATAGAAGATATGGGAGGCCAGAGTGGTAGAAATAGTTCATTCTGTACATAAGGGGTGGAGAATAGAGAGAAGGAATTTGACTGTCAGAAGAGTGTTATTTTGCACCCGAACGGGGCAGAATCCGAAGTCCTAGCCTGGCGGCAGTCAGCCCAGTGGCCACCCTGATCGGTCCTTTCCTTAGTCAGCTTTGAAGGTGATTGGTCAGATCGGGAGAGGTTGTTAGTCAGACCAAACTCGAGTGCGCACGTACGCCCCAGTAGCGCGAGGCCAAAGGCTGAGCGGCGGTGTGTGTGCGCGCGTTGGCAGCCATGGGGATCAAGCGTTGATGCAGGCTGTGGTCCTCGAGGCCGGGCGACCGGCTGCCATCACGTGACCTCGTGTGTGGCGTGACGTACTAGAAAGAAATATGCCTACCAAGCCACTACGGTAATAAAAATGATACAGAGCTGACCTCAGTCTTGCTCTCGCTGAGGGTTCATGAAAAGGCGAATCGGGTCAACTTGGAATGGTGAGTGGCGTCCCACAGGGCTCAGTTTTAGGTCCCGTATTCTTCCTCGTTTTCCTCAACGACTATGTCGGGGATCAAGACTGTGAAGTCACCTTGTTCGCCGATGACATCAAATTATGGAAAGTTGTCCAAAGTACGGCAGACGAAAACCATCTACAAGCCAACTTGAACAGATTGGAGGACTGGTCAAAGCTTTGGCTAATGCCTTTAAATGTTAGTAAATGTAAATTTCTTCAAATCGGCAGTTGTAGAGCATCCTGCACGAAAGTCTATTCTTTAAATGGTACTCCGCTGCAACAAGTTGAGAGTCAGAAGGACTTGGGTGTGTGGATAATTTCTTCACTCAAACCAACGCTGAACTGTACAAAGGCGGCGAAGTCGACCACATATATGTTACAGCTGATTAGACGAGCCTTTACGGGGTTTACAAAAGACAGCTTTTCCAAAATGTTTGGAAGCTTCATTCGGCCGCACCTGGAGTTCACTATATAGGCATGAAGACCATGGACTGTCAAAGATTGTACTGTCTTAGAGAAGGTCAAGAGGCGAGCGACAAAGCTGGTCAAAGGTCTAGGAACATTGCCCTATGAAAGCAGACTGTCAATTCTCGACCTATTTCCCCTTTCCTACAAACAACTCCGAGTGGACCTCATATTAACCTTCCGTATTATGAATAACCTGCATTGTTGTTACGTTCCTGGTGATTTCTTCGCCCAGGCTAACATGCCAACTTTGCGCGGGCATTCCCTTAAACTACGCCCGGGCAAAGCAAGAATCGGCGGACGAAAATTTTTCTTTACCATAAGAGTAGTTTCAGCGTGGAACGCTCTTCCAGAAGAGGTAGTCCTCTCCACTTGTGTCAATGCATTTAAGAGTAGACTGGACATGTATAAAGCGCAAACGCAATGAAGGTAAAAACTCCTTCATCAGATTGCAATGAATCACATTGCTTATCACATGCACTGCATCAAATTAAACTACTCGCGATTTGCAAGTAGCCATATATTATTATGTCATATTTTGTTGGATTTTCTTCCCGGAACATGTAACTTTTGAACATTTTAAATTTTTATTTGCATCAACTTATTTCCTATCATCCTGTTACCAACAGGGAGTTCAAAGGCATTTGCCTATCTTTCCCTCAATAAACTGATTCTGATACTGAATAGCCTAATGTTTTGCGTGCGATAAATAAAGAGAAATATAACAAATAGGAAACAAGCACTTCGCAAATAGTACCAGCGAAGTGAATGCAATCGTATATCTACCCTATATCGAAATACGGACTTTTCCCTATTTTTTAAAAAAATCGACAATAGTTTCGAACGCAATTGGACAAGTATTATCATACGATAAGTCGAAGAGCAACCGCATATCGCTGAAAAGATCAAAACTAAACTAAAAACCCGAGTTAACTTAAACAAAACTAGTATAAACTAAACCAAAATGAAAATAATGAAACAAAATAATAAGCAAAACTAAAAACTTCACTAAAAAATCGACGAAAACTGAAATTAAACTGATAAAACTAAAAGTAACCGCAGGGCACTAAAGATTTCCGTGTTGGTAGATGGAATATTGAAACAGTCAAAGTGGCTAACGGAATCTTTACAGGAGATAATCATAAATATAGCTGGTAAAATGCATGAAGCAGTTATTTAAGTATATTTATCTAACATTGTTGAGCAACTTAACGTTTACCGGAAGTACACTTAGTATGACTTCGACAAACCTTGTGACGCTGGATTTCCAGACTTTCCTTGGCGGCCTCCAACTTAGGGTTTATTTGAGCGACACGCCGGCCTACGCGGACAAGGGTGTGCAACAGACACTCCCAAGCATGCAGCCTAAAAAGATAGGTTAAAATTCATGTAAATTCTGTGACAATGGGGAGAGGGGTGGGGGCAGTGATGCAAACGGTACTTAAACGCACTCCAGTATTCGAGGTTTGACGTAGTAGTCCGTATTGGTGGGTGCCAGTTGTCCTTTAAATGCGGTCATGTGGGGTGAAAAGGCCCACCGGACGATGGCCTCGGGGTCCAGCAGACCGTTGCGACACATGTAGTCAGAAATAACCACCACCATTTGTGAATGATTCACCCAGACGGCCTGAAGGATATGGAGAGCTTCAACCTGTGACTCTACAGTGGACGCTAGGAACCGGAAGGTGTCCGAATATCTACAAATAAAAAGGATAAATAAGTGAAGGGATGAGAACTGCTATGGGTGTGGGACCACTGACAGGCACGTTGGTGTACGACCCAGTTCGCAGTCAACGACGCACGTGGAAATCGCAACGTGAGATTACTTTGAGCTACATGACGTGAATGCAGCTCAGCCACAGACGCAGCGTCACACCTTACTCGTAGCCAGACCGCATACTGGGAATGCTATGTGTGGGGGGGGGGCACTGATGAACCGAAGTCCGCGTAGCTGTGCTATGCAGTAACAGAATATCCACAAAACACGTGTTAAGATTCTAATAGGTAGTATCTGTGCCGTCAGTGTGCTTCACCGTTTAACTCCAGTACAGACTACATGCTACTTTTTATAGTATCTGAAGAAGGGCTACTGAGCCCAAGCGCTGAAGAAGAAATGCCGTTCTGGTGATCGCAACAAGAACGTAAGAATCACGCATATGTCTCTATTCTTGAAAGCTTAATTCATGTTCGGAAGAACTTGCAGGTTTCAGGGGCCCTTTAAGCCTAAAAGATAGTGACACAATACGCTGCAGACTCCCTTTTATTCAAAAAAGTCAGAATCGCTCTGAAACACTAATAAGAAGTTAAGATGGAGTACTTTGCTTCAACTAATCTAAATGTCTGTCTGAAGCATTGGTAAACAAGCCAGAGAAGTGGACAATAGTTGACAGTCGTCATACGCCGGCTGATATAAACATATCAGGGCAAAGCGAGAATCGACGGACGAAAATTTTTATTTACCATAAAGAGGTAGTCCTCTCCACTACTGCTAATGCATTAAAAAGTAGACTAGACATGTATCAAGCGCAAACGCAATGAAGGTAAAAACTCCTTCATCAGATTACAATGAGTCACATTGTTTATCACATTAACTGCATCAAATTATACTACTAGTGATTTGCAAGTAGCCATATATTTCTATGTCATTTTGTGGGGGTTGTATTCCGGGAACATGTAACTGCCGAAAATTTTACATTTTTCCTCTCATCCTGTTACCAACAGGGAGTTTAGAGGCATTCACCCATCTTGACCTCAATAAACTGATACGGATACTGAGTACAAGGTCATGTGAGACCAGCGCGGAGCATACACAACGGGCCATGTCTCACGACCGGCAAAGGGTGGACATTAGGCAAGGACAAAGAAGGCTTGCGAAGTCAGGCGGCCACTGGAGGTGGACTGCTGCCGGAGTCAGACAGGAGCCGAGTGAGGTCACGCGAGGACAGACGCACAGACGTGCGTAAGTGAGCGTGCGTACTGGGAGAGCCAATGAGGAGCAAAGGCAACTGCTCCTTATAAAGCGAGGCTGCCACAGAGCGGGGACTCTGCTGTAGGACACGCTGCGACTACACGACACTGCTGCCAAAGCGAGACCACCAACAGAAGTCCAGCTGCTGGACACACGGACCAAAGTTCATGTACTAGTACCAGTGACAGTTAAGTACTTGTTGTTATCTTATCTTGTCTTATCTTTCTAACACGAACTGGGGGAACATAACCGGTCTTGACAACACCAGCAAGAGGTGCAGAAGCAGCATCAGTGACAGACGACGTTGCAACAGATGCAGCACCAGCAACAGATGCAGAAGCATCATCAGCTAGGCAACGGACGACGTTGCGGCAGAGGCAACAGAAGCAGCAGCAGCAACGGACGACGTTGCGACATAGGCAACAGCAGCAGTAACAGATTCTGATAAATCAGCAGCAGATATGCAGTCAATACTCAGCTGCAGGTCAGACCGAGGTGCCGACCAGGCTACTCCGCGCCCCTGAATGACGCTGAGGAAGACGGTGAGGACCCGCTGCCGGTGGCTGAGGAGGAGATTTAACAATAAATATCTGCCATGTAGACGCGGATTATCACTAAACACGTGGGTAAAGACTCAAGATCATTAAAAGCACCACAAAAAATGATCCGCTTCGTACAGATGAGGATGATGTTGGGAGCACGACAAGCCACTTTCATCGCTCTCCTCGCAGCGTTACAGGAAGATGGGAAGCAGACAGTCCGTGATGGCAGAACAAAGTGGGAGGACAGGATCAACGAAGCTGCAACAGCGGCCATCGTAGCAACAAAAGCAGTAGCCACAGCAGTCGCCGATGCATCAACAGCAAAAACATTAGCAGACACAGAGACACCAGCAGACACAGAAGCGGAAAATACCGATCCGCAGATGGCGGGAAAGAGGCAAAAGATTCGGAAGCAGCATCAGCGGCAGACGACGTCGCGATTGAAGCAACACCAGCAACAGATGCAGGAGCAGCATTAGCAACAGACGACGGTGCGACACAGGTAACAGCAGCAGTAGCAGATTCAGATGAATCAGCAGCTGATATGCAGTCAATACTCAGCTGCAGGCCAGACCGAGGTGCCGACCATGCCGAGGTGCAGACCAGGCCGAGGTGCAGACCAGGCCGAGGTGCAGACCAGTCCAAGGATCAGACAAGCCCAAGGTGCAGAGACCACCGAGCTGCAAATCAAGACGGTATGCTGACTACTCTGCGCCGCTGAATGTCGCTAGGGAAGACGGTGAGGACCCACTGTCGATGGCTGAGGAGAAGGTTCAATCATTAATATCTGCCATGAGACCACTGACGTGAGCAGAAAGGGAGTACAGCCAGGTAGATGTATACCAAGGCTGCAGGAGGCCATCTAGAACTAAACGCTCGCCGGAACAGTTAACCTTGCAACAGCGGGAAATGTTGGGAGGCTCGAGCATGATACCCAGACAGGGACAAAGACAGACTGAGGTCTGGCCGGACAATTCAACCCTTGTAACAGTGGAAGATGTTAGAGTGACTGAGCACGTCTCCTAGACGTCAGACATTAGGAGTTCACGTGAAGCCAGTCTGACGCATACACAACGGGCCATGTCTCACGACCGGCAAAGGGTAGACATTAGGCCAGGACAAAGCAGGCTTGCGGAGTCACGCGGCCACTGGGGGCGGACTGCCGCCGGAGTCAGACAGGAGCCGAGTGAGGTCATGCGAGGACAGACGCACAGACGTGCGTAAGCGAGCGTGCGTACTGGGAGAGCCAATGAGGAGCAAAGGCGACTGCTCCTTATAAAGCGAGGCTGCCACAGAGCGAGGACTCTGCTGTAGGACACGCTGGGACTACACGACACTGCTGCCAAAGCGAGACCACCAACAGAAGTCCAGCTGCTGGACATACGGACCAAAGTTCATGTACCAGTACCAGTGACAGTTAAGTACTTGTTGTTATCTTATCTTGTCTTATCTTTCTAACACGAACTGGGGGAACATAACCGGTTTTGACAA
This sequence comes from Ligula intestinalis, assembly GCA_036362985.1. Taxonomy (NCBI): domain Eukaryota; kingdom Metazoa; phylum Platyhelminthes; class Cestoda; order Diphyllobothriidea; family Diphyllobothriidae; genus Ligula; species Ligula intestinalis. The sequence goes on along the minus strand of JAYGXS010000005.1, from coordinate 15,155,109 downwards.
CACCAGCAAGAGGTGCAGAAGCAGCATCAGCGACAGACGACGTTGCGACATAGGCAACAGCATCAGTAACAGATTCAAATGAATCAGCAGCAGATATGCAGTCAATCTTAGTTGCAGGCTAGACCGAGGTGCTGACCAGGCTACTTCGCGCCCCTGAATGACGCTGAGGAAGACGGTGAGGTCTCACTGCCGATGGCTGAGGAGGAGATTTAACAATAAATAGATGCCAAGGCGACGCGAATAATCATTCCACACGCGGGTGAAAACTCAAGATCATTAAAAGCATCACAAAAAATGATCCGTTTCGTACAGATGAGGCTGATTTTGGGGGCACGACATGCCAATATCATCGCTCTTCTAGCAGTGCTACAGGAATATGGGAAGCAGACAGACCGTGATGACAGAACAAAGTGGGAGGACAGGATCAACGAAGCTGCAACAGATGCCATCGTAGCAACAAAAGCAGTAGCCACAGCAGCTGCCGATGCATCAGCTGCAAAAGCATTAGCAGACACAGAGGCACCAGCAGCTACAGAAGCGGAAAATACCGAGCCGCAGATGGAAAGAAAGACGCAACAGATGCGGAAGCAGCATCAGCAGTAGACGACGTTGCAATCGAAGCAAAATCAGCAACAGATGCAGAAACAGCATCAGCAACGGACGACGGTGCGACACAGGCAACACCGGAAAGAGATGCAGATTCAGCATCAGTGACAGACGACGTTGCAACAGATGCAACACCAGCAACAGATGCAGAAGCAGCATCAGCATCAGCAACGGATGACGTTGCGACAGAGGCAACAGAAGAAGCATCAGCAACGGACGACGTTGCGACAGAGGCAAAAGCAGCAGTGACAGATTCGGATGACTCAGCTGCAGATATGCAGTCAATACTCATTTGCAGGCCAGACCGAGGCACCGACCAGGCTACTCTGCACCCCTGAATGGCGCTGAGGAAGACGGTGAGGACCCGCTGCCGGTGGCTGAGGAGGAGATTTAACAATAAATATCTGCCATGAGACCACTGACGCGAGCAGGAAGGCAGTACAGCTATGTAGATGAATACCAAGATGCAGGAGGCCAACTAGAACTAAACGCTCACCAGAACAGTTAACCTTGCAACAGCGGGAAATGTTGGGAGGCTCGAGCACGTCACCCAGACAGAGACACAGACAGACTGAGGTCTCGCCGGACAAGTCAACCCTTGTAACAAGGGGAGGTGTTAGAGTGACTGAGCACGTCACCTTGACGTCAGACAGTACGAGTTCACGTGAGGCCAGTCTGACTCATACACAACGGGCCATGTCTCACGACCGGCGAAGGGTGGACATTAGCCCAGGACAAAGCAGGCTTGCGGAGTCAGGCGGCCACTGGAGGCGGTCTGCTGCTGGAGTCAGACAGGAGCCGAGTGAGGTCACGCGAGTACAGACGCACAGACGTGCGTAAGTGAGCGTGCGCACTCGGAGAGCCAATGGGGAGCAAAGACGACTGCCCCTTTAATAGCGAGGCTGCCAGCAGAGCGGGGAGTCTGCTGTAGGACACGCTGCGACTACACAACACACTGCTGCCAAAGCGAGACCGACAACGGAAGGCCAGCTGCTGGACACACGGACCAGACTTCATGTACTAGTACCAGTGACAGTTAAGTGCTAGTTGTTACGCTATGCTGTCTTATCTTTCTAACATGAACTGGGGTAACATTACCGGTTTTGAAAACACAAGTAAGAGGTGCAGAAGCAGCATCAGCGACAGACGACGTTGCGACAGAGGCAACACCAGCAACAGATGTAGAAGCATCATCAGCATAAGCAACGGACGACGTTGCGGCAGAGGCAACAGCAGCAGTAACAGATTCGGGTGAATCAGCAGCAGATATGCAGTCAATACTCAGCTGCAGGCCAGACCGAGGTGCCGACCAGTCTACTCCGCGCCCCTGAATTGCGCTGAGGAAGACGGTGAGGACCCGCTGCCGGTGGCTGAGGAGGAGATTTAACAATAAATATCTGCTATGTAGACGCGGATTATCACTAAACACGCGGGTAAAGACTCAAGATCATTAAAAGCACCACAGAAAATGATCCGTTTCGTACAGATGAGGATGATGTTGGGGGCACGACAAGCCAATTTCATCGCTCTCCTAGCAGTGCTACAGGAAGCTGGGAAGCAGACAGGCCGTTATGACAGAACAAAGTGGGAGGACAGGATCAACGAAGCTGCAGCAGTGGCCATCGTAGCAACAAAAGCAGTAGCCACAGCAGCCGCCGATGCATCCACAGCAAAAGCATTAGCAGACACAGAGGCACCAGCAGCCACAGAAGCGGAAAAGACCGAGCCGCAGATGGTGAGAAAGAGGCAACAGATACGGAAGCAGCATCAGCGGCAGACGACGTTGCGATCGAAGCAACACCAGCAACAGATTTAGAAGCAGAATCAACGACAGACGGCATTGCGACAGAGGAAACACCAGCAAAACCAGCAACACCAGCAACAGATGTATAAGCAGCATCAGCAACGGACGACGTTGCGACAGAGGCAAAAGCAGCAGTAACAGATTCGGGTGAATCAGCAGCAGATATGCAGTCAATACTCAGCTGCAGGCCAGACTGAGGTGCCGACCAGGCCGAGGTGCAGATCAGGCCGTGGTGCAGACCAGGCCGAGGTGCAGACAAGGCCGAGGTGCAGACCAGTCCGAGGATCAGGCAAGCCCAAAGTACAGACACCACCGAGCTGCAAATCAAGACGGTATGCAGAATACTACGCGCCGCTGAATGACGCTGGGGAAGACGGTGAGGACCCGCTGTCGATGGCTGAGGAGAAGATTTAACCATTAATATCTGCCTTGAGACCATTGACACGAGCAGAAAGGCAGCACAGCCAGGTAAATAAATACCAAAACTGCAGGAGGCCAAATAGAACTAAACGCTCGCCGGACAAGTCAACCTTGCAACAGCGGGAAATGTTGGGAGGCTCGAGCACGTCACCCAGACAGAGACAAAGACAGACTGAGGTCTCGTGGGACAAGTCAACCCTTGTAACAGTGGGAGGTGTTAGAGTGACTGAGCACGTCACCCAGATGTCAGACAGTACGAGCTCTCGTGAGGCCAGTCTGACGCATACACAACGGGCCATGTCTCACGACCGGCAAAGGGTTGACATTAGCCCAGGACAAAGCAGGCTTGCGGAGTCACGCGGCCACTGGGGGCGGACTGCTGCCGGAGTCAGCTAGGAGCCGAGTGAGGTCACGCGAGGACAGACGCACAGACGTGCGTAAGTGAGCGTGCGCACTCGGAGAGCCATTGGGGAGCAAAGACGACTGCTCCTTAAGTAGCGAGGCTGCCAAAGAGCGGGGACTCTGCTGTAGGACTCGCTTCGACTACACGACACTGCTGCCAAAGCGAGACCGACAACAGAAAGCCAGCTGCTGGACGCACGGACCAGACTTCATGTACTAGTACCAGCGACATTTAAGAACTAGTAGTTATCCTATCCTGTCATATCTTTCTAACACGAACTGGGGGAACATAACTGGTTTCGACAACACCAGCAAGAGGTGCAGAAGCAGCATAAGCAACGGACGACGTTGCGACAGAGGCAACATAAGCAGCAGCAGCAACGGACGACGTTGCGACGTAGGCAACAGCAGCAGTAACAGATTTGGATAAATCAGCAGCAGATATGCAGTAAATACTCAGCTGCAGGACAGACCGAGCTGCCGACCAGGCTACTCCGTGCCCGTGAAGGATGCTGGGGAAGACGGTGAGGACCCGCTGCCGATGGCTAAGGAGAAGATTTAACCATTAATATCTGCCATGGCGACGCAGATAATCACTCCACACGCGGGTGATGACTCAAGATAATTAAAAGCACCACAAAAATGATGCGTTTCGTACAGATGAGGATGATTTTTGGGGCACGACGAGCCAATTTCATCGCTCTTTTCGCAGTGCAACCGGAAGATGTGAAGTGGACAGGCCGTGATGATAGAACAAAGTGGGAGGACAGGATCAACGAAGCTGCAACAGAGGCCATCGTAGCAACAAAAGCAGTAGCCACAGAAGCCGCCGATGCATCAGCAGCAAAAGCATCAGCAGACACAGAGGCACCAGCAGCCACAGAAGCGGAATAGACCGAATTTCAGACGGCGAGAAACAGGTAAAATATGCGGAAGCAGCATCAGTGGCGGACGACGTTGCAATTAAAGCAAAACCAGCAGAACCAGCATCAATGACAGATGGCGTTGGTAAAGAGGCAACACGAGTAAGAGATGCAGAAGCAGCATTAGTGACAGACGACGGTGCGACGGAGGCAAGTGCAGCTGTAACAGATTCAGATGAATAAGCAGCAGATATGCAATCAATACTTAGCTGCAGGCCAGACGGAAGTGCAGACCAGGCCGAGGTGCAGACCAGACCGAGGTGTAGACCAGTCCGAGGATCAGACAAGCCCAAGGTGCAGACACCAACGAGCTGCAAAATTAGACGGTATGCAAACTACTACGCGCCGCTGAATGACGCTGGGGATGACGGTGAGGACCGCTGTTGATGGCTGACGCGAACTGGGGGAACATAACCGGTGTTGACACAGGAACATCGCAGTTACATCAATTGGGCTCGCATATTGTGTCCTTTCTGACACCTCTTCTGCGTGGTCGGTTTTTATATCGTTAAAAGGGACAATATTCTTACCATTCTCCCATTTTTCCCCATCTTTTTGGAGTCCAAGCGTCGACACGCGGATACACTAAACTTCTCCCTATCTCGATGTTCCGGTGCTCTCCAACACGCAGTGGGGCAAGCATGATAGCCATCTGGAATGCGTCCTAAAAATCCTCCTTCTGCGTCTCATCAAAGTTCGGCGTCGCGGTGTAGACAGAAACAACTGCGAAGTTGACATCGACACTACGAAGACCTGTAAACACAACGTTTGGAGAAACCGACTCTTAAGGCATAAGCGAAGAGAGGAGAACCGACAGAAAATGCAGGTATATTGATACAGTTCGTTTCAGGCTTATTCTGCCTTCCGTTCGATGAAGTACTTATGAGCTATCTGCTAGACTCACTACAGTAGTCGCCAAAGACGATAAAACTTTCATGATGAAATTTGACTAGGTACTTAAACGTATATCTAGTAACACTATTTTGATTCATTTAGTTGATTGTATTCTGCGAAAGCCTTTTAGTTAGGAAAATCATCATTTTAGTTATGCTTATTAAGAGAAATGGCCATTAATTTTTGGGGGATTTGGAGCAGTCTCATATTGAAGGAATTTTCGATGCTATTACGAAAAAGTGAACCAAACTGCACGTTAATGTTGATTATACTATGAAGGAACTCCAAAATAAGTAAAATAGGTATAGAAGATATCCCTTCCAGAACTGGAAAAGTTTGTCCAAAATTGTTTAGATTCAAGTGAAGCCAAGTTAAAGGAATCGCATTTATTTGCAGTAGCATTTGAGATTTGTATTTAAAAATATGTTTTGCTATCCTGTGAATTTTTTAGCAAAAAATGCAGTATAGAAAACAGAAAGTAAGAAATTTTGTTTTAACGCACAAATGTCCTTGCGCATTTGCAAAATGTCGAATCTTTTAGCGCGAATTAAAGATAAAGAAGGCCTTATTGAATGTATGTCGTGTAGAAATATAGTTTTTTTGGTCACCTTACGTTCCCCTTTTGCGTTTTTTAGAAACGGAGCAGACAGAATAATAATAAGTTTTTCAAAAAATGGCAATGTATATGGCCAGTTTTTTTTAATTCGCAAGATTATATCAGAAAGTGGAATCTATCCATTTACGCGAAAAATAATTCATTGTAAAGAGCGAAGAAAGTTCTTTCATCCCCAGTCCAACTGACTCGTTTGTCTTCAGGAAATTTAAGAAATTTTCAAAATTCTCAAATTTCATTGTGACATTACGTTGGAAAAAGTTAATATACGCCGAAGTTCGTCAGCAGAATATCTAATCAGAGCACTTTCTAAGAGGTAACCTTTTATGGGAAGTTTTTTTATTAATCTTAGGAATAGTAGTTTCAGAACTCCACTGCGGACATGATTCACGCTCGACAATGCCGTTTGCTGTTTCGAGGCATTTCTACAAATACAACATGGGCATAATTCTAAGAACTTAAATCTAATAAACACTTTCTTTCGGTAAATGCTCTTTACATCTATCTTATTTTAAAGGTTTTGGTGTAAACGTCGAACAGATGCGCAATTTATCAATATATCAATGAAGACACCTAAAACGAAGAAAATAATGACACACTTTTTTCCACGACATTCAATAAATACTTATCCAGTAACGGTAAAATTTACGGAATATTTTGATTGCAGAAAAGTTCTTTCTATATGAAGAAAGTGAGTGCTTCAAGTTTTCAACTTAACAAAATATCTTAATTTATTGTTCTAATCATAGCTCTTTTTTACATCTCCAGAACCTCGGGATTATCGACAAAATTTTATTTTTCTTTACAAACACTTAGTACTTCCTGTAGTTCTTTTAAGTACTTAATATGCCCGATGCTGTTCATTATTATTCGTAAGTTTTCCTAAATGCATTCGCACTGGTATTCGAGCAATGATCAAACCTTTACAAAGTTATGATAGTTGCGTGGTCTTTGGCGACTACTGTATGTTTGGACTATCTGTGGCTGTCCTGGGATTAACCCCTGCGCTGACATCTTTTCGTTGCTGCCGCGCGCACCCATGGCCCACGCGCTCGTGACTCATCGTACCTTCGCTTGCGAAGACTTTCGCGCCTGCTCTGTCGCCTTTTTGCCAGGTCGATGCTTCGCATTTTGACCCTTTGGCCTTGCGAGCTTGACACCAATAACCGTGGACCATTTCCCGATTGGCTGGAGGACGTCCCCAGATCCCGTAACCCTGCGTAGAGGCACAGAGCACATACACACAACAACTGGCTTTTCCACTGGCATCTGTTCTTTTCCACTGAGCCCTTTGTTAGCTCCTTTCTTACAGTACACTGTCCAATCTAATCGGTCTTATCTGGCCTCTGACTTGGAAGAAGATTCTGTAGTCGACGATCACTCTCGACGCTGGTGACTTCCTCCGAACATATTTTTCTTCAAGGCTACGATATAGTCAGTTACTGTTCATGGACAGTTTTCCAGCAGAAGTTCAGCGTATTTTAGTACCTGTTTCTGACCATGTTAATGACACAAGACTTCCTCAATTTACCGAAAAGCTGATTGCGACGTACGGCTTTGCCAGGCCACCACTTGCCGCACTACTCACCCCTGCAGTTGTTTCTGTATCTTCACTTTCAGATCTGAATGTTGCGATTACGCAGCTTACCGAATATGTAGCTTCTCTTCAACAGCGAGCAACCTCTTCATCATAGAACCCACCGATCAAATTCATCTGGTTCCACCTCTCTTGCCGCCTGCCGTTATCACACCAGTTTCGGTGTTAAAGTCCGCCGCTGAACTACTCTTTGCTCCTTCATTTCCAATCTGAGCAAACGGGTAAAATTGGCCTACGTGGCCCACCAATCTTCCTGACTTTTGCAAACCCGGTCGTACCTTTTACGTCTACGACAGCGAAATTGGCAGGACTTTCTTGGCTGACACTGGCGTCCAACTGAGTGTCAGCGGCCAACCGTCGGCGCCCTAACTGTGGTTTCTTCCTTCAGGCCTTCAACAACTCGCCCAGTGTCACTTTCGGTATCTGTTGTCTCTCGATGGACATCGGTTTACGGCCTCTTTTCCCTTGGGTCTTTGTGGTTGCGGAAATGCTATGTACCATTCTCGGAGCAGACGTTCTAGCCGATTTTGACCGTATTGTCGGCTGTCCTTACTCCCACCTGAACTACCAGACTGCAAAGCTGACTTTCCCAAGTATTCTTTCATCTGAAGGGTCCCGCAAACTCACCGTCTTGGACCCCGATCCAGATAGCCCATTTCGTGAACTTCTTGCGAGATATCCTGGTCTCACTCGTCTCACCTTCCGTTTGCACACTACCTCATGATGTTGTGCATCATATCCGGACCATTAATCCTTCTGTTTTTTTCTCGCCCTCGCCATACAGCATATTTTATAATGAAATTCTATTAAATGCGAGTGTAATAAGCCTCTGAGTTTATTGTTTTCAATGAAGTTCTCATAATACTCATTGTTAATGTGACTTCTGGCGTTGCATGGATTCCTTAGGGTTTTATAGTTTGGCCGGTAGTTGGTGAGGTTAAGCTTCATGCAAGCGTTGAGGCTTTCATCCGTTAGACGTGATCTTATTGTGGACTTGATGCACCTAAGATGTGAGAATGACTGCTCACATGTATACGTAGATCCAAACAAGGTCAGTACAACAATACTCACGCTGCAGTGTGTAGTATGTGACGGGAAGCGTGTTCCAAGTTTTGATTATCAGCTGGTCTTCGGGTTGAAGTTTTTTAATTTCTGTCCACATGTGCTTGCTTACCAACTCCGCTTTATGCTGCGCGATCCTTTCCAAATCTTCATTGAGTGACTTGAACTTATTCGCCCACATGTCTGAGGCTTTAAGGTCAGCCAATTCTTCTTCGAAATCTCTAACGGAGAGACCAGTAATATAACGTATGTCGGCTGTGTTCAGTGAACACTCGGTTGGATGGTTGGTGAACTTAAAAAGACGAAAGTGCTCTCGAAATTCTCCAAAGCGTGCTTTGAACGACTGTAGGAGACTAGATGTGAAGCCAACTAGCTGGTGGAGATCAAAGTTTTGAGTGGACTCACTTACTGTGCATGCATCTTTCTATTGTCTTACATTTTCAAAATGTAGTAAAGGATCTGTTTTAATATCCATGATAAAGAGTTCAAGCTGGTTTTCAAAAGCAAATACGGATTGTCGAAGGGATAACACTGTATTTCAATTGCCTTGCAATTTAACGTTAAGCTGGTTCAGATGTTCGGCCATAGCCAGGAGATAGTAAAACATGAGGAGCCACTCAGTTTTGGCTAGCTCACGATGCTCCATACCCTTCATTTCAAGGAACGGCCGGATTTCGTTCAGGCAAGCTGCAAAACGGCTAAGCGCCTTCCCTTTTGACAAACAACTTACCTTGCTGTGCAAAATCACACCATGATAGTTGATTCCAACTTCATCCAGTAGTGTTTTAAACTGTCGATCAGTTGAGGCTCGGGCAACAATAAAGTCAATCACACGAACGACAAGCGACATAACTTCGCCAAGCTGCCCGTCACATATCTGAGCACAAAGAGCTTCCTGGTGTAGAATGCAATGGAAACGTAGGATGGATCTATTTTCATATTCACGCGCCACAAATCCTTTGTTTTCCCCCACCATACACGGAGCATCATCAGTACACACTGAGATAAGTTTATCCATAGGTAGTTTTTTTTCTTGAGCGAAATCCATGAAAGACTTGAATAAATCCTCACCTCTTGTGGACCCTTTTATTGGCAGAACCACAAGACTTTCTTCGTACAGTGTATCACCAGCAGCATATCTTGCAATCACACGGAAATGCGCCAAATGGCTTACGTTTGTTGACTCATCCAAAGCCAGGGAAAAGAACAACGCTGCATTCATGTCTTTCACTTGCGTTTCCTTCACATGGGTTGCCATGATGATGGTACGCTCATGAACAGTTTATGTTGACAAAGGCATGTCTTGTATCCGTTTAATTATCTTGTCTTTGTTCGGAAGATCATCAAAAAGTTTATCGGCTACATCCAGCATGAACGTTTTAGCAAACTCGCCGGTCCTAACTATTGCTAAAGATCCAGCAAAGCTCGTGGAGTTATAGTCATCTTGCTGGGTCCATACGCGGAGCTGCTTCTGGCTGCTTTGCATCCTGCTCATTAGCTCTTGGCATGCTTTCTTTCGGCTATCTCCCACAGGGCATTTTGATGCAGACGTATAATGGCGTGTGTTGAAGTGGCGCTTTACATTCGACCGTTTCATCGATATAATCTTGTCAGTGAAAATTATACACACCGCATAATCCGCTATCTGCATAAAGGCGAATTCTTCGGCCCATTCGTCCTGAAATGTACGATACTCCTCATCGCTTTTTCGTTTCGCCATACTCTTTGTTGCAGAAGTTAACTTTGGGCAAATGGAGGAGAGAGTGTAGCGTACAAAAATATGCGATCCGCCTGATGAAAGAAAGCAGTCAGAGTTTAGGATTTATGTATTAGTCCGCAAGGCAAGTGTTCGCGAATGGACTGTTTGCACCGTCTGGGGGACATAAACAAGAAGCACTACATGCAACAAAGCCGGCTGACCTAAACGCGTAAGATAGCCTTGTCAGCCAGCGTGACCTTGAGCAGGCTGAGGTCAAGTCTGCGGGCTGTCGTGCTTTAGTAGAGCTTGTCGCCGCTGTTGGGACGCAGGAAAAGGTGGATGCAATTGTTTTCGGCAGGCCGGAAAGGGACCAGCCAGGTCAAACCTAGGGGTGCCGAAACTTCAGAGATTGGTCGGGATTAAATTGATTCTAATACGCATCTCGGTGGCGGCACGTCACTGGAGGTGGACGGCTACCATGTGTGCCCCCCCCTTTTCGTTCTCCAAAACCCGCTGTCCCAAAGTCATGTGTTGCCACAAAAAACTGTCCCAATGCTCTCTTTCACTGACACCCCGTCCCCCGAGGCTTGACCTAGCAGCTGTGTCTGGGACACCGGTAACAGCTGCGCGAGCGTCCCCTTTCCTTCGGTTTTCTGGCGGCCTCAAGACCGCCGCTCCGGCGACCGCAGTTTATTCAGTCACGCACACACACCTGAGCATACACGCGCGTTCAAATACCCTAGGGCCATTGGTAGGAATTCATCATGGGGCCCCCTAAGTGCGCACGAAGCGCGCCCTACTCAAAGACGGGAACCTGGTTAAAGGATATGGTAAGGGTGGTGCATATCAGGGAACAAAACAGCGGGCAACTAGGACGAAAAACAAAGAAATTTCATATCGCCGCCTAAATTTGCTTTACTGAACTAATAATTGGTTACAAGATTGGTTAAATGTGTGGAAAATTTTGAAAAAGAAGCGAAATAACCAAATAAATTAGATGATCTGAGCTAATTGGAGGAAAAAAATACAGGAAACTTACTATCAAATGTCAAGGTCAAGTAAAACCGAACCATTTGCCATTGTAACCAATGACGGCTCGAGAAAGATTTTGGCAGGCGGCATAAGTTATTTACTGCAGCCCAAATAATCACAACTTTTGGTCGTAAGATTGACATATTTGATATGAATTGGTAAGCACCCGAAACCATTTTGTAAAATATAGAGATCTGCAATACTCAACCGTATAACGTGAACCCAAAATAGTATAGCAAATTGTGCGAAATGGGAACAGCGCGGAGTATGCAACGTAGCAGGCAAGGGGGCGCATCGGTATGATAGACAAGGTTGTTTGAGGATGGGCAAAAAGAAGCCACGAACTGTGTTGGGGAAAAGAATATCGACAACAGAAAGGAACGGTCAGGAGTTACAAAGGAATTCTAAAAAAGCAAGACATCAGCGGCAGGCTGAAAGAGAAGAAAGTTAATACTGCGGCAGAAAAGCAGAAAAGGTAACATCCAGAAGGTGGGATAAGGACAAGGCATCCACTTCCACATCCTAAGGAGAAGAATCCAAACCCAACGCAGGAACAATTACTATGAAGAGTATTAGCTGTTCTTCTTTCTTCTTCTCCTCCTCCGCCACACAACAACATTATTCCTCAGATATTTACCGATGACCATTGAGCAATTACCTAGAAGACGACTGAACAAGCGCTCACTTTCGACAAATCACCATCCAGTTTTCCATTAACTGGTACATTCTTCGTGTTCACAGTACACTACCTGCTGAAATTCGCTTTGCACATGTATGTATTTTCAATGCTTTTTATTAATCTGAAGATACTTCTGCTTGCTTATGGATGCGGACATTAGATGATCGTCCCATGGGAATTGCTGGTATTCCTTTCTATTCCGGGGCTGACTCTGAGAGGGGTATTGCAAACAATTGCTTAACATCCCGTTCCTGGTGATTTGCGAACAACATTGTCGAACTATATTTACTCATTTACTCCGATTAGCTCCTGTCGTTGGATGAACCGGCTTCACGGATAGCGACGGCCCATTGCGGCCCAAGCCGTAAACGGTTACGAGGCCCATCCGTTCGACGTACGACTTGAAGGTGGTGAACCATGTCTTCAGTTGACTGCCATGTCGGTATCTCCCGTTTTACATTGCGACAGGGGTTCAAGACAAATCTGCAAAGGTCCGTCGATAGCTTGCGCAGGACATGGCCAAACCATTGCAATCGGCGCTACTGGATGCATGATCCTAGGCTTGGCAGTTTGAAACATCTGATATATAGCTCAAAATTAGAAATTAGATCCTGCTATAGGACTCTTAAAAGGTTTCGAAGACACCAAAGGTCAAAGATTTCGAGCGATAGGATGTCTGCATTTCTCACAGGCTATGTTTCGCAGGCATATACTAACACCAGTTTGTTTGAAGCGTGGTCGTCTCTCTGTCGAAGAGTGCCATGGTAGAGTCGGCAAACCGTAGCATAGTACGCGTGGGCGACCTTCTGTCGAAGTGTGGCATGTTAGGGTCGGTCCAAGGGAGCCTCCCACTATGAAGTAATTAGCCGGCGCGACAGCAAGTGAGAAAGATTACCCGAAGGTTGCATGTACGAGGTAGAACACGGGTGATGGGATATCAAGGAAGGGCAGGAAAGGTCAGGTGCCTCATGAAGATCGGTCGTAAACCTTAGCTTTGGACGCGTGGGCGTCCATTTGTCGAAGTGTGCCATGCTAGGGTCGAACCAAGGAAGCGCCCCACTATGATGCACGTAGCCGGCGCGATCGTAAGTGAGATAGATCACCCGAAAGCTGAATCTAAGGGTTGATTTCGAAACGAAACCAACCATCCCACTTCGCCATGAAATGGAGAACCGATTTGGCCGAATGTAAGCCAGAGAGTGAAAGGGAACGCAGGAGAAACAACAAATGAACAAAAATAAAAGTCATTTATTATTACCACCAACTTGTAAAATTTCAATAACTATTTTTGACCTTCCGGGAAATTTCGCAAGTTGGTGGTAATAATAAATGAGCACATATCTGGGGCCCCTGGACGAATCCTCACCGGGCCATTTCAATACTCCACCCCTCGGCCGATGCAACAAAACTCTCTGCAAGCGAAATCCCCTCGGGCAATTGCAAGACACCAATAACAGAACAATTGAACCTACTCTGCAATTCTACTGAATCAGCTGTCTGAAGTTCTCTCAGGTCTGGCTGGGCGCAATCAACACTAGCCCTGGCTTCGCCAGTGGCCACTGCCACCTGAGATAGCAGGAACCATAGCAGACGCGTCTTCGACCGCGTTCTCACCCGTTCTCACGGCGGCCAAGGTCTGCTACACCAAACCTCCCTAAAGTGGATCTATCTCTCGTCCTCTACATCTCTGTTTTGATGACGGAGCAGCCCCTCCCGACCACGCTGCTCCGACTTCCCCCTCCTCGCCACCGAGATTGGGACCAACCCGGCGGGGCTCCTGATCCAATAAAGGCTACTAGCCACCCAGCCACCTGGGACAGCAATTGGGAGTTCTGTACATAATAAATCACTCCTTCTGGTGACTTGTGTCTTTTAACTTCCAGCCTTGCACTTGGCCTGATGATTGTAGTGCTCCGAGTACAAACCACTACTTAGGCCCCGAAAAAGTAACCAAAATGATAAAATCTGAAGTTTTTGAACGAGCCATACGCGATCATCAAAAGGGCCATATATGGCTCACGAGCCATGGGTTGCCGACCCCGGGTCTAGCTAGGCAGCACGAGGGAAATCTGTGCACATTTATGATTTTATGCTACTTATACTCGCTACTGTAACGTTAAAAGTAGGCATACAACTATAACTCTACGAGTACGCATGGATTCTTGCCATCCTATCTCATTCCCCCAAATAATGCACATCAGTATTTGCTCCCGATTTTCGGATAAAATGCCTTTTTTCAAGATTTACATTCTATTATTTTATGAATCAACATATTTGAGAATTCTGTGCGCGACATCTCAGAGTATTTTCTGTTGGGAGGTGCCCAACGGCTACCATGGAAGCAGCAAGTAGCCGCGCCCATAATAGGCTATCGATCGACCTATGTGCGAGCTAGACAATCAATCGATAATTTGAATTTCTAGCTACATTCACTCAATGAGCAACCAACCAATGGGACTGGCCACCATTTCAGAAGGAAATCTGATTGGCTCAATGGACATCGTTACAACCATTTGGCGCGCTAAAATCTTGGTTTAGGCCTCCGTGACAACATTTTGGCGACGCATACCTAGAACTCACCATGTATATTTCATCGGAACAATTGCTTGCGATCCTACAACAACAGCAAAAACAATTCGAAGCTGCACACATGAAGTCAATGGAGTCTGTGATGCAAAAATTCAGTTTGCATTCGTCTGACCCAGATTCTTCTACGAAATTGTCTACATTAGCGGACGCAACTGCGGCTTCTATCACATAGTTCATTTATGACCCCAGCTCCGGCGTTACATTCGACGCTTGTTTCAAACGTTGGGAAGACATTTTCTGCGTGGATTTTGCCAAGGCCGATGGTGCATGGAAGGTGCGCCTTCTTTTACACAAAGTGGGCACCAGAGAACACGAGCGGTACGCGGATATTATTCTGCCAAAACAGCCTCGTGACTTCACTTTCAACGAAACCGTCCAGCGCCTGTCAGAGACTTTCGGTCAAAAGTGCTCCTTGTTCAATATTCGGTACCAGTGTCTCAAGCTGGGCAAAAACGAGGCAGATGACTTTCTGACGCTAGCATATTATGGGCGCGGCTACTTGCTGCTTCCATGCTAGCCGTTGGGCCCCTCCTAACATTTTCAACCATATTTCGATACAATCAATCTAAGTGTATCTTATATGCCAGGATTGCAGTTCGAAGCAATGACTGAAATATCTAAAAAGACAGATAATGATGTGATTCTGTTAAACAATGGCTGTTAGCGGTGAGCTGAAAAAAAACATGCTTTATTTAAGGGCGGTAGCTCAGAACCGTCTATTCCGATGGTTTTCATTGTGTTTTTGCTCAGATTTGTGGGTGCAGGACGGCAATTTGCGCGTAAATTAATTTATCGTTATAGTAGGCTTAAGTGACATCTACCACACTCCGTTCTATCTTACCATGCTGAGTCTGGTGCCAAGAGATATTCCAAGAAACTAGAGGAGGGATCATCTGCAGGTGACTGGTGTGGCCTGATCATGCGCTTAGGCACGCCAATTTACTTGCTAGGTGGGAAACATGTTATTGTTGCACATACCAAATAACGTGTGCCGTGACCTGATCTGGTCAACGTGTTGGTCCAACACATCTACTACGACGCTTTTTGAAGGGGCCCATTTGAATGAACTTTCCAGACCTCAACTGAAAAGGTATGGGTTCTTGATGGATTACTCAGCTCAAATACTCAACTTCAGCAACAATTAGTCAGTCAGCCACAAACGTAGTTGCAAATGGACTCCTTATCGGCGTGCTGAGACGCACCACCGTGAATCGGAAGACAAATTTGTCCAACTTCAATATCTTCGACAGGTGTTTAGAGAATTTTTCCCGCGCAACTTCGTCAACTAGTGCATGCGCAAACGGGGCGAGCGACAAAAACGCACCGATCTCAACTTTTGGCGAGCAAGTTCGTGCGTCAAGAACATCTCGGAGGCCGTAGGCTGCCTTCTCGCAACACTTGGAGTTAAGATTGCACAAAGACAGGAGGCAACCGTTAGGCCTCATGTAATGAAACCAAAAGACCCACTGCCACGGCAAGAAAAATCTGGAGCAATCTATCGGACCTAGTGCAGTTGCGGGCAAAGCAACTACACCGGAGAACCTGAAAGACTTATCTAGATGCGAAGTGCCGAACACGCAGCAGTAGTGCGAATAAATTGCATCAATTCACAAACCGCGGCTTATTCGGCGAGACCTGGCCACACATCCGAACTTGATGCAACCAACATTCTAGCGAGAGATGACAATCCTATGAGCTTCAAATTTCTTGAATCATGATTTATGAGTCCCCAGTCTATAAACAAATGCATTGACCTGCCGAAGTCGTTTCCGGTTCTCCGGTTACGTTTTGTCAATGCAATTCGCAGATGAGGGAGCGCCCAGGTGATCGCGTCTTGTAACGCCAACGCTAGGGAGCCGGGTGATCGAGCGGTCATCACGCGCAACTCCAGCCCGGGTAAGAAAAGTTCAGCTGGTTACAACCCGTACGCCGACCATCAAGCGATTAGCGCACAGGAGGGCAGTTATCCTCGGTGGAATATTCCTAAATTGTGATAATTATGCAATAGCACAGTCACTGTACCCTACAAATACGGCAACTCCGTGTGTAAGAAATACCAGTTTGTGCTATTTTCTCTGATGTTGAATCCGCGACGGAATCCGGAACGTCAGGCAAAAAAAGTTTTTGTCCTAGCGATCGCATCTACTTCTCGCTGACTTAGCTGCTTTGGGCACAAACACAAATGACTTTGCCAATAGTGGAGAATATGCGAGTTCCAGGAAGCAGTTCAGAAGAAGAGGATGCGATCACTGGAACAAGAGTTTTATTTTCCTGACGTGTCAGATTCCATCGGGAATCATTAATTATATCAGCGCATGAATATGGTTATACTATCATCACCTATGATTAAGGATTCCCGAAGGAATCCGAAACTTCAGAACAAAAAAATCTTGTTCCAGTGATCGTATTCTCTTCTTCTGCTGAACAAATAACTTTATATACACACAAAAAGTAAATGGTATTCTTTTTTTTGTACCTCCTGTCACCTATTCCATCCAGAGCGGCGTTTCATAACCGTTGCTAGAAGAACAAGACGTTGCCATTTTCATTCACATCGTCTGAATTGATAAAGTTGGATAGTTCCTCAGTCTTAGTCATACTCTCGCATAGATCTTCTGTTCTTCTCCTCTTTGCTTCATTCATTGGCTTCAATTAATACTGGTAAGGTATTAGACACTAGCTATTGTGCTAATTACTACCCAACTATTACTTGGAGTACCATGCACGTTAATAATCGATTCTTTTTGTATAAACGCAACTGTTCAGTTAATCTAAGTAAATTCATATTTGCTGAATCTTCAATTAACTTTCAACGGATCGAATTATTGAAATTACGCAAATCCTTAACAACAAAGGTTAGCCTAGTAGTCCATCCGGTGGATCCTAGATTATTACTTAGGAAATCCTACCTGGCAGTCAGCTTACTGCATCCGTATTAGTGGATTCCATACGTGCGGTAAAGCTGGCAAGCAAATCGACCCAAATGTGAATAAATTCACGGCGCATGGTGAGCCTCGTAACTCAATGGTAGACCATTGGTTGCGCAAAAGCCTCTCCTGCTGAGTGGATTTGACTCCGAATGAGGCCGCAATTTTTTCACAATTGGGTCAATCGAATTTGGATAACTGTTTCATCGGAAGTCAATTTGATTTCGACAATGCTGTAAGATAGGCCTTCGAAGATTCCATTGACTGATGAAGATTGCCGACAATCACAAGAAAGGCTAGAATGGCCATTCCTGGTTTATGAGCCGCCACCAGTCAGCCATATGCAACTTCAGGTGTTGCACCACCCGAAACTCAAATCCATGACCTGCTTATTAGAATTCCAACACTCTAACCATCGACACCCAAGCTCACTGCCTTGTTTTAGGTCGGGAACTGTGATTTTGATGGATGGACTGTTACGAACCGTTTCTAGTACTTTTAATTAACATGAATTCTGAGTTAGTCCCACCGCTGTACATGAGACACGTACGAGAGAAGCAAGAGAACACGAGCGACTACGAGCAGTGCGTATTCACACAAAGCGAGTTAGAGCAAGTCATACAGAGGCTACGTGTATTCCTAGTCAGCGTCGAGACACTTTCCAATCGGACAAGGACCAATCAGAATTGAGGAGACATCGCTAGCCAGATAGAGGGTAGCTGACGACAACGCCTTTGTGTTTGCTGACTCATCGTGGGGATGGACGCACTCCCAACCCCTTTCCTTCAAGTTGATCAGTATCACTTATAGCGTGGATTGACCTGTATGCGCCGCGTTTTTCGGCGAAAGTGATTGGTCCAGCCTGTTGAGGGCAGTTTCCGGTCTACGAGTGAGGAGCCAGGAACTGATTCCAGAAGCGGTACATCCAAAGGGGCTACAGGATTCGATTCAGGGACTGACTGGTCTCCTGGAGTGGCAAAGGTGTCCAGCGGGATGTTGAGAGCAAGTGGTGCCCCAGATTCGGGTTCGGTTGGATAGTTGCACTAGCACCGTTGGATCTGGTTTCGGTGACGAACCCAGGTTTCATCACCGACAGAGAGGTCGAACAGCATTCTGCCTCTGTGTGCTGCTAATGCCGCTTAAATCCAGTCCGGGAATTCAGCTTGGCAGTAACGAACGAAGCCCAGTGTTCCAACGGAGAGCTTGCCGTGAGAGGCAGGTAAGAGGGACTGTGAAGACGGTAGATTAACAGGCAACAGTGCATAAAACTTCTTCGAAGTCTGCAGCCCACTAAGGCTTCGGCAGGGGAGACACCACCAAAAGACGCCGGGTTAGGGGTGGCCCTACAGGAAAACAGGAACGCATGGAGTATCTCATCCGAGGTCCCCTCTCCACGAGCGTTCAAAAGTGGACGTTTGAATGTGTCGATTAAACGTTCCGCCGGATGGTAGGGCGCGGAACGAAGATGCTGAATGTGGTGTTGGGAACAGAAATCTTCAAAAATCGATGACGTAAACTGAGAGCAATTATCCGATACCAGAACATCCGGTAGGCCATGTTGGCTGAAAATGCGCTGTAGTCAGGTGATGGTGGCAGATATGGTCGCCGGATTCAGCGGTGCAATTTCGGGCCACTTTGAGTAGGCGTCGGCCACGACTAAGTAATCGACTCAGTCGCGTGGGCCAGCGAAATTGATGTGCACACGTGACTAAGAACTATCCGGTGTTTGCCACAGTAATGGTGGTTACCAAGCAGACATTTTGGCGGGTTATTAACAACAGGAACAGCGCCGAACGAGATCGCCGATGTTGCTGTCAATACCTAGCCATTAAGCAAAACTGCGAGCGATAGACTTTATTCAACTGGTATCAGGATGAGCAGCATGAAACTGGTGTAGCACAAAAGGTCGAAGTGAAGGAGGTGTGCGAGCCTACCTCGCTGACTCATGCCGGCTTTGTTGCCACAAAGCCGCGAAAGTGCAGTGGCTACGCGCGCCGGCTAAACTCCTACGCACTGTGTCTGCCTTTGTTTGCCGCACACTCGGCAACCATCGCGCGAGACAGGGACTCCCACACTGGTATTTGTCCTTGGCGTTCACCAATCACCATCAAGGCCATCAGACAGACAGAAATCTTTGGTGACTGAGGTTGGAGTCACTCGACCTTCCGCCTCGGCTCGAGACGGACGCGACGCTGCAGTGCTCTCTCACGGTCCTGATGGTCGAAATCAACGCCAGGCCGAGCCAACCACCTTTCTACTGACTATCATCCTACTTGTTCTGTACAGAATATAACATTCTCCCACTCTGCTTCTCTAAGACTTCTCTATCATCTCCTAAGAGACCGGGCCTGGAAGATCGCAGTAGTTAGGCTTTAACCGGCTTAGCCTTAACAACACCTTTGCGATCATGGTGACTGCCCGACGTGATCTGAACTCCCAACTTCTGATCTGGCTGAGCTCAATCAACATCCAACCTCCCTCAACTTCAACAGATTTTTTCCTGTGTCCTCCCTGTGACCGCGAAAAGGAGAACTTCATCACTGACACCCTGTCGCAAAGCAAGAGGGAGATGCTCAATTGCTCACAGCCCGTCTACCCAGGCTTTGATTCCTTCCTCATCCAGAAGAGGTGTTCTTGCTTTGAGTGCCCATTTCCTCAACTCCTTTCGCAACTCTGCTCATTCTTCTACTGCCAACGGTATCCCTCCTCCCTCAAATTAACGCAACCCACACTGACATGGCATACAGATTTGCCGTCGAAGTTCAACACAGCCAACATGGCTCTCACACACGTAGTCGAGATGCCCAATTTCCTACACGACTCACGCATGACAACACGGAAACTCATGCGAGTCACAACCGTCCCATCAACCTGGCTCCAATAAGCCAGCTACATCAACACCAACTCCTCAAACTCTACCGTTGGTACGTACCTCCTTCCCTATATTTTACTGATCTCCCTTCGTTTGTTTCCTTTCCTTTCTCTACCGTTGACATCGATCCTGCCTTCGGCGTCCATTACCACCGCCTTCGATCTTGCCGGGGGGTAATGTGGGAGCCTACCTCGCTGACTCATGCCGGCTTCGTTGCCAAAAAGCCGCGAAAGTGCAGTGGCTACGCGCGCCGGCTAAACTCCTACACACTGTGTCTGCCTTTGTTTGACGCACACTCGGCAACCATCGCGCGAGACAGAGACTCCCCCACTGGTGTCTGTCCTTGGCGTTCACGAATCACCATCAAGGCCATCAGACAGACAAAAGTCTTCGGCGACTGACGTCTCGGCTCGAGACGGACGCGACGCTGCAGTGCTCTCTCACGGTTCTGATGGTCGACCTCAACGCCAGGCCGAGTCAACCACCTTCCTACTGACTATTCTCCTACTTGTTCTGTACAGAATATAACCTTCTCCTTCCCTGCTTCTCCAAGACTTCTCTATCATCTTCTAAGGAACCGGGCTTGGAAGATCGCAGTAGTTAGGGTTCAACCGGCTTAGCCTTAACTCCTTTGCGATATAGGAATCAAGCATGCGGAATAGAAACATGAGACAGGAATCAACCAAAGACAGCGATGCTCGACGCAGGAAAAGCTGGTGAAGATCGCCAGTGAGAGCAGTGGTTAGCCAACTGGTTTGCACATAGGTGCTAGCTTGGCGAAGAACGGGATCTTGCTCGGTAGCGCGGTGAATGTCCGCGGCATTTAAAGGTATGTCTAGCATGGCGTCCGAAAGCTGACGGCCCACATTGTCATCAATCGAAATGGCAATCATCACGGTATATTTCTCAGGTTCCTGATGATTGCAGATGAGGTGGGATAAAACGTCAGCCTGACCAAAGTCAATAGTGCGACAGTAATGGATGCCAAACTGGCAACCGAAAATAAGGGTTGTAAATCGTTGAATGTGTCTTGACAAGTTCACGTCGAAGCAAACTTTCTCAAAGCTCACTGCCGCTGTTCTCGATTTCTGAGAACTGCCAATTACAGATGCCGCTAAGCTGACCACTGGCCCGGCAACGAATAGCAGGCTTGCAAACGTAAGCCGATGCAGTCTGTCTGGCCAAAAACCTTCAAGGTCGACCCAGACAATGAGCGCCCACGTTGGCCGCTGTGACGTCTGCTGCTAAACCCACACTTAGGATCTGACATGCCTCCTAGCCGGTCGTGCGCTCTAAAGTCAAACTTCTTCCTGCTTATTCTCCAGTCCTCTCTATACAGAATAAAATACTCCCACTACTCTGGCCTCAACGACTTCTTCAATCCAAAGAAACCATGGTCTGAAGATCACAGTTGCTAGGGTTTAACTAATTTAACCCCCTGCGATAAATTCGGCTGGCTGGATAGACTGGAATGACCTTCAAACCAAAGATTTACCGCAACGGTTTATGGTCGGTCAGCATCGTGAAATGACGACCGTACAGCAGCCTAAGGAACATCTTGATGGCAAACATTATGGCTAGTGCTTTGTTCTTGATTTGACCATAGTTATCCTCAGCGGGAGTTAACGTTCGGGATGTGTGCATGATCGTCTTTTCGGACCCCTCGGGATAATTATGCGAAATGACGCCATGATTGGAGACATATGCAGCAACGACGATCGGCAGTGTCGGGTCATAGTGCGTGAGTAGCAGATCCGAACCCAGTATTGACTTAAGCGGGACAAGGGCCTTTTTACAGATGAAAGACCAGCATCAGGGAACATCCTTCTGTAACGGATGGTTGAGTAGGTTTTGTAAGTCATGTAGTGACTATAGGAAGGCGCTGTAGTAGCTGATCAGGTCACGGAATGACCGATGTTGTGATAAATCCTAAGGTGTCGGCATTAATATTTTTGGGATCCGGATGACGACCAGTGGCATCAAAGATGAATCCGAGGTACTTAATTGACTCGAGGAAAAATTGAGACTTATCGGCCCGCAATCGGAACCCATATTCCTGCACGCGTTCAAGTACAGCACGCACTCGGTCTTGGAGCTCAGCCGGTGAGCGGCTTATGACGTCGTCCAGGTAGCCAAGCGTACTAGAAATGCCAGAGAACATTGCGTGCATTGTTTGCTGGAACAAGGCCGGTGCGATCTTGACACCAAAGGGCAGCCTGGTGTACTGGAACAGACTGCGGTGTGAGTTTATCGCCAGCAATTCGCGCGACTCTGGAGCGACTTCCATCTGCAAGTACACATCAGTCAGAACCAAATCAGCAAAGGAAGTGCTACAATTTAGCAGGGTGAACAGATCAGCGGAGACCGGCAGTGGATGGCAGTTCGGGATCACAGCAGCGTTGAGACCGGTAGAAAAATCAGCGCAGATACGAATCGAACCACTCGGCTTCTAAACCACAAAGAGGGAAGCAGCCGAGATGGAGTAGGATACGGGTGTCAGGACTGCAGGTTCCTCTAGACTCTTCAGTTGAGTGTCGACAAGTGGCAAGGCTGCATACAGAACTGGTCTCTTTGGGCGGAGGACTGGTTGACTTCCAGGACGGAAATGAAGCACGGCTTGCGTGTATGTGCAACGACTCAGGCCGTCTTGGAACACCGGAGCAAACCACTGGAGAATGTCCTTGACAGAGTTTGCAGCTACAGCACGAATCTGCACTTGCCTGCAACCAAGGCAGAGCGGCGAATCAACCAAGCCAACTTGTTCAATCCAGTCAAGACTAATGAGAATGAGATTAGACTTGGTGATGTAAAAGTATCAATGATGTCAGTGCTGCGGAAAGAAACACAGTATTTCAGTTGCTTCATTAACTTAACAAGACCATCGCATGCACTTGTGGCGGACTGAGAAGTCTGCTGCATTCCGGGGGTGACAAGTGACTGTCAGAGTATCACCGAGATTATAATGATATCCAACGCAGTGTCAATTTGTAGGCGAAATGCGTGACCGTTGAGCAATAAATTAAGAAATTTCCGGCGATCAACTGCATTAACCTGGAATGTGGCCAACAGACCCAGGAAATTGCCAAGGGACTGAGGTTTAAATTTGCATTATGATTTGAAACAACACTTTTAATTGGCAGTAGCGGGGGCAGGCTTGTTGACACAAGCTGAAGCTTAGCAGAACCCAGCACGGTGCCCAACTTGGTTAAAGTTCTGGCAACGATGTTGCCGAAATGTGCAATCCCGATGGAAATGCCCCGCACCACACGGAGAGGGCGGGGATTTCGCCTTTGAGCTTGCTTGAGCCGCATAACTGGATGTGGATTAGCTACTGTGATCGCATTGACTGAGCAAGTAGTAGAAGTGCCTTGGATCATGGCCAAATTATGTTTGAGATCCACAAATGCTTGATATTCGGCAGCCAGTTTTTGGAAGGTGATTGCGCTGCTCTGTTGCACTTGAGACTTACCCGGATGTCCAAATCCTTGAGGACCTGGAGGCCACAGATGCATATGGGGCATTTAAACTGGTCTTCTGTGAGAGAGCCGATTTGAAGACACCCAAACTCGCGATTCACAATGCTGGAATTCGTGACGAAATCGTCGGATTCCCGTTTGCACAGTTGGAGGCACTGGAACAGTGATGACCACTCACTGAAAATCTGTGACAACGTGTCCTCGAAGGTAATGTCTCGTGGATTCTTGGGTAGAATGAAGTTGGAATAGTTTCGTGTGTAGCAGAGCCCAGTTTACGGAGCAGAAGCCGTGCCTTTCGTGCGTCTTCCTGGGCAGCCAGATCGACAGAGAACAAGTCCTCGTGTCGTTTGTACAAAGAATCCAATGTAATTTGGGCCTGCGGATCATACAAGAATTCACTGATGCTGCTGGTGATGTAATCAACGGATTTTGAACCATCAGCAGAACCCAAATTGCTGGTGGATGAGTTTGAGAGATTTACGGGGAGAGTTCCCATCGGCTTCAGCTGCTGCCGCAACATTAGTTTCAAGTCACCGTACACGTCCTCCAGCATAGAGGAGAAATTGAGTCCCCAAACTGTTATGACTCGTTCGTGATACTTGTAATTAGCATGAACTCTGCGCTAGCCAAACCCTTGCACCCAAGCCCCGTACGAGAACAGCAAGAGAAAATGAGCGACCATTAGCAGCGTGTATTCACATAAAGCAAGTTAGATCAAGTCATTGTCACACAGAGGCTACGCGTATTCAGAAGACGAAGATGCGATCACTGGAACAAGAGTTTTATTTGCCTGACGTTTCGGATTCCGTCGGGAATCCTTAGTCATAGGTAATCGTAAACAGGCCTGAGACATGCGCTACGCGTATAAATGGTCCGCGTCGAGACACTGTCCAATCGGATATGGGCCAATCAGAATTGAGGAGACATCGCTAGCCAGACACAGAGAACAGCATTCGTATGTGCTTACTCTTGGTAAAAATGGACGCGTTCCCAGCATGGATATTTCACAGATCGCTCATAGGCTTCAATCCTCCCGTTCTGCCTTGGCATTCACTCTCGAACCCCGCCAGCGGCCGCACAACGGCCAGTTTTATAGGCAGATTGACAGGCATTTCGTCTTGCCGTTTAAGATCGAGAATATTGAGAGTCATTGATTAACGTTCACAGATTGCTAACGGTCCTCACGTGTCCCGATTAGCCTTTAAGCTCACTCCCGAGCCCGCCAGCAGTCACACAGTGGGTAGTACGTTAAGCAGAATGACATTAGGCGACGTAGGGAGACTTGAATACTATTTCTGGTCCCTTCGTCGTTATCAGACCATCCTAACCAAGCCCAAGCGGTGCTCCACTCGAGCATCGAACCCGCAACCTTGATAGCTAGAAGTTCGAAGCTCTAACCACCGCACAACGGGCTCGTTGCCTTGTTGGTTTCGATCAAGAATGTAAGCAGTTGTAGGTAGGAGCTCACCAATCAGTTAAGGATTCATTCATCTCGTTGTGCCTTCAGGCTCACTCTCGAACCCCGCCACAAAGTAGCTAATGATATAGGCAGAAGGACATCAGGCGTAAAAATAAGGGAGACTGGGACAGCCATTTATGGCTCCTTCTTCGTCATCGGCGAGTCATATGTAACCCCAAGCGGTGCACTACCCGAGGCTCGAATGGGTTGGGTTTGACTGGCCGATGGCAGCTCTTAAGCTAGAAATCTCAATTCCAGTCTCCGTTGTCCTAGTCGGCAATGTTTATTTGTTTATAAAACTGACCACTGTGCGGATACTGGTGGGACTCGCGAGTGAGCACCAAGGCAGAATTGGACGAGTGAGTCCCGTAGCCGATCGGCGAAGTGCCCATCCATTCACTGATTCTTGCTTACCAGACTTTTACACTCACAGACTGAACAAGTTACCGCGGAACTGGCAAAAGTTCACTGACAATACGATTACATAATTTAATGCCCAAAACTTTTCCCTGCATTTAAAAAGCATTAAGAAAATTGAAAAGTCAAGTTGGCAAACATATGTTTTTAGCAAATTGTCATCAGGCCAGAACATTTGCAGGGTAATTAAAACTGTACAGTTGGACAGGGTTAAATAGTGTAGTCTAATTACAATTCATCGTTTACGCGTCGCCCGCATGGCGAGGTCGGTAGGGGAAGTAATAGGGTTAGGTTGTGGGGGTTGATCAGAGGGCAGATACATGGAGGGATAATTGCTGTTATTTGCGTGCAGCGAACGACTGTCACTGGGGCGTGGGGGCAGAATGCGATCGCCACCTGGCGTCGGGGTCGGCCACGGAAGTACAAGGGCTTTTAACAGCTTTTTCTGACAACACAGCACCGGATTCTGTAGCCGTATAGCCACTGCTTTGGCTGTTGCAAACACCCGTTGGTGTAGGACCTTTGAAAAGTTGGCTGGTGTCCGGTAGACAACCTGAAAGGCTTCGTTAGTATCGACTCGATGATTCGTATGGACAAGGTGTGCGAGAATAGAACTCGAGATCGATTTAGTTTCACCTTTACTTAACCAGGCTGGTATGTGCTCACGTACCCTCCTTTCCAGGTGCCTCGTTGTTTGGCCTATGTATACTGCTCCACAGGAGAAAGTGAAAAAGTAAATACACATGAATGTGGCCTTCAACGGGAGTCGGTCTTTAACTCCTAATCGTATGAGAGGAGAGTTCGTGAAGAACGCCCGTAAGTTCGCCGCGAGTAAAGCGCTTGCGATTGTGGTCCTCAGACGTCGTCTGACCAGCTCGCTTGTTACAACAGCCGAAGCAGTGGCTATACGGTTACAGAATCCGGTGCTTTGTTGTCAGAAAAAGCTGTTAAAAGCCCTTGTACTTCCGTGGCCGACCCCGACGCCAGGTGGCGATCGCATTCTGCCCCCACGCCCCAGTGACAGTCGTTCGCTGCACGCAAATAACAGCAATTATCCCTCCATGTATCTGCCCTCTGATCAACCCCCGCAACCTTGCCCAATTACCTCCCTTACCCCCTCCCCCAACAAAAAACCTCTAAACGCCGACCTCGCCATGCGGGTGACGCGTAAACGGTGAATTGTAATTAGACTACACTGTTTAACCCTGTCCAACTGTACAGTTTAAATTACCCTGCAAATGTTCTGGCCTGATGATGATTTGCTGAAAACATATGTTTGCGAACTTGACTTCTAAACTTAAGAATGGGAATATTTGCAGAATTAAGAGAATTGTTTTTCCGACAAATTTTATACTGAATGACCCAGTATATAGTGGTAATTAAATACACAAAATGAATGCCAATATGCCTGATACACAACTGCTGAGAGGGCCGACGTACATTGAGGGCATAGCCCATCGACCTCAAGTGACAATACGCCGCCAGGTGATGCAACCTGAAGACCGACTGCCCTTTAAAGAAACCTCTGCAGTCGTCTACAAGATACTTTGCAATGAGAGAGACTGCCATTATGCTGGGGAAACAGGCCGCAAACTGCAAACCCGCCTACAAGAGCACAAACAAGCGGCCCAGAAGCTGGACCCAAACTCACAACTGGTGGCACACATCGCAGAAACTGACAATAACTTTGATCTCCAAGGGGCAACCATCGTAGGCCGAGGATTCTCAAAAGCCGAAAGGCTGACACTCGAGGCATGGTACTCAGATGCCAACTCAGTCAACAGGCATCTGGACCTGCCAGCGGCCTACAAAGTATTGCGCCGCTACGTTAAAAAGAGCCGGGACAAAGCCAAATCAAACGTAAGAATGGCAAGCGAACAGGAAACCACAACGAACCGGCTGGAAGAGGAGGCAGCGTTACCAGGGCCCTCTAACGGGTGACAAGCCGGCATACTAATTGCTGTTCATGACCCCCAGCCCCGCGGACAGCTAAATCGCCTACACCAAAATAATTGCCCCTCCGACCCTTCCGATCCCAGTGACAGCTAACTGACCTCCTCCCCCACCCCCTTTTTTCATTTGCTGTCTCTAATCCCTTGATAACCTGACGATTTCTGGCATTTGATTGGCCTTTGGCCACTATAAAAATCCTCGTTTTTGGTTGCTTTCTCATCTGTGAAGATGGACACCTGTAAGTAGATTGAGAAGAAGCAGGTTCGATCACTGGAATCGGAGTTTTATTTTTCTGAGCTTTCGAACTCTTGCGGGAGTCCATCGTCAGAGATAAAACTGTCAACGAAAGCAGGCAACATATATAAGGGGAAGGGGGGGGGCAAGTAACCGTCAACGAAAGCAGTCAAAATTAACAGGGGTAGGGGGGGTTAATTAACTGTCAAAGAAAGCAAGCAAAATGGTTATAGGGGAAAGGGGCCAATTAAGAAAGCAACCAACATATAAAAGGGGGGGGTAATTAACTTTTAACGAGGGAAAGCAGAATGTGTAGGGGGAGGGATCAATTATCGGTCATAGGGGCGGGGGAGGGAAGGTAGCAATTCACACGGGAAGAAGGAAAGGATCAGCAGCTACCCTTCCTCGACGTGCTCGTCACGCGAACTCCCGACGGCACAATAGAAACGGGGGTCTACAGAAAGGCGACGAACACCAGACAGCTTCTCAGTTTCCACAGCAATCATCCGATGGCTCACAAACGAAGCTGTGTGAAAACGCTGTTCAAAAGAATCCAGACACACTGCAGCAACCCGGAAGAAAGAGCACGTGAGGCTCGACATCTGCGCGAACAGTTTATGCAGAATGGCTATCCGAAAGCCTTCATAAACCGATGCCTACGGCCCCGCCCTCCGAGGATCCAAACAGAACCTCCTCCCACGATTTGGCATGCGCTGCCATATATCAAGGACGTGTCAGAAGCGACCGAGCGTATTGCCGCAGGACTAGGCGTTGGAATTGCGCATCGTCCCAAGGCTACAATGCGCAGCCGGGTCATGAGGATCAACGATCGGCTAAATCCCAGTGAGCAGTCGGGTGTGGTTTATCGCATACCGTGTCTAAACTGCCCTGTAAACTACACGGGACAAACTGGACGCATGCTAAGTTTACGCATACAGGAACACAAGGCGGCTGTTCGACGGCGGGATGACTCTTCGCAAGTGGCAACCCACACTTACGGAGCGGGTCACGAGTTCAACTTCGCAGCAGTGAAGATAATTGCCCACTCAAGCAGCAAGACGGGCCGAGAGCTAATTGAAGCCTGGGCGTCGGATGACAACTCAGTTAACCGATGCATCGAGCTGGCGCCCTCATATGTTGCCCTGCGCGGGTATCTCCGGACTCATGGCACTGGTGGTCCTGTCCCTCCTTCCCTCCCTGCTACCTTCCCTCCCCCACCCCTATGACCGATAATTGATCCCTCCCCCTACACATTTTGTTTTCCCTCGTTAACAGTTAATTACCCCCCCCCCCTTTTATATGTTGGTTGCTTTCTTAATTGGCCCCTTTCCCCTATAACCATTTTGCTTGCTTTCTTTGACAGTTAATTAACCCCCCCTACCCCTGTTAATTTTGACTGCTTTCGTTGACGGTTACTTGCCCCCCCCCCTTCCCCTTATATATGTTGCCTGCTTTCGTTGACAGTTTTATCTCTGACGATGGACTCCCGCAAGAGTTCGAAAGCTCAGAAAAATAAAACTCCGATTCCAGTGATCGAACCTGCTTCTTCTCAATCTATGCACATACCTGGGATGCGAACCTTTGCCTCAACACCTGTAAGTGTTCGAAAGCTCAGAACAATAAATTAATTGATCTGGTGCTCGACCTGCCTTCTTCCTCATCCATGAGGATAAAAAGTTTCAACAAATTGCGGGAGTGAGTCGGCGGTAGAGAGAAAAGTGCAACAACCATGTTCACCGACACGCAGTTTCGGCGTGGTTACTTGAAGTGTCCGAGAACTTGCTAAAAATAGTCCATTAAGTCCTAGGGATCGTTCCTAGGACTTCGGTTTTCGGACTCCATTGCGGAGTTATCCAGATCCGCTACTGCAAACCATTTTTATTTGAGCAGTAGATGCTGGGACATCACCGATACTGCCTAGGTCAAGCAGGATTATAGCTGCATGTACAAGCAATTGATTTATTGCGTCAAGAGCCGGTGGTACTATTTCCGGTCCAAAATTTTTAGAATTCTCTACGTCCATCTCCTGTGAAATTCTGTTTGATCCAAACGCTATTTTTCCCTCCCCATTTTTGTGTTTTCACATCGGTTGATACTGAAACACCATCGCGTTTGTACTGTTAAATTGCTTGTGGCGGACAGCCAACAATGCTGCCGGGCCCCCATTTTCAATGTCCGCTGCCCCAAGGTCCGGCAGCTATTTGCGACTGGTTGACCTGAGGACCCTTGACGACTTCCGCTCGCGCGCACATGCGTGTCCAAACAGTCTCTGATGCCAGAGGATCACTTAAATAACCACCCCTCGGCCAACGCAGCATGGGCTACTATACAGGACACCATCCTCGGACAATGCAACACGCTAATCACACACCACTTTAACTTGCTCCAGAGTCACATAAAAGTAGCTGCCACTTCCCTTACTCACACACGCTCTCTCAAACTGGGCTGGACGCATTAAGCACTAGCGCTGCACACATGATACGGCATCGAACACGCGTTTTTTTGGTCTCAAGTCAGGTGTTTTAGTTGGCCGACTCCTTTATTATTGACTACGTGTATCCATTGTTGAGGTTATTTATTTTTCACTCTATTTAATAGTACTTTGTTATGATAATTGGGAATCGACGTACGCGTTAAGATGGGATAGTGCGTCAAAGGACATTCGAGCAGGCTGTCGTTCTTTAATGGACAGAGGCCAACGACGCGAGTTATTTGCTAAATAAAGCGCAGAATGCAGCGTGTTATCTTTTTTTACTACCAAGTGCCTTTGACATCTGCTGATAGGGGCGCGGTTTCCTGTTTGATTGCCGTATACTGCATCACAAGTAGCGTAATATATTTTTTCAGATATCTGGTTTTCTATCTACCTAATCGAATATAACTCGAGGGTTACATGGCAAGTTGAGCGCTACCTGCATTAGGCGCTGCCTGGAGTGCCTTTTAACGACTTCCAGCACAATGTTTAGGAGAAATTAGCCATTTCAATGGCTCTACAATTTTTTGACCCCAGTCGCATAAGCACACATCTTCCCATGGCCATTTTGATGCGTATTAACAAGACTAGAAGAAAGAGGAGCGTTCAGCAGGAGAGGTTTATTACAAGCCTGACGTTTCGGGTAGTGGTCTCGTCTACCCATCTTCCGAGAATGGAAACTCTGGCTCAAGGTCCTCGTCTTTATGCCATCCTTTCTTGCGTGTGCCTGTTCAACCAATCATATTTGAGCCACTCTGTGTCTCGCGCCGTGTCTTCAGTCTCCTCGTCTGTCGGTCTCCTGCATGTCACCGTATCGCCTCCTTGTGTGTTCGTTCCGTGGCCCTTTGTGATACCATGACTGGTGCTCGGAATAAACATGTTGGCCGCGGCGGCGGCTGACCGCATGGTAATGCGGCTTGCGCTGGTGTCAGACCCCCGTGTGTTCATCCCGTCACCTCCCGTGGTGTCTCGAGTGGTTTTCGGCATGCACACGTTGGCCGCGATGTTATCTACCCGCGTGTTTATCTCAAATGCGTCGGTGTTGGCCTCGTGAGCGTTCAGTCCATCGCCCCCCGTCACACCTGGACTTGTTCCCAGCCTCCGTTGTTCGATGCCGCGTCCGTCCCCGGATAAGAAGGGTGGCTCAAATATGATTGGTAGAAAGGATGGCAAAAAAACAAGAACCTTGAGCCAGAGTATCCATTCTCTGAAGATGGGTAGACGTGACCACTACTAAAAACATCAGACTTGTAATAAACCTCTCCCAGTGAACGCTCCCCTTTCTTCTGATCTACCACCCGGGAATCGAATTTGAAGCACTATCATTAAGAAGACTATTATCCACTGTCATATGGATCAGCTAATTATTTCACTATGATTCGAGCAAGTAGTCGGAACATGTTCTTAACATATCGGCATGGCGTCAGCTAAGAACACGCACAGTAGACGTGGTCTTTGGCGCCATAAACAATGGACGCAACCATTGACGAGGCGGTTGAAGTGATGATTATCCAAATAAACTGTGATAAAACGCTGCTGACGTCTCCAAACATTCAATTCTAAACATTCGGGCAGGTCAGTCTTTCGTAACTTAGTTTGAAGCATGGTCGAACAAAATATAATTCAAGCCCATTTTTTAAGACTGACCGAGAACTCGCAGATAAAATACGTGAAGTGACACCATTCGTGTATATACTTGTTTTAAAAATACGGAAAAGTCGACAAAGATACGTTCGATGATTTGCCCAGGAATACAAGCTATCCAAGGATGCTGTTTACCGAAAACTTAAAAAAAGCAAATTTTCAGTTGCACTCTACTACGTGAGAGATGATACCTGGGGAACTGTGGCAGTCCGCTGCCACGATCAGCGCAACCGTTGCCATGTTGCCATCGCCAGCCTAGCCTGCCGTACTCATGCGTGAACCCCCCACATGCTCCTTCTTAATTCGCTGCTGAGCCATCCACGTATTGCCACGAGCTCCACCAGAACCCGTAGCCAAACTGCGTCCCTACACTGATTGACCGCAGGTGACAGAGTGCCCACAGATAGTATTGCCAGCCAAGAAAAGAGAGTCTGAAATGACCGTTTCTGGCACATTAGCCATCACCAGCGAACTCACCCATCTGATGATGAGTGAGTTCCGTTAGCAAGCGGTGAACGTCAGTTTAGTTAAGTTTTAGTTTAGCTTTTATTTCCTTATGTAATTTTTTTATTTGTTTTAATTTTAGTTAAATCTCGAAAATTAGCATTTCCTTTCATAATTAGTGCAGCTTGCGTAATTTCGCAATTTATGGATTTATTGTGTCCTATTTGTTCTAATTGTCTTTTTAAATTATCACGCACTTTTAGGTTAGTTACATGATTGTTCATATTATTTTATAACATTATTCGCTACCTTATTTTACTTTATTTTTCTTCCACCTGATACGCCTTACCCATAAAATCCCTATTGCTACCGATTCCGCAAGCGAGCAACATGAGGTTTTCTGTTACTGTGGTATCGCTTGAAAGGAATCTTTGCCAATGAATGTCTGTCAGTTGACTAAATAAAAGTAATAGGTAGACAGCGATATCTCCGACAAAAATTATTTCTGGTATAAAAGAGAGCTAAAAATATAAATTGCATGGTACGAAAGACACTTAGTTATTTTTGAATAGCAAAAAGGCCTTGTAGAGTTACCTGGCGAAAAACGTAAGTAATAGCAACGCAAACTACTTGATACACCACGGCGTGTTGGTTTTTGCCCAAATAATATGGTACACGAAACACATATCAAGGGTTATGGCCTAGCCAACTTTTCCCGATGCCGGCTTCTCTGTGTAAGTTTGCCTTCTGTACCCAGAAAGGAATTCGGCGTTTTGCATCCCTATCCGGCACATTTATAAAAGCCATTAACTATCGAAGGGCTGTTCACTGAAATTTTTGCGTTCCATTGTTTAAGGATCCACATTGAAAATGGTACTTCTTGATAAAAAGGGGTTCTTACATTTTTTGGATAATTGTTTTTGGTTCAGAAGCGCTTTTGCCCTTTCACCTGGGCACTGCTTTGCCACTTTAATGATAAAGACGGGATTCCATCAGAGAGAGCGCAGGTAAAAGGATGTCCTCGAAAGCTTAACATTTCTTGTCTTTTGTGGGTGTTGCTCACTTTTTAGAATTTTAAGTACGAGGAGAATCTGATATGCTCTATAATTTTAAAACAATTCTGGATATCCCCGAGTATGGAGGTGTCTTTATTTGTTCCTCATTTATCCGACTACAACAGGAAAAAATCATAACACCGAAGGCCACAGATACCGACAGCATACAGAGGTTGCAAAGATGTGCTCAGCTAATGGCAGTTGGTTGGGACCTTTCATTAAATATTTATTTAACGACCACTTCTCTTCTCACCGCCCAATTAATCTTCGCGAAGAAGACTTTGCTGATGGAAAAGAAATGCAGGGCAACGGGTGTTCAAATATTCTGTAGGGTCAGGCCAAAATCTGCCAAACATGGCGACGGTAGGTTGTGTAACCTGTACGTGCATACAGTAATCGCAAGCTCCTGTAAAGCGCAATGGCCGTAATAGGGGGCTTTTACGGGTGCATGTAGAGCTAAAAATAAGTCGTAAAAAATAAGCATGGTGTTTATGTGTACTATTCAGTTAACGAAGCAGCTTGAATTAGTTAAAATAGCGTAAAATAATAACTGTGTCGAAGGGTGTCAAGTAAAGTGCTAACAACTACCAGGCAACTAATTTGCGAAAACTGTGACCAATTGGTGATGACTATTGACAGTTAAAGACTTCCTGTTTTAATAATTTAATAATTAAAAGAAGACATTTAACTTGATCTTATTATAACATTACTAAATTATACAGTATCCAAAGAACTATTTGAATCTTAGAAGCCAATTCTAGCTGGTAATTCATAGTGATAGTAATAAGTACTCAACATACAAGTTGGACATTAGCGCGTTATCTATATAAAGTAGATTTTAAAACTCATGATCTGTCGTGATTTACATAAGAAAACTCATATTGCACGAAATCAGCGCATGCGGCGTCCACCTAAGTTTTACTACAGTAAACTAAGTACCTTCAGTAAAAATAGGCATAGATTGGTTGAACAATTACTATTTTCTAGCATAAAAATAGTTAATTTTCACTAAAAGCTCGAAATTGAGATAATGGCTACAATACAGGGGAGAGGCAAATATTGTAAATTAATACAAAATATGTACAAATGCACAATCTTAGTACTTTTTAGATTGTTAATGAGCATTTAACGCAACATTTAACCTGTGAAATATAGACATTAACCAGTTATCGATAGTTGTTTGTTCAATGTGATTATTCTGCACAGAAACGAGTTTTTTGCACGGAAAGATTATCCTTTGCCTTGTGCAAATTTATTTTGATAACTGCAAAATTATTATCTTTAGGAATCAGATCCGGGCTGTTGGCACGAATAAAAATAGATTGGTGGCCACACACGGGGAGGCTGGCTGTTTACTAAAAAGTTAGATTACGATTTTACTTGCGATCAAATTCATACCACCTTGCATATATTGAGAGAAATTTCCTTTCGTCACATTCCTTTGTCAGTATTTTGAGAGTTCAAATGCGATGAGATTCAGATTATTTTTGAAATTCTGCTCAACACTTTACGAATTTCAGTGTTTGTATTCATTTGTTTCTAAATACCGATTCTGTTCTACCCTTTTACCAAAACCTTAAAAATAAGATATTTCTTAAAAGCATTTACCTAAATAATAAGTTTTTAGATATTAATTTTTATGCAACTGTCTGTTTTGGTTATGATTGTAGAATCACCTTAACGTGTCAACTAACTGACGAGGAAAATGAACGTCACCAACAAAAGTCGCAAATGAATACACCTAAGATTAATAAAAAACTAAATATAACAATTTACCGCTTAAAGAGCGGTTTAATCAGAGAATTCAGCGTCGAATATCTGTGTACTTTACCTTTTTGAAGAGATAGGCAAAATCGAAGTGGGAAATGCCCACCAGGAATAGAGGCAAATGTTCGCATTCCAGGTATATGCATAGAAGAAGAAGAAGACGAAGAAGAAGAAGAAGGCATTTCGATCACCGGAATCGTTATTTTATTCTCCTGAGCTTTCGGGCTCTGGCGGGAGTCCATCGTCAGAGATAAACGGTCAACGAAATGCGAGCAACAGTCGTAGAGGGCAGGAACCAATCAACTGTTATAGGGGAGAGGGGGACGAGAAGGGAAGAGGTGAGGAGGGGCGACTCCGTGCGTATGTGTCTGCGGAGAGCGATGTAGGCGGGCGCCAGCTCAGTGCACCGGTGGACTGAGTTGTAATCCGAGGCCCAGGCTTTAATTAGCTCGCGTCCTGTCTTGCTGCCAGCATGAGCAATTATCTTTGTGACTGCAAAATTGAATTCGTGGTCCATCTCATAGGTGTGGGCCGCCACTTGCGACAGTGCATCACCCCGTCTGACAGCTAGCCTAGGTTCGTGTATGCGCGAACCAAGCATTCGTCCTGTCTGTCCGATATAATTTAGGGGACAGTTTAGACAAGGTATGCGATACACTACGTCCGACATCTCACTGGGCCTTAATCGGTCCTTTATTCTAATGATCCGGCTGCGCATGGTAGCATTGGGATGGTGCGCAATTCCGACGCTTAGTCCCACAGCAATGCGCTCGGTTGCCTTCGACATATCCCTGATGTATGGCAGCGCATGCCATATCGTAGGGGTTGGTTCTGGTCGGGTACTCGGAGGGTGAGCACGCAGAGGTCGGTTTATAGTAGCCTTGGAATAGCCGTTTCGCATGAATTGGTTGCGGAGATATCAGGCCTCCAGTGCTTTTACCTCCGGATTTCTGCAGTGAGTCTAGATTCTTTTGAACAGCGTTCTCACGCAGCTTCGTTTGTAAGCCACTGGATGGTTACCGTGAACGCTGAGAGGCTGTGTGGTAGTTGTCGCCTTCTTGTAAACCACCCCTTTGATCTCGTCATTGGAAGTTCACATGACGAGCACATCAAGGAAGGGTAGCTGCTGATCCTTTTCTTCCTCCCTCGTGGATTTTATAGCTGGGAAGATGGAGTTGAGAAGATCATGACAATTCTGTAGCATGTTCCTTTTGATGATAAAAAAGCTGTCGTCAACGTAACGGTGGCAAAAGATCAGGGGCTGTTGGGCAAAGGCCATTTTTCCAGTTCTTTTATGACCAATTCTGCTACTAAACCGCAGAGTGGGGAGCCCATCGGAGCTCCCTTGCTCTGTTTGCCAGTTGCCCCTGCAACAGTGAAGTATGTCTTTTGGCAAAATTCGAACAGCCTCATGAGGTGTTTAATCTTGAGTGAACTCTGTGTTTCGTCATGCAGCTCCTCGAGCTTCCTGCACAGGACGTCTCGTGCCAAACCCCGTAAAATGGATGGGAATAATGATGTCACGTCAAAGGAGACTATAATTTCGTCTGATTGAATCCTTCGGCCATGGAAGTTTACCAGGAGTGTAAAAGCTGAGCGGACTGAGGCACCAGAGTTGTCTTGGAGGAATTTTTGTTAAGAGTACATCCATTTTGCCAAATTATTATTGGGGCTGCCTTTGAGGACAACGATTGGCCGCAGTGGAACGTTTGGTTTATGGATCTATGGCAGAACATAGAAACGAGCCAGAGCAGTATCTGTTGGTTTAATCAGGTGCCGTTCGTACTCAGTTCACCAGTTTATTGACTTCCTTGAAAATAAGGGATAAATCCTTAGCTAAAATGGAAGGAACTTTCTCTTCAATGCGTACCAGAACAGTATGTTGTTATACTTCGAGGCCCCATCTTTTAATTGTAAAAGCAGAACAAATAGACGCAATATATGTATCGATCTTTCTAAAATTGAAAATCTTTTGTCCGTTCCGTTTCAATTTTTATATTCATTGATTCTCTTCTATATATGAAAATGTTTGAACGGGGTTCGTTTACGGCGTAACAAAGAAAACTTATGACATTTTGCAATTTCTCATACATGGTTGATTACGGGTTCTATTTTCAGCGTAGTAAAACAACTCATGATCTTAGGAGTTTATTGCTTACCTTTATGGCCCAAACTTTAACAGATTTGCAAACAGAATTTTGTTTACGGACTTTGATCTTCTTCTCCAGATAATAATGCGTTATTTCATATTTGCACCTACCTAAATATCTGGAAGATAAAACACAATAATTTGCGCGCTAAACAAATATAGTCAAAACGTTTTAGGTCTTCATCGGTGTCATTTTATAGTACAACACGCAGTGTTTTATAGCATAGGAGATTACTTGCATATCAGCAAACGTTGGATTTTGCCCAATTCCGTCCCTATTTTCTCCCGATATAATTAGTTGAACTGAACTTTTTCCAGCAAACACCATTTGCAGCCTCACGTTAACTCAACGAACAAAATAAGCAGGCTCAACTTTGTGTTAAATCCCATTGAAATTTTGATCTTCAAATTTCATCAAATATACAATCTACTGTATGCCTTAACATAAACCTGTAAAGGAATCACCAAACAAAGCATTCCGCCCCAGAGTAAGCACAGCACAACAACCGGCATATAATGTAACTGAAAATCCTTACGGCACGTGTCGTACATATGGTGAATATTGACAAGACAGAAAAGTTTACCTAGTCTTTTTAAAGAATGCGTAAACTCACAGCGCAACCCTTCGACAACAGAAATCATTTGGAGATGTCGTGATTATTTAAACGCACAAAAGGCGGCTACCCATAACAATCAAACAAGAAACAAAACAAGGCATACTAAAACCAGTATAGTATGTGGGTATGTAAATTAAACCCAATGGGAGTACACAACCCATGCCTACCCATTTGGATCATAAACACACATATACATCAGAAAAATGCACGCTGCAGCACGTCAGTTAATACTAAAGGAGACTGTTCCCGGGACTAGTTGGCAATATTTCCGTATTGACTCGAATTAAAGAATAAAATTGCTCACATATTATTTATGAGTTCTGGCCTATTTCATAAAAATTGCATTCCGTTGTGTATACACTCATAAGACGGAAAGGGGCCAATTTAAATTTGTCCTGAAATGTCACTCTGATATACGGGTAGGCGGGAGGAAGGATCGATACACGTTGCCAACATCGATAGAAGGAATGGAGTGGCCAGTTCACAATTTGTTTCAGTTATTAGATGATAATTTGGAAAGTCAGTTTCTGGCAAACATATTTTTTCGGCAAATCTTCATCCGGCCAAAAATTTGCAGGGAAAATGAAAGTTGTACAAATCAATTTAAGGTTGAACATGTAGAATAATCAATAACTGTCTGACATGGGCACCGATTGGCCACTGCGGACTGTCACTCTGCGCAATTAGGCGAGATCGGCGTGTTGAGTGCACTGAGTGTTAACCAAAAATCTCAATTTCCTGGTAATTATAGGAAATTCGTCATAAATGAGTCACAGGATAATGTCCTGCCGACTGCAATTGGAGATATTCTACGTCAGATTTATGTGCTGATTGCGAAACGGAACATGAAGAATCGCGCCCTGCCTTTCTCGTTGGTACCGTAATTTAACCAGAGGCAGTCAGTCCACGTTCTCTGTCGTCCGCCCCACGAGCTTACCTATGCTGCCCTTGACCCGGCACCGCAGCCCACCCGGAAACGTCTAAGAGGACGGCAACTGAAGACTTGGCTAGACACCGTCCGTCAAGACATAGAAGCAGTTCTCGGACCTTCTATCTTCGGCCTCCGTCGTTGGAGAAGGGACTGGGTGGAGCTTTCGAGATCCACTGCCGCCAATCGTCACGCATGGAGAGGTACCGTTCGTGACGTCATTGAGGCCGGCTAGATCAGGCATGATCACAGCCATAACAAGTACAACAAGTCAGTCCATTCAGCTATAGATAATAACTCCAAATTTTAGGCTTGGACCTTAATGAAAACCAATTCAACTGCCGAGATATAACTGGAGTTCAGATATTTGATTACAGACATTTTCAGTATGCTCACAGGCCAACTGATGTCCCCTGAATCTTGATCATTTTGCCCTTCGTGGTTGCGACTCAGTTCATCGGATTTCAAATGTGGGCAAATTGCGATATTCCCTATTCTTTTAAACTTACTTCCAAAATGTCATGAGTATGAACGTGTTTTCCTCTGTATGAAATTATTATGCCTACAATAAGAAAAAACGTGACATTGAACTTCACTGATACAGACAAGGTACAACCGTAGCTGAGATGTGCTGCACCAATGGCATTTGTCGGGATTTTCGAATTTATTATTTATATACAGTATTGCGAGTCCTGCAGGCAACTTGCCTTAGTTTGCAAACGTTTGATTATTTCACCCATACCAGCGAGAACGTGTTTAAGAAAACTTATAAAAAAATAAGGAGCAGCAAAGAAGTAATAAGTGTTTGTTAAGAAAAATAAAATTTTCTCGATAATCCTCAGTCTCTGGAGACGTAAAAAATAGCTATAAATTAGAACAATAAATGTAAATATTTTGTTAAGTATGAAATTTAAAGGCAGCCACATTCTTTTTATGAAAGAACTTGTCTTTAGTCAAAATATTTCCTACATATGGTAATTAGTGGATAACTAGTTATTGAATATCTTGGAATAAAGTCTCGCATCATTTCACTCGTTTCCGGTGTCTTTATTCATAAGTTGATAAATTGCGCTTACGTTCGATGTCTACATCAAAACCTATAAAATAAGATGTAACTAAACAGCATTTACCGAAAAAACGAGCTTTTGGATATAAGTTCTTATAAAGATGGCCATGTAGGTCATATGTGTAAATGCTTAAAAACAGCAAACCGCATTATTGAACATACACAATTTCTGCTAGATACCACGCATATTGTTATTCCTAAGAGTAATAATAAAAGTTTTCACAATAGGTTACGTCTTAAAAAGTGCTTTTGTTGGAAATTCAGCTGACAAACTTCTGTTCATAGTAACTTTTTCCAAAAAGATATCACAGGGGAATTGGACACTTTTGACAAATTTTTTGATTTACCTGAAAAAAATGATTCAATTTGACTGGACATGAAAGAAAATACTTTTTTCTTCATAAAGGATTATTTTCTGCTTAAGGGGATTAATTCCACGATCCGTTATAAGCTTACGAATACAAAAAACGGGCCATAAACATGAGTATTTTTTGAAATAGATATTATTCTTCTGTCTATTCCGGTTCTAAATAACACAAAAGCAGAACGTGTATTTTACAAAAATTGCATACTTCTACCTGACTTACATTCAATAAGACCTACTTCACATCACCCGCATGGAAACATATATGGCTAATTCGGCAAAAAAATCCCATTTCGCTTAGATTGAACAGTCGTGTTGGCAAACAGCTGTTTTTGGTCATTCACTTCAGGCCGTTACAGTGACATGGAAAAAAA
>JAYGXS010000005.1:15036592-15113055 GCA_036362985.1 Ligula intestinalis | reverse complement strand
TTTTTTTCCATGTCACTGTAACGGCCTGAAGTGAATGACCAAAAACAGCTGTTTGCCAACACGACTTTTCAATATATGGCAAAGTTTGCTTATGTGCTCGTAGATATCAGTGGAGTTAAAAAATTTTGTCATACGAAATCATTACTGCACTTTATGATACAAAACTTGATAGAATAGGAAAATTTAATTTTTAAATCTTAAGTTGTTAATTGTTACGGAAAACAAATGTGATTTCTTAAAGTTGGCTTCACTTCCATTTTATCAACTTCGCACAAAATTTTCAAGTTCTGGAAGGGATTATTATTCCACTTTTTTAAAATTATTCTGGAATTCTTCCACAGCACAATGCTTATTTGTAAAAACTTCGGCTTTGTCATACCTTATAGCATAGAATATTTCTTCGATATAAACTTACTCATGATTTAGCCAAAATTAGTGCCTAGTTCGCTCCATAAATTTAACTGAGTTGGGAGTTTTCCAAACATAAGCATTTCTTATTATTAAATCCATTCAGTTGATCAAAATTACCTGTACAACTATATGCCAAACTACCAAGTTAAATTTCGTCATGAAAGTTGTTTGCAAAACTTGCAGGACGGTACCAACCCCTGCAATAAATCGCACGCTAAAAAGGCTTTCTTGGTGTGACATTTTCAGACAGTGCATGCGAAATTTTCCTGAAGAGCAAGGAAAGTATTTGTAGAGAAGTGCAAATTGAAGGGCCCCGTACGTGCGACGTTGCCCTTATAAATGAAGAGGTAAGAGTTCCAGGTATCTGCATGGATAAGGAAGAAGACGCGTCGAGAACCGGATCAATTGATTTATTGTTCTGAGCTTTCGAACTCTTACAGGAGTCCAGCTTCAGAGATGAGAAGTAGTAACCACGAAGAGGGTATTTGTAGTGGCCATAGGCCAATCAACTGTCAGAAATCATCAGGTTATCAAAGAGTTAGAAACAGCTATCAAAAGGGAGCACCTCAAAGATTTATTGAACTCGGTTGATCCAAATATCAAATTCACGATGGAAGCGGAAAGAAACAACCAATTACCCTCCGTTGATGTCCTTGTGCGCTGGTGTTCAACTGGAATATTGCAAAGCACAGCAGTCAGAAAGGCCACCGACACGAATCAAGTGCTATATTTCAACAGCAATCATCCCATTTGTCACAAACGTAGCTGCGTTCGTAATCTTTTCCAAAGAGCGGAAACAGATTGCAGCACACCAGCCGCCAGAAGAGCTGAACAACAATACCTTCGGGAACTCTTCCGAGCACATGGATACCCAAAGTCATTTATCAAACAGAGCAGGCGCCAAATGAACAGACGAAGGCCAGTAGAACAACAACCCGAAGTCTGGTGAGCCAGTCCCTACATAAAAGGGGTCTCCGAAGCAGTCTCACGACTGTTGCAACCTGCTGGCGTAGGCATAGCTCATCGACCGCAGGCATAGCTCATCGACCGCAGGCGACAATACGCCGGCGAGTGATGCAACCTAAAGACAGACTGCCTCCTACAGAAACCTCTGCAACTATCTACAAGATTCTTTGGAACAAGGGAGACTGCAATTACGTTGGATAAACGGGCCGCAAATGGCAGACCTGCCTTAAGGAGCACAAACTGGCAGCACGGAGACTAGACTAAAACTCTCAACTTGCAGCACACGTCGCAGAGACTGGTCATGACTTCGATCTTCAAGGAGCGACCATCATAAGCCCAGGAAACTCAAAAGCAGAAAGGTTGATGCTTGAGGCATGGTACTCAGATGCTTAATCCGTCAACAGGCATCTAGACCTCCCCACGGCCTACAAAGTCTAGCGCCATTACGAGAGCGAAGGACCACACAAGACAAAACCGAACGTAAGGATTGCAAACGAAGAGGATCCCACGACGAACCGGTCAAAAGAGTAGGCAGGGTTACCAGGCCCCTCTACCGGGTGACAAGGCGTCACACTGATAGCTGTTCATGACCACTGTCCACTGACAGCGTATTAGCGTACACCAATATACTTGCCCCCGACTCCACTGACAGCTAATTGTTCTCCTCCTCCATCCCTTTTGATAGCTGGTTCTAACCCCTTGCCAAGCTGATGATTTCTGACAGTTGATTGGCCTATGGTCACCACAAATACCCTCTTCGTGGTTACTACTTCTCATCTCTGAAGATGGACTCCTGTAAGAGTTCGAATGCTCAGGACAATAAATCAATTGATCCGGTGCTCGACATGTCTTCTTCCTTATCCATTTCCCTTATACTTATCAACGTATTGAACGTAAAATAGGACATTCACTTCTGCGTCTCAATCGCATTCTGAAATAGTGATTGATGGACGATAGGATCGAAAAGCGTTGCCAACAATGATAGAAAAAGACGAACTGAACATTCCTCCATGTTTAACATTCTTGGCACAATAATTCATTGGGGTGAGGTGAATTTGGGCCCAATCCAAGCTCTTGATTCCCATTTCGTGAGTTAAAAATTAACGCTCTGTCGACTTCAATCGTAAAAGTCAATGTCGGTTGGGTATGCCATCTGCTGACGTACTTTAAATTCAAGACGGAACCTGAAAATTGAACACTCTCTTAGCGCTGAACCGAGTGTTCTTTTGGGCGGCCACAATTGAGTTAGACCTTCAGTTCAGTCTCCGGTATATCACAAGTGCATATCATAGGCTTCGTCCTCGGAGTAAGCAAAGCAGAAAAGCCTATCTCAACCGAAATTCATCCAATCGTCATTTTTCTTGCCTTGACAACCGAAAATTTTGTGCATGTTCGTTAAATGCTCTAACTCATGAAATCACTTGAATTTCAGAAGAATATTCCATTCACGAAACATCAGACCCAGCTGCATCTTTCAACGTCTTACACTGAAAAAGGAACGGTTGTTTAAAAGAATAATGTAAATTTTACTTTATAAATTAATATTACTTTGTTTAGAAATGTTACTTTTCACAGAAGAGTGAAAAATTCTGACAAAACGAGAAAATCGACATAATTGAGTAAATTGAAGTCCTAAGTGTACCTGCAGTGAATTGCAAACTTGCTGTTAATCCTAGGACTACCGTAAACCTAAACCCAACATTTAACGCGGCCCTAAGCCTTAGCCTTTAGCAAAATCTTGACCCTTACCTCAAATCTGACCCCTAAAGTTATTTCGAACCTCCATCTTAATCCTAAACCTAAGTTCTTCTGATTTCTGAGCAAAACCTCATGTATTGTAGACAGTTTCATCTCCCTTGTCTTCTCCAAGCCGTCATACAAGTTAGC
Organism: Ligula intestinalis; assembly: GCA_036362985.1. Lineage (NCBI taxonomy): Eukaryota > Metazoa > Platyhelminthes > Cestoda > Diphyllobothriidea > Diphyllobothriidae > Ligula > Ligula intestinalis. The sequence continues at coordinate 15,109,791 of JAYGXS010000005.1, read as the reverse complement.
CTAACCAATATTACTTTAGCTTTTTATAAAACTGCAGCTATTTGTCTGTTTGATTTTTGGCACATTTTGTTCTCTGCTGGGTGGGTTGACCATACTTCAAAAAGAGATCTGAAGGATTTGCAGGGAACGCATCTCATTAAGTAAATACGGGATTTATTTTGTTCAAATTATCAAAGGGCTATACAGGCAGTCCAAGCCTGGCATAATGCGGAAACTTCGGATGAGCAATAGGTGCCCACCTTCAGTTTGGCGAGTGCTGCAAGTAAAAGTTATGATTAAATTTGACTTGGTAATTTAGTATATGTTTGGTCTTGTTTTTTTCCTCCAATCAGCAGATAAACTCCTGCAAAAGCCTCCTAGATAGGAAAAATACCCGTTTAGTAAAGTTTATTAAGCGTGATGGGCATTAATTTTTGGCAAATTGGAAGAAGTCTTATATCAAAGGAATGTTCCATGCTATTAGGTATGGCAGAATCAGTTTTGTTGTTAATATGCAAGTGAGACTAAATTTAAGGAATTGAATTTCTTTAAAAAACAATGAAAAATTAAAGTTTAAAAAATTATGTTCAGTTAACCTGTTAATTTTTTCCACAAAAGGTGTGGCATATTGTTTTACCGCTTCACGTAGATGACACATACGCAAAATGTCCGTGGGCGTTATCGTAAGGGTGATGTAAAACAGGCCTTATTTAATGTAACTCAGGAAGCAACATAATTTTTGTACACTTTACTTTCCACTTATGCATTATTTAGAGACGGAACAGACAGAAGAATAATAACTATGTAAATATCTAGTTATCTGTATGGCAACACTATTTTGCTTTCGAAAGTTTTGAACGGAGCCTGGAAGCAATCCAGTATGGCGGAAAATAATCTAACATAAGGACAAAAGTGAGTTTTTCCATTCCCAGTCACAAAAATAATTTATCTTTAGATAAATTAGGCAAACTTGTCAGAAATATCCCTTTTCACATTGGTATTAACTTAGGCAAAGGTAATATGCACAGCATTTCGTCAGCTGAATATTTAATTAAAGTGTTTCTTAAAGAGGTAACCTATCATCGAAAGTTTTGTATTAATTTTAGGAATAACAATATCAGACTTCGGTCGCGGACGTCCTTGTTGCTCGACAGTGTTTTTGCTGTTTTGAGGCATTTCTAACGATGGTAAAAATGGCCATCTTCATAAGATCTCATATTCAAAACTGACTGTTTCGGTAAATGCTCTTAATATATTTTTCATTTGAAAGGTTTTGATGTTAACGTCAAACATAATCTGTTTTAATAGACAGAAGCATGATAGCACTGAAAACGCTGGAAAATTGACTGGCATTTAGAGGTTCATCTGATTATTAATTATAATTAAATAATGGCAATATGTTTCAAATATTTTGACTAAGGAAATGTTCTTTTTATATAAAGAAAGTGGTCCAGTTATGGATTAAAACTAAGAAAAGAGTTAAATTTATTGATATAATTTAAAGCTATTTTTGATGTCTCCGGCACTTGGGGATATCAAGAAAATTGTATTGTCCTTAACAAACACCTAGTACTTCTTATACTTCTTTGAATTACCAAATTTGCCTTAATTTACACGAACCTAGACATTTTGCATGCAGCCTTCGCAATACTGTATATATGCTTGTTGTACCTACTTTGCGGATAACCTCGTGGGTCACAATTTGGTGAGATTGGCTGTCCGTAAGATGCACCACAAAGTCGCATATAGTGGGTGTGGCACTAAATGTACCGTTCAATCGGACGGATGATGGAAAGCCACGCCTCGTATCCTGCATTTTGACCACACATAAGTCAGACTTGTGATCAATCAGGTTGGCATTCATCGCTATCCGATTCGATATCTAAGTCACTGGCTGGTGATCCTGTCATTAATAATTTCCGAGTGACTTCCCCGGCGTAGTGGCGTCTGCTGCAATTGTATTTTAATGGCCCCTACTGTTCAGGACATCCAGATGCACTATCTGAGGATGAGTCAGATCGCTTGAGCAGTCCTGCGATGGTTTTTGGCAAGATTTTAAAGCATGGGTTACTCTAACATGATGTGGACTGTTTCGGTTCCTCTTCTTTGCCAATGTGCGGCTGTGGTTAACGAAATTACGTGGTCATCCACGGACAATAAATTATCCTTGAGATGGTTCAAGCCAGCCATGTTGGCGTTGCGTCTGTCGACGCATGCAAACCGTCTGTAGTGCAGTAGGTGGTAGCTACCAAAGAGTAGGGGGGATAACGTGTTGGTCAGTTTTCCACAAACCATCTCCACCAGTTGGTATTTTTGGACGACACAAAACACAAAGCCAAGTGCCAGTTAAAAGCTAGTCTATACTCAGTGAGAGCGAGGAGATAATGTAGCAAAGAGGCAATTCAAGCAAGTGAATAACCACCCGCTACCTATCATAGAAAGCAGAAATATGACCCGGATAAAACCCAATGGAGAGATCGTCACCGGGAAGTTGTGAAATCAGCTTGGAAATACCACGGCACTGTTCAAGGACCGAAGAGTTTCAGCAAACGCGTTGTAAAACAAACATGATTCATGGGAAACCCAATATAACAGTTCCATTTAGGCAGCATTCTGGGAGTGAAGTTAAGGTAACCAATATAGTAATTCCCTTCTAGGGGTTAGTTCGGCTGAGTAATGAGCAAAATAAAATAAGTTAAAAATAAGCTATATGCATAAAATTATCGATAATGCGCCCCTTGAAGACGCTTTAATAAACCCGGGCAGGGTTTCTGTCTTACTATTAATCAGTAACAGGAAAAAAACACTTTGAATGGCTGTACCCAGAGACAAAAAGACATTTGGGGAGAAAATTGGCTGCAGGATTGATGAGTGTCCCTGAAATTCAGTGATTCGAGTAATTACAAAAAAATTTCATCGCGAGCGAGAATTACAAAGAGGCCGTTTTCGATCACAAAAATAGATATAAGGATGGCTAAACGCCTCCTTGTACTACTAACTTTGCACAAAAACGGGAAGAATTAATTTCCGAAATAGTAGAACAAGGGGAACAAAATGCGTTTGGACTTCCTTGGAACCGCAATTCACCGCGTAGATGAGGTGCCATCTAGAAAATCTGTTCTGCGAAAGAGATGTAAAGGTTGGACTCGAAAGAAGCTCCGATGCTGAGCAAAGCAAGTGGTCAGTTTTAGACTTTCCTCGTCTACTCAATTCGGCACTAAGCAAGGTATTGACATCTCGCTCTTACATACAGCTAGGCTACAAAAGGTTTCTCAGGGCTGGTCGTATCGTAATAAATGAATGAATAACAAAACTGCTGTAAGACTGGGACATGCAACATGGCCTGATTTTGCGTGGCAGGAATTTTCTCGTGAAATTCATAAGATTTAACAACTTAGAGAATCTTATTTACATGCACTAGATGTTCGATTGCCAAGACAAGGTAATTGATGAAATGAAGAAGGTCGGTGGATATACTCTTTGTTTCAAAGTTGATATTCTTCTGCGACCTTGTCCGGTTAAACGGTTGGGCAAAGTACTCATTCTTAAACTGCTTAAAGGCAACAATATTCAGCTGCAGATAAGGTTAATGCCACAAAGGCCATATGAAGGAGGAAAACTTGCGGTCTGTCCAACTGTCTTGAGAACGATCATGTTCCTGCGTCGATTTGCAGTTTTCTTAGCGATGACTGATAGCAATTCCTAGTAGGTTCAAATTTATCCACTTTCTTCTTGTGGGGAAAACGTTGGTTTGCTCTGACTTTGGATTCCTCGCCCCACTTGCATCTTCCCTCCCAAGGTCAGACCGACAGGAAATAAAGTGAACACAATGACAATAACGGAGGGAAAGTTTCCAGTTGAGGGATGCCATATGCACTTTATTTTAAGTGCCACCAAAAAACAGAAACTCTGGAATTCTGTAATGCGAAACCGGTGGCAATGGCAATTTATTTTCATTTTAGGCGATTATTTAAATGATGCATTCATTTTAATGAATTTATGCATCAATTCCTTATTGTAATTTATTTTACGATTGCTGCACACTTTTTCGTTGCTATATATTAGCTTATTGTACTAGTCTTATCTCCTGTTTCTGCTTTTATTTTCTACATTTCCTTTATACTTACTTTTCCTGTGCCCGCTTAGTGCCTCACCCGTGTACACACCATTACCATCGGTCCCGCATTACAGAATGTCGAGGGATTGTTGTTACCTTGGTGGTAACTAAAATAGGCTTTTTACAGCAGGTGGTGGGATCGTAAGCTTTGTGCGTTCTGTTCCCATCATGGTCAATTTGTTATGTCTGTAGCCAAGGCTTTTTTAAAAACGCCTGAACTAAATTTTTGGGGAATGAAGAAATACACTGGTGCCCAAGTTCACCTCGGTCTGATGCGGATGAATCATCACTAGATGACTGGAAAGATATTTTCGAGCTGGCTATTCCAGCCTCATCTATTGTTGTTGGCTACGCTTCACTATCCAATCATTCATCCACCACTATTTCAGAGTATGATTTGGGGGCAAAATTAAATTTCCTGTTGGCCGTTTAATACTTGCATTAGTAGTAGGGGACCCATCGAGCATACGGAGCCCTTCAATCTGCACATATCTATAAATATTTCCCTTTCGCCTCAGCAAACTTTAGCATGCATTGCCCTGCATCACGAGGGTCTTTCTAACGTGTTGTTAACTACTGTTCTTAAAAAAAGTTGTTGCCAAGCCCAAGTCAAATACCATTGCCTGAGCCGTTCATAGCTATGGCTGTACTATGATCGAGTTATATTTATTAATTTGAGGTATACATTGTTCGATCATAAAGTCATTGATTATTAATAGCCATTGGCGATTGACTACAGCTTAGGAAATTCATTGCTTGGTGGTTGCTAGTGCTACCCTTGACATTTTGGGGCACAATTGCTGCGACACACCGTTTATAAAAATGCACGTTGCTTCGTAAACTTAATAGTTTAGCTAAAACCCATGTCTTTTACTTACGACTTTGTTTTACCTTCACACTCACCCGTAAAAACCCCCATTACAACAACGCCTCTTCCATTCTAGCTTGCGTTTAGTGGTGCCCAAAATAAACCAAGACCCAGGGAGTTCCATTTGGACAAATGCCAATAGCCACATTTAGGGCCGTTCATACCATGCTGCTCTTCATTTGGTGAAATCATGCGTGTATAGCTCTTCCAAATGGGATTTTGGGCATATTTTCATCCCGCCTAACGGCATATTTCAAAATGCACTGTCCTGCATTTCTTTTCCATAAGGAAAGCCTTCTGCGTGGTGATTAATCGGACGCTAGAGAGAAGAGGGAGAGGTGGTCAAATAAATACGCGACAGAAAAAATTTCTGTCGACATTCTCACTTATAACTGTTAACGAGGCAACTTTGTACAAGACATGTTCATATCCAACATAGTGGCACTTTAAATGTTAGTACGACACAGTAAGAAAATCAGGAGTTCGTTCTTGAGCTTCAGTAGTAGAAACCCAGTCTCTTCTCGGTGGTGGATATCTATGCCCCATGTTTTGTGACCGTTTTGGATGGCCATGCTTACCAATTCTCCTCAAAGTGAACCCAACACCAGCGAATTACTGGTCGCAATCGCTTATATACAGGACCCGGGAATAAGAAGGGCACTCCCGCATACGCGATGCAGGTGGATTCGCATTAAATTGCGGGAAGAGTATCTATTTCTGACTTATAAAAATAACACGAATCCTAACTTTAGTCTTATCCGTGAACCAAATTTCCCTGGAAATTAACGCAAAACTATCTGCATTTCAGTTGGTTCCCCTCCTAACGCTCTTCCTTCACATCTATCATGTTCCCATGATTAAATTCCGTCAACTAGACTGGACGGGGATGGGGACGTGGACGCTGAGGCCTTTCACGCATGATCTGGTCTTCAGGCAACATTCGTGGGGACACTAATCAAATTCAGCGGGTAATGCCAGACAGGCCATGCGAAGGGAGCATACATTGTAACCCGATCATCAGTCCTAAGTTAAGACGAGTCATCGCATCCATTGGCAGCATTCCAAACCACGACCGTTAATTTCAACCGGATAGGTACGAATGGTACAGGGGAGGGCAGTCATTTTACGTGGCTCTCTACAAGCGTTCTAGCATGAGCCTAAATGTACAACGAGACAAACGTTTTCCATAATTTGATTTGTTAGTGTCTATCGACGACCACTAATATATCCGACTACAAACGATAAGACAACGGGTCTGTGGTCCGTTGGTAGAGTGTTCAATTCAATGACCAAAGGTTTAGAGTTCGAATCCCAGGTGCTCCATAGTTGGGATTGCGAAGGCCTAACTGATGACGGCTAATAAGTCAACAACGGCCATTCCGGCCTCCCTTAGCTTTGTCAGAACCATTTTACCTGCCTAAAAGAATATTCCTAAGCATGTCACGCACTATCGACTCTTGGTCCTGATAAATAGCAAGTTACGCCGTCAGTTTGTAACCTACCTCGCCACGACTGACAGTCCACCTTGATAGACTCTGGAGCATCCGGCATATGCTAATCAGAAAAATGACACCAGGAATGCCCGGTTTTGTGCTATATAAAGGCTGAAATACTAAGGTAGCATTGTAATAGCATGAGTAAGGTTATAAATATCCTTGCTTTCACACTGCTTGGGTTACCGAAACTATGCATAACACATTTCTAAAATTCCCTCAACCCGGATCTTTCTGAATATATTTTGGTTGAGTTCCCAGGTCTCTTTTGCGAAACGCACTTCTCATTAGCATATGCGTACTGCCAATAACTTAGAGGAATCCCAATACGTACGCAGATATGCGGCGTTTAAGCCGGGATCACACTGCGCATATTAGAAGCTAGGATGGTCCTATCGCAGGGGGTTAAGTTAGTTAAACCCTAGCAACTGCGATCTTCAGACGATGGTTACTTAGTCGAGAAGAAGTCGGTAGAGGCCAGAATAGTAGGAATAGTTTATTTTGTACACAAAGGAACGAAGAATAGATGGAATGAATTTGGACTTCGGAGCACACGTCATTCCGCTGGAGCGCCGTGATCCTAATTGCCATATGGCGGCCGAGGGTGGGAAAAAAGAGACGTGTTTGAGTGGTGCTTGGGCAGCCGCGAGAACCTAGACACACGTGTGTGTGTCCGAGTGGATGTAGGTCAAGTCTCTGCAGGTCAGCGCGTCTGTAAGCACTGACTGAGGTATTGGATGACCTTGAGGCAACTGGCCTTTAACAATGACACCGGACAAAGCAATGGAGGACGTTCCAAAACCACCTGCATTTTAGGTGGTTCCTGCTTTTACAGCCAACGTGTGACCATCAGAAAGATTTAGTCAGCTTAAGTAGAGCGAGTGCCGACGCAGACGCCTTCTGTGCATAAATTATTTTTACCGTACCCTTTGGCATACTTGACTTTGCATTGTCCTGCATTTTGTTTACACCAGGAAAGCCTTCTTTCAGAGGATTAATGGGGATTTGACGGTGGGTGGGGTTTCGTCAAATAAATATTCAATGAGAAGTTCCAGTTAACTGCCATTGGCTGAGCACGTCTTTGTAACCGCTGTATCCTGTGTATCTCGAAGTTGTGATTTTTTCTATTGTAAGTAGGCGCAAATAACGACAAATGACGCAAATGAAGACACGCCCAGGCACGTTGATGGCTGGAAGTATGTTAAAAATAATAAAGGAGATCATATTTTCCCTTGAAATTCTAAAATCTGGGCTGCACCACCCCTGAGGGTAAAGAGGCTAACGTTTTAAGAATATCATTTGAGTTGTGCACAGACTGGAAACCGTTTTACCTTTAATGTGGGAAGACTGTGTTCTAGTGTACATTTGAAGCACAATGAGCAGTTCTTAACCCAAATACAATCCCCTCAGTTTTCTAAAGTAAAAGAAATTAACTCTGATGATCTAAAATAGCATTCGCAGTGAGAATCCGTAAATAATGAAGCAAAATATTTTAGTGGTCACCATTTCGATGGCGCATTCGGCCTTCTGTACGCTTTATTAAAACATAATGACAAAAAGGGATGCATACCATCAAAGTCCACACTCAGTTTAGAAGGCAAACCCATTGCAGTGGGTTACGTTTATAGGTAAAACCCTTGCCAGTGTGAACTTAATGCCCGACTCCGTATGGGAAGAAAAGAAGTGCGATGCCAGGAGGAAGAATTAACGTAAGCTCTACAGAGGTAGTAAAGAAAAAAATGGCGGAAGTTGACCGTCGGACGAATGCACTACAGGCCGCAACAGGGCCGCGTCCTAAGTATGAGAACGTGGGAGTCATCACAGCGTCTGCGAGGCGGTCATACGTCAGACAGCCACACGAAGATAATTGGCCCAACCGGAGTGCCGTAGATAGGTGCTATTTCACGCGCACTTGCTGGCAGCTACGAGCGTTCGCACAGACTGGGGTCACTACAAACTGACGCACTGACCTTGAGAATGCTGCTGTCTCTCCTTCATGCAAGCTAAGATGAAGGCCACCACGAAATGGGGAAGAAAGGGTCTTGAGATGACTTCGCCACGTGATTTCCCAACGTGACCTATACAAGACACTTCCTCATTGAGGTGTTTACGAAGGTTGACATCCTGCCGGCAGGTTTGTAGAATTTGCCTTCTGGACTCTAGCAATATCGCTCTATGCATTTTTCTATAGTAGATTTAATTGATTCGTGACCTTCAAGTCTTTTGCGTTCATTACACATATGCGTATTCTTCCTTGCAGTGCTGACTGTTTATGCTTCATTTGCAATATTTTGTGCTTTATGTCTACTTCATATTAGTGTACCTCAGCAGCTTGATTTGCGATCTCCACCTCATCTCATAGCATGACCAGGATACCTTTTTTCAGTATACCATCTATTAAGACATGCAAATATGACGCCTCCGTATTTTAGGGGGCTCTGTTCAAGGTTCTTGAAAGGGCAAGTAGTCACGTTTCGTAATCATAATTCTAAGACCAACCTTAAGCATAAACTCAACTAAAAACCTAATTTTGACATTTACTCAAGCCCTAACGATAAGCCTTACCCTTAAATTAACCCTTACCTTAGCAATAACCATAAGCTTGTCGATTCCTAATGCTGTCGACAATAAAAGGTTTCTCCGAGTCAGGAGTCAGGGAAAACTGATAAGAGTGAGCAGGGTTTACTCTGAGAAGAAGCTTATAAAGGGTCCTACAGAAAACGTGTTGCTCACAGTCCTCTCAGGCCAGTTGTTGTGCTGTGTGTGTTTGTGAATACGGGATTGGAGGAACGCAGGACTTCTTCTTTTTGGCTGCAGTCGATCAGGAAATGGTGCGCACTGATTGACTTCGAATTCTCGGGGGTCTGGTACCCGACCTTGAGACGGACATTGCGGGTGACTTTCACAGCGGATCGAACAAGAGCGTGCGGAGTAGATCATCACGCGCGATTGTAAGGCTTTGTAGACGAAGAATAGGGAAGACAGCGCAATGACGCTGATTATGCTGTGCCAGAAACTATCTGGAAATAATCACAGGGTTCCCGGGAGTGGTGTTTTATGCTCGCCTATTATCTTTGTAAACTATTTAAGCTTCTGGTTCCTGTACAATGCACCCTATCTGAGTCCAACAGCTCAGAAGATTTACTGAACTGATCCTGCGCCCGACCAGTTTTCTACTTTATTTGTGTGAATATCTGGAACACATCCCCTTGCATCCATTCATATAATCACAGTTAATTTGCATCATTGGAACCACCTTTGTCGGAAGATTCCATAACTCGGACTGTTGCATACTTCAGCAAGCTTCGCCGGCGAGATCTCTCCCAATGGGCGGGCAACCAGTCTCCTGCTACGTGATTAACCGTCCACCGATCAAATGAAAACACCCAAATCAATCTCATCTCTAACGAGAATTTATTCTTTTGATGGGCAACGCGCTCTTCTGTTCTCGTGGAATTATTCTGTGCCCGAGATGACCGAGGCATGGGTCTATGCAGTCGATTCCAATTTAGCCAAATTAGGATAGCGAGGTTGGCAACACTTCAGTCCAAGATTTATAAACAGTCAGATCTCCTGTGTGCACCTGGAAGCTCTGACAGACCTGCATTTGAAAACTGAGTTGTGTTCAACATAATAGCCGGTATTACTGGTGAAACAATCGCTAAATATATGGGAGAAGCTGACTTTTGAGAAGCTCATGATCAACACTTATGCCAAGAATCAAGGTGGCTTTGCTGACAAAGAAAGAACAGATTGCCTGCTTTAGTTACAAGCAATTGACTTAAATGGAGCTAGTTACAGGCTGTTGTATATCTAGATATACCGTTCTTGGTACTGTTTCTTGCAGTTACCATCTGGGCTATGTTTTGTTTTTATTTAACTTACTAGAGTGTTTTGCTCAAGGTCGATTAACCAACCAAGTTCTGTGATTGACCCGGAAGTAGAGCATTATTGTTGAAATCGCTATTGTAGGCAAGGTAGAAAGTGGGCGTGGCAGTTACGCCAACGTGTTACTCCGGCTATGAGGTTTTCGCAACAACTTTAGCAGAAAGTGAATTAACCCAGTGAGAAACATAATTGTATTTGGGTATTTGGGACCAGGAAGGCTTGCAGTGCCCTTAGGCGGCTCTGGGACTCCAGGCAAGTTTCGCCTATTTATTATGAGTGGCTAACGTTGGATGGTGCCAGGCTATTCACTTATCTTGTAGGTAAGGCAGATTGAGAGGGAAATGCGTGAGTATGCACTAAGCAATTGTTGTTTCAATGCTCACTGACTTGACCAATGCAGCCCCTGCTGTCGTCTACGTGGTCGCATTTTGATTAATCAGACGACTGTTTTTTACGTTCCCCACAACCACGGAACGGGACTTTCGTGCTTTGCGCTCATTTTTTTCTACATGACCCTGACAGGGAAGGACTTTCAGCGTGTGAACAGTAGATTCAAGCGCCAGTACAAGCGAACAATTTTGCCAAAACAAATCGCCATTTGGGGAACTGACAGGCCACCACGTCATCCTACACTTGACATACCGAATCAGCACTCACACCAAACAGTAATCAATTTTTTCACACGTTCAAATTTAAACTGTCGTAAATGGCAAAAATCCTGTGCAAATTACCTATTTCTGCTACTGTGCTGTGATTATGTCTCTAAGAATGGAGCCACGACGGATATCAAAACGTCAGGCTAATAAACGTTTTGTCCCAGCGATCAAGTCGTCTTCTTCTCAATTACTTCCTGGTACTCGCATGTTCGCTTGTGCTGAACATGCGGGTCTCAGGAAATAATTGAGAAGTAGATATGATCGCTAGTTCGAGACAAACCAAGTGTGTCCGAGGAACTGGAAGATTTTTCAAGACGTGAATTTTCGAACAAGCAGCAGCGGTGCGGAAAAATGACGCAATTCTCTTTTGTGGCTCATTTGACGAGGCGCAGTCATACAATTAAATTTGATGAGGCCGACATTCTTGCTAGAGGTGACAAATTTGTGAGCCACGAATTACAGTGGCCATGGTTCACGAGCCCCCAGTCTATGAACAAGTGCAGCGATTTCCATAATCCATATTCGGTGCTTAGGCTCAGTGGGACGACAGCAAGTCACCACGCGTGCATCGCACAGACTAACGCGTCGTTTTACGCCAGCGCCAAGGAAGGAGATGGCCGAGCAGTCATTTGATTGAATTTCACCACGTGTGATAAAAGTTTAGCAGGTCGTTGCCCGCACGCCGGCCATCAAGCAATTAGCGCATAAGCAGGCAAGTACTCTCTGTGTGTGAGTCGTTCATTGTCTTAAGTGTGCGGTAGCATGGTGACTGTACGCTATAAATACGGCAAATCTCTGTGCAGTTTCGGATAATGTCTCCAATGAAGGATCGTGACGGATTTCGAAACTCTGAGCGAATTAAGTTATTTTCCCAGTAGAGTTAAGGCTTAATCATGCTGACGCACTTAGGTGGTTGCTCCTGTCAGGAATGTGTTTTCTCTCCGTGTTTATGCGGTCTGGAGTTGCTGTTCATTTGCAAGCATCTGTCAGAATATTGATGGCTGAATCTGTTATCCTTCAATGATTTTGCTTACATGGAACTTAAGTTTATTGACATCAGCTGTAATGGAACAGTAGGTATTGTGTGTGTTCGACAATCGATTTCGATGAAGTCCACCAGGTGCACCAACAGGTTGATACAGCAGGTAACGGCCGTACCTAGTGGAGAATAGGTTAGAAGAAGTTGACCGTCGGACGAGTGTGCGTCTGGTCGCGAGAGCTGGCATCCGAAGTGTGCGAGCGTGGCAGTCATCATTGTAAAGACTAGTGTTAGTCAACCTTGAATTTAATTAGTCAGACAGGGGTAGGTATTCACTGGTGTTTGCACACGTCCTAGCAACCACGAGCGCGTGAGCACTCCCAGGTCACTACGGAGCTGCCGAATAAAATGTGTTTTAAGGAAGTCGGAAAGTTCGGAATATTAGTTCGTGGAAGAGCACGTTCAAAATACAGTAGGGGCCCAATGATTAAACTAAAAAGGACGGCCGAAATTTGCACCAATGTGAGCGTATCATCACACTTTTAAAGATGCTACTAACTTCAAAATGCCCACCAGATGTGAATGAAGTAGGCAGCTAGTGCGAAGTTGACAGGGTGTGGCCAGGTAGATAGCGATCCAAAATGTCGACCGTTGCATACCTCGATATCCACCATGTGCCGCACTGAAAGATGGCGCCCAGAGACGCTGACATGCGCGTGAATTTGTTTTCAGTGAAAATAGTTTTGCGCTGCATCTACCGGACTCTCGCTCTAGCCACACTAACCTGAGCCCATTAGAGTCAGTAAACCTGAAAGTGAGATTTGGGGCAGGTGGCAGGTGCGACCGGAGCCGAAAAACCTGACTCAGATTCCATGGAGTGGAAAGACTTTAGAGGCTACAGGTGTTTGGTGCGGCGGGAGCACCACGCGTGCTACCAAACCCCCGCCCTTTAGGTGCGACATTGGTTGTGGGAGCGCAACCCGAATATCGCCTGCCATGCTCTGATCTGCTCCCCGCGTTGGTCTAGCGTATCTAAAATACGGTCCATTTTGGGGAGAGGGTTGCGATCCAGCGCGTCAGCGGACAACTTTTTGTGCCGATGGTAGTGAAATGGGTATAATTAGTAAGTTTCGGCTCGAGGAGGTGCCTGTATTCCACATGAGCAAAGAATGTGTGACAGGTAGTCTATTTTGCTGTAAGCGACTTGGATAAGGGTTCCCACGCATACGCATGATATTTTCCTGACTAGTCCCCAGCCTTTAATACGATCCCGCGCCATCTTCTCCTTAATACAACTTCCGCTTGTGGCTCTCCCGGCTGGGCTGTTTCTTGGCTTGGGGAAAATTTCACTTCCCGCACTCAGTTCGTTAAGTGCAGCAAGTGAAAATCCACGGTCCATTCCAACGACTGTGGAGTTTTCCAAGATTCCATACTATCCCCTCACCTCTTCCCCCTCCACAATGACGACCTACGATCGCCAAATGAACGTTTGTACGTTAAATATGCTGATGATATGGTTGTTGACCATCCTCTGAAAAGTCGGATACATCTGCAAATACTGAAAGATCGCCTGGACCACGTCTCAGCATGGTCGTCAGCACATAGACTTCTACTTAACAACCAGAAGTCAGTTCGGTGTGTTTTTCGATTGCGACCCTCTTCTTATCCTTAATCCATAGACGTTCTGCCCAACGAGGTATCCTCTTTCTGGCACCTTGGTGTTACTCTGACATCTAACCTCGTATTTCCTCTTCAGATTGAAAGCCTTTTTTATTAAAATCCGTAAAAGTTTATATGACATTCGCCATTTGCATTCATATCGTAAACGACATGCCCTAATCTGGCGATTTATAGATGCCTGCAATTTTCCCCTCATCCTTCACTGATTTCCAGTTATTTTTCCAGCTTTAATTTAAAACGCCTTGGTCATTTATAAACGTATTCACAAAGTGCTTTCTTCAGAGAGCGGTGTTCCTTATTTTTTTTTAGCTGACATTATAATACAGCGACACTTTAAAACCGTCAAGCAATTTACCGATCGCATCCTTAATGAAGTCGCTCATCCTCTGCATTCTGAACTAATGGTTGTGAAATCTTCCCGTACTATGCGCCGAAGCTTCCATCATGTGTCTTGTCGTACATCAGCAGATCAGCAATCTATATTTTCATTCCTAACATGCTATCTCACCTGTGGAAATGGAAATTGAGAAGTTGAAAGCCGACCCCACTCCATAACAGATGTGGATATCGTGTAAACCTTCAACTTTGAGTATTATTTATCCTTTTATCTTACCTTATCACTTGCGCTCCATGAATGGAGCCATTTTTGCTGAACATTTTGCATAGTACCTTCAAACTGAAGCATATTTCTTTCATCTATCAAGATAAGTTGGGCTAACACAATCAGATTTTCATTTGATTGCGCCGATTGGGACGTCAAAGGGGTAAGGTTTTTCGTACGTTTATGTGAACATGCAGGTCAATTACTTATAAGTTTAAATTTATTTGTCCGATGCAATCTTAAAAATACCATATTGTGTACGCTGAGAGTAAGTCCCTTGCCTTATTTCAAGAGTTCGATTACGACGAAGTTCATGTAGTTATTGAAATAGTCGTGAACGTTTTACTATTTCCGGTTTGTTCATTTATTTTTCCACAGATAAATATTCTATTCTACGTGCTTACCAGAACCTTTAAAATGATATTTCTTAAAATCATTTACGGAAATAGTGAGGTTTTGGACGTTCTTTCTTATGCAACTGTCTGCTTGGATGATGTTTTAGGAATTACCCAAACATTTAAACTTATTTTGAAGCGAAATAAACGTCCACGACAAACGTCCTATCTTAATTAACGTACGATTAATTTAAAACTTTATATAAGAAGTAACCTATTGAAAAAGCGCTTTAATTAGAGGTAAAATGTGAATTTCTGAACGATTTAACGAACTTCCCGGAAATAAAGTTTACACCTTCAGCTGAAAATATATTAATTCACTTTTCTTTGTATGCTGGAGCAGTTTTTGCTCTTTAATTGCAAGTGCATACGAGCTTGCAAGAATATATAAGACGATTATGCGAAAAATAATGATCAACTGCCCGTTCTGCTTAAAGTTATTCTATTCATTGATTCTGTTATGTAGATATAAAATCTTCAAAAATCTTTCGTATACGGCTTGACAGAGAAAAGTAACAGAATCTCGCGGGTATTTATATTGATGCTTGATTACGGTCCTTATTTTCGGGGAAGTAAAAAGTACTACAGCTGCATAAGTTGATTAAGAAAGAAAGAAGAAGAATAGTACTATATTGAGGATTTTAAAACCCTGAACTTTCAGCAAAAATGGCTGCATTCACGGAGGGCAAAGGATAAGGTAAATAAGGGGTTATGTTAATAGGTTAAAGGTAAAAGGTCATGTAATAGTCATGATTTAAGTTTTACACAATATCCACATCAACTATGGAGACAGATCAGCCTTCAACTTCTCAATTTCCGCTTCTTCACAGGGGAGGTAGCGTGCTAAGAATGGGAGCACCGAGTGCTGATGTGCTGAGGTGCGGCAAGGTATACGACGGAAACCTCGACGCATGGGACGGGAAACATCGTAGTCATTAGTTCAGAGTGGAATGGGTGAGCGACCTCATTAAGTATGCGATCAGCAAATTGCTTGACCGTTTTAAAGTGGCGCTGTATTATAATGTCACCTGAAAAACATAGGAAATACCGGCAGCTGAAGAGGGCATTCGGAGGCTACGTTCCCAAATGACTAGGTATTTTTTAAGTAACGCTGGAAAAACTACCGGAGAGCAGAAAAGAATAAGGGGGAGAATACAGGCATCTACAAAACGCAAGATTAGGGCTTGCAGTGTTTGAAATGAACGCAAGCGGCGATTATGATATAAAATTTTACGGATTTTGATAAAAAAGGCCTTCAATATGAAGAGAAAATGTAAGGTTGGATGATGGTGTAACACCAAGGTATTGGAAAGAGGATACTTCGGTGGGCACAATGTCGATAGTTTTGGGACTAGGAGAGGGTCGCAGTCGAAAAATACGCTGGACTGACTTTCGCTCGTTAAGTAGAAGGCCATTTGCTGACGACCATGTTGAGACATGGTCTAGGCCATCCTTCAGTATTTGGAGATGTGACTGACTTTTCAGGGGATGGCCAACAACCATATCATTAGCATATTTAACGAACAAGCATTCGTTAGGCGATCATAGGTCGTCAGTGTGGAGAGAGAAGAGATGAGGAGATAATATAGCCCCTTGAAAAACTCCACAGTTGTTTAGAAGGACCATGGATTTTCACTTTCCGTACTGAACGAATTGAGTGCGAGAAGTGAAATATTGCCCGAGCCAAGACACAGCCCAGCCGGGATAGCCGCATGCAGAGGTTTTGGTAAGAAGTAGATGGCGCGGGATCGTATAAAAGGCTGAGGAGTAGTCAAGAAAAGCACAGCCATATGCACGGCAGCCCTTATCTAAATCTCTTAGAGCAGAATGGACTACAAACGCAACAGCATCTAGTGTACTACGCCTAGCCTTATACGTAAATTGCAAGTGATCGGAATAGTCGGAAGGAAAGGGCGTGATGATGTGAAATGCGACTCGTTCTGCAAGTTTCAATAGTGCAGAAGAGCAGGTAATTGGACGAAAAGATTTTGGACCAGAAGAGGAGGGTTTTTTCGGAATTGGAGTGATTTTCACTGATCGCCACTCATCGGGAATCTTAGACTCCATGAAGGATAAGTTGATGAGGTGTGTCAGTGCAGGTGCTAACTGAAAAAAAGCAGGATTTCAGGAGAAATGTTGGGATCCCATCGGGTCCTGCGGCTGTTGAACCTCGAACCTTTTTAAGATGTTTCATCACTGTTTCCACGGACACAGGAACAAAGACACATGGTAATAAGGAAATGGCGTCTGTCGGAAGACGGGAGGCAGTTGGAGTGTGGGTGAAGTTTGCATTTAAACGATCTAAGTCTAAGTCAGCATCTACATGTGGAAGTGTGTTGCGTTGACCAGTAAGATGCTTGAGACTTTTCCAAATTTTATCCGAGAAGAGAGGAGAGGAAGATGTCGAAAAATTAAAAAGCTGACTAACAAAAAGGTCATTCAGCCTGGAAATCTCACGCTTCATTAGGACGTTCACATCCTTTAGTCTATCTCGCAGACAATTCCTTTTGGCGTCTCAAAGTTTTTAGATGCGGAGAAGAGATTCTCTCAGGTGTCAAAAGGACAACATATAGTATAAATTTCATTTGTAAAAAGTTGTGAGAAAATTGGAGTACGACTCGACGTTTGAGTGTTCAAGAAGTGCAGGAAGCTTTTCGGATATATAGGTCTGGAGGCAAACAATATTCTGTGGGGACCTGTCGCGAACCTTAAGTTTCCTCTCAGATTTTGCTAACAGCCCTTTCTTAGAACCACAATAGATGGTTGGCAGGCCCAATAAAACACTGTGATCTGATCCTGACAACGTGGCTCTATTTTTGACAGCAAAAACTTTAGGATAATTGGTCGAAATTTGATCAAGAGGGGCGTCAGCATGAGTGTTGAAAGAAACTACGTCGTCAAAACCTAACAATGTGAGGGGCCGTAGATTCACACGGTTGAAGTCACCACATAAAGCAATAACATATTCACAGCACAGTAGGGCAAGTTTAAGGGAAAGGAAATTAAAAAAAACGCCCTAAAGCGCTTTGACATCTAGATGCTGACAGATGATGCCTTTAGAATTTTGTATAAATCGAGGCTTACAGACTGCAGCAATGACGTCTATTAAGTCATCCGAATAGGAAAATAGGGATTTACAGTTTGTGCACCATTGCTGGTTTACAAAGACTGCAACTTTACTACCTATACTGCTCGATAAAGATTTTCTGTCCGTACGAAAAGTATGCAATTCTGGCGGCGCAATTATTTGCGACCCAATATCACTATATAGCCAAGTCTCTTGAAGGCAGATCATTGCTGATTTACTATGTAACTTTTCCAACATGAGTGCCGATAATTCAACACTTTGATTAAAAATCTAGTGGCAATTTGTCGACACTAAACCTGGAGTGGACATCAATCACAATGGTTTACGTTTCATTGCTTGTTGCCATCCAGCTCTGTGCGTTCGTTTTTGTCTTCCTATAGTCGTCCCTCGCAGAGGTGTTGACGTTGGTGAATCGCAAATGCGGTAAATCGGACGCGTTTGACGTTATAGGATGTTGGAGGTAAAATAACTTGTTTTCGTGCATTCAAAAAGGTAGCAGTGTACTGTAGATATGACCTCATGATCATAAATGCAGACAAACAAAAAAGAGAAATACACAGAGTGGTATACAATAATAAAATCCCACGTGAATGGAGAGCAAACAACTGCCGGCTCAAATTCAAAAAGCCCGCACAAAACGAACAAGTTTTGCAAAAAACTAATTTAAAAAATTAAATCCGCTCTCATTTTACCAAAAACAACTCCATTTGTCACATTTATCTGATTTTTATGAAGGCAAAAGGAAATTTTCCGTTGTCTAAAAAGACAATCTTTAAACTTGTCTGGCATATAATTATGTTATTTTAAAGTAAAAAACCCGTATATGAGATATCTGATCGCAGCTTATAATAGCGAAGGAAATTCCTTGGATCTCGAGGAAATTTGGATTTTATCAATTTCTGTGTCTATTTCCTGTTCAATATAGTGGTCTAGGCAGAATTGCTTTCTAGAACATAGCATTTTGCAACTCATACCAATTCAATGAACAAAATAAACGAACTCGAATGTGCGTTTAACCACCCACTCAAAATTCCATCTTCAAATCCGTGTTAGGGTGTTAGGTAACATAACACTCCAACAGCTTAAAGGAGGTTAACCATGTGACTTCGCTTCTAGGGAGGAATGCTCTCTCTATGCTCAAATTCAGCGTTTCAGTTACCTGAAAAATCCAAACTGCTTGCTTATTTACCTCGTATCCCTGGTTTGATCGATGCATGCACTTCTCTGTATGGACTAGTTTTAATTCTGAAACCTGAAGCTAATTTTATGCAAACTAAACTTTGGGGTAGCAGATACGTTTTTCAACCAACTTGCATACCATTAGCTCCTAGTCCTGCGGCTTCTTTTAGTTTTGTTAGTTTTAGTTTAGTCTATCTGGAAGTTGATTATTTATTTAATTAGTCTAATTTTAGGTCTAGATTGGCTTAGTTTTTAGACACCACCAACGTTAGATAAAAATACTTATATGATAACTATATACTAAATCAAACTAATTACCTTTAGCTAAGCTAAACAAAACTAACTAAATACCTAACTAAAATCTTAACCGAACTAATACCACCGATCTCTTAAGACAGAATTCTGAATCTAGAGGATCTAACATTGACAACCAACCCAACCTTTACCAACTTTGGTAAATAGCTCAGGCACTTGGAGCTCTCATTGATCCAGTGTCCACTGCTGTCAACGAAGGACGTCTTAGGGCACGTCCTCGTGCAGTTCTTAGCTGAAAGAAAGGCTTACGTATTTCCGTTATTTATAATGACCGCAACACCTAGGTCTTTTCAGCATAAACGCGTCTGTAAAGTACCAGTGAACAAGTGTTGTGCCATCTCCCGTTAAAGTTTTAATTTTGTTACCCAGATTATTTTTGCCTGGCGACTGGTTGCTCTTAACCGTTTAAAAATCCATTGCCTTGAACAGTCGGCTGAACGGTGCTGCCCTTCACTCTTTACGATTCGTTCCTAGTTAATAAAAGCCACCAACGTTCTTCCCGTCTCATTCGACCTTATTCTCAAGGTCAACACGAGTACGTTTGACCTGAATTTTTACGGCAAAAAATTTGAATTCCAGTATTAAGCGGATTGTAAGAACGGCGATGTATGTTTTGCCCTTTGATTCTCATTCGGCTTCTAAGAGTAAAAGAATCTGCCGTCACTGCAGTTTTCGGCTTTGTGAATTACGCTGAGGACTACTGGAAAATGAAACCAAGCCGTGTTAAAAAGCAGGGTAAATTGAACGCGTTGATGCCACCGCCGCCGTTGGGAACTATTTAGATGGTTATTCACTGTAAAGTATTAGTAAATAGTGTTCTCCATTCTATCTCTCGACTCTCTACCATAGCATGTCGCTGTTGCGGAGACTGGCCTGTCCGAGCTTCTTTTTGGGAGCGTTGGTGCGAGAGGTTTGGTTTCCAATCCGAGAATCAAGTTATTTTGCTCTGTTGCTAACGCTGCTTTTTTCATAGCGATATGGAGGTTTCTGTACGTCTTCATGACTGATCTGAAGTCATTAAGCGTTTTTACAGCATGGTCTCACTAGGGTAATCATTCTCCTTCGAAGGATTTTAACTGCGGTTGCGTTCTCATGATTCTTCCAAGACGTTCTGTTAGAGTATCTTTTACTCTTTGACTCAGTATCCAGTCGTAACGCGTTCGTCAATGCCAAAAGATAACAACAATTGGTATGGCACGAAACTGTTAAACAACCTCCCAGAACACTTCGCTATTCGGTCAGACGTTCGGCATGGCTGTGTCCTGTCGCCCATTCTCGTTAAATACGTCATTGACTGGATTCTCGCAAAGGCCCTACAAGAAGGTGACGGTATTGAGCTTGCACCCGGGCGCCGGTTGACTTACCTTGACTATGCCGATGATATCACTTTACTAGCATCAAGCTTTGGCGATATTTAGTCTATGGTGTCACGGGTGAACGAGATTGCAAAAAAGGTCGGTTTGTCCATAAACGCTGGGAAGACCAACGTGTTTTCATGTTGCATCCCTACCGAAAAGAAGGCACCTCTCGAGATTAGTGGCTGTCAACTTGAAGAATTCGACAGTTTCAAATACCTTGGAGCAAGGTTGCTGTCGAATGGACAGAGTAAGGATGACATTGTCTCCCGAATTGATGCAGCAAGATGAGTGTTCTACAGCATTCGGAAGTGCTTATGGACCCGACGCGATATTTCTATCGCAAGAAAGATCCGTGTGTATCGAGCATCTGTGCGGTCCGTTCTCCTATACGGATGCGAATGTTGGGCTATGCGCGTGGAGGGTGAACAGAAACTAGAAGTCTTTGACCACTACTGTCTGAGGAGCATCCTTCGAGTGAAGTACACCGACTTCGTCTCGAATGAGACAGTCCGCACTCGCCGTGACAAAATCACAAGGATATCCCAGGCCATTCAGGAAAGACGGCTGAGGCTGTTTAGACACGTTTTTCGTCGCCAACCTCAAGAGCTCAGTGCTAGTGCTCTCGAATTGAAACCATTGCCTAATTGAAAACGTCGAAGAGGGGGTTAACTCAAAACCTGGCTCGACTCAGTCCATCAAGACATGGAAGTAGTTCTTGGACCGTCGGTATTCGATCTCCGGCGCTGGCGAAGAGATTGGGTTGAGCTGTCAAGGTCTGCGGCCATGGATCGTCGCGCGTGGGGAAGCACCATACGGGACATAATTGAGGCCGGCTAGCTCAGTCATGATCGCAGCCATAACAAGTACAAGTAAGTAAGTAAAACTGTTAAACAAAAAGTGAAGAATAAACAATGTACAAACATGACTTAAGACGAAAAACACCGCATGTTCAATAGCGCCACACGTGTGCAGGGGGAAGCCAGGCTTGGGAGTGCGCGTGTGTGAGTGAGAAAGTAGCCGCTGCTTTTATGTGACTGTGGAGCCAGTTCAAGTGATGTACAATTTGTGTGTTGCTTTGTCCGAAAGGGGTATCGTGCACAATGGCCCATGCTGCATCAGCTAAGAATGATGTTTTCAGGTGGCACTTTGGCAAGCGCGACTGTTTTGGACACGCGTGTGTACTCGAGTAGAATTGGGTAAATAGCCTTCAGTTCAGGGAGTCACAAACAACTTCCTGTGTGCGAGTTCGCTTGACGTAGAGGCAGAAGCAAAAAAGAAGTGAGCGGGCAGCATTTTTAGGGAAAAAATAATGGAACACGGAGAACGAACTGTATTTTGGGAAGAGAAGAGAAAAAGCGTGCGTAGGTCAGACAGCATTTCACCGGAGATGGAAGTGAAGAATTCCAAAAATTGTTCAATCTAAGATAACACGTTCGTTTGAGAGGTTCTAGTTGTTGCTAAGCTGATTCATCTCCTCGTGCACTTATTTAATTAGTTAACTCAAGCATCGGCATGTGTTATTACTTTTTTTGTCGTCGTCGTCCTCATCATCATTTCTCAGTCTGCAAAGAGAATTCGTGCAAAATGACGAGGATTGCGAAAGATTGATAATCAATCACACATATCGGCATAAGCGCATGCACAAAAATTAGAAATAATAATGAACGACCCTAGACAATTTTTTTACTTAAGAGTAGTGTAAAAAGTACTAATTGTTTGTTCAAAATAAACACTTCTTAAAAATCCTCAATTTCAGGAGACGTAAAAATGCTATAAATTAGAAAAATAAATTTAAAGCTTATCATTACTTGAATGGATAACCATACTACTTTCTTTATATCAAAATAAATTTAAGTCATCATTTATACATATTTCCATTGTTGAATTACAATTTGTTACATATCTTTCTCTAAATTTCGGCAAATATTCGAGTGTTGTCAGTTTTTTCAAGTTCACTTTCACAAATTAAATTCTGTTCGTCGTTTCCAAAAAACTTTAAAATAACATAGCTGTTAAAATGATTTACCAAAATTAAGACTTTTGCTTAAAAGCGATTATGAGGGTGGCCATGTGGGCCATATTTAGATGAACCTCGAGCATCATGAACGTCCTCAACATAATTCTGATACTGTAATTCCTAAGATCAATAAAACAGCCTTTCTATAATAGGTGATCTCTTTGAAACAAAATTTAGTTAATATTCAGCTGACGAATATCTGTAAAAGTCAGCTTTTTTCAAACAAATGTTACAGTTAGAATGGAGAATACTGACATGTTTCTTCACTTAACAAAACATATGATACAATTTTGGCTGTGTATGAAAGGACTCACTCTTTTGTTTATGATGAAGTACGTTTTACCACAGTTTATCAAGTTCAGGCCCCGCTTTATGATTACAAAGGAATAATAGTGGCCGAATGTATACTAAGACTTTGCAAGAATTGTTAATCTTCCTTCTGTTCCATTTATAAAGTACGCATAAGCGTAATTGAGCAAAAAACATATCTTTTCACGTGCCTTAGATTAAACAATATTATTATTTACCTTCCTTTTTAAGCCAATATATATACAATTTATGCAGTAACGCAAAATGTAGTCAGCAATTTTTGAGGCTTCGTTTTTTGACAAAATACCACCGCCAATGACAACACATAATTTTTCAAACTAAAAGCATTTCTTGTTTCTTAAAAGCAAAACCGATCCTAAAAATTGACTTAACCTGATTTAAATCAAATTAAAACTAGATTTTCGGGTTATGAAAAGGATATATTGTTACCTTTCCTTGTTCATATGTTGTTTCTTCAATAGCGTAGCACATTTTAAATAAAGGTTTGGTTTTGTCATACTTCGATATCAAACTACTTCCGATTTCGCCAAAATTAATGCATCGTGCCCCCAATATTGTGAGCTGAACGGGCCATCTCAGCTTTAAATCTACTCACTAGATCAAAATAACGCGACCAAATGTATGCTTAACTATAAAACCTAATTTCATCATGACTTTTGCATGAATATCCACACCTCAAAAAGGTTCCTTAATCCGATAATATTTGAGAAACTCACGTTTTGGGACTGAAGGCCTGTTGTTTTCGGATTTATCAATGATGCTCAGTAGATGCGTAATACGATCCATGTATAGGTCGGACTTTTTCTGCTCTCAATTTGCATCTACAGGGTGTCCCAAAATGTATGCACATTTTAAATAATTGTAAACTTGGTGTTTAATATAATTTTATTATTTCAAGAATGAAAAATAGTTAAAAGTATTATTATATTGCTTTTTCGCTGCATTTTGACCATTGCAACCGTGGCTGAATTGAGAGAAGCCATTGAACATTTATGCAACCGAATACCAAGGAAATTGTTTCATGGTGTGCGCGCTTCCATTGCTTTGCTTTGTCAGCATTTTTATGATCAAAATGATGTCAGTTTGAGAACATCCAGTGAAAAACCAATAAAATGATACTTGAAAATATTTTTTGCATTTTTGAAATAATAAAATTATGATAAGCACCAATTTAACAATTATATAAAATATGCATACGTTTTTTAGGACACCCTGTTCTCCCACCAGAGAATTCATAAGAGTATTTTGCGAGTATACGCATGCTTTCGATAAATTCTTGTCAGACCAACACATTTATATGGGCAGGGATATAAGTTAAACAAGGGATCAATATTGTTCGTGCTTTCTTACAAGAGAGACATGGGAATCGGCGGAAGGGGTCGATAAGAAAAAGGTGGTTACGCGGAGAAGTCTTGGTGGAGCCCGTCTAGGGGAGGGTAAAGGGGCAGGAGAGGCGGGAGACAGATAAAACATGGATGAGTGAATGCCGCTAAGTGAATGTGGGTCACGCCAACTGCGGAGCTTGCACGAAGTTCTTTTGTGCACATAAGGCCGGCTTAGGCAACCTGGTAGCGGTCGCTTCTGCTGTTGGTAGCAGGCGCTGACCCAGAAACTTGGGGTAGTTTGGCGGTACCTTATAAATTACCTTAAGGGCTTCGTTGGGGTCCACGCTATGTCCGGAGTCATTTATGTAGACAAGGATGGCACTGTTGATGCCTCTGACTTCACATTTGTTCAGCCATGTAGGAAGGTGCTCCCATATTCTTTTGGATAAGCGCCGACTCGTGCGACCGATATAATCTGCACCACAGGAGCAAATAAATGTGCACGAGTCGATATGAATGGCCCAGGGGGCGTGGGTCGACAGAAGTCGGGCCATAATATTGGCAGAGTAAATATTTTTACGGGTTCTAGGAGGATTGTCGTTCGAAAGTTCTCCCGTTCCATGTGCTGATCCTTCCGAGATATCTCTTACTGTACATCGGCGTTCTGCGCACCCATTTCTAGCACGCTACCTCAAATATAAAGGAAGTGAAATACAGAAACGTGTTTTGGAAATGTCTGAATTTTATATAAATCTCTTGATTCTTGCGTATTTTTTAAAATTTTTCTTTGGTCTCAGTGAACGAAGCCATTTGTGTTGAAAATTTTGGATGATACTTGAAAATCTGTGCATTTTTGTCTCAACAGGTTTTACAGGGACTATAGACGACTGCAAACAATTCGACTTCTCCGATGTATCGCTGTATGACCTTTTCCATTTGCAAACTCAAAAATGACTTTATTTACGCTCCAAATCGTTAAATGGTTGGGAGATTTTAATTACCATAGTTGAGCCCTATAGTCTTGCTGTGGGAAGCAATTTCCTCTGGATGGCTCTCTTTCCTTACCATTGTACCGCAGGGTTACCGACTGAATAGTGAATATTATAAAGGGGGGATCTTTAAGCCAACCCTGTTCAAAATATTTGGAAAAACGTGAGAGCAGGTCCAAATCTGTGAACAAACTTGTTGCGGACATTTCAAGGATTATTTCTATACAGGATGGAGTCACAGGCCATACACCTTTGGAGATCCAGATGTTGCTGTCAGAAAATTTCACATTTACTGATAAGAGATATCTAGCTAGAAAAAGTCCTGACTTGAATTCTATTGAAAATATGATAAATTGTTGATTTTATGGTTGATGGGAAACTGTCTGCTCCTACAACTGTTGCTGGAGATCATTGCTAGAAACTTGAAGAAGGATTGCCTTGGAGACCCTCCAGAATATCGTTCGTTCGCTGCTAAGTAGGGTAGAAGCTGTTCTGTAGGTCAACTGAATCTTTCCTGTAAAGTTAGCTGTGAAATATATGTGTTTCTTTAGAAACCATAATCGTGGTATTTTGGTGCAATAGAATTTCAGGAAACCCCTTACTATGCAGGCATCGTGAATCACGTGTACAGGTACGGTTTAGGAAACTTTGACTTAACCAGAATGCTGTAAACAGCCTACAATGTTTACTTATATGAAGACATTTCACAAGCTTAACGAAGGCACTCTTTATTAGACCGCCCGCTTTCCAATACGTATCTAGTTCGCCCGGCTAAGTACTGGCGAGTAATTAGGGAATAATAGGCTTACTTCAAGTACGCCTCTTCATGCGCTTCACAACGCCACATTTTTTATTCTAGCACACCGAAAAGTCTTTTGATATACAGTTAGAATTTTTTAAAGGCCAAATTCTGTCTGTAAACATGCACTTTTCAAAAGGCGGACGTAACATCTAATTTGTCAAGGGCGTGGTCCTCCAAAACCAATATTTTCAGTTGAAATTTGTCGGTCGCATTACTGAACGTCACTGGAGAAGTGCAAATGATGTTTTATCGTTCACTTTTCGCCATGGTATAATGGGTTTTAGCCTGAGACCCTGATAGCGGAATGGATGGAAAGGGAAGAAGAGGAGAATGAACTGCCACAGCCTACAGACATGGTAGCTAACGGGAAGCATGCAATATGCCCGAATGTATGGAATATTGTGATCGCCCTTTGCCATACCTTTATTTATCCATAGCTTTGTCGTACTTTTATTTCTAAAAAAAGTTTCCTTGACTAATTTTATTTGGTATGAATTCCTCTTACTTTAATTTATCTCTATTTAAGTGCGTCCTATACTTCGAACTGGTGTGAGTTACGATATCAATATCTGATATTTGACCTATTGTTATTTTTCTTCACTGGTTAGTTTAGGCAGTTAAGTTCGTTATATCGTGGCTTTCTTGATCAGCTTATCTGGACTTGTTTTTAGCCTGAGATCGACGCGGAGCTAATAAGAATTGATTTTCAGTCAAATGGAGACAGAGAATCTTACATTGTACAGTCTGAGCCCAGCCAAGCCAATCCTGATTTCTGGACGTCATTTCGTATGTTATTGAGCTAAAATGGTTGAACCCAGTAACTCTGATCTGAATTGCGTACGCTAATTACCGGTTGATGTTCACCACCGAGGCTAGGCTACGCTCTATGGATTTGAGTTACATACTCCTTTGAACTCAACTGGCAAAACTTGTACAGAAACGAAAATACATAAATTGAGACCGAAAATGTTCCCATAGTAGATGATCAGGTTTCGATGAAAGTTCTAAATTTTAATTTCAAAATAAAGCGTATTTCTCTTTCTCGCTCTATTTCACTCTGTGCAATGTGACAGATACGCGTAATTCGTGATGGACGTGCCCCTTAAACCCTTTTAACTTGCATTTTTTTGCCGTCAAAACTGTTTATAAAATCATCAAATGATCTGAATGCAATGAATGCTAAATATCAAAGTTAACACCCATAGAGAGCCGAAGAGATTAGAGTGTAACTTAGTTACCTCCAAAAAGTACGGACGTCCCAAAAAATTTGTGTGTTCATACCCTTCTAGTTACTAGCTTAAAATAACTTGTACGTTGAAAGCCCGCCCGTTATTCCTTAAGATATTTGGTGGAGGAGTAAGAGAAGGATAAGGAGGGGTGAAACTAACTGCATTTTCCGCCATGGCTTGAAACCCTGTCCACTGCCATTGAATATGTGATAGGTCATTATCAATCAGTGTCCACCGCTATGTCCTGATTTCTCTTGAAGAAGTCAGATGTCGCTTCCTAGTGACCTTCACGCGCTAGGACTGACCGAATTGACTCCTAGTTCGTGTGGATCCCGTTTTTGTTTTGGGTCGCACACATTCTGGTTCCCCGGCTGATATGATCTGGACCTCACTCATTCGCCTGTCTGATGACTGACTGTCGATCCTTTCTCAAATCTAATGCCACAGCGTAAGACATTCGGGCGTCCAGTAATTGCACGTACGTAATTTTGAAAAGCATTTACTCATAACGTCATGTAGGACATTAGTAGGCTGAGTTTCCGAGCCTTGGCATTTGTACATTTGTATGCAGACTTGAATGTCGGGCAATGTTAACTGCACGATTTAAAGACCGTTGTGATAGTTGCGTTTGTAGTGGTTGTCCCTGTAGTAGGTGGTAATTTTTCTTCAAGCATTCGTGTAGATCGAATCACCTTGGTCGTCATTTCCATATACGCTATTTCGAGGCAGCTTTCTTACTTTTAATTCTTAGCTGTAATTGTTCATCTTTTTACAGCGATGCCCTTCATTCATACTGATATTTGAAATGTATTCCGTTATCGCTCAGAGGTGTAAATTCTTAAAAAAGACTGCCAAATACACCTCCTTCAAATAAACTGGATCGGACTGACCTGAAACCAAATTCCGTAAAACGAGCTATTCCAAAACGCAAACTTTCAAATGTATCATTGTTGTTTCGCTTTCGATTGTCATAGTTGAATAGAGAGATGCCGGGAGACTAGTAGAGAAGAAATTCACCAACTGCCGAACGATGCACTCAAATAACTACTTCGTTAATGGAAGTCTTCTATGTCAGTTTAGAATGTTCGGGGTGCACGCATGCCCACAATTGTTACCGTTGAGCTGCAATATCATGGTGATATCTGTAGATAAATTAGGATCCCAAAAATTGAATTTTGGAACGGGATCCTGAAAAAAATTACATAATCGGAGCGAAGCGGAGTTAATGGGCTTGCCTGGAAGCAACATCAGCGCTAAACACGTTCAATGCACTATACCATTTTTTGGTTTGATTACTACTAGAATGATTGTTTTCATTCTTCATGCAGGATGGATAGGTAAAGTGCGACCGTCTAAAAATAGTCAGAAAATGATAGTTTTAACTTTAAACTAGCCAATTAACTTACGCGCACGTGCATAATTCTAATAAAATGTTCCTTACATCATCCCCAGAAGAGGAAGAAGAAGAGACGATCTCTGAGACCAAAGTATATTCCGGCTGACGTTTCACAAGCTCTCTCGCTTCCATCGCCAGAGCAAAGTGTCTGTATTCCTGTGTGCGTCAGATAATTGTGAACGACCATTCGCCCGTGCGTCAGTCGATTTTCTTGGCTGTCTGAATTGCTCACGTCGTCGTGAGCTATGCCAAGTCGTTTTTGTGACTCGTGAGCGTTTCCACCCTCTTTGCTCGCTGCTACCGGCTGTCGGCCCTGCTTATCTCCCTCCACCCGACCTTTTGCTCCGTTCTGAGCCTATGTTAGCCTTTTGCGGAGCGCTTGGTAGGCGGGATGAAGGTCCATGGCTCTGTTCAGTGTGCCATTCGAGGACCCACTTTCTAGCAGCAGTCTGGCCATCTTGTTGTTGGCTCGGCCTTTTACCCTGCTTTTTCAAAGGCAAATTTGTGTTTCTTCTGCTTTACGTGGTAATAGACCAAAGACAGCTTACCCTCGCGGTTGATTGCGAGCTGATGCTCATGCAACCTTGTGCCAAGGCGTCTGCCAGTTGCATCGACATACCTTGCAGTGCAGTCTTGGCATGGTATGCTGTAGACCACAGCTGATTGTTCTGTCAAAGGTAGCGGGTCTTTGGGCCTCATGAGTTGCTGTCTGATGGTTGATTCCGGCGTATGAGCCACACCGATCCCGAATAGTTTCAGGATTCTTGCAGCCGCCTCTGATACATTCTTCACATAAGGGATTGCGAGCCAGAACTTAGGGTCATCTCATTTCGACCGCTCATGGTAGGGCTTCTTAAGACACTTGCTTACAAAGGACTTCAGATACCCGTTAGCGTGAAATAGAGCATGCAAGTACTTAATCTCCTCCTTTTTCCCACTTTCGTCACTGCAGTGTGTCTGAACGCGTTGGACCTCGAATTTTCTCGCATATTAATAAAATGTATAACCTCGTGTTAACAAACTTTTCCTTTGGAATCCCTATCAATGTGTTTCGGAATAGACGGGCAAGACATTGCAGACAGGTGGCCGGGTTTGAATATTTGAATGTTGTAGAATACGACGAACGCACCAACTGATGATGATAAAGCAGATTGCATGCCGCATAAAATAGGTGTTTACAAATAAATTACAAGCCAAAGAAGTTGAGGAATACCTAACAAATTATTTCTTAATATTTAATATTAAAGAAATTGTCCAACTTTTTAAAGTTGCAAACAATTTTTAGACACCCTACATTAAGACCTCTTCTGAGTTTGGCGAGTGCACTCTTTGGTTTACGCCTTGCAATTCAACACGTGCATAGCCAGTCCGGTTAAATCGAGGCGCCTGATTGACTGTTGATAGGTCTACTTGAAATACTTCCCTTGCTGCACATGGAAACGTTGATTTTGAAGCTTGTACTTTGAAGCTTCTTTTAGCTGTCATCTGCCATTTTTAAAAATGTCCAATTCCATCTGTAAAAGTGCACATTTTTAAATGGTGGCCGTAACGTTCTTCTCCAATACCAAACTTCTCACTACTGACGGCCATTGTAGGAATGTGACTTTTGATATTTCGTTTACTATATGCTAAATTAAAATAAATTTTATTCTAAAATGCAATCAGAGGAGGTGAAGAGAGAAGATAAATAACTTATGGCGTGGACCTACGCACAGCACATCAGGAGTTTACACAAAGGAGGTGGGCTGGTCAAATGTCCCTTTTTGAAGGTAACATGCAGACTACATGGAGATGGATTCAAAGAGAACGCTTAGCACGTCCAATAAATACTGTACCTTTGGTGTGCGATGCGTTCGTGTGCTGGTGAAGAGAAAGTGGTTTAACCGGTGATATTATATCACAAGTTTTCTATGAATGCGCTACCACCGAGAAGGCTCACGTGAGGTGATTGTGTGGTCAACTGACACCAGAACCACTGGTGTATGCTGGTGCTTCTAGTTCGCCAGTCACTGTGCAACGACTTCGCATGTGACAGACCAGACCGATGTGTGATGTGTATATGCGGTTTAAAGTATGGTTTTAAGTGCTGCTGAGTGGGTTGCGAGGTCGTGATACTATGAGTTATCGCCGTGAGGACGGTAGGGGCGGGCTGATATTGCCCGAGGTGGGAGAATTATCGGGTGTGTGTAGTGTGTTTGATGTGCGAATATTGCAATGAATTTTGCCGATCAAGTTATACCTCTGTCCGAAGGAGCCTATGTAATAAGCGAATGCCAGACTCTTGGCAATAGTGGGCTAGTGTGAGTGAGATTGATACGCAAGTACGGCGAATGTCCCATTGCAATGGAGACAAGTTTAAATTGGGTTGCCATTGTTGGTGATGACGTAGTGATTTGAGGGGCTGTGTGACGTGAGTATTTGCACCGGTGTGGGATACCGACCGGGTACACACCTGCCTTTTAAAAATAATAATCAATCGCCAAATATACACCATCGCGAAGCAGCCACAGCCTTTGACTACCTCATACATTCCATTATAACTTTAAGACGTCGACTGACTCTTAGGTAAACTGCCACATAAATCTGCTTATCCACTGTGTTGTATTAAGAAACTTCTTATCAGGGGGATAGTCACGGCGTGGAGCAGTGGGAGCTGCCAACCAGCGCCACGGCCAACGTGTATGTGCTTGACATAAGCCATAGCGAGAAGGGGGGGTGACGTAAGACAACACATGGCCAACTCACATGGGGATGAAACAAACACCAGCACCACGATGGAAGGCAAGGTCAACGAAAAGGCCAAAACAAGCAGCAGTGAGAGGCGAGGCACACACAGCGGCTCAGCCGGGATTGGCAGAATACATACACGGAAAAAGAGCGGCATATAACGAGGACCATGAGCCGGAAAAGTCATTCTCTGAAAATAGGTTGAAGAGCCAACTACCCAAAGCGTCAGATCGAAAGTAAACCTCAGCCGGTAAATGCTCTTTCTTCTTCTGACTTACCACCTGGGGGTCGCATTTTTATTACTATTACTACAACTTAATACAGTAGTCGCCGGCTATTAAGCCCACGGTTAATAAGCCCGCCGCTTATTAAGCCCAATTTGGTCTGGGCCCGAGGTGGGCTTAATAGCCGGCGACTACCGTATCCTTGATGACGACCTTGAATTCAAAACAGAAGGCATGAGAGGATAGCCCTTCTGATATGGTTACCGACATTTTTTCCCACGTTACACCCAATCGGTCCCTGAAACAGAACCAACATTTTGCCAGTGAAAATGAGAAATGGCAGTTTTCACTTCATTCCTTCATGTTTGATTCCTGCTGAAAAAAGCAGACGTTTCTTCGTTACATTTGCATGTGCGTGCAGCTGTGACTACGGCCGAACAAACTGAATCTACCAAAAGCGTTGGTGAGTTTTAGTAAAAAAAATCCCACAAGTTTACGTGCGTTTTCCTGGGATATGGGTTTGCTATAATCTCTAGCTGACAGTTTTGTCCGCGATTTGTTTTTCCGAGAATTCTCTGTAATGGACGAACTATTTAGACTAAACTCCTCAACCGTGCTGGAAGCTCGGTCAAACGAATCTAAATCATAGAACTGGAGCTCTGAAACTTTTAACACACAAGGATGTCATCTTTATGGCTTGGCTGACTAAGTAGAAAGGTTGCTTCTGTTCGGTGGTAACGTGGGGCTTGAGTTTTCAACTTGGACTCGCGCTCTCGAAGCGAGTAAAAAACTCCGTAACTTATAACCTCCAGTACCACGGGTCCCGTATAACAGAATTCTGGGGAGTTGGTTTGCAAGGTGGAACCTACAATAGACTGCGACCACGTCCCTTGTTATAGGCAATGAACAGTTTAACCAGCGTGGTCACTCTTTGCTTGATAGATTATACTATTTGACATCCATACCAATCTGACTGAAGAAACCCAAATAGTGCCTGAATGAATTAAGAGTTTTGGGACAGGGAAGAAAGATTTGATCCTGCCAATGCTGCCGCTCTTGCTGGTGAGTACGATGATGATGCTAGCTGAGCACATCTATAAGCATCGGTTAACACTTCGCGCTCTGATCAGAAAGTGCGACTCTCCTGAATGCATGCACAGTCTGCAATAAAGACCGCGTAACTTTCAAGACAAAATTTGACTGGGTACTTGAGCGTTTATTTGCTCACATTATTTTGATTCATAGAGTGGGTTTACTTCTGCGAAAGCCTTTTAGTTATGAGAATTACCATTTTAGTTAGGTTTATTAAGAGGAATTAGCATTAAAAAGACATACCGAAGTTGTTACTTACCATACTAAAAGCCTAGGTACTAGCTTAAAGGCCCAGACATGTGTTTTGCCGGTATTCTGTCTTCTAGCTAGTATCTAGGCTGTTAGTATGGTAAGTTACAACATCAATATATATTAAAAAAGTCTGTTCATTGGCAGCAAGTGTATATTTCGCAGTGATTATGGATTTCAACTCAAATATACACTTACAATGTCGGTCTATGTCTATAGAACCTAAATATACTGATGTATACTGCAAACAGAGATTAATTTCCTAGGAAATTAAAAAAGCTGGAACTGAAATATTTTTTTTCAATTAGGAAAGAAGACTTTAGCAGGGCTTTACTAGTGACTGTTCTGCAGGCTAAACCTTAGATGTGTTAATGCAACCAGAAGGCTGGCTGCTTAAATATCTTCGTAACGATAGCCTGCAAGATAAAAGGAATACTTGAGCATAGTGTATTGTTACCATTTATTTCCTATGCCCCTATACATTCGAGTTTATTTGAAGGAAATGTTGACGAAAATATTATCCCTTTGGTAACGGCTTACGGTAGCTTTATATACTTGAAGAAAGGGTATGTAGTGGTTTTTTAAAAAAAATGCTTCTTATAAGGTTTCTTAAGACCAAGAAATATCCATCCATTAATCTCTGTACCTTTCCATTTATTAATGCTTGTTGTAAAGTATTCTGCAAAGCCCATACACATTGCAAAATGTTGCAGCCATATGAAGGCTTTTAATATTATAGACAAATTAAGGATTTTCATGCAGGAACAATACACAGCCTGATCTTCTGAAATCCTTAATGCAGCTGGTTGGGTTCAAGCTAATTTGGGAATCTAAAATAATATTTTTTTAAATCCAAAGCTACCCTTTCCAGCATAAAATTTAAACAGAGGGCAGTTGCTACTAAAAGAGTAAATGCAAGAATATTTTTTGTGCATGCTTTCAATGAAATATATTAAACTTTATAGTGGTATCAAAAATTCATGAGAAAAATGCATACTGCGCAAGCAGACATTGATTGCAGGATGTCATTTTTGCAGGTGAACATGAATTTCGTACAAAGACCGACATTTTAACAGGACAAAAAGACTTTGCGATTAGTTGAGAGAGTACTTATTACTACAACCCCAAATTAACTAATTTTTCTATAAGGTCGGGTTGCAGTTCACAAAATAACAAATTCATCGTAACAAATGCCAAGGAAGGATTTAAACTGCCCACTTTCCCGGTAGAAGGAATATTAAGTCGTTTACCAGATAAAGTAAAATTGCGAGGGGCATAATTACGTAAGCGAACATTGAAGATCCTTCTGCTCGCGTGTGGCCAAACATGCAGGGGCATCGTGATGGGCTGAGGTCAACGCTTGAGTCGCAGCATTGGGATACACATTCAAATTCTACGAGGATAACATTTTTCCGCAAATATTCCCATTTTACAATTGAGAATTCATGTTGGCAAACATATGTTTTAGGCAATTCATCAGCAGGCCAGTACAATGCAAGGATAGAAATGGTCAGTCATAGTTAGTTTAGTTCCTAAATGGTTCGCGGGGTAGGGGGAGGGGGGTGTTCCCTCGTCTCACGCCTGCGGGTTCTGGCCTGTTGGTGGCGTTGAGTCCGGCTGGCAGGGAAGAGGGGGAGGAAGGGGTGTTCTCAGTGTCGGCGTGTGTATTTGGTGAGGGTGTTTGTCCTGATGCCACGGTATGCGCTGAGTTAGTAGGCCAAGGTAAGTAAACTGCGGCCACTAGTGTCTTTTGAAAGCAGAGAGGGGGCTTTGTTAAACGGATTGCCACTGCTTCGGCTGTGTCAAGCACCCGTTTGCGCAGGCCTTTAGAATAGTGCGTCGGAGCCCGGTATATGACTTTAAAGGCCTCTCTCGCGTCAACTTGGTGGTTTGTATCGATCAATGGTGCGAGAATTGAACTTCAGATCGATCAATTTTCTCATCTGCCAAGCCAAGCTGGCATTATGTTCGCGGATCCTTTTTTCCAGACGTCGCACTGTTCTGCCAATATAGCCCGCCCCACAGGAGCAGGTGAATGAATAAATGCACATGGATGTGGCTTGCAACGGAAGTCAGTCTGTACCCCCCATCCGTAACAGGAGGGAGTTTGTGAAGAATACGCGTAGGTTTGCAGCTGAAAAAGGCACTTGTGACTGCTGCCCTTAGACGTCGCCTTACTAGTTCGTTTGCTGGGTCTCCTAGAAAAGGCAGTCTTATGAATAAATCTTTCTTTTCTGCCGTTACAATGGCAGCCTTTGCGACACGCTCCTTGATGTTTCGGAGGATGAATCTTTCGGGGTATCCATTTTCGCTGAGTGTGTTTTGTAGATGTTGCAATTCTGCTTCCACTGTTTCAGTAGAGCAGATGCGTCGTATTCTGTCTGCTTATCCCTGGACTAAGTTTCGTTTGAGATTAATAGGGACGAAACTGTGAAAGTTAATGTATTGCCCTTTCCAGGTTGTCTTTCTGAATATCCGGCGTTGTATTGCACCATCATCTTGTCTGCGTAAAAGGACGTCTAAGAAAGCGAGTTCATTGTTCGTCTCCATGTCCGCAGTGAATTATAGTGCTCTGTGGGCCATGTGAAAGTTTTGAAGTAGACCATCGATATCAGATGTGTTATTTTTCAGGCAAAATATATCATCGACGTATCGACCATAGAACTCACGTACATTGATCGTGTCTTTGAGAATTCCTTCCTCGACCTTGCCCATGAAGCCATTTGTGAGGAAAGGTCCAAGTGGTGACCCCATCGCTACTCCGTCTATTTGCTTGTACAACTGTCCGTTGCACAGAAACTGTACGTTTGGTGAACAGCACGTCAGTAGTTCTTTTAGCATCTCCACTGTCATCCCTATCTGGTAGTTTGTTAGTAGAAACCACAGAGTACCTGTGCGACTTTATATGGAACTCACCATTGCTGTCTCAGGTGGCAGTAGCCACTGGCGAAGCCAGGCCAGTGCGTCCAACAAGACCTGAGAGAGTTTGAGACGGTGGTGGTAGCTGCCTCAGTAGGATTGCGAATCAGGTTCAAGTGTTCTGTTACTGATGTCTTGCAATCGCCCGAAGGGGTGTCGTCTGCAAAGATCTTTGCTGCATCCGCCGAGAGGTGGGATAGGCGTTGGCATACTTATTTGGACGTGCTCGGGTGTGTGCATGACTGAATAAACTGCAGTCAACTAGGGGGCCGCCGGAAAACCGAACGACAGGAGACGCTAACGCAGTTCATACTGGTTAGCCAGAATCAGCTGCAAAGTCAAGCCTCGGGGGACGAGGGTGCGAGTGAAAGACAGAATTGGAACAGTTTTTTGTGACCGCACATGACTTTTGGGCAGCGTGCCTTAGAGAACGAAGGGGAGCAGGCATTGTGGCCGTCCGTCACACCTCCGATAATGTGCCACCGCCTAGACTTGGCGGGCATCGGCCTAGCAGGTGGTCACCCTTTTCGGGACCCCTAGCAACCCCACGAGGTTTGTTTACTTCGGAAAGCCAATTGAATTGGTGCACGCACATTCCTGAGTGAATATGTATACGTACAATAGACCCACACCACCTATTTTAAAGTCTGGTTTCTGCTGTGAACACGAGGATGTGAGTGTGTTTCATGTGTAGATGGGCTACTAAGTTTTGTCAGCTCCAGCGTCCGTATCGCAAAGGGGTAAGGCTACTAAGGTTTAACCCTAACCGCTGTGATCTTCCAGGCCCGGTTCCTTAGGAGATGAGAGAAGTCTTGGAAAGGCAGCGCAGTAGGAACAATATATTGTTGACAGAATGAGTTGGCGAATTGTTCATAGGAAAGTTAACTCGGTCTGGCGTTCCTTCGACCGTGAGAGCCGCGTGAGAGAGCAGGGGCGGCGCGTCTGCCCCGCGAGGCGGCAGAATGCCCAGTGAGTCTAGCGTCAGTCATCGGAGCGGCTGCCGAATCCTCGCTCAGTCTCGCGGCCTGGATGGTGATTGGTTGGACCGCACGAAGGTAGACATTGGCGTGGGTGGTGAGTGCCTCATGCGCCAGTTTGCGTCTGGTCGGAGGCAGGCTGAAAAGTACATTCGCGCAAAGGCGTGCTCTGAGTGACCTTGTCTGTGACGTCAAGAGTTAGATGGGCGTCGGGCAGAAAGGACCACTACATCCGCACCTACCTCCAATTGTCTTGACCTTGGCTTGCTTGGAGCCTGGTGGACGAGGGATGAGGGAGAGCGGTGAATGCATACAAGCCTATCAGAGTGGCTACAGTTAATGGGTAAAACCCTTGTCATTGCGATCTTCTTGCCAAGTTCCGGATGGATCATATTTAGAAATACCTCAAAACAGCAAACCACATTGTCGGACATACAGAACGTCCGCAAGATACTTCGGATATTGTTATCCCTAAGATTAATATACAACTTTCTATAATAGGTTAAATCTTTAAAAAGTGCTTTGATTGGATATTCAGTTGACGAATTTCTGTGTATATTAACATTTTCCAAGGTGATGTCACAATGAAATACGATACTCTTTTCTAAACTTTTGAAGATAAACGATTCGATTTGACTGGAGATGAAAGAAATTACTTTTCTCTTTATAATGAATTATTTTCCGCATAAGTGGATTAATTCCACTATCTTTTATAAGCTTCCGAATGCAAAAAATGTGGCCATATAATCGACCATTTCTTGAAATAATTATTAATGTTTTGTTTGTTCCATTTCTAAATAGCGCATAAGCGAAACGTATAATTTACAAAAACATATACTTCTAGACGACTGATAAGCCTTTTTTACATTACCTTCACGGTAAAATACGCGGATACTTTGCTTATTCGGCGAGTTGAGCCATGCGGTAAAACCAAATGGAATGAAAATTTTTCCTTATTGTATTTTGTACAAAGAAACTTCACACGTTAGCTAAACGTAATTTTTAAAACTTAAATTGTTGCTTCTTTCAGAAAATAAATGTTATTCCTTTAACTTGGCGTTACTTGCATATGGACAATTTCGGACAAAATGTTCCAGTTTTATACCTTTTTTACTTATTTTGATGTTCCCCCGCAGTATAATCCACATTAATAAAAACTTTTTTTCTGTCATATATAATAGCATAGAAAATTCATTCGATTTGAGTCTACTCCCAATTTCGCCAAAATTAATGCCCATTTCTCTTAATTAACCCAACTAAAATAGTGATTTTCTTAACTCAAAGGCTTTCGCAGCATAAAATCTACTCAATGAATCAAAATAATGTGACCAAATAAACGCTTAAGTACCCAGTGAAAATTCGTAATGGAAGTTACACGGTCTTATGCGCATACTGTACCTCGTCCTAGTTATTTCCTGGGAGGCGCATTTTGTGTTTGTATAGTCATTTTCATAATCACTCATGAAGTTGAGGTAAGTTGCAAATTGTGTGTGATCAAGCAGGTGATATTCAGGCGGTAATACTTTTTTCGACAGTCCACTCACGCGATTTGTCAAGAGTATTGAGATAATAGAGCATCTGTGTGCGATGGAAGCCAAAAAAGGTGAAAACAGTGGTCAATTTAGTGTTTGGTTCCTGCACTCACGATCGGCCTTTGGGACAATCACAGGTTCTAAAAACTGTGCCAACGCTCAAATTCTCACGGTGGCCAGCAAGTGTGCACACAGTAACACCTGCTACCCCCGCTCCGGCCTAGCCAATCAGCTCCCTGGGGCTGACTCACAAAGGTCCTCATTGCGGTGACTGCAACAATCAGACACTTCGGACGGGGCTCTCTTGCGAATGTTGTGCACCCGCCCGAAAGGCAAACTCTTCCCCACTACCTCTGCACATCCTACACTCTTCCTCCCATCCGGCATCTTATTTCTTCCCTTCGTACGCGCTACCAGGCCTAAGGACTACAACGGCAAAGTTTTTACTATTAATTGTGATAGCATCAGACCCTCTTCACCATGTCCACCAAGCCATGCCCGATTTGTAACCAGCCATCGATTATCTATATTAACCCTTCATTCCCCCATTTTCTTGCTTAAGCATGTTCATTATTTTTCGCACGTTCGCGTGCATTCGTAAATGGTGATTTGCGAGTGATTATCAATTTTATTAATTGGCACTTTGCATCAGATGGGTCTTATAGTTTAATTTACTAGCACGATCTGCATGTGCTCTGACTGCTATGAGCGTGGACTAGGCACATGAAAAACCACCATCAAGTAACTATGTACTGCGTTTATGGTCCTTTTGGAGGAGCAGAAAATATGTAGTCAGCACGTTCTCTGTATTTATTGTTGGTCTGTCTTTATTGTCTGTAATTGAAGTCAAATTCCCAGGATAGGTAGCATAGACCATGATAATTCATGTAAAAAACCAAAGTCCTTTTTAAAATAAAGATTGGATTTTCTCTCGATTCAAAAAGCGACTTTTACTAAATTGCGGACAGCTTTCATCGACAACCGAGCCTTACTTAAGGATATCCACAACACGGTGTTAGCGTTAAATTCACCTATATTGGCTAAGTGGGAAATTACCGTCAGTAACTGGTTTACATCCGGTCACACAATTCTGGTCCATTCTCGGCTGAGCAGATTTCCGGACCAGTGGGTTGCACGTCATGTCTACACATCAAACCCACTCAAGTTCGAACAATGCAAGTAGGCATGAGATCACCCTAAAAGACAAAGGAGACCGGATTGCCACTTCTGGCTTATTAGTCAACATCAGTAGGCCATATCACAGGGATTTAAGTAAGTTACACGCTATCAACTGCGATCTGCAAGCCCGTTTCCTTAGGAGATGAGAAGACTTGAGAGGCCAGAGTGGTAGGAATAGTCTTTCTGTACAGAAGGAAGTGAAGAATAGGAAGATGAATTTGACTATTGAACTGCACGTCCATCCACTATGCGGCCTGGTCTGAAGTGCGGGTCTGGCGGCAGCTATCCCCAG
The DNA here is from genome assembly GCA_036362985.1 of Ligula intestinalis. NCBI lineage: Eukaryota > Metazoa > Platyhelminthes > Cestoda > Diphyllobothriidea > Diphyllobothriidae > Ligula > Ligula intestinalis. The sequence goes on along the minus strand of JAYGXS010000005.1, from coordinate 15,069,916 downwards.
CGGCCACAGGGAGCGGTTTTTGCATGGGTTGGCCAGATGGCTAGTGCATAGGCGTATGCGGATAGTGCATGTGCACTCATTGGCAGCGGTGAGGCGCGTTCACGCGTTAGCAGCAGTGCGCGTTCACGCGTGAACGTCCACGGGGATTGAGTCATCACAGCCATACCCAATCCTAGGTGGTGCGTCAGCCGAGGCTCGAATGGCCATTCTCGTTTCCCTGGTCCTTGTCGGCAACGTTCTGATGATACCTATTGACCTAGACGATAAATTTACGCTCTCTGTTGGTAACTTTCCAGGCAGCGATCGATACCACTCCTCGAGATAAAGAGAGACGGAGTGAGGCCGTACTACTAAGCTGCATAACCTGGCGTCATTTCGGTAGTCACGATACGCAAATTTAAATTCGACCAGAAGCCAGTGACAGCGCGCAATAGCCACAGCCCTTTTGAACATGAAAAAAAAAACCATTTGATGGTCATGAAACGCGCATAAAAAGAATATGAACGAAAAAAAGAAATTGAAACCAAGAGATGCATAAACATATATTATAAAAGAATAATTCGTCGCCAGAAAAGGCACACTTCACTCAAGTGATAGTTGTAAAATTCGGTGCTGTTAGTTTGAAAGCTCAGGTGAATAAACAAACTGCTCCGGCGCTCGACCAGTCTTCTCCCATATTCATGCAAACACCTGGAACGCGAACTTTTACATTAAGTTTGTAAAAAGTTAGAATTTCACTCCCATAGACGGCCTGTTTAGCTGCTTCATTCACCACATCTGGTGTCAATCCCTGACAATTTATCTCTCAAAAGCTGATTCTGCATGGGACAGAGACAGAGGTCGAGTCGGGTAATCTACTCTAAAGGCAAATAAGCCTATCCCGCACTATCAGATTGGAAAGTGAAAACTGGAGTCCTTCTTCGGATAAAGCGTTCAAGTAAAACTGCTCCTTCTTAACAACAGAGTAAGGAGAGAAGAGAAAAGAATGCACTTTATTTGAGAAGAAGCACTCAGACGCTTCTACAAACATGATGTTCCCGGAGAAAACTTGAAGATAGTTGTCGCTGTAAAATTTAATTACACCATAAATTTCGTGAGAGCTCCTCAGTTGCAACCACTCATTGCATTAAGGTCCACGAATGAAAAAAAATCCGAAATTGAATTTGTACAGTAAGGTCATAGGTCTATCGCAGGGGGTTAAGTGGTTTAAACCGTGCCACTGGGATCTTCAGACCATGGCTACTTACTGCAGAGGAGAATTCGGTAAAGGTCAGAGTAGAGGGAAGAATGTATTGTGTACACAAGGGAGAGTAGAGTAGATGAGAGTAGATTGACTCGGGATAGCTCACGACCAATAGGAGAGCCAGCCGCGATTCAAGTGCGGTTTTCAGCAGCAGGCAGCAGCGAGAACGGCATTGTCTGGTGGCCTCAAAGGTTACTGGCCAAAAAGACTGCATAGACCAAGGCGTGCATGCGTCCAATTCGCCACCGAGAGAGGCTAGCCCTTGAGGGACCTGATTGGCTGTTGCAGAGGGTGCCTTTATGTGCAGACGTACGCGTTAGCAGCGGTGGGCTTTCGGACATGCTCGCCTATGTGAAGTGAGTCACCACACGTCCTTGCAAGATACAGAAAGAAAGTTAAAACAAAATGGGACGGAGAAACAGGGAATTGAGTTGCGAGGAAGATAGGGGCAGGGGAATGTGCAAATCTGGGGGCCTGTGGTTACCAAGGTAAGGCAAGGTTACCCACATGCTCCAACAACAATCTACAGACTATATGTAGACGATGCTTTCACGATCGTGGAGAACCTGAAGGAAGCTGAGGAATTGTTGGCCACTATGAACAAGCTGCATCCGAAGATAAAATTTACTATGGAACTAGAACGAGATAACCAAATTTCTTTCCCTGACGTCCACTTGTCCAGACAAACAGATGGCTCCATTTCACGGAGGGTCTTCCACAAGAAAACCTGGAAAGGTCAGTACTTACATTTTCTAAGTTTTTTCCCATTCAATGGAAACGTAACCTGGCATGTAACCTTTTCCAGAGGATAAGAAAATTTTGTTCTGTGGGTACTTTGGACACAGAATTAGGTTGTCTCAAAGCCACTTTACTGAAGCGTGGATATCCACCTCAGTTTATAGACAAATATAATAAACCTCTACGACCGAAAATGATCTAAAATTTAGCTTCTAAGAAGCCAGTATTTGTATCGTTGCCCCTTAAGGGGGATATCGTTCTAAACACTATCAAGAGGCACTTGCTCAAGACCATAGAAAGAACCTTTTACGCCGCTGAACTCATATTTTGCTCTCCAAAAAGCCCCTGCCGACTCCTTGTGTCAAGAATGCCTTACCTTTGCACGCCACCTCTGACTGCGTTTACGAATTCACATGCACTTTTGGATGCACGTACATAGGGCGTATGCAAGGACAATTGGCAACCAGAGCCAAGGAACATCTGCCTAGTGGGTTATTTAAGCATGAAAACCGTTCCCCTCGCTCCTCTATTACTAAACACCTGCTGGACACGGGTCATTTGGTAGACCCTAAAACTTCTTTACAAGTTCTTTTTCGAGCACGAACATCTCGAAGCTTGTGTTACCTGGAGACTGCTTATATTAGACGCTCTAAACCGGACCTCTGCAAATAGTTGGAGCACGTGGTTAACCTTGCCTTACCTTGGTAACCACAGGCCCCCAGATTTGCACATTCCCCTGCCCCAATCTTCCTCACAACTCAATTCCCTGTTTCCCCCTCCCATTTTGTTTTAACTTTTCTTTTGTATCTGACTAGGACCTATGACCTTTCTGTAAAAATTTAATTTCGTATTTTCCCCTTCGTGGACCTTAATGCAATGAGTGGTTGTAACTGAGGAGCTCTCACAAAATTTATGGTGCCATTAAATTTTACAGCGATAACCATCTTCAAGCTTCCGCAAAAATTTTTCCATCTACTATCACCAAACAATAAGCTGACAAATGACGCAAAGGTCATTAGGCTTGCATTAAAATGAACACCTATTAGGGAGGCAGTTAAAGTCCAAGTTTTAGTATTTCTGGTCCATAACACGCAAGGTTCCGTACCAGAAATGGCAGTACTGAACGCTGAGATGCGGCAAGAGATGCACCTCGGCATATGGGGCGAAAAGATTGATAGCAACTATTTAAAAGTGAAATGGATGGAAAAAGTTATTCAAAAGTTGATGAACGGATTGCTTGACCGTTTTGAAATGTCGTTTTATTATGCTACTAAGAAGACGTAAGAAACACCAGCAGCAGAAGATACCGTTCAGAAGACGGGTTTTTTAATCAGCATATCGGTTAAAAACACGGGAAACCGCAGAACTAGAAAGAATGTAAGAGAATGCAAGCGCTTTTAATTAGGACTTGAGGTGTTTGATATGAACGTAATCGACGGATATAATATAGCAGTTTACAAATTTTAACCAAAAGATTGAAGACTTTAAAGATGGATGATAATGAAAGAGTTTATATCAGACTAACGCCAAGGCACCGGAAAGAGGATACCTCGCTGGGCAGAATAGTTAAAGATTCCGAAGTAGGAGAGGGCGCAGTCGGGAAATACACTGGATTGATTTCTGATTTGTCAGTAGGAGAAATGCTTTCGACGACCATACCAAGACGTGGTCCAGGCCATCCTTTAGAACGAAGAGGAGTGTGTCATTTTCACGAGAATGACTCAAAACCATATTATCAGCTCATTTGATGTACAAAGAATCCTTTGACGATCTCAAGCAATCAGTGTGAAGGGGTGAGGGATAAGATGGAGACTTGAAGAGCTTCACAGCCCGTGGAAAGAACAGTAGATTTCTGTTTTCTGGACTGAACAAAGTGACTGCACTAAGTAAAATAATATAGAATCCAAGAGACAGCCCAGCCGTGAGAGCCACATGTGGATACGTGTATAAGGATATGGTGCGAGGTAATAGTGAAGGCGATGGAGTAGTCAGCATGCTCATGCATACGTACGGCAACCGTTATCTAAATCACTTAGCGCAGTTTAGACCATCAGAGCGGCTGCGTCTAGGGTACCCGTCTGGTCTGATATTACAAAACTATGGAGGCTTGGGGCAATTGGAGGCGTCAAAAGGAATGAGGTATCAAAGGCATATGTTTGGTTACCCACAGTTTGTCCCCATTCCTCTACTAGGTGTTATTCTCAGACATTTATGGCTAGATAGCTAGAGACCGACTTTGTGCACACTGATACTAGTTCTCGTCTTCTTTGAACTACCGCGCTTAACCATCTGATAGCAGTCATGACGTTGTCGCCGCATCATCCTGTTTTAAAACGTTGTTCCTTGTAAAACACTCCCAAATTAGAAAACAGGCGATCATCAATCACTTCGGTATTCAAAATAAAACTTGTCTTCTCATGGACCGAGACTATATCGAGTGTCCAATGCTTGATCCCTTTTCAAACAATTCCGTTTTGGAATTTAAAAAAAAACATTTTGCTGCTTTTTACAGGTAGGAATTTCGGTTTTACCTCAAAGAGTGCCGCCCGACTTGAGAACAAGTGAAACCGATGGTCCGTGATTCGCTTTGTAAACGAAGCATTGTACTACAGTGGAGTCTCGGGTGACAAACAGTCCTATGTACGGGCAGTCCAGGTACTGGAAAGTGTTTCGATTAACGAACTTCCGTTCAGTAAACGAGTTGTCAATACGTGTGTGCCTGTGCCCGCCGAGTTTACTCAACTCGATCGCCCGTAGCCAATCAGTGAACTGATGTTATTTGATTGGCTACGTTTCGCAAGACCAGAGTTTCATATGACGAGCTCGATTCTGTAATGGATTAAAGTATTTAACCGAGATTCCATTTCATTTTGAATTGCCCTAATGATAATACTGCATCAATTTTAGGGTTTTTCTGCCACGACTTAAGGTTGTAGACTTATTGAGGTACAACTATTATTACTATTAGTAGTATCAGTACTATTTCAGTTCATTAAACGGATGAAACGTGTGAAGTTAGATCTAGATGAAGCCATTGTATCCTTTGGTCTCGTTTTACTCTTCACCTCCATCCCATAGTAAGTAGCATTTGAAGTTGTTAGACCGAAGAGTGACAAGACCGAACATTTTCTCTTCTACGACACTGCTTAAAAACCTATTTCACATTTGGGTGACAAATGTACGAACAAATTAAAGACGCTCACATGGGCTGCCACCTATCAGACCTGATTTCCGAAGTGGTCCTTCAACGAATAGAGCAGATGATGTTCACCACGCATCAACCAAATATTTGGGCTCGTTATTTCGATGAAACTTTCGTCATTGTCAAAACACCTGAAATTCAGCACCTCAAACGATTACTGAACGCGGTTGATCTCAATATCCAATTTACGATGTAAGCTGAAAGAAATACCCAACCCCTCTTCCTTGATTTCCTTGTGCGCCGGTGTTCAGCGAGACTACTGAAATCTTCAGCATTTAACAAATCCACCTCATGTCTCAGAAACTTAGCTGCGTCCGTGCTCTAGTCCAAAGAGTTGATAAACATTGCAGCATTCCAGCTAATTAAACAGCTTGGGTATCCATTAGCTCGAAAGGGGTCATATAGATATTGCATTTGGACCGAGTGAACATACGACAGCCGAAATAACAGCGATTTGAAGTCTGGGAGACAATTCCCTACATAAAAGTGGTTTCCGAAGCAATCTCTCGACTGTTGCAACCAGCCGGAGTAGGCATAATCCATCCACCCCAGACGATAATTCGCCACCGTGCGATGAAACATAAATATTGATTGTCCCTACCGAAATCGCCGCAGTTGTTTACCAAGGATGTTGCAATAATGGGGACCACAAATACATTGGAGAAACAGGACAAACACAACCGGCTTAGAAACTGGACACAAATTCGCAGTAGAGAGTGAAAAAGGAAAAAATACACACGAGTCGCAATAACTGCGCATCAACTGCCGGCACATCACAAGCTTGTACATCCCAGGCCATCTTCATTACTAATTAGTTTCTTTCTCTTTTTGGATGGAAGACGCCTTGCTTCCACTAATTGCACCAAATCTTCTGAAGCTGTTAATTTTATAGGCAGAAGAACATTAACAGCAAAGACCAAACAGACTGGAATGACCATTTTTGGCTTACAAGCCGTCGTCAGCCAGTCATTCCCAAACCCAAGTGGTGCCCCACCCGAGGTTCGATCTCGCGACCTTGTTAGAGTCGAACGCTCTAACTACGGCGCCACGGACTCGCTGCCTTGTCGGTTTCGATCGTGAATATAAAGTGGCAGATAATCGCTTACCGATCGGTTACAGAATCTAATCGTCCCTTTGTGTTTTCGGGCACTCTCCAGTCCCGCCGCACTGCGGTTAATGATAAACACGGAATGACATTACTTCTATGAAAACACCTAACAGCTACCCCATACTTTTATTTTAAATGTTAGCAAACTCAAAATGTTCGAGCAACACACCTGTGTAACTCCTCTAGAGGTTTAAGGTGCAGGAATCCACATCAGAGGGAACGAATGAAAGCTTTTAAGGCAACATCACGAGGGAGGAAGGTCCAAATGAAAACGGCAGCAAGTGATGGAGATGACTTACAGCAAAAACGCCCCACCTAGGTTAAGTTAATGTCTGATTTTATTAACAACCGTCGTTTTTAAATATAGTCTATAACAAAGCCGCACAATTAGAAAAACATATCGCAGTTAACTAGCAAATTAGGATAGTGGTAGTTCGGTGCTAGGGCATGCTCATACAACTACGGTAGAATCGCAGGAAATGGAATTGGACTGTCCTCCTCATGCTCTTGGTCGATTCGCTGTTGGAGCAGTCCGGGTCCTGGCACCAGCCAATAAAAGTGCATCCCTCACAAATAGGCTGCAAACGGACACGGAGCAAAGGGGCGCACGCGAGTTAGGGTCGAAGAATCTCAACGGCAGACACACTTGAAGAGGCATTTTGGGGCGATTACCTGCATAAAAATCGTCCAATCCAATTACTCCTCACTGAATTATGATTTTGGAACCTTCGTGCTGTGTCGACTATTGGGAACTGGCATCAGCATTCTACCTCCAGAGGCTGGTTTTGCCCCTCAGGAATACAGAGAGCACAACAGTCAACCATGATTCAGACTCATCAGAAATAGATGAAGTTTGATAACACTACCGTCGGCTTCGATGAAGTCCACCATATTCACCAAAGGTTGGTACATATAGTGATGGTGACTGGTTATAGAGGGGCAGTTTAATATAATAGCAAAAGTAGTTAGCACCAACCGTATTTTTCACCTCCACCATGGGTCAAGGAGACCAGACTGGATCGGGCGTAGGCCGCTTTCCTCAAGGCAAGCCAGAGACACCGTCTTATTTTGTCTTAAGTGACAGTAGACTTTATACTGGTACTAGAGAACGTCCTACTCTTACTCACCTTCAGTAGGTGTCAAGATAGGCGAAAAAAGGCCGAGACTGATACGGCTACTACTATTTATTCTACTACCAGCTAGCAATATAGCTGAGTATTAGTAGTAATCGTACTATTTCTGGCGGTATTATTAGTCAGAAATGACCCGGATTAAAATCATGCTGGGGCTCATACCCCATTGATCTCAACAAGAAGTGTGAATCTGGGTTTAAGCTATTCGGAGTAAATACATATTTGAGACCCTGAGCACATCAGGGCATGCCTTAGTTTTTTCCCTCCCAAATCTATCTATCAGACTGCGTCATATTATTGGTCAACGAAACATCAAGTAATAACTCAAGTTCTACTTTGCCTTGATGCCGCATGGTGCCATTTTCAGGCTAACTTATTTGACTTATTGCAGTATATAACTCTATCTTGGGAATTTGGAGACATCTTCTTGAATTGAACCCGCGCGGTTTGATTTTTTGAGCAAAACCAAGGCGATTATATTTCAAGTTCTATACAGAAAAATACCGTCTTTGGACAAAAATTGAATCAAAAACCCTATTATTCTAAACAATCTTCCGTGCAATTTCCCTCGATACCCCGTCTGCTCGACGAGGAACTCTTCTCCAAATCGGGCATCTCGCTGGAAATATTGGCTCGGCCTACATAGTCTACTGCTCCCAATCAGTCTCGTCAGGGCTCTGAGGAGTATCCACGGACAAGCTGAGTCGTTATATTTATATACTGCTGTCCATAATTTCTAGAAGACTATAATTATCTGAGTAAAGGCCACTCTATCGTTTACTATCTTGCTTTTTTTAACCCAAATTAGTACCAGTTGGCAACTATTAGACTACACTATCTCGGTTGCTGCTATGTCTAGTCTGACCAACGCCGCAATAGTTTATAAGTATAACCTTTTAGCTTAAAGTTATAGCATGCAGAGCGTAGAAGTTCACGACAGAACTGTGGATGGAAAAAGCCCTTTCTGGAGCCGGCGTCGATCCCCCAACCTGCGATTTAGGAGGCAAGCGTCTTAGCCGCTCGGCAACTGCAACCCAGCTATGCGAGTCACAGAAAGTTAAGTGCATTTACAGGGTTGACACGATAAATTTTGCCAACGATACAACTGTCCTGGGTGAAGAAAAAGTCCTTTCCGGAGTCGGCGTCGATCCCCCGACCTGCGATTTAGGAGGCGAACGTCTTGGCCGCTCGGCCACTGCAACCAAGCTATGCGAGTCACAGAAAGTTAAGTGCATTGACAGGGTTGACACGATAAATTCTGCCAACGAACTCCACGACCAAACTGTCCCGTGTGACAAACAGTGCGACATAAGAGACAAGGGTATAAACCCTACGGCCACCATGATTACCTCGCTGCCGTGGAGACAGATACGAGGGAGCCCACAATTACAGTGCAGGCCCCCACAATTGATCAATCAGCCACCGCTGAGGCGAGTTTAAACAATCTCGGCGTAGACAACAAAAACACGATTGGTTCGCCACGTAAATTACAGGCTGCCGCAAAAAAAGACACGAAGGAAAACACGAAAGCGTTGCGCCAGGAAGTGACCGACGGCGTAGAGCGGACGAAAAAAGTCACCGATAGGAGCAAAAGTTTCGTAATACAAGGTCTACCGGAATCCACTGCCAGTACTGCTATTAACCAGAACGTGGGCGACAGTGTCGCAGGCCCGAGCCCGAAGCCCACAGTAGAAAACGAGGGCAGTACATCAACCATAGACTCCGGTGGCACACAAGATGGTCATAATAGCAGCACAGGAGCTATTAACGAGCAAGCAATCGACAGTGTCGTAGGCACGAAAAATGGCACTAAGAGAGAAGCCAGCATCATAATAGAGGGATTAACGGAATCAACCACAGCCACTCCCATGGACCGGCATTCCGCAGATGTCCAGCTCTTCCATGCACTTATAAACAAAATGCTGGGACCCAATGTACCATTAGAGTGCGAAAAGGCCTTCCGCCTTGGCAAACGGCCAGAGAGCTCAACTGGAACGGCTGGTCCCAGACCTCTGAAAGTGGTCATGACAAGAAGCTAAGACGCCAAGCTCATTCTATCTAGGCGCTTTAAAATAAGAGACTGTGACCTGGGAGTTTTTTTCAGCAGGAGTTCTCAGCTGCAGAACAGAAAAAACGTCGTCAACTTGTTTCCGAAAAGAGGGAGCGGGTCAGCAAGGGCGAACAAAACTTGGTTATTTACAACATCCAAGTGATCAAACGTCCATTGTTCTCACCTTCGATAGGTCCGCTCCGGATAACCACGCAGTCGCCTCAGTAGGGAGAGGATTGATTCCAATCGAAAAACATACAGAGGCAGAACGAAGGGAAAAACATTGGTTATTTACAACAACTAAGTGATCCAGCGTCCACTGTTATCCCCCAGGAAAAGTCCTCCCCGGATGACCGCACAGTCGACCCGGTAAGGAGCGGGGAGAGCCTGACTTTAACCACTTCTCGAGCAAACCGAAAGTTAACTTTCATGCACACAAATGCACAGAGTATGCTATCAAAGCTAGACGAGCTGAAGATTCATGCATTTTAATTATCACCAGATATAGTTTCAATAACGGAAACTTGGCTGTCTGAACATGAAGCCGACGGCGAGGTATCCATGCCTGGCTATCAACTGTTCAGAAAAGACAGAGAAGGTCGTCAAGGCGGTGGCGTAGCAACATACGTGAAAAATGGACTCACAGTTTTAGACAAACAGGATAAACTGGCGTGTACTTCCGAGGCCATCTGGCTGTCCATTAAAGTACCAGGTGCACCCAACCTCGATGTCCTGACACCGAGAAGAGAGCCCGTAGAGGATGCCTCCTTGATAGAGGAGCTGGAAAAGATTACTGCACGATCGGACATCCGGATTGTGGGGGACTTTAACGCACATCACAGTGGCTGGATTGCGGCCTGCGCACATAGCTCCGATCTAACCTTCAACATCTGCCTTCTGAGCATGACTCACGCAACACGTCACTTTTCCGACAAGGATGCGCGATGGCCAATAGTCCAACTGGCTGGACCTCGCAGGGCAGCATCGACGAAGTGTTATGTCTCCCACCACAAGGTAAAAGTGACCATGTTGTACTGCTATGGGAGTACTCGTTATTCTCAATACCAGAGAGATCCTCAACAGCCAGAAGAAATATTTGGCAAGGCGATTTTGATCGAATGAAGACCGAACTCACGCGCGCCGAGTGGGAACCTCTATTTTCTGGAAACATAACTGCGGACTGGGAAGCGTTCCGGACCACTCCGCACAAACTCATCGACAACCACTATCCAATTTCGCGAAAAAAAAGTGACCACTAGACCGCGATGGCTTACGCAGGCCTTAAAAATAGAACTAAAAAAAGCGGAAGCTGTGGAAAAAAATGCTAGTAGACAGGATTTCTGCCTCTGTCAGTGCCTACAAAACTCAGAGAAACCATGTCAAGGGTCTTATTCTCCAAACAAGACGGGCTTTCGAAGCAGACTTGCTAAACCGGGCCACAGTGAACCCCAAACTGTTTTACAGTTACCTCAGGCAGAGTACCAAAAACAAGGATCCGATACCCCTGCTAAGGACCGCTGAGGGAAGAGACTTGATAGATGATGAAGCAAAGGCTGATCATCTTTCGAAATTTTTCCGGTAAGTCTTCACAAAGGAAACGGCATACGATCACCCCACCGACGACACCGAAGCGGATACAATAGTTGAGACTGCCAATTCCTCAAGTCTGTTGTTTTTAAGGAACTCTTAAGCTTAAAAGAATCTAAGTCACCAAGTCCCGAGGACGTACCAGGCAAGATTTTGAAGGAGCTCGCTTATGATTTGGCCAAACCACTCTCTATGCTCTTCCAAACCTCCTTCGAGACCGGATGCCTACCAGTAGATTGGAAATCCGCGAGGATTACGCCGCTTTACAAGGAGGAAGCCGGGTCTCAGCGAATAACTACCGACCGGTCAGCCTTACTGCAATCTGTTGCAAATTCATGGAAAAAATTATCAAGCAACAACTTATGCAGTTCCTGGAATAAAACCATCTGTTATCGGATGCTCAGCATGATTTTCGTAGACGTAGGTCCTGCGTAACATACTTGTTCTACTGTTTAGAACGGTGGACTGAGGCAGTCAATAGTGGAAATGCAATGCACGCTGTCTATATTGACTTCAAAAAGGCTTTCGATAGCGTGCCGCACCACCACCTCCGCATAGGGGTAGGCTCCTTGCGTGGATAAAAAGCTTCCTAATCGGTCGCTCGCAAACTGTCCACATCAGCGACAAACAGTCAGCCAAGGTTGGGCTTGAGAGTGGTGTTCCCCAAGGCTCCATTCTCGGGTCTATCTTGTTTGTTATCTACATCAACGACTGTGTCCGCGAACTGGATTGCGGTATCGCCATGTTCGCCGATGATATAAAACTTTGGAGCGTAATTCGAACTGCGGCTGACGAAGTGCACTTACAGGAAAATTTAAAGACTTCAAAAATGGTCGGCGTACTGGCTCTTACCGTTAAATGAGAGCAAGGGCACCACCATTCGAGTCGGCAAATCCGGTTCATCAAACGGCACGGCTTACCGACTGAATGACATACCATTGAAAGAAGTGAACGCCCAGAAAGACTTGGGAGTCTGGATCACGCCCTCACTTAAGCCCCCCCCCCTGCATTGCACAAAGGTAGCCGAGTCCGCGATGTCGATCCTATACCTCGTCAGACGAGCTTTTTCTACCTTCAATGAAGAGTGCTTCACAAAAGTCTTCGGAACCTTCGTACGACCGCACCTAGAATCCGCTATTCAAGCTTGGAGACCCTGGGCCACGAAAGACATCAACATCCTGGAAAAGGTACAACGGCGCGCAACCAAACTTGTTATGGGACAGGGCTCGCAGCCTTATGAAACACGGCTGTCGAATCTCAACCTCTTCCCATTGCGCTACAGGCAGCTTGGGGGGGAACTGATACTAGAATTCCGCGTATTACGTCTTCAAGACTGCTGTCTTATATCAGGGTTTTTCGAATAAGCAACGACTACGAATCTGAGGGGTCATCCTCTCAAATTAAGGGTGACAGGTTGATTTTATCTGCCTCTTTTTAATGCCTTTTAGTAAAAAAATACGGATAAAACTTCTGAGCGGGATGAACAGGTTATAGGTGTTGCATATTCATGTTAAAGTAGAACTAACAGGTCATGAAAAAAGCACGGGGGTGGCGCCAAGAGGGCAAGGATGTAGGCCTTGCATCACAGTAGAAAAGGGTTAGCTCACCGGAGCTAGAAATTACAGATTACCCTGAAATCTACAGAGCAAGGGGAAAACTCAAGTAAATAAAATATACATGCGCGGGCGGGTGAGCATGGAGTCAACAGGTGCGCAGGCACGAACGTCCGCACGGCGCAATAAATGAGTAATCTCTATAATCTGAGTGCGGCTGCAGAAATGCTTCCTGATAGAAACTAAAATGGGCTCTGAATCGGTGATTGAGTGGGAAAGAAGAAGACTGAGTGAGGTAATAAAATGAGGCGAAAGGCGCCAACCACTGTTGACAACGGCGCTATCCGTTTATTGGGGGCTGCTCGGGGGCCGTCGACGGTTGCAGAGACGGAGACAATTCCCCAGCAGAGCCTGCAGGCGAACCGAATTTCTTCATCTGCAGACGTAGGACCCGCCGACGGCGTCTAGTGGCCCGTCTTCGTTGCTCTTGAACAATGATGGGGATCATGACCAAAGCCGCGGCCACAATACCGGCACCACCCACAGCGAAGGCAAGCGGGTGGGAGCCAGTATCATCAATTATGAAACCTAGAAGTGGAAAGAATATGAAAGCGAAGAGGGACACAGGATAGTTTCGAAGGGTCGACGATCAGTCCATATAAACTGCCCCATTCTCATGGAGTCAATCGAACAGAGAAGGGTGCGCGCATCACCCACGCTGCGTACGTGGGCTTAACAGCGTCCCGCCTTGGTTGTGGCCACAGAGCCCTCTTCAGATCTGATTGGTCCATGTCGGCTCGGCTATTTTCATGGATCCTTTTTCAGAAACCGAGAGGGCGCGCATGCGATGTGGATGTGAAAAACGTTCACTTCACGTCACACCTTTGTCCGAGTAGTTGTGCTAATTACCTGCGTTCATTATAAAAGATTAAATCATCAGCTGGCCGCATTCAGGGCAGCGCATCGTGGTCGGAGTAAAATGCCCCGTTAGTTCAAGTGAGTTCGGTTAGCGTTTGGTGAACGTTCATCAACGAGTGTCAATACCTCCCGACCTAAGCCGGCAAGACGAGGAGCTTGTGGCTCAATAGTTAGAGTTTGAGCCTCACATGGTTCACTACCTGGGGGCTGGATATGACAGGTGGATGACGGCTACTAAACCAGAAACGGGCGTTTTAGGCTTCCTTGTCTTTGTCGGCAATACTATTTGCCCAGACCGTTGGTTCTACAACCCAATACCGCTTGATACGTGTGCGGGCAGTTTTTAAGAGACACTAAAAATGTGAATGTCTTGGAGAAACTATCCTTATGACTAAGCAGAGACCCAACCAGTATGTTTTGAGTACGTATGCACTCATGGACGGTCTCAGTGACTACTCATCAGAGGTTCAGAGTGAGAAAAAGGTTAACAGTAAGTAAGTAATTGGAACGAAACTAAGAAAGTGCATGTACTGTCCTTTCCAGATGGTTCTCCGAGCTTTGAATGGAACCATATGCCCGCCTACGTATAAGCGTATCTAAGAAAGCCGGCATGTTGTTCTTCCTATGCTCGGTCGCAAATTTAGTCTTTGCAGACGCCTTGTTCATAGATTTAAGTATAAATTCTCTCCCTTGAGGGTTTTTGATTATGGCAAAAATGTCATCCAAGTATCGTCTACAGAAAGTAGTTTTTCTGTCTTTGGTGAATTTTCTTACAAAGCTCGACATGAAAATATCCGCTAGGACAGGTCCTAATGTACTGCCCATAGCTACGCCGTCGATATGTCGATATAACTGTCCGCTGAACAGGGACTGTACATTCGTCGTGCATATCTGGAGTAGTTTCCGTAGTTGGCCTGGTTCCAGACATGTTTCAGCCACATGCTCACGAATTGTCAATGGTTTCACCCAGTGGAACGTTTGTGAACAAACTTTGCACGTCAAGTGAGATCATGTGCTTTTTCCGTAAATTTTCATTTTTCAGTTCATCTACGAACGAAAAGGCATCTTTGCTAGTGTGGGTAGCAAGGTTGCATCTGATTGGTTCAATTTGTTGGACTAGCCATTGGGCAAACTTATGCTGCGGTGACCTCTCATTGATAAAATTAGACGTAATGGTACTTCTAGCTTGTGCAATTTTGGTAGTCCATATGGCCTAGGAATACGTTAACCTACAGGCCTACAGCAGTCCTCTTCTCGTCTAGTATGTTTTTTTCAAATAACGACTTAATCTTCTTCCCCCATACGGTTTTCCAGTACTTTAGTTTCTTCTTCCCCATGGGGTATTCCAGTTGCTGGACTATTCCAGCTAGACCAACTAAATACATTCTGCCTATACACGCCACATCAAACTGCGTTTACGGGTTAATATGTAGTTGCGGATGCAAATACATCGGGCCCACGCAAAGGCAGTTGGCGACGTGGTCAGCTGAATATATGCGGAAGTGGTTGCTCAGGACAGAAAATAAAAAAACCCAAGATTTCAATCACGAAGCGCCTAGTGGGCCGACCAAAGAACTGCGATTGAGGCCATACTTCAGGTCTCCAACGGTTTCCCGAGGCCACTGAAATGCGAAGAAAAAAATCAGATCTCTTTAAGCAGCTGGATCATGTGATCAATCTCGCATTGCCGTGGTAACGATCGATAATGTCATGCCCTCTCAGGCCTCCTCCCTCCCCTTTATGACCGACTGCTGCCCTGTCCTTTGCCCAGCCCCCCTCACAACCTTTCACTGTAACATGAACGGCCTTGCTGTGAAAACTACCTCCTCCCTCCTCTACCCCTTCATCATGCACCCACATCTAGGACTAATAGCTCCTACTTCGCTATCGTTTTCTGCTCATGTCTCTGATGAAGAATCCGCGACGGGTACCGAAATGTCAGCCGAATAAAAGTGTTGTCCTAGCGATCGAATCTTATTCTTCTCAGCTCCTACTCTATGTGCCTATCAAGTTTCACCCTTCTAGGTCGGTGCTTAATTGGCCAGTTAATTTATCGTATTAACAGCAATGACCGTTTACAGCTGAATAAGAAGTCACGAAATTTTACGACGTCAATAAGTTCTTCTAGTCTCGTGATCTTTGTTTTGTTAAAATTTCGTCCGGGAAAACAATGTTTTAACAGTCGATTTTACTTGCAAATTTTTATTCGCAAATCAGATGGAAATAGGAATACCAACTAATGTCGTAAAGGAACTATAAACAAGATGCACATTAAATGTGCAGTGCCTTTTTGACAACCAACTATATAGACAAATAGATGGCATCGTTGTGGGCTCGCCCTTGGGCCTCTAATGGCTATTATCTTCATGGGCAAGCTGGATAAATTTCAACTTACAGATCAGATGAATAAGCTAAAACACTACGGTCCCTATGTTGACAAAATTTTTGATATCGCCCCAAAATAAACTGATGAAGATGCGCTCCTAAATACTGTCAATGAATCACACCTTTCCATTAACATCATGTTGGAGGTGAAAACGGCAAGCTCGCTTCCTTTCATGGGCGTCCTAAGTCGCGACCTGACTGTAGCGTCCGAAGGCACGTTTATCAAACGAAAACCACGTCCGGACAGTATACAAACTTTAGCAGTTTCGCACCCATCCAAGAGAAATGCAATCTAGTTCGCTATTTAGCGCAAGAGGCTGGGCAATTTTTCTCGACAGACAGTATTTGGATGGAGCTTAAGGAAATCCAAGACCTACCTCGTGAGAACGGGTATTCTGAGAGATTTATCAAAAAGAATAGTATGGTGCGAGAAATAAAATCCACCACACTAATTTTGGAAAAGAAGGCGCTATTCCTCAAAGTCCCCCTTCAAGGGGACGCGGCAAACTAACCCCTAATAAGACGCCTTGACCAAGGCGTATCAAGAACTTTCCCAGCAGCGAGGGTTGGGGTATTATTATCAACCAACCCGGTTTCGCATCGAAAATGTAAGAATATGATGCCAGCTCAGACCACCTTTACGTGCATCTACTCAGTAAATTGATGTTGTGGAGCAGGTTATATCGGTCGCACGAGTCAACGCTTATCCAAAAGAAAATGGGAGCATCTCCCGGCATGGCCGAGCATAGGTGAAGTCAGGAGAATATACAGCGCCATGCTCGCCCATACTATTGAGTTCAGACATCGTATAGACCCCAACGAAGCCTTCCGGGTGATTTAAAAGGCACCACCGAACTATCCAAAGTCTCTGGGTGAGCGCCTGTTAGCAACAGCAGAAGCGACCGCTAGCAGGCTGAGGAAGCCGGTGTTGTGTGCACAAAAGAACCTCCTGCAAGCTCCGCGCCTGGCATGTCCCCTAGTTGTTTAGCTGCATGCACTCGTCCACACTCTCTCTGTCTTCCTCCCGCCTACCCTAGACAGACTCCACCAAACCCGCCACGCCGAATAACCAGGCTTATCTTATCGACCCCTGCCCCCTATTCCTACGAGTCATTTGTATGGAAAGACAAACATGTTTTAACTTTTATTCCGTTCCCATATCAGTATACTGGCCTGATGAGGATCGACAGCTTGTCAGAAATTAGTCAGAAATCCAATCGAACCGCTAGCCACCCGGGCCACAATCTGATTGGTCAAATCTTGTACGCTTTGCTTTCCATAAGTAAGCTGTTTGAGGTTTGCTAAATGACTTCTACTTTTGCGCCCCTCTTGTTGCGTTCTTCTTTGTGGGCTCACACAAGGCGTAACTAAACGGTGATATCACGGTCTTTGGCTATATTTACAACAAAGATTACATACGCTTATCAACTACCCTTCTCAATTCTCTAACGGGAATTTTCATAACCACACCGATATTGCAGTATTAAGAGTGCTAACCTGAAGAATTGTCAACGGGCGAGATAACGTGATCCTTATGGGAATATTTTGAGATGACTGGACGACCAATAATCAGGCTGCAATGCCTCCTTCTCAGTGTAGCTTTTATGGAACTCTCACGCTTTTGAGCTTCAAGACGCTGTTGCAAACACCAAGTGCACATTGTTACGGCCAGTTTGTGCGTGGGACGTGTAGACGAACTGTTTCTTTTTCTCGGCCACTCGGCTCGCGCCCACCTTACTAATTCATGTGCAAGTTACCGGCACTGTGCCAACTCTGCTGGGTACGCGGTTTAGGCCGTCGCCTAAGACAACGGCCAAATTGTCACCAGATCAGCTCAGACTCGATGCTCCTGAAAATCGCAAGAGTTGAATACAAGCCACGAAGGTGCAGTAGCCAGCAGGGGACTGCAGGCACTCAAGTTTCTGAATAACTAATCAAAATCAGAAATTTCCGAAAGAATACTTCTGATAGCTCACCGATAAAGGGTGGTCCAAGGATCATGGCGATCCCTTGACAGAAAAGACAGAGTCCGAGTCCGCTCACTAGCCGACTTAAGCCCACAAATTCGATGACGAAGATTGTGCAGAGCGAATCGTTGGCGGCCATTGTAAATCCAAAGACAACTAAAAAGGTATCAGAGGAGAAAACAAGGCTACTACAAATGACACGGAGAAAATAATACGAGGAGAAACGCATCTGTAGCCACCATGCCTGGGTTCTTTGCAGCTTTCGAACAGTTGAATGTGAATTTGAATATCCTCCACCGTAACCAGCAGGATCTAATAGTCATAACCTTTATTTATATGATCGATGCTCGAGGAGTATGGGCTTGAAAGCCGGCTATTTCCGGTTTGGATGAGAGTGATTTAAGATATCAGAAGATTCGGAAATGGTCCGTGTAATTTCTCCTGTTGGCGGCACCCCAGTTAACACAGTATAAAAAACGACAAGTCCCAGCTTTTAAAATAGAAAAGATAACTATTTTCTTGAAATGCGAAGTAGAATAAGTTGTCATACCACCATAGGTAGCCTCGGATTCGGCACTTAAGCTCAATCGCGCAAATAATAATTTGAAAATAACCTTTAAAATATAATAAATCCTGGTGTAGGGCCTTTTAATTTGATATGTTAGTGGCATTATGAACGACGACCCCATTCGGAACAAGGTTGCTACTTAATGATCATACTTTTTTTATTTCTACCTCTATATGACTGAGGCGGTTTGGACACGTCCTTCCTCGTTAACCTCATAAGCTCAGTGTTATTACCCTCGACCCGAAACCGTTACCTAATTGGAAACTTCGAAGAGGGGGTCAGCTCAAAACCTGGCTCGATTCAGTCTGTCAGAACATGGAAGTGATTCTTGGACCTTCGGTATTCGATCTCAGGCGCTGGTGAAGAGAATGGATTGAACTGTTCAGGTCTGCTGCCACGGATTGTCACGCGTGAATAAGTACCAGATTTCTCATGATCACAGCCGTAACAATTAAGTAAGTAAAAGTATGCCCTCGGTTTAACAAATGGTTGAATGAATGGAACTCATCATAACCTTGGAATGTACTCCGAAACCTAACTGCGTCCTGGCGACACAATCTTTTTGGTCGTATTTCGTCTATCACGCCCGTCAAGGAAACGACTGCCACTTGGGAAAAAAGCTTACTGATAAGACAAAACCGTTACATCGTTTACCCAAAAATATTTTAATAAATCCCTCATACGGTGGCTATGGAATAAAGTGAGAACGTGTGGTCGATTATAAAAATTATTAAAATCTAGCATCGAAGAAGTGAAGTCGTTCTCTGGGACCAGGAGTGTATTTGTCCGACATTTCAAACTCTCCCGCGAGCGCATTGTCAAGGAATAAAAAAAACGTACAGCTCACAGTGTAATTAAGTCAGTTCCGCTGAGATTGACCTCTGCCCTCGATCTGCTCGCGCAACGCGAGGTAGGCCTCAGGAAGCTCGACATGCCTGTTAATTGAGCCCGCGCGTGAATGCCAGGCTTCCTGCAGCAGGCGTGAAGTTCGGTCGTCTGACCGACCCAGTATTCGCACGTTTTCAAAGTCGAAGCTGTGCCCTGGCTTGGATGCGTGGGCTGCCACCATGGAATTCTTGTCGTTCCATTGCACGGCGAGGTCATGCTGGTGCATCCTCGTGAGGACCCGCTTGCCGGTTTCCCCAACATAATTGGCTTGACCGAAACGGTAGTCAATACGGTAAATGACACCGGACTTTTCATTAACGGGTACTGGGTCCTTGGGCCGCATAAGTTGCCTGCAGATTGTTGCTTCCGGTCTGTGAGCAACACCAATCCCAAATTCGCTCACCAGTCGAGCGAATTCTTCAGAAACACCATCAATATACGGTATTGCTCGCCAGCGTGTTGGTTCTGGTTGTCCTGTTGGTTTTCTTCGTTTGGCTCGTCGCCTGCATTTTTCGACGGAGGCGCCAGGATAGCCATTAATCGTGAAGAGTTTCTTGAGATACTGGACCTCGGCCTTCTTGTCAGCTGGTTCGCTGCAAATCGTTTCTACACGACGATAGAGCGTTCGCACGCAGCTACGCTTGTGCGAGACGGGACGGTTGCTGAGGTAACTCAGGATGCGAGAGGTATTCGTCGCCTTCCTGTAAACTGTTGTTTTGAGTTCCCCACCGTCTTTTCTGCACACCAGCACGTTGAGGAACGGCAACTGGCTTTCTTTTTCTTCCTCCATCGTGAACTGGATATCGGGTAGATCGAGTTCAGATTGTCTGTGAAATACTCAATCTTGTCTCGATGGATGATGACAAACGTGTCATCAACATACCGAACCCACCATCGCGGTCGATAATGTTCGAAAGCCAGTGCCTCCAGTCGTTGTAGTACTGCTTCGGCGATCAGGCCAGATAACAGCGACCCCATTGGTGTACCTTTTACTTGTTCATACACCGTTCCACTGAAGGTGAAAAAGGTGCTGAAACAGTGTTTCAGGAGTCCAATAAGATGCTCTATTTTGAGCTTCGAGTCCGTCTTGTTGTACTTCTCTTCTAACAGGGTTTGGATGGTCTCAACCGCAAGATGTTGCGGTATTGAGGTGAAAAGTGAGGCCACATCGAAAGATACCATCATTTCGTCAGATATTAGTTGGATACCCCGTAGCTTTTGGATGAATTGTTCAGCTGAGCTGATGCTCGTTGCAGAGCCCTGGGTTAGAAATTTGAGACGTTGAAACAACCACTTGGCTTGACCAAATGTTGGGGTGCCTCTGGGGGAAAAGATCGGTCGTAGGCCGACAAAAAACATTGTCATACTACCAGCGGACAAAGGGCGATCGACGGTCATTATAAACAAGGAGGACTACGTCAACAAAGTCGAGACCTTTTTTTCGGCGATAGGACTGCCTACGTACCTCAGGAAGGTGACGCGATAAAGACGCTAATAAACAGCATCAACAAGGATCTGACGAGCCTTCGGAAGTCAAAAACCATTACAGAGTTTGACTAGCAAAAGATAAAACCGAAGTATGCCGCGCTCCCAAGATTCTATGGCCTTCCCAAGGTTCACAAACCAGGAATCCCCCTACGACCGATCTTTTCCCCCAGAGGCACCCCAACATTTGGTCAAGCCAAGTGGTTGTTTCAACGTCTCAAATTTCTAACCCAGGGCTCTGCAACGAGCATCAGCTCAGCTGAACAATTCATCCAAAAGCTACGGGGTATCCAACTAATATCTGACGAAATGATGGTATCTTTCGATGTGGCCTCACTTTTCACCTCAATACCGCAACATCTTGCGGTTGAGACCATCCAAACCCTGTTAGAAGAGAAGTACAACAAGACGGACTCGAAGCTCAAAATAGAGCATCTTATTGGACTCCTGAAACACTGTTTCAGCACCTTTTTCACCTTCAGTGGAACAGTGTATGAACAAGTAAAAGGTACACCAATGGGGTCGCTGTTATCTGGCCTGATCGCCGAAGCAGTACTACAACGACTGGAGGCACTGGCTTTCGAACATTATTGACCGCGATGGTGGGTTCGGTATGTTGATGACACGTTTGTCATCATCCATCGAGACAAGATTGAGTATTTCACAGACAATCTGAACTCGATCTACCCGATATCCAGTTCACGATGGAGGAAGAAAAAGAAAGCCAGTTGCCGTTCCTCAACGTGCTGGTGTGCAGAAAAGACGGTGGGGAACTCAAAACAACAGTTTACAGGAAGGCGACGAATACCTCTCGCATCCTGAGTTACCTCAGCAACCGTCCCGTCTCGCACAAGCGTAGCTGCGTGCGAACGCTCTATCGTCGTGTAGAAACGATTTGCAGCGAACCAGCTGACAAGAAGGCCGAGGTCCAGTATCTCAAGAAACTCTTCACGATTAATGGCTATCCTGGCGCCTCCGTCGAAAAATGCAGGCGACGAGCCAAACGAAGAAAACCAACAGGACAACCAGAACCAACACGCTGGCGAGCAATACCGTATATTGATGGTGTTTCTGAAGAATTCGCTCGACTGGTGAGCGAATTTGGGATTGGTGTTGCTCACAGACCGGAAGCAACAATCTGCAGGCAACTTATGCGGCTCAAGGACCCAGTACCCGTTAATGAAAAGTCCGGTGTCATTTACCGTATTGACTACCGTTTCGGTCAAGCCAATTATGTTGGGGAAACCGGCAAGCGGGTCCTCACGAGGATGCACCAGCATGACCTCGCCGTGCAATGGAACGACAAGAATTCCATGGTGGCAGCCCACGCATCCAAGCCAGGGCACAGCTTCGACTTTGAAAACGTGCGAATACTGGGTCGGTCAGACGACCGAACTTCACGCCTGCTGCAGGAAGCCTGGCATTCATGCGCGGGCTCAATTAACAGGCATGTCGAGCTTCCTGAGGCCTACCTCGCGTTGCGCGAGCAGATCGAGGGCAGAGGTCAATCTCAGCGGAACTGACTTAATTACACTGTGAGCTGTACGTTTTTTTCATTCCTTGACAATGCGCTCGCGGGAGAGTTCGAAACGTCGGACAAATACTCTCCTGGTCCCAGAGAACGACTTAACTTCTTCTATCCAGTTACCTGGGCCTCGCATATTCTGGAACATTCAGAAAATCTAGTATGTACCATAGGCTGGAGCATACGTAGAGATACGGGTCTTGTCAAGGTATCTGTGTAGAAACCGGATCTGCGAATAGGTTGAGGCCTCACGAAGGGTAAATGTTTCCCATCGTCGGGCTGATTGGAGCACATCGTGCCCAAATAAATTGCCAATACAAGCGAACATGCGAGTCCCAGGAGGTAATTGAGACGAAGATCGCTGGGACAATACTTTTATTCGCCTGACCTTTCGACATCCGTCGCGGATTCATAATCAGAGACATTAGCAGAAAACGGTAGCAGAAACCGGTTTCTGTTACTGTTTTTGCTAGTGTTGGGTGTAGGCCAGTTTTGAACATGTAGTCGGTAATCTTGACTAAAGCTGGTGCTTGACTTATAAGCCAAATTCCTTGGCACACTATTTTTTGCGGCCGGTCATATTCCGGGTCAACATATTTTGCATAACGAACAAAGAAATGCTCTGATTTCGTAAAGACAAACTGCTACGATTAACAAAAAATAGTTCGCAAATTATCAGATGCTTGGCCGGACTATTGCATCTTTGTCTACCAGTTCACTGAATAAATCCAGATATCCGTTCGCGCGATTAGAAAAAAGAAACTATAAGGATCCGGGTCATTGGTCTGTCTGTGCCAGGTGAGTCCTTCATTACCCTCAAATGGACCACAAAAGCGTTGTTTTTACTATAAGTAGTTGGTGTAAAACAAGTAGATGCGGAAGTAGACGCTACTGAACTAATGTTTTAGGATGTTAAAAAAGAACGAGTCACTTATGAGACCTGAAGAGAATTTATGGAAAGCCTACGTATGCTTGCCAACTGCCCTTCTGATCCAGAGTTGTTAATAAGATGCAACAAATGTTTACGGAAACTTACCACTGTAACAAACAAGGACCGGGAAATTGGTCGCCAATGGAACTAACATCGTCGACACGCCACAAACGAGAACACCGCAAAAGTAGAGAAACACAATATTGCACCAGTCCTGGTCAGCAGTCCAGCCAAAGACAATTTCCCCGACCATGTCTGAGGCTCCCATTATGGAGTAGAGAATAGCAGCCATTGTGTATGAAACGCCCTTTTGTACAGCATATATGGCCAGAAAGAAGTAAGCCACGTTGCACCAGAAGAAAAGCAACAGAGTGGAGAGCAAGAAGCTGCTAAATTGTAGATTCTTCAGGAGGCTGATATCAACAGCGTGGGTGAAGTGGCGCCAAAAAGCAGTCCTGGTGCGACGGAGGCAATTACAGGCATTGTGCCCGAGCGTGTATGAGTCATTCCTTTCAGAAGTTGAATCCCCCTTCTGGGCCGAAACAAGGTCAGGCATGCTTAGAGCGGCTCGCAAACGATCGACAGCTGACGAGCGACAAACGACAGACTGATGAAACACGGATCGTTTCGTGCGAGAGTGTAGCGGGTGTAGGTACGTAATTGAATCACGAAAGGCTGCCAAGCTATATTTGTGTTGTGGCGCTATTTGGGGGTCATCGACGGCCATTGCTGAAGACTTAGCAGTTTGAAAGCCCTTCAACTTTGACCTGATGTCAGTTCTATTTGCTGTTGAAGGATCGCGACAACTAGTAGGCTGGTGGAACTGGTGTGGACTGTACAACAAATGCGGATTATTTGTGTGCGGTTTTTTTATAGCCGCTGATGGTGAGTCTATACAACAGAGCTCTTTCGTGCATGAAGGCAAAATTCCCGCTTCAGCATCAGGAGGAATATGTGTCCAAGTTTTCGCAGATTTCATGCACATGAGCTGCTCGCAACTTCCCACGGCAAGCATGTACTTGCCTATTGGTTCATAACTGAATACCCGAAGACTTTTTCCCGGTAGTTTTTGGTTAAAGGATTTATATGTGAAAGACGGCCAAGTGCACCGCTTAGACTTGTTCAGATCCTCAAGGAAAGGAGATAGCTTTGAGTGTAAAAACCTACTTGCAGCTTGGCCATCGAAATCCATTCCTAGTATTTGGGAAGGTTGGTGGCGAGGTTCCTTCAACTTTATGGGAGAGGAACCCATACATGGTTCTTTCTCAGGCAAGGTTTCTAGGGTCGACTTTTGTATGTTCGACCTGTGTGTTACCTGTTTTTGGTTATCAGAGGAAAAGACACCATTCGAACACAAAGCAGTTGAACAGGCAGCAGGATTTTCGGATTCTAGGGGTTTTGGTTGACACGGTTTTTCTGCCTGAGGCTGCCTTGGTTTCTCACAGCCAGACTTAACCAACGAAGAACTTGAAGACGAAATAGAAGTTTCCGGAAAAACTGGGTTCGTTAACAATTTTCTGAGCAAATGAATTCGCACATCCGTGCGCTCATCTTCGCTGTTCAGGTAAACCTGAGGCAGTTTGAAGCCTGATTCTTTGGCAAAGTTCTCCATACATATAAGGAGTTGGCGTTTTTTTCTTTCTTGCCGAGTTTCTATGGGGCGCATGAGTGCACCGCATACAATGAGATTTGCAAATACACCAGACAAAATTAACATAGCACCTCGCCAGGTGTATAGCGAAATGAGTCTCTCGACCAGTGGGGCAAATATGAAGGCCCCTACACCAGAGCCTGCGATGGAGAGGCCAGTAGCCGTAGCCCGCTGATCTTCAAAATAGAGTGACACAATAATAAGAGCTGCCGTTGATGAAAGACTGCAGCCCATGCCCGAAAAAACACCAAAAGTCCAAACCAGCTGAAACAATGTGCTGGAGAAGAAAGACATGGTGCAGCCAATGGCACTGACAAAGCCTCCAATTATGCACACATTGCGACAACCGAATTTGCTTATTAGAATGGATGCTACAGGTGCTGCCAAACAGGGAATTCCGAAAGCGAATGATCCAACCCAGGATGTCATGCTTAGTGTAACGTTAAAATCCTCAAACAAGTCCTCTATGAAAATTCCGAAGGCGACGGGTACTCCATCAGTTATAAGGTGGACGAAGAATGCAGCTACTACGATGACCCAACCCCACCCACCATCAGGTGGCTCTGGTGGCGCCAAAGAACTGGAAGATGAAGTCGAGGAAGACGTCGATGAACAAGAGAGATCCTTGCAAGATGAATAAAGCGAACTTTCGGAGCTTGATGACGACGATGATGATGAACAGGAACTTTTCGATGAATTCGACTCCATATGATTGCGCCGAATTCGTTCATACATAAAGTGCACACGTCCACTTAGTTGAATCATACTGTCCGAACAACTGAGGCCCTTCTTTAGATCTAGAGAAGTGGAGTCATCGGATGCATCAACAAATTGTGTAAAATCCGGTCCACTTTTCTGCAATGTTCTCTTTCCACCAGCGAATTTTGAGAACTTAACCTGAGAGGAATTTGTGTCTCCAAAAGCCGATACGTTATGCAACCGCTGACGAACCAGGTCAATGAAGGAGCGCTCCGACGAAACTTTTTTGAAAACATCCTTTTCCCGAAAAAATACATGTGATGGTGATCCACGGGCGCCTGTTGTATTTTCTGAACTCTTGGTACTTAGCGATCCCTTACAAGCATTAGGAGTGTCTTGCAAATTCATGTGTGGAAAATGTCGAAACAAAAAATATTATGTAAGCCGCGCAACACAAGCCAGATAGTAGACAACGTGGTAAAAAAATTCCACCATGCTATTTAAGACGAAAGCTAAATAAGCAGGCTCAAAAACAGCAAAGAACGTTCGCCGGTACCGCTGACCACTACAAAGATAAGCGTTATTTATATTCAAATGACGTATATTCGTAAGCCCTCATAATTGCTACCAATAATTAGTAAAAATGTGATTCATTCAAACAAAATATTTTTCTAGTGCCATTTACTTTCGTCAAAATAAGATTATAATAAATTACTAATGTCATACTTAACAGAATATTATATGAGCTAATTAATCTGAGTCTTCTCCTGGATCTGAGTCAGTCCTAAAGATTACTGATTTCCTAAAACGTGTATATATGGAACGGACTAAGTTCAAGAAGACAAAAGACGCACGCGAGATATATAGTTAAAATACTATTATTTTTCCCGTCGCTAAACCCCTTCTTCGTCTCTCACTTCCGAAGTTTCCTTGCAAGATGAGTTATTTCTTTACCTGGTTAGTGCGTGTTCTCCTTCTAATGACAGCCCAATTTGTGAATGACAATGCGATGACCAAACCCGTGAGATCGTTCGCCTTCCATTTTTTCTGCTACAAAAGAATAATTGGTGGCAGTTAACACATGTGTTTGTTTCTGCAGAATGATGAACGCAAGGAACGATACCACGTCATCGAGTGTGTCAAAGATTTTGATAAAGCATTAATGAAGAACCTATTTTCGGTCTAAACAACTGCTCAATCCACTTCTCTTTTTATCAGTATGTAATATGAAGATAGAGAAAGTCGTCTCGCCGTAAGCTTTGCTGGGAAATCACTCCGTCCCACAATAACCCGGTTCGGAGAGGCCTAACAAATAAATAGCCTGCGCAAATAGTGGCGCGCACAGCAGGCTATCGATCGGCTTCAGGTATGTAGAGGCTATATCACTACAAATATACAAAACGTCTTGGAAAGTACGCAATGGAAAACTTTCTAAGGTAGGCTTACTGCTAGTAAGTGATTTAACAGACTATTCTAGTGGAAAAAATGTAAAAACCGGTATATGAGGATGACGATGAAGATTAGAAATGATACAACTCACTTAGATCCATCACGGTCCTAGCCGGCAGTAGTGAAGCAGACGACTTGCCGAAGGATGACTCCGTGAAGACCGGGATCCAAGTTTGTTGGGCTGAGATTGTGAAAATTGAGAGAAATCTCGTTTGTAAATTGTTGCTGGATTCTTTTGAGCCCGAGAATGATCACCAGAGAGGTGTCGTTGAAGGGCAAAATAAACAGTGGCAGGTGAGGAGAGAATTGAGCTGTGGAGAGTGTTTAGCAAGACAGTTGCTAGCACGCGTCAAAACCGAAAGTGTGCAAGTGTGTTCTATTCGAGTTTCATTAAAATTAGTTATTGATAAATTTAAACAACGCACAAGTTGAGGCAAGAGCCCACAAAACTCCCCCAGCAGAGTGTTGGTGTGTTACAAACGCTCGACAAAAGAGGATGCACAAAAAGCTTAAGCAACAAAGTCTGGCAAGTTGGTAGGAAAACGAGCATGTCTACCAGAACGAGTGCAAAGTGGGGAAGGAGTGGAAGGTGGGGTGAGAGGGGTGGGGGTAGTTTCGGGTGGGGAGAGTGGCGGTGGGCTGGGGGCAGCAGGTGGAGTGCAGGGTGAAGGTGCCCTGGAAGTGGACGGACGAGTTGATGGTGTCGTGCATTCAACGACAATCTGTCGATTAAGACCGTATCAGTAGCATCAGCCCTTTGAATGACGACATATTTTCCCTTCCGTTCAAGCACTTTGAATGGACCATCGTATGGTGGGCAAAGGGGCCTGCGAACTGCGTCGTGCCGGACAAACACGAATGGGGTTGTGTACAAGTCGTCGTGCACGAAAACACCTTGGGGTGTCGCGCGTGTGGGGACTGGGCGCAGTGCAGCCATGCGTTGCTGCAGCTGTTGCACGAAGTTTTTCGTGGCGTCAGGGGCGCCGGAGGAAGACTGCACGAGCTCACCAGGTAAACGGATGGATGTGCCGTAAACAAGATCGGTTGCAGTGCACTGAATTTCTTCCTTAACAGCCAAACGAATGCCGAGGAGGACAAACGGCAGGTTGTCGCTCCAGTTGTGCGGGGCAGGTTGAGACGTCAACGCGGACTTCAACTGACGGTGAAGGCGTTCCACGAGGCCGTTTGATGCTGGGTGATAGACAGTGGTGGTGATATGCGAGCACCCGAGCAGTTTGGTGAACTCACGGAAGATTGCAGATGTAAACTGACTTCCGCGGTCGGTGGTGAGTGTAGCTGGAACACCGAAGTTGGCTATCCAGTGCGCAAGGAAAATCATGGCAATATTATCTGCCGAGGTATCCGAGATGGGAACGGCGATGGGCCATCGTGTGAAACGATCAACAGCGGTCAGAATGTGCATGAAACCGCGAGATGGGGGTAATGGTCCGACTAAGTCCATGTGGACGTGTTGAAAACGGGCGTCGGGAACCACGAACGTGCTGGGAGGTGAAACGGTGTGTCGTTGGACCTTATTCTTTTGACAGGCTAAGCACTGCCTGGTCCAGGTAGCAATGTCGGTGTTCATCTTTGGCCAGACGAAACGGGTTGCGATGAGTTTGCGGCTGGCACGAACACCGGGGTGGCATAGCGAATGGAAGTGGTCGAAAACAACCTTTCGGTAGGATTGGGGTACTACAGGACAAGGGGTACCAGTAGAAAAATCACACACGATAGAGCCTGGTGCCGCGGGGAGTAGAGCCTCATGCAGCTGAAGCACAGAAGACGCAAGCATTTCAATGATGGAGTCATCAAGCGCCTGCGCTTCCGCAAGCTTCGCCAGGTCTAACGTGGTGATAAGAGCGTTGACCTCTGGACGGTACAAGGCATCAGCAATGACATTCTCATTACCGCGGACATAGCGTATATCTGGGGTGAAATGATAGATGTAGTCAAGGTGACGTACTTCACGCGGCGAATATCGATCCGGCTTAGCTTTGAGGGCGTAGGTGAGAGGTTTGTGATCAGTGTAGACCTGGAAATCTCTCCCCTCGAGCAGGTGGCGAAAATGTCAGATGGCCAGGTAAATGGTGAGAAGTTCACGCGAGAAAGATATATATACAGAGTCTGCGCCAGCTGAAACTTCTGGGAGAAGAAGGCTAGTGGTTGCAACTGTCCGTGGACCTGTTGCTGCAGGACTGCACCTACGGCAATGTTTGAGGCATCGGTGCTCAGAATAAGCTGTGTATCCGCATCGGTGCTCAGATGATGAAGCAGGGTGACATCTGCGAGTGCTTTCTTGGCGGTCTCGAATGCTTCAAGAGCACTGGGTGACAGTTGAAGCGACTTGGCCTTTGACTTCAAAAGATCCGTCAAAGGTGCCAGGGTGGTGGGGCAATTTGGTATGAAACGCCGGTAGTAGTTGATTAAGCCGATGAAACGGCGGAGCTGAGTTATGGACTTCGGAGCTGGGAAAAGACAACACGCTTTGTACCTTCTCTAGGAGGGGTGTGATCCCATGTTGGTCAAGATGATGGCCAAGAAAATCCAGAGAAGTGACGCCAAAAAGACACTTATCAACGTTTAGCCGTAGACCATTTTGTTGAAAACGATCGAAAACTTGGCGTAAGTGTTCAACGTGTTCCTCGGATGACGAGCTGGCGACAAGGATGTCGTCAGTGTACACGAACGTGAAGGAGAGACCGTGTAAAATGTCAACGACAAAACGCTGAAACGTTTGGGCCGCATTGCGCAAACCGAAGGGCATGCGAAGGAATTCAAACAGGCCGAATGGGGTCGTGATGGCAGTTTTAGGGATGTCCTCCTCCCCGACCGTTATTTGGTGCTATGCTCGCACGGGGTCAATCTTGGAAAAAAATGTCTTTCCAGCCGACGGGTGGGAAAAGTCATGAATATGGGGAATCGGGTACCGGTCCGGGACTGTAGCTCGAGTGAGAGCGCGATAATCACCGCATGGCCGCCAATCATCGGATGACTTTTAGGGAACCATGCGCAGTGGTGAAGCCCATGGACTGGAGGAAGGATCAGTATCAGTATCAGTATATTGAGGGTATGTAGGAAAAATTCCTTTGAGTGCCCTATTTGTACATATGTGCAGTGGTAGCAAAAAATGTGTTGCTTAGACTGTTGGCGAGGCCAGTTGTCCTGAGTCATAGGATAAAAATAGGAGAAGACGGTGAAAAAACTCCTCAGGGATTTTTAGGAGAAAAACTGTCACCCTTGTGGGGGTAATGCGTGGGATTTAGGAGGAAAAAGGGGGTTTCCACTGGGGGGGGGGGCATTGCAAAGGTTCCCAGGATCATCACCGTGTGGAAGCCACGTCCTGATTCTTTTTGCTGATTGCAGAGTCCGCCACGGAACTGGAAAAACAGAGGCATCCGTCCAGATCATCGACAGTCCGCTTTGGGTCGAACCAAGGGTGACTGTTTAGACCGGCAGGTTTGGCTGATAAGATCGCCAGCGGGTAATCACGGTACGCAGATAGCCAAGTAGGGTAGACCGCGGAGACGTTCGCATGAGGCTATGCGTGGGAGGGCGTTATAAATAGCAAACGTGAATGGATATAAAAACTAATACTACTGAAAATTGGAAGTAGCATTATTGTTATTGCAAATTGTCAGTTCCGATCCATCGTGCACTGCTATATCGATCCAGTTTTCGCTTAAAACCCTCTAGCGATTCCGACATAACAACGTCCTGAGGAAGCGCATTCCACGCTCCGACCACCCTTTTTGAAAAGAAGTGTTTCCGAGCGTCCAGCCTGGCCCCTGTCACCTTTAATTTGAGGGGATGACCCCTCAGATTCGTGGTCGTTGCTAATTCGAAAAAATCCCCTGATATAAGACAGCAGTCTTGAAGACGTTATACGCGGAATGCTAGTATCAGGTCCCCCCGAAGCTGCCTGTAGCGCAAAGGGAAGAGGTTGAGATTCGACAGCCGTGTTTCATAAGGCTGCGAGCCCTGCCCCATAACAAGTTTGGTTGCGCGCCGTTGTACCTTTTCCAGGATGTTGATGTCTTTCCTGGCCCAGGGTCTCCAAGCTTGGATAGCGGATTCTAGGTGCGGTCGTACGAAGGTTCCGAAGACTTTTGTGAAGCACTCTCCATTGAAGGTAGAAAAAGCTCGTTTGACGAGGTATAGGATCGACATCGCGGACTTGGCTACCTTTGTGCAATGCAGGGAGGGTTTAAGCGAGGGTGTGATCCAGACTCCCAAGTCTTTCTGGGCGTTCACTTCCTTCAATGGTATGTCATTCAGTCGGTAAGCCGTGCCGTTTGAAGAACCGGATTTGCCAACTCGAATGGTGGTGCACTTGCTCTCATTGAACGGTAAGAGCCAGTCCGGCGACCATTTTTGAAGTCTATTTAAATTTTCCTGTAAGTGCACTTCGTCAGCCACAGTTCGAATTTCGCTCCAAAGTTTTATATCATCGGCAAACATGGTGATGCCGCAATCCAGTTCGCGGACACAGTCGTTGATGTAGATAACAAAAAAACTAGGGCCGAGAACGGAGCCTTGGGGAACACCACTCTCAACCTCAACCTTGGCAGACTGTTTGTCGCTGATATGGACAGTTTGCGAGCGACCGATTAGGAAGCTTTTTATCCACGTAAGGAGCCTACCCCTTACACTTATGCGGCTGACTTTATAAAGAAGGCGGTGGTGCGGCACGCTATCGAAAGCCTTTTTGAAGTCAATATAGACAGCATGCACTGAGTTTCCACTATCGACTGCCTCAGTCCACCGTTCTAAACAGTAGAGCAAGTTTGTAACGCAGGACCTACCTCTACGAAAACCATGCTGAGCATCCGATAGCAGATGGTTTTGTTCCAGGAACTGCATAAGTTGTTGCTTGATAATTTTTTCCATGATTTTGCAACAGATTGCAGTAAGGCTGACTGGTCGGTAGTTATTCGCTGAGATCCGGCTTCCCCCCTTGTATAGCGGTGTAATCCTCGCGGATTTCCAATCTACTAGTAGGCATCCGGTTTCGAAGGAGGTTCGGGAGAGCATAGAGAGTGGTTTGGCCAACTCATTGGCGAGCTCCTTCAAAATCTTGGCTGGTACGTTGTCGGGACCTGGTGACTTAGATTCTTTTAAGCTTAAGAGTTTCTTAAGAACAGCAGCCTCGGGGAATTGGACAGTCTCAACTACTGTATCCGCTTCGGTGTCGTCAGTGGGGTGATCATATGCCGTTTCCTTTGTAAAGACTTACCGGAAAAATTTCGAAAGATGATCAGCCTTTGCTTCATCATCTATCAAGTCTCTTCCCTCAGCGGTCCTTAGCAGAGGTATCGGATCCTTGTTTTTGGTACTCTGCCTGAGATAACTGTAAAACAGTTTGGGGTTCACTGTGGCCCGGTTTAGCAAAGCTGCTTCGAAAGCCCGTCTTGTTTTGAGAATAAGACCCTTGACCCGGTTTCTCTGAGTTTTGTAGGCATTGACAGAGGCAGGAGTCCTGTCTGCTAGCATTTTTTTCCACAGCTTCCGCTTTTTGTTCACTTATATTTTTAAGGCCTGCGTAAGCCATCGCGGTCTAGTGTTCACCTTTTTTCGCGAAATTGGACAGTGGTTGTCGATGAGTCTGTGCGGAGTGGTCCGGAACGCTTCCCAGTTCGCAGTTATGTTTCCAGAAAAAAGAGTTTCCCATCCGGCGCGCGTGAGTTCGGTCTTCATTCGATCGAAATCGCCTCACCAAATATTTCGTCTGGCTGTTGAGGGTCTCTCCGGTATTGAGAATAACGAGTACTCCCATAGCAGTACAACATGGTCGCTTTTACCTAGTGGTGGGAGACATGACACTTCGTCGATGCTGTCCTGCGATTTCATGAGAACGAGGTCCAGACAGTTGGACTGTTGGCCATCGCGCATCCTTGTCGGAAAAGTGACGTGTTGCGTGAGAAATAACTTCAGAGTCATGCTCAGAAGGCAGCTGTCGAAGGTTAGATCGGAGCTATGTGCGCAGGCCGCACCCCTTTCGATGTGAGGCGCGTTAAAGTCCCCCACAATCAGGATGTCCGATCAGGCAGTAATCTTTCCCAGCTCCTCTAGCAAGAAGGCATCCACTACTGGCTCTCTTCTCGGTGGTCGGTAGCGTGTCAGTACATCGAGGTTGGGTGCACCTGGTACTTTAATGGACAGCCAGATGGCCTCGGAAGTACACGCCAGTTTATCCGTTTTGTCTAAAACTGTGAGTCCATTTTTCACGTATGTTGCTACGCCA
>JAYGXS010000005.1:15001153-15036492 GCA_036362985.1 Ligula intestinalis | reverse complement strand
ATTGTGCTGACGTTTCGGAAATACACTATTTTCCATCATCAGAGTGGTGGGTTGTGTGTTCCTGCTTGCCGAGAGTTGGAATGCCGCGCAGACCATCTGCTGTTGTAGCGATGGCTGACGCACGAGCGCTGAACTTCGTTCTATCCGTTGATTGGCTGCGGCACCTCCATTGTGGGTGGCTGGCGCCCGTGTGTGTCATCCGTTGCCTGTCCGTGTGTCATTAACGCGTCTACGTTAACCGGCCCGGTAGTGTGACCACCGCCCGACCTCCCCTCTGAGCCGGATGCGCGGATCAGCCCTCGTTCCAGGCCCAGTGTCCGTCGGGGGGTAGGTGAGTCCTCCCGGTCGTGTGCGCGGTGAAGGGCCCTCTCCGCCCGTCCTCCTACATCCCCCGTCGCCTGTACGTTTGTTGTTGTCATCATCAGGTCTGTGTGCGTATTGTGTGCACTTGGCCGGCTACTATCGGCTCTCCTGCCATACTCGGGTGGCTTGACCGGTTGGCATTCAAAGCGCGGACCCGGCTCACATGTTTGGGCTCGTCGGTGGACCGATGACTCATGTCGGTCGTTGGAGTCGCTATTAGTTTTCCTCCTCTGCCGCGTCGGTGGCCACTGTTGACGAAGTTGCAAGTCGCTCGCTAGCGCCGGCGGCGGCCTCGTCGGGGCTGATTGAAGTCTTGTCCGGAGGGCCTGAAAGGCTGGATTTAAATCAATATTTCTGTTGATTGTGCCCACGGATGCCCAACTTTCAAGCACCAATCTGGTCATCTTGTCGTTGGATCGGCCGATGACTTTGGCGTTTTCGAAAGCAAACTTATGCTTCTCCCGGTCCATGTGGCCGTATACCAGTGACAGTTTATCCTCGCGATCGACTGCAAGTTGGTGTTCATGCAGTCTTGTGCAGAGGCGTTTACCCGTTTCACCAACATACCTTGCACCGCAATTTTGGCATGGTATGCTGTAGACCACTGCAGATTGTTTCGTTGCCGGAAGCGGGTCCTTAGGTCTCATTATCTGCTGCCGTATGGTTGAATCGGGTTTAAGGGCCACCCCAATTCCGAAAGGGTTCAGGAGTCGAGCTGTCGCCTCCGACACATTTTTCACGTAGGGGATCGCTAGCCAGAACTTTGGTTTTTCGTCGTCTGGTCGACTTCGGATGGGCCTTCGTCGGCATTTACGTATGAAGGATCGCGGATAACCGTTAGATATGAACAGGGAATCGAGGTATTTCGCCTCCGCCTTTTTCCCGTCCTCATCGCTGCAGTGCGTTTGAACGCGTTGGAATAGAGATCTAACGCAACTACGTTTGTGACCAATTGGGTGGTTACTTTGGAATTGCAGGATGCGTTTTGTGTTCGTTGCCTTCCGATAGACCGTAGTTTTTATCCTCCCCTCGGAAGTCCTCTTGACATGCACATCCAGGAAAGGCAACCGGTCGTTATCTTCCTTTTCCATCGTAAATTGGATGTCAGGGAATATAGAATTCAGTAAGGTCTTAAAGCTCTGAACGTCGTTCCTTTTGATTACGACAAAGGTGTCGTCAACGTATCTAGTCCAGAATTTCGGACAGTAAGTCCGGAAGACTAGTCGTTCTAGCCTCTGCAGGACTGCCTCGGCAATAAGTCCCGACAGGGGGGAGCCCATCGGTGTTCCCTTCGTCTGTTCATAAACCTGGTTGTTGAAGCTGAAGAAAGTTCTGAGGCACAATTCCAACAGCTCAGTGACGTGTTGTCGTTTAAGTTGCTGGTCCTCGTCCTCATACTTTTCGGCGAGTAGTTCATCAATAGTGCTTACGGCGAGGCCAGTTGGAATAGAGGTGAATAGAGACACCACGTCAAACGATACCATCATCTCGTCTGAATCTATTTCTAGATGCCTTATGTTCCGCAGAAACTGTTCAGCCGACTTAACTGTGGATTCGGAATCCTCTTTGGGGGATGATGATCAGGATAATTTATCTGGACCTCGTATCTTCACCTATGTTAATACATATATATATATATGTATATATATTATACATATGTGTACACTGACCATATACAGCACACCCCTGAACTGGTATTTGATGCCTTTCATCTGTCATGGGTGGCTGCAAATAGCACAACTGTTTACACATGACTAATTATATGTTGCTTACTAGATTTCAGCAGCATTTATTTTATCACGCATTACCGGCAAACATAAAGGGACATGCAAGATAACTATTTCTGCCTCATTAGGCGTCATCAGGTGCAGTTACCTTACAACAGTGTAGGCGCGGAAATTGCCGCCACACTCGAGTTTCGATCCTGCCTCTCTTCGGCTAGGGACAAACGCCCTAACCATCGATACATCAGGCCAAAACTTTTTCCGGTTGTTGACCGGGGATATACATTAGTACATATGTGTACACCGACTATAGTCAGCACACACTTGAACTGTCTTTAAATTATAAAAATAATAAATATTCTTTTCAAAAATCACACCAGTATCGTAGGGGCTTAAGTAAGTTAAACCTTAGCAACTGCAATCTTCAGACCATGGTTACTTAGTGGAGAAGAAGTCTTTGGAAGGCCAGAATAGAAGGAATAGTTTATTGTGTACACAGAGGAACGAAAAATAGATGGAAAGAGTTTTGACCTCGGAGTACATGTCATTTCGCTGGAGCGCCGTGGTCCTAACTGATGTCTGGCTACCAAGGGTGGGGAAAAAGGGACATGTTCGAGCGGCGCTTGTGCAGCCGCGAGAACCTAGACGCACGTGTGTGTGTCCGAGTGGAAGTAGGTCAGGTCTCTGCAGGTCAGCGCGTCTGTAAGCGCTGACTGAGGTACTGGATGACCTTGAGGCAGCTGACCTTGAACAATGACGCCGGATAAAGCAATGAAGGGGATTGGCCGCCAGCAACCACTACACCAATACTGTTAAGACTTAGCTACATTGTTAGTCACTAGTATTAGAAATAGTCGTAGCCCTATCAGTCTTGGCTTACTAGGGGTGAGTGAGGGTAGGCAGTGTGGTAATACCGGCGCAAGGTCTACTGTCATTTAAGACTAAGTAAGGCGTGTTTCTTGTTTGCTTTTGAGCAAGCGGCCAACGCTAGACCTCGCTTAGTCTTCTTGACCCCGGGCCAAGGTGAAGAGTGCGATTGGCGCCAACTATGCCCGCTTTCACTATAATCTACCCCTGAAACTGTCACCTTCAGCAGAGAACAATTACAAATACGGGCCACTTCCGTACCAAAATGTTGTTGCACTTGCCGGAATTCATCGAAATCGATGGTCGAACACACGTACAGGTTACATTCGACTCACAACAGACAGTCATTTAAAACAATAGGCAACAATATTTGGTAAGCGTGGTGAAGTGAGAAAAGAAACAGTGAACTTAGAGGCAGAATTCAGCGAACCCTTGAATTCAAAAAATATAGGAGAAAAAACTGCTTCTGTCATTAATATTTAGTTAGATTGATACGATGCAGAGAGATGTGATCGTGATTTCGATGAAGACGTTGAGGATTCAGAACGTTTCTTGTCATGATAGATATTAATAATAGCTAAAGAGCGTCTCGGATAACTGCAAATAATGGCTGAAGGGTGAAGAGTTTGTAGCGACCCCTTATTCTTAGTCATGCTTTCCTCGGACACCTCCACTCAAGGTCGAGACTTGTCTGGCCTCACTAGCCAATCACTTCTCAAGGTGACACCCAGTGCACAAACTGCGGGGAGTTGTTTACGCCCAGTCACTTCCAGAGCCGAGGACTCACTGCTCGGTTGCAGACCTCTGGCCTCCGGCCCCTTTCATGGCTGGAGTGCACTTGTCTGAGAGTCACTTTCCTATTGTTTACATTCTACGCTTGTTACCTCTTAGCAAATTATCCATAACAATCTGGCCGTTCACGTCTTATACTATCCACTAGCTTATACATGTTTGGATACATTCTATCGCCTATTATCTGGTTGGACTACATCGTATCCCACAAGTTTCCGAGGTCAGAAGTTATGTCGAAGGACAGTCAGATAACTCGAAGCACTGTTAATACTGGTTGCCTTTTCGTACTGCAGTGTTTCCGGTGTCAAAAATTATGTCGAAGGACAGTCAGATAACTCGGATAATTGTTAATAATGCAGTGCTGCGTTTTGTCACCTGAGAAGACGCGTCCGAGATCAGAAGTTATGTGAAATGGCAGTCAGTCAGATACTCTTTATATCTCAAGCGACAGTCAGGATAATTCGGTGTGGTTCTACAGAAAGAAACAGTACGATTAAGGGTGCACGATAGGTCGAAAAATGTGAGGTAGAAAAGAAATGAGGGTGAATGTCCATTCGATGTGCCCAGACGAGCAGTCGTGAATCACGCAGACTCGTTGCTGCTAGTTTATAATGGAATAAGCGCACGAGACATGAATGCAAAGAACGAGGGAGCGAATAAGGACACTGGACTTAGGATTGCAGCGTGTCAACGAATGGGAAGGCAGTCATCGAGGTCAGAGGATCGGGACATGGGACACAGAACCCAGGACAAAGAACATGGGGTACACGGCATGGAGCAACGGTAGATGACTAAGCGGACTTAAGGACAAATGCTTCGGCCAAGCCTGCTTCCTAACACGCAGTTGGTAGGAAATAAAATTCGAATATAACATTGACATGATGAATTTCACAGTAGATATCATATAAAGTAATCGGTTAGCGACAGGAGGAGCTAATTGCGGACAGCAGGGTCAGTTGAGAGCTCAGTGGACATAACGGGTCGAACAGAAAGGGGACAGTAGAATTTACGAGAACATCACCGAAATGCCGGAGATGCGGCCAAGCAGAGTGTATATCTGCATATGTCAAAGGTTACGGACGATTATCTTGATTATCTATTAATTTAAAGTGACTATTGCATACGTGCATATAGTCAAAGTAATGTTTCCGAAATTTAAACGATGTGTATTCAAAGTATACCTCAATTTAAAATGCGTGGCCACGGGTCTAGGCGAAACTGTATGAAAAAATGCAATGGGAAAGATGTTACAAGTTTAGATAAGGAAGTTATTCGCGAAAGTCGTGCATTTTCAATTCTGATGTCTTGAAGCCCTCTTTTAAAATTAGAAGTGCTGTCGGTGGTAGCCGCCCTGTTTGGTAGCGAGCTCCAAGTCGTACAACTCGTTAGTTGAAGAAAACCTTGCTGAAATTTGATCGCGTGCGCTCGCTTAAGACCGTGGAAGGACGACCGTGCAGGTGAGTTGTGCAGTTTAACTCGAGGAAATCTTCCAACAGCAGAGAGGAACTGTGGCCATGCTGTAGTTTCCAGGATGGCTAGTGGAACGTTACTGCCAAAATCAGCCATCTATTGGCACGACGGCTAACGGACAAGCGGTGGAGTAGACACCTAAGCTGGGGATGCCCCTTTCCAGTCGTGTTCGTCTTTGCCTGTACACCTCTCATGTGCACCACCGTCTGACTACCTGCAGGGAAAGTATGCAGGACCTCCAAAGTAAAACGGCAACAAGGTTGTGTTGCTGAGTGGTTTGTCCACGGGACTTAGAGCGATGAACAACAGATTTTAATTCTTCTCCTAATAAAAAACTCCAGCGCCGCTTATCTGAACCCAGCAATAACAAGCATGTCAATCGGAAAGCACGTAAGTCAGTTTAAGTCACTTGCATTGAATTGAACTTGCGAGGTTTAAAGTTGGAGCAGCAAGGAAACCAATTTCAATCAAGTTTTTTTTACTGAGAGAAATTGTCTTCAGATAATAATTGGATCAAAAAAACACATTTTTGTCTACGATCCTCCGTTCGGTTGCGTTCGATACCCTCACTGTTCAACCAGGACATATTTCCAAATCGAGCATCCAGCCGGAAACCTTAGCTTGGCCTCCACAGCCTACCAGTCCATATCAATCTCCTCAGGGTTTCTGACGAGTATCTGTGGAAAGGCTGAGTCGATCGTTTGTATACAGTTTGTGTATAACTACTTGATGTGTAACTTGCATCTAACACTTTCAAGCCTAGCGAGTGATGTGTTATTTTTGGCAAAAAATGATTTATATAGCCTCTCTTGATATCTTTTCCCCCGCCCAACTGCTTTAAGTATTTTGTGGTCAAACATTTAAATCTTGGCCATAGAGCGTAAATTAATATGCAAGTGTGACGGAATTGTTCAAAAAATATGAAATTAAATAAGATTATGTTTGTTTTAATATGCTTAATACAATCAAATTCAATCAAAATAAACTTCTGCTGCGTTGAATACGAATGCTAATCGAGGGACATTTGACCTTATGCAGGCGGAATTCAACAAAATGGAAATTCATCCTCCTATTGGTGAAATTTAACAAAAAAATTAAAGCCAGGCTACGGAAAATTTTAAAGTAGTTTTTTTTATTATTAGTCAACGGGATTTTTGAGGCCTCTAAAATAATTCTTGCCTTATTTTTGTTCAAAAATAACAACAGATATAGTTAAGAACGTTCATTAGGCCCATAATTAATTTGCAAAAAAATGAGTCGATCGGTTATGTATTTCTTGTTTATGATTACTTGTTGTGTAACTTTTATCTAGTCACTCGTTACTTTGGCAAAAAAGAACAGGCAGAGTTTGTTCAAGGTTCCCATTTAAGCCAATCCTCCATACACATTTGCGTCATATCAATAGTTAGTATTCCGCTAAAGTTCGTATTTTAACATTATTGACTGCGCGATAGATAACACATTTCTACCCGAAAAATGTTGCCGCAAGATGGGATAGGACCACCGACCCCTAGTGTTAAAGTCAGGTGTGCTAATTATTCGACCACTTCATCATGGTGTCATGAACTGTCGCAAATTGATATTAAGGCAATTGACGGGAATGCAATCTACAGTGGTTGCCAGAAGTTGTCTATCAAGCTAAAACAGCTTGAAGACGAAAGTCGACAGATAAAAGCTACAAGGCAGCTTAGGCGCAGTGCATGCCAAATAAGCATCCAATGGGTGAATTAAGAGAAGCAAAGCGTTAGTTACTCGAAAAAAGTCGCCCCGACCACTTCGGTAGCTGTCACAACTACCGAAAAATAAGTAGCAATGACGCAGGATAAAATGTATCCGAACAGAATCAATCCAAGCCTCGAAAATCGTAAATCCGTCGACAAGAACAAAATTATTGGTGAACCGTCTCCGCGAAATGCCTCGACAGACCTTAACAAGGGGCTTCGACAAGTGCCTCG
The DNA here is from genome assembly GCA_036362985.1 of Ligula intestinalis. Classification (NCBI taxonomy): domain Eukaryota; kingdom Metazoa; phylum Platyhelminthes; class Cestoda; order Diphyllobothriidea; family Diphyllobothriidae; genus Ligula; species Ligula intestinalis. The sequence goes on along the minus strand of JAYGXS010000005.1, from coordinate 15,029,321 downwards.
TCCATCACAGGCAAAACTGAGGATAAGTCACCAAGCACTAACAGTGATATCCATTCCCTCAACGGAACTACCACTTTCCATTCAAAATCTTCTGAGCCATGGACTTCGCCGAAGCCAAAAAACCGGGTCGAAATTGGCATGCAGTCAAACAGCATCCGCTCCGCTATCACCAGTGCGCACCATGAAAGCGTCGCACCAGAAAGAGCACGAAAGCGTCGCACCAGACAGAGCACGAAAGCGTCGCACCAAAAAGAGTACGAAAGCGTCGAGGGAACAAAAACTGTCAGCGATAAGGGACAAAGATTCATAAGACAGGGTCTACCTGAATCCACCGCCACTGCTCCATGTTCCACGAACTTCTGAACAAAATGCTGGTACCCAATACATCAATCGAAATGGAAAAACCCTTCCATCTGGGAAAACGGTCTGAGAGCCCATCTGAAACAACGCGTCCTATACCTTCTAAAGTCATGATGACCAGTAGCCAGGACACCAGGCTCATTTTGTCTAGGCGCTTTTAGATAAAAGATTCCTACCCTGGAGTTTTTTTTCGACAGGACATCTCACCCGCGGAATGGATAAAACGCCTTCAACTTGGTACCGAACTGTGATAGAGGCTAAGCGAAGGGGAACAAAATCTTGTTATTTACAACAGCTAAGTGATCCAGCGTCCATTGTCCTCCTCCTGGGCAGGTCCATTCCGGATGACCGCGCAGTCGACCCAGTAAAGGGCGGGTCGAGCCTGACCGTAACCACTTCTCGGGCAAACAGAAAACTAACGTTTATGAACACCAATACACAGAGTATGCTACCATAGCTTGACGAGCTGAAGATTCATGCCTGTGAACTATCACCGGATATAATTTCCCTAACGGAAACCTGGCTGTCTGGACACGTGGATGACCGCGAAGCAACCGTGCTTGGCTACCAACTGTTCAGAAAAATAAAAGGGAAGGGCGTCAAGGCGGTGGCGTAGTAACACACCTGAAAAATGGACTCAACGTTTTAGACGAAACGAATAAACTGCCAGGTGCATCAAGCCTCAATATCCTGACTCTCTACTAACCAACGAAAAGAGATTCCGTAGTTGATGCTTCGTCGCTAGAGGAACATGAAAAGATTTCTAGACGGTCGGATATCCTTATCGTGGAGTGTTTAATGTGTCTCATATCGACTGGAGCTGGGCCTGCGAACATAGCTCCGATCTGGCCTTCGACAGTTGCCTTATGAACATGACTCTAAAGTTATTTCTCACACTGTAACTCACGTTCCTAACAAGGGTGCGCAACGGCCAACAGGCCAATTGCCCGGCTCTTTTTCTCGTGAAATCGCAGAACAGCATCAAAAAAGTGTCATGTCTACTTCTGCTAGGTAAAAGTTACCACGTTGTACTGTTATGGGAGTACTCGTTATTTTCAATACCCGAGAGACCGACAACAGTCAGAAAAAATATTTGGCGAGTCGATTTCGATCAAATGGTGGTCGAGCTCACGCGCGCTGAGTGGGAACCTCTATTTTTCGGAAACAACCACGGACTGGGAAATCTTCCAAGATATACTGCACAGGCTCATCGAAAAACTTTGTCCAATTTGCAAAAAAGGTGACCAACAAACCGCGATGGCTTACGCAGACTTTTAAAATAGAAGTGAACAAAAAGCGGAAGCTGTGGAAAAAATCGCTTATGGACAGGACTCTTGCGTCTCTAAGTGCGTACAAAACTCAGAGAAATCGAGTCAATGGTCTTAATCTCAGAACAAAATGGGATTTCGAAGCAGATCTGATGAACCGTGCCAGAGTGGACCCCAAACTGTTTTACAGGTTCCTCAAGCAGAGTACCAAAACAAGGATCCGATAACTCTTATGGAAGATTAAGCGAAAGCTGATCATCTTTCAGAATTTTTTCGGTAATTTTTCACAAAGGAAACGGCATACGATTACCCTTCCGACGACACCAACGTGGATACGATAGTCGAGACTGATCAATTTACCGATCACCTTGTTCTTAAGGAATTCTTAGGATTAAAGGTAGCTAAATCACCGGATCCCAATGAAATACCGGCCAAGATTTCGAAAGGGCTCGCCTGTGAGTTAGTATACCACTGGCTACGCTCTTCCAAACCTCCTTCGAGAACGGTTGCCTACCAGCCGATCGGAAATCCACAAGGATTACGCCACTCTACAAGGGTGGAAGCATTAGATGGTCAATTTTTAGAGGAAGCCTCGATTCGCCATATTTTTCGTCAAGTCGCTTGCGTAGGACGTCGCGTGCAGTCTGGCGTCGTTTATGAAGTGCCATGTCGCGACTGTCACTGCCATTATACAGGGCAGACCAGGCAACGAATAAGCTCGCGAATAACGTAACACAAACGGACAGTGTGGAAACGCGACTCACTGTCCCAGATCAATACTCACACTCTGCAAGAAAGTCATTAATTCGACTTCACGGGCACGCGGATAATGGCACACACCACAGATAAGACGGGGCAAGAACTACTGTAGATCTAGGTGTCAGACCCCAACTCCATGAACAGGCATGTGGATATACCTCCCTGTTTTTTGCTCTGCTTGCGAACGACCAAGAAGCATGGTCCAGTTCGTGTCCAGGCATGCACGCTCTCACGCCAAGGATGCAAGACATAGTACCAAGGACGCACACAGATGCGATACAATAAAAGGGCGTGAGCGCGTACTAATCACGAATACCACCCCCTCCCCACGCCCCCCCCTCCCATTTGCACGTAGCTAGTCTACAAAAACGCGCCAACTCTTGTTGTATTTTCATTTCTCTGACGATGGCCTCTCTTGTGAAGTCAAAAGTTCAGAATAATACAATTTCACGCCAGGGATAGCGTCTTTTTCTTCTTTGCAGCTGGAACCTGGGGCATGCATAGTTGATTCTATTCATAGCAATGCTCATTATATATGCAACAATTTCTCGGCGAATCAGAATCGAGTTTTTATTCAAATATTGCAACAGTTTCTGAGAAGACCACCTCGTCAGGAAGTCCGTTTCACGCTCCAACGACATTCTGTGGGAAGGCGTTCCGGCGGACTTCTATATGGATCCTCCTCCTAAGCAGTTTGAGAGATTACTTCGCAGATCGCCCATTCCAGCCAATTCGAAGAAGTCATCAACTTCTAGGGCACACTAAGGGCCTCTGAAAATTCGATAAATTTGACTGAAGTTAACGCGTAGTCGCCTGCGATTGAGAGGAAGCAAATATAGTTCAGCCAGTCTGGCTTCATAAGGCAGCTGACCAAGAATATTGACCCTTTTCCTGGCCCTCGGCTGCACTTGTTGCAGCTGCAGCCAATCTTTCTTAAACCACAGACTGCAGGCCTTAACGGGATGCTCTGTAGGTTTTTTGAACCGTTTCTTGTCGAGGTTAAAAAATCCTCGTCTTAGCCCAAATAACATCTGTTTCGTGGGTTCAGCTGCCTTTAGACACTGTGAAGACGGTTAAGCGAGGAGCTTCTTAGAACACCGAGGTCCTTTGGTTTCTCAACATTTTAAATGGGCCACCCATCGAGAAGGGGTTGAAAGTAATCATCCTCACCACTGGTTCTTCTACTACGGAGCCTTAAAATCACACACTTATTAACGTTGACATTCAGGAACCAACGAGTAGGCCGACTGTTAATTCGGTTGAGACTTTCTTGAAGTGCTTGCCTATCGGCGTTAAAAAGTATAGCTCTCCGGGTCGTCAGAAAAAAATAATGGCACTGTCACCCAAATTGTCGACACAGTCGTTGATATAGACGAAGAAGTGCAATGACCCTAAGATGGAGCATTGGGCGACATCCCTTAAAAGAGGGATAGGGGTAGACTTCGAGGCAACGATGCACACAGTTTGCAATCACCTTGTGAGAAAATCTGTGAGCCATGTGAGCAGGTTTCTTCTTTTTCCAATTTAAGATAATCGAAAGATTACACATTTATGTGGGATTCTGTCAAAAGCCTTCTTTAAATCAGTGTAGATGACGTCAACCCTATCATATTCTAGTGCACAACGCTCGCGTGATTGCAGTCTCGGTCCGCTGCCGGAACGGCCAATCTCATGTGCCGCAAACTCCAAGTGAACGCTTGCTTCACGATGCGCACTTGTAAATTGACCCCAATCCGCCTGACCAATCATCTTTACAGTTGGACCACACAAGCGCTGCTTTATGGACGCTTGACACGACTGCTAGGCTCAGACACGTTGGACGCGGTCACTTCGGCGACCAGACGCAGGCTAGTCCGACAGTCAATTCCTCCTAAATATTATCCCTTCCTTCTGTACCGGATAAAGTATTTCTTCCTGTAGATGGCAGCGGAAAGGGCTTTCCTTATTAACTTGGCCCACTGCGAGAAGATCACCGCTTGGTCGAGAGCAATAGGCTGGAAAGACTAGAGTGGTTCTGTCTGAAGCCATGTTAGAACCCTTAGACTAATTTGTTCTTCTCCAGGAACTTAATTTTCGTCAGCTTAATAATATTTCCATTATTTTACAACAAACGCCGGTTAGGCTTACGGGCCGGTTATCGTTTACCTTCGTTCGAGCCCTATTCTTGTATATCGGATATATATTTGCCATCTTCCATTCGGATGGCAGTCTTTCTAATTCAAATGACAAACGGAATTTGTGCGCTAGTGGTTTTGAGAGCTAACTCACCAATTCTTTCAGAACCCCGCCGATATACTGTTCGGATCAGATTACTTTGCTTCTTTGAGGTTTTACAGATATCTTTCTACTGCAGATGCCTGGAAGAATAGAGATCCAAGCACTGGACCAGCGTTTACAACACCACTGTTGATATTATGAAACTAAAGCTCGGTTTTCACGGTGAATACCGAGGCAAAGAAGTAGTCTGTCCTCGGCTTTCTCGTAATTTTCAACGACTTCTACACCATTATCACCGTTAAGTACTGCGACGGGGTCCCTGTTTTTAAATCAACCATTAATATAGCGCAATAAAATTTTAAGCTTATTTTCAGCCTGTCGGACAATTCTTGATTCATAGTTCTTCCTTGCCTGCTGCATCAATTTTTTGACTGCATTTCATTGGCAAGGAAATTCTTCGAGATTTATTGGTGACCCAATTTCCCTTTTCTATTTTCTTCAACTGTTTATTAAGGTCTCTTGTCAACTAGGCAGGGCGATCAGTCGTCTTTTATACTTTTGCCATACAACAGCCCTCAAAAAGATCGAAATAATTGTATTAAACGATCCCTAGTTGTCCTCTGAATATCCATTGTTCAAACTGTCTTAATTCACAGACGTCAGTACTTTCTTCATCGAATTAAGAGCTGCTTTCCGTATATTTCGCTGGCCTTGCGATCTCTTCTGGCGTTGAGAATAAAGCAAGTATTCCTATAGTATCGTCGTATGGCCAATCTTACCGAGTGGAGCACTGGCATGTACTTTGTAATTATAAACGCAAACCTTCGTGCAAGTTCAAGCAACTAGCTCTCTGGTTGGTGACTTAACATTCTGTGCCAGATAGAGGTCCAGTGTGTGGTCCATTAACTAACAAATGAAAAAAGTTGGCGCCCTGTCCACAACTAGATGCTTCCAGTCTATTACAGGTGCGCTGATAGTCTCAAAAAATACCAGTGAACCCTTCAAAGGACAGAAGGAGAGGGCGTACAACTTTGAATGCAAAAGCCATACCAACAAAACAACGTAAGTAATGAAGGTACAAAATTGTAATTTGAAAGTGTGATACACGGCTAAGGCGCTTAAACATTCGATTACAAAGCAAACTAAAATTAAGGGATAAAAATGCACGGGATCGATCGTTGACTGATTTTGCTAATCGCGAGGGGGTAACACCACTGGCAAGAGGTCAAGGAAGCGAGGAGATTTCACAAACGAGGTCTGTGTAGAGGACAAGACCACGCAAAAATTCATCCCTAGTCACGAATTCGTCATGAATGTGTAGAAGGACGGGCGTGTTCCGCATGGGTGAAAAGTTGATGGCCTGAATGTGTGTCCGGTGGGTGCATCCATAGCCGTTATTTTCTCCGGCAGCAAGGCGATGATAGCGTCTCAGGAAACGGGCATCCATTGCGACGGGAAATATTTCAATCTTGACGCCCGCGCCGTGATTAGCGATAACCTTTTTGAGGATGGGCCACCAGGGATTGCTCTTATCAACTCCAGACTTTATTCCACCATGGCCGGAAGTTCCCATGTCCTTCTGGAGGAATTGGAGCTGAAATATAGGTATAAAAGCAGACTATGTGCTACCTGGCTTACCAATTGCCAATATCATTAAAATTGAAAAAAATTATTAGCAAATGTGCGTTCGATATTCAACAAAATCAAGAAGTTGAACAGGCACTTATACGACAAGTTGGGAAGAAGGCTGCTCCATCGCCAGAACCACTTCTTCATTCATCAGAGCTTTCGAACTCCTACAAGAGTTGACCATCAGAGGTGAAAGCAACAACGAAAAAAGCAACAATTATAAAGGGGTAGGGGCCAACATCAGTCTGTAAGTGACTGCGCAGGCCTCGGCGTCAGGTCTTTACATCGGTTGATTGGTCTCTTTCGACGTGACATCGTTATTCACACTCATCTTGTCGTGTTTGGCATAGGAGAATTAAGGAATCATACTACGAGACTTAAAGCCCATCACAAATTGAAAAGCTAATGGGGCTGTTCAAATTTAGCCAATAGACTTGTGAGCAGAGCAGGGAACTCCAATCGGCTCATTAACATCAGGCCCAGTGGCAGAACTAGCCCCCCAAAGGGCGCCGACCTTCTGGCACCGTTGCGTGGATGACACACTTTTATCGATGAGCCCATTTTAGCCTTCACATTATGGCCTAGAATTCATGTAACATTCCGACATATGCGAAATATGGATACACTTTCGCTTATCGGCATTGAGTAAGGTAATAGTGATTGTCGTGTAGTCTATGCTGAAATCATTTCAGTCACGATAAGATGCCGGATTTTTAACGAGCTTCTTTCTGACCGCGAACAAAATGTATCTTCTGCAAAAAAATGACTACTTAAATAGCATGCATTTTTATCATTGATTTTGACTGCTTTTATATTTTCATAAATATTTTATCGAAAACATTAAACATAAAAATATTTATGGCACTTCTTTGGTAGCAAATTATGCCTTTTTTAAAGTTTGCACTTGAAGAAAAGGTATACAGTGGAGTCCGGTATATGTGGACACGGTTAATGTGGACAACCGCTTAATGTGGACAGTTGGCCAGGAACGGAATTTCTCCATAGTAAAATCCTCCGGTTAATCTGGACAGCCACCGCTTAATGTGGACAGCACCAAGCTGTCAACCGGTCGGTAGACCCACAGATTTTGTCGAAAATCCAGTCCAAATCGCCCGCGGCGGGGAATTCCCGCGTCCTGTTCGCCACAGTTGGGAGGTGCAGTTGTCGAAGGAGGCCGCCAATACGTCATCTAGGCTATTCCCACTCCCCCTGCCCTGCCCCCGTATCCTCACCCTTGTCTCCCTTATCTGCTTTCCCACAGATTTTGTCAAAAATCCAGTCCAAATCGCCTACGGCGGGAATTCCCACGTCCTGTTCTGAAAGTTTCGCTTCAGATGAACAGTACACAAAGCTTTTCTGTTGGTTTGCCTGTGGTTGTGTACGTGTGGAGGCTGATCACGAGATAGTGAAGTGCTTTTGACTGTCGTTATTCGACTTCTGCAATCTTTCTTTCCCTTCTTTCAGACCGCGATCCGGCGACAGATTTTGCAGATCATCCAAGACCTAGTGGAAGACGATGAGACTGGCATGCGTTTGGCTCACAACGTTGTGAAGAAGACTGACGTTCTTCAGGCCATGGAGATGTTGAGCACTTCGTGGAAAAAGGTGAAGTCGGAGACAATCGTAAATTGCTGGAGGAAAGGGGGCTTTGTCACGACTGAAGAGGAAATTGCAGAGAATGAAGTCGCGATTCCGATCCCAGAAGATGTGACAGAGGACAGGATCAAGAGTTTTCTAGAGTGGGTTTCAATCGACGACGATGCCGAAGTCGCCGAGGAGGCAACACTGGAGGAGGTGACAAGCAAACTCGCCGAAGCAGTTGCAGATGCCAAGAAGGTACCAGACGAGCAGGAAGAAGAGTCTGAAGATGAAGACGAAGAAGTCGAGCCCCCAGTCTCATCAAAAGAAATGAGGGCGGCATTGGTCGTACTCGAAACGGGGCATCGACAACAAGGTTTTGATGTGGACAATTTTGACACCGAAATAAAGAACTTTAGGGGAGCTTTAAGAGAAACGTTTCCACCAAAGCAATCAAAATTGAGCATGTTCTTTCAATAAAACTTCATTCAGATGCAAAATTCTGTTTTTTATACGTATAAACGACTGGTTTGAGGTCAGTTCGCTGAATGTGGACAACCGGTTAATATGGACAGTTGGCTTGGAACGGAGGTGTCCACAGTAACCGGACTCCACTGTATTTTGGTTTTATAAAAAGTTTCTCAATTGTCGAGTAATTGTTAAACCTACTGACTGCTACACCTGAATTCAAGGTTTACAAACTGCGCTCTGTGTACATTCAGTTTAAGGAAAAGTACCATTTCGCCCACGGTTTGAGGAAGAAGTCATATAGTTCTCATAAAATATTGCAACAGAGGTGGAACATAATGTATACATTATAGGCGGCATTAATAATTTGAAGGGTATGATGTATAATCAATGAACATTTCACAATCGTAAAAAAGCTCATAATTAGACATTTTTGAAACCAAAAGATAACCTTTTTGGTATAAAATTTAAAGAAAGTGTAGTTGGCTACCAAACAAGTACGATAAATTTTTTTTTTCGTTTAGGATTTCCATTAAAAAAATTGTATTTATAAAGGCAGTCAAAATCAATGATAAAAATGCATGCTATTTAACTAGCACTTTTAACATAAGTTTTGTTAGCGGTCAGAAAAAAGTCGTTAAAAAGCCGGCATCCTATAGTGACAGAAATAACTTCAGAATATACTAAACGATAATCAGGATTACAATCTTACTCAAAGCTGAATAGCGCAATATTATCAACCTTTCACATGTGTCGGCATGTTACACGAATTCTAGGCTGTACTGTTCATAATCTTCCTCACTAAACCTTTAAAATATGAAAGTCCCGAGGAAATGAGAAAAGGTACACCAGCTGTTCTTGCTCGATGTGCTAGCTAAGCGAAGTCTCAACTGCAAAATAGCAACAAGCGTCAACTTCTTCCCAGTTGTCATAGCAATTATCCGGTAGCTCACAGACGAAGCGGTGTGAGAACACCTCCCTAGAAGATCCCGTTTAAGTCCAATAAACCGTGAAAAAATGCGTGACATCCGACAGCTCCGCCACCAGTTTATACGGACCGACTGTTTGAAGGCATTCATAAGACGACGCGTACGCGTTCACCTTGGAGGACCGAAATGGAAATAATACCTACGCTATTACATACGCTGTCGTACATCAACGACTTATCAGAGAGGACCGAACAGATAACTGTGGAACTATGCGTTGGATTCGCAAAAATCAAGGTGTTGAACTAAGAAATGAATCATGAGTTTAGTTTCGCAGGTATAAAAGTAATCGCCCGTGTTAGAAGCCAGACAAGCCGCAAATTTATTGGAGGCTGGGCCACCGACGAGGACTAGGTTAATCTATCTAGCGCCGGCGTACACAGCCTTGTACAGTCACCGTCAGATTAGCATTACTAAGGTTTGCTTGGCTCCTATTCCCTGTAGCGGTTGCGTGTCCTGTTTCCGTTTTAAACCCCTGACCACGGACCCTCTTTATTTTTCTCGGGTTGGTATAAAAAATCGCACTATTTTCAGAGGTGAGAAGGAAACAAAATTAGGGTGAATGATCTAGTCAAAGACAGAGGGTACTTATCGTCGGGAAAGTCAATTATTTACAGCTGTTAAGATTGGCGACTTTCGGCTATGGTAACTGCAGCACCTTTATGAAGTTCCTGTGGGCGCACAGAACCGGATGGCGTAACCTAGTTTTAAACGCTTTTATCATAGCCAACAGACACTAACGAAGTTTGAATAGCTGGAGGGGAACTTGCCCCTCACGCATTTACGCGACGTTGTGAATCGACCATGTGCACGATAATGGGGCTATTTTGGTTCCTTATTTGTCCTCCCTCCTAACCACGCTGGAAGGTAACCTCGTATTCTTAAGCAAAAACGCCGACTTATACGACCAATATATTAATCGCAATCTCTTATCGCCCAATTGCCCTCTTCAGTCCATTGGCAAAGATCCTGGAACGGCTCATCCTCCCAATTCTGATGGCTGCGGTGGAACTGCCTTGCCATCTACATGGTTTCCGATCGGGTCGTGGGACTACAACAGCGCTTTTCGAGCTCAGCGATGCCATGCTCGAGGGCTTCAATCAACAGAAGCCCGCTTCGCGGACCTTAGCTGTCTCAATTGACCTATCACGAGCCTTTGACTGTGTCCGCTACGATCAGCTCCTGCAGGACTTGGTCTTTCTGAACGTCCCGACTGGCCTGGTCCGATGGTTGGCGGCTTACATCCGTGGCCGTCACGATAGTGTCGTTTTCTAAAGGGCTCTCTAAGCCCCGTTAGCAGACCTGCAGCGTCCCTCAAGGCTCTGTGCTCAGCCCGACGCTCTTTAACATCTACATGCGAGAGCTCCCACTCCCCCGGGGACCTGCGCAAGTGGTATCGTAGGCGGACGATATTATGCTCTTCTGCCGGCACCATCACATCGACCAGACTGCACAGTTGCACACGGAGTTCGTGCCTGATGTCGAAAACTGCTTCACCCAGCGCGGAATGACGATCTCGGAAGCCAAGTCGTCTGAGACTGTTTTCACGCTGGATCCGAAGGAGTTTAATCGTCACGCGGCCATCACCGTCAACGGTGCGTTCTTACAGCTCGTCCACCAGCCCAAGCTCCTTGGCATGTGTTTCGATCCACTACTCACGTTCGCAGACCACTCCAGGGAGGCCGCAGGCAAAGTGAGCCGCTGCACCAAGGTCCTCAAGGCTCTAGCAGGCACATCCTGGGGCTGCGCGAAAGAGACTTTGACGACTACATTCAAGGCGCTTACCAAGCTACATCTCACTTATGCGGCACCAATCTGGACTCCCACGATGAGCTCTTCCAGTCTGCGCCGCCTCCAGTCAGCACAGAATGCTGTCCTCCGTACGATCAAGGTTTGCTATAAAATGTCGCCTATGGATCATCTTTATGTAGAGGCTTCTGTCCTGCCGGTCACCCATCACAACACACTCCTAAGCCAGCAGTTCTGGTGGACTTGTTCGCAACCCGGCCATCCCAATCATCACCGTTGCAACGCTCCTGAGCCCAGCAGCAAAGTCCGGCCGTCTATTTGAGCTCTCCACAAGGAAGCTGTTGCCTCGTCTCTCTCGGATCCACCCGTTGATAGCTCTGCCACCAAGACAGGCTTCCAGCGTTTCCACCAGAGAGCCGTTGTCGAGGAGAAACGAGGTTACAGTCCCCCGGTCCGTTTGGGTGGCTATCCACCTCCGATTGCGGCCTCAGAACAACATCTACCGAGGGTCACTCGCTGTACTCTGGCTCAATTGTGCAGTGGCTACTCTATGGTCCTCCGCCAGTATCAACATCGGCTTGACCCGTCCACACTCAACTGTTGTCCCGACTGCGGCGCTTCTCCACATGACTTTCAGCATCTGTTCACCTGCAGTTCCCTTCCAGGCACCCACCTCACTCCCGCGGATTTCTGGCGTAAGCTGGTCGAGGTGTCGGCTTTTCACCGTCTCCCAACTACTCCCAGTTTGGATTCCAGCGGGGATTTCTGATCCAACAATGGGCTACGACACACACACGTTCGACGCGTAAGCCTTCCGTGTGTTATGGGGCATGATAGTGGTGGACATGGGAAGTAGGATATAGCGGTATTCATATTATCACAGCTGCCCGTCAGATCAAGGAATTTCGAAATTTTTTACTACAGTTTGCATTTTTTGGGCAAGTGTGATTTGCCGTGTAATCGTAGAAGAACCCTGACTCAAACTAAAAATCGAATGGTTGGCGAACCCATAAAAGGTAGTTGTCGGTCTACTCGTACCTTTTTGCGACAGATATATTCCGTCTTAACGACTTCCGTTGGTCTGCTTGACATTTTGCAGCACTGATGGCATGTGCTTTAGGATTTGAATGAAATTCTGCGTCCTTTTGAAGAGTGGCTGCGGTGATAGTTCCTCATGTAGCCGCCTCCAGGCTACTTTTATAATTACAATCTCCTTGCCAATGCAAGCGAACATCCATGTCCCAGGAAGCAATTGAGGAGAAGACTCGGTCGCTGGGACAATATATTCATTCGCCTGACGTTTCGACATCCGTCCCGGATTCGTCATCGGAGACATGAGTAGCAGAAAGACCCATTGCCACGGCAAGAAACATCTGGGGTCGTCTACAGGATATGGTGCAGTTGCGGTCAAAGCATCTATAGTTATACTGCGATGAAAATTGGTTTAAAGATCAATTTGCGAGAAAAATATAAGACAATCTAAAAGGGTTACTAAAGACTTGTAAGTAGGTGAGTATCAACTATAAGCACCTTCCAAAGTCCCCACAAGGAATCCTTACCCGCCTTCGAACTCCCTATTCGTAACAAGATGATACGAAATAGATGGATGCAAAGAAAAATTTAAAAAGTACGTCAATTATATGTCCTGGAGGAATAGACAACAGTTGTCAGGTAGTCGAAAAAGTAATAAAAACATAGCGTAATGTAATTTAGTTTTTACATGGCGGTGTGGCATGATGGGATTTGGTGCATTTCCAGTCTGCTCTTGAATGAATTAACACAGGTGGAGAGGACAACTTCTTCGGGAAGGGCGTTCCAAGCTACAATTACTAAGTTGCTGAAGAACTTTCGGCCATCGATCCTTGCTTTCCCGGGGCGCAGTTCGAGGGGATGCTCACACAACGTTGGCGTATTAGCCTGGGTAAATAAATCACCGGGGCCGAAGCAACAATCCAGGTTATTAATAATACGGAAGGTAAGGATGAAGTCCCCTCGAAGTTGCTTATCGGAACGGGGAAATAGGTCGAGGGTTGACTGTCTGCTTTCATAGGGCAGTGTTCCTAGACCTTTGGCCAGTTTTGTCGCTCGCCTTTGGGCATTCTCTAAGGCGGTACAGTCTTTGACAGTCCAAGGTCTCCGTGCGGCCGAACGAAACTTCCAAATATTTTGGAAAAGCACTCTTTTTCAAACCCCATAAAGGCTCGTATAATCAGCTGTAGTATAGATCTGGCCGGCTTTGCAACCTTCGTACGGTTGGTTTGAGTGAAGAAGTAATCCACACACCCAAGTCCTTCTGACTCTCAACTTGCTGCAGTGGTTTGTCGTTTAAGGAAAATACCTTCAGGCTGGATGCCCTACAACTGCCGATTTGAAGAAAGTTGCATTTACTAACATTGAAAGGCATAAGCGAGTCCTCCACTCTGTTCAAGTTAGCTTGCAGACGGTTTTCATCTGCCGTATTTTGACTACTTTTCATAATTTGATTTCGTCAGCGAACAATGTGACATCACAGTCTAGATCCCTGACACAGTCGTTGATGAAAACAAGGAATAATGTGGCACCTAAAACTGAGCCCTGTGGGACGCCACTCACCACAGTTACCCTCGAGGACTGCTGGCGACCGACTTTTAATCTTTGGGACCGTCCCGTCAAAAAGTTTTGGATCCGTAGGAAGAGGGTCCCGCAAACGCCTGCGCTGCGCAACTTATTCAGGAGGCGTTCGTGAGGAACGGTTTTGAATGCCTTTTTGCAGTTAAGGTAGATAGCAAGCACCATTTTGCCCTCGTCAAGTGCTTTGGTCCAGCGATCAAGTGAGAAGAGCAGATTCATAAGATAGGACCTACCACTGTGAAAGCCGTGTTTGGCATCGGAAAGGTGATCTTGCTCGAGGAACTGCATTAAAGCATCCTTAATGGTTTTTGTGAGGACGGCCCAGCCTGCGAGTTGTCACTCTGGCCGTCCTGAAGGCAAGAGAATATAGGAAGCCACAAGCCAGCGGGCGAAAGCAGAACAGGCCAAGACGCGCGACCTTCAAGGTCCGACACGCAAGGACGCAAGGACAGCCACTGTCCGGGGACTGCCATCCGTGAGGTCATGCCTGATAAGAGACCATGAAGGGACGCATGCGTAGGCGCTTCACTGAGGGCGTGACATGTCATATTGAGGACACCTTATGACGGCTGCCTGCAGAGTAGCCAATATGAAACAAAGACTGTTGGTCCTTAAATACGCTGCCACCGCTGGAGGCGGCACTCTGCTGCTGGGGACACGGGATTCAACCGCTGGAAAAAAGGGACTTTGTTGCCCTAGACGAAAGACTGCTGCGGAGACGAGACCGACGACAGAACACACGCTGCTGGTGGATACAGGACAAGCTGTCGGCCACACAGAAGATAGAGCTGATGTACAAGCTGAAACAGTGACAGTAAACTATTATCTGCTTTCCTGTCTGCCTCCCTTTCCTAACACGCAACCGGGGGATATAACCAGTGTCGACGCAGACACACCCAAAGTTATAACAATTATTCCATGATTTCGCAAAAAATGGAAGTAAGACTCACCGGCCTATAATTATCTGCGGACGCTCGGCTTCCACTCTTGAAAAGCGTCATCCAGGGGAAAACTCTAAAGCTTTGAGGATTAACTGATGCGTTTGGCATCCACGGCCTATCCCTCCCTCTCGGCTGCTGACAAGGACCGTGTCGTCCTTTATCATTTTAAGAACGATCTTTAGTCTGATTAAGTTTATTATTCGCTTAGGCATAACCTGCCTGGAGATCTCGAGGGCGCTGTTCAGCGGGCCAAACATCTGCTTCAACCCGACAGGCCTTGTCCTGACAACCATCGTCCTGGATCCCCATCGTTTAAAGAATGGTTTTCGTCCGTCACAACCACCTACGCCGCGTTCTCCTTACGCTCGTTTCTGGGTGGTACAGTCAGTCGGCCTCCCTTCACTTCCAATCATCGTAACTGCCGAGAACGAAATTCTGGTATTAAGTTCAGTTCAGTTTGCTATGCTGATTCTTCTAAGCCTTTACCTTTCTTCACTACCGTCTTCGTCTATCAACGTCCGTATACAGCTTTAGTAGAATCGGGAGCTACAATATCCTTAGTCAGAGCTGACGTTTTAGCTACTTCACAATTTCGTCTCATCGAGTCACATCAACCTTTACCTAGCCATCTGACTGCTAATGGACGTTTACATATTTAAGTTTCAATCCTCTGACCTTTAGTTTTTCCAAGCGGCATCAAAAAGCAATCTTTGCTTGTTAGTCCTTCTCTTACTTGGGACATTTTACTAAGTGTTGGTTTTCTCCCAAAGTTTAATTTTTCCCTCGATATATGTTCCCATACCTTACGCTTCGGCTTAAGTACAACTCCTATTCCGTTACCTACTTCGCCACCCCTCGAAGACGATATCTGCGCAGCTATCGCTGCTACTGTCACTTTGCTTCCGAATTATTTTGATAGTATCTTATCTATGCATACTGACCTCGATGAACGCTCTCGTTATCAGCTGAAGTTTCTTCTTGCAAAGCTTGTTGACGTTTTCGCTTGGAGTGAACGGTCTCTCGGACATTCCGCTATAATTAGACATTTTATCATACTGGCTCAGCTAAGCCTGTGTGGCAACCATCTTAGCAGATACCACCGCACGTTCAGCAAGAGGTTCAAGTGATGATTTAAAAATGCTGGAGGCTCGCGTCATTCGTCCGTCGCATTCACCATGGGCCTCATCAGTTACACTGGTTCCCAAAAAGGACGGTAAACTGCGCTTCTGTATAGATTATCGCCGCCTTAATGCTCTCACAGTGCGCGACTTCTTTCCCCTGCCCCACATCGATATCACATTCAATGCTTTGTCTGGGCGCGATGGTTCACCACTCTAGACCTGAGGTCTGGTTATTGGCAAGTCGAGGTGGAACCAATTGACCGAGCTAAGACGACTTTTATTCTATCACAAGGACTATACTAATTTGAGATGATGCCCTTGACCTCTGAAATGCAGCAGCCACATTCCAGTGGCTTACGCAATTTGTTTTGGTTCACCTTTATCCTGGCTGCTGGCTTATTTATCTTTACGATGTCACTGTGTTCGGGAAGTTGATCACGGAACACAACGATAACCTCAAGGCAGTACTAGCCTGTCTTCGTGACGTTGGGTTATGTCTGAACCCTCTTAAATGTTCCTTCTTGTGTGACAAAGTTACTCACCTGGGATATTAAGTTAGCCAAGATGGCATCCAGGCCTCTCCCGAGAAAATTGAGTCCATTAGGACTTGGCCTATGCTTCCTTCCGCAAACGACGTCCGCAGCTTTATTGTCCTCGCCTCCTACTACAGGCGATTTATACGCGGTTTTGCAGAGTTTGCGCATCCCCTGCATATCCTCACCGAGAGAAACCGCCAATTTAAGTGGTCTGAGGACTGCAAGATGACTTTTGATGAGCTCAAGTCTCGAATGACCACCGCTCCGATGTAAATATCACCTAATATTCTTCGTGACGCTCCTAAATTTATCCTTGATACGAATGCGAGTGGCTTCGCTATTAATGGTGTCTTATTCCAATGTGACAACACCGGGGCTGGAAGACGTACTTGCTTTGTGAGTAGGATACTCACGAAAACTGAACGCAAGCACTGCACCTACCGGCGCGAACTGCTTGCATTATAAGCTTTCTTGAAGCGTTTTAAGCGCCTTTTGATCGGCAGACATTTCATCTTCCGAACTGACCATAAAGCCCTCCAGTGGCTCAGAAGACGAAGGACGCCGAAGGCCCACTTGCACGGTGACAAGAAACTCTTCAAGAGTTAGACTATTCATGCCGATATTGGCCCGGTCCCCAACATGCAAACGCCAATGCCCTTTCCAGACGCTCACTTGACACAAGTGAGGCACCGACGCCCACCTCTTTCGATTCTGTCTCAACTATCACCATCAGTGAACCTGCATGGCATCATTGGGCTGTTGCCCAGCGCACTGACCCTGACACTGCCATTATCTATGACCACCAGCTTAACGGCAAGTATTGACCTACGGATAATGACCTCCGTGAGTCCTCTGAGACAACTAGACTTCTAGGGAATCAGTGGTCTCAGTTTTTTTTATGAACAAAGAACTTCTCTTTTTCAAGGATGGCATCAACACGCCACCTCATTTATTAGTCCCTGGGGGTTTAATCATACCCGTGCTGACCGACTTACACTACGACTTGGGTCATGTTGGTCAGGCTAAAACAGAAGCAGCGGCCCGCCAACGATTCTGGTTGCCAAGTCTTCGAGAGAAAATCGCCACTTTCTGAAATACCTGCCCTACTTGCGCCGGTTTTAAAGGTCCCATTTTTCAGCCGCGAGCACCTCTCCAATCTATGGCCATATGATTTCCTTTCGAGCGAGTAGGCATTGACGTGATGGGATCCTTACCCATCACACACAGCCGTAGCCGGTACATACTGGTTATGGTCGATTACTTTACAAATTAGACAGAAGCCGTTCCTCTGTCATGTTAAGACGCGGCTTCCGTCGCTGATGCATTTCTGAATACCTGGGTCTACCGTTTTGGTGTCCCTTTAGCACTCCACTTTGGCTGTGGTGCTAACTTCCAAAGAAAACTCGTTCGCGACGTCTGCGATATCCTACGGATTCATAAGACGTGCATCATTCCAGCACACCCCGAGGGTAATGGACAGACTGAACGTACGAATCGCACTATGATCAATTTACTGAAGGCTCTCGCCGAAACTCCCGACCGCCTAAACTGGGATCTTAAACTACCCTAAGCGATGATGGCCTATGGAGCCACTGTGAACCCTTCAACAAGCTATTCCATCTTCTTCCTCCGCACCGGCCGACACCTTCGGTTGCCCTCTGATTCATAATTCTCACTCCCTAGACCCGACGATAATTATCCAGATACGTGTGCTTTAGAGTTGCAAGAAACCCTTTACCTTGCACACAACCTGGTACGTTCTCACCTTGGGTTGGTATATGCAAGTCAGAAGACCTACTTCGGCCAACACTTCAACGGTGCTCCACATTCACCTGGCGATTACGTTCTCTGCTTCCGTCCCACGTCACCGGTGGGGACACCCTCCAAATTCTTCCACCCGTGGGAGGGCTTGTTCATTGTTGTTGAATTCATCCCTCCGTCCACCTTTATTATCCGAGACGCGCTCAATCCCGCCGGCCCTACATTCTCTCAGTTCACTTCGACAAACTGAAACCTTACAGGGGACGCCTCTCTTCCACAGAACCTGACTCCCTATCCATTTTGCCTTCCAATCTAGTTCTTCAACCCGCCTACGAGATGGAGATCGGTAACCCCGACCCCACTACGGCTCTGAGGACAGAGTCCTCTCTTGAAGGAGGGGGCGGGCAGGAGGCCAAACTGAACTTTTTGTTTTAATTCACCTTTTGCCAAGTTATGAATTTTAAAAAAGAGCGCGTGCACTCCCATTTTAGCAACGGTCGTCGACGCGACACAAGAAGCTGCTTGAGAAGACACCCAGACAGAAGGAGCTTAGAACGGACACGGAGAAAGCCTATGATTGTCTGTTGCGTGTTGCTCGTTCTGATTAAATCAACACTTATTCCAGCATAGACTCTTATCTACTTGTGTGCGTGATTGATAAGTCAGCAATATTGTTATTATCGGACTTAAGGCGCTGAACTAAACTCAACCGGCAGAAGGCCCGTCCGAAGAGATCGACCTTGGTGATAACGAATCTAATCTAGAAGAAACGGATAAGCCGGGCACCACTTTTACACGTAGCACGCATAGGTGCAGGCTCAGCCGGCAGCCACCCGTGTACTTGCACTTGTTACGGCTGTGATCATGCCTGATCTAGCCGGCCTCAATGATGTCACGAACGGTACCTCTCCATGCGTGGCAATTGGCGGCAGCGGATCTGGAAAGCTCCGCCTAGTCTCTTCTCCAGTGACGGAGACCGAAGATAGAAGGTCCAATAACTGCTTTCATGTCTTGACGGACGGTGTCAAGCCAAGTCTTCAGTTGCCCTCCTTTACGAAGTTTCCAGGTGGGCTGCGGCGCCGTTTCGAGGGCATCATAGCTAAGCTCATGGGGCGGACGACGGAGAAAGTGTCCAAACTACCCCAGTCACCTTTCTTGAATGGCCTGAGATATCCTCGTGATACGATCGCGGCGGGTGCGGACTGTCTCATTTGAAATGAATCGCTATACTTAACGCGCAGGATCGTCCTCAAGCACCGATGGTCAAAGACCTTCAGTCTTCACACATCTTTAGCGCGCACAGCCCAGCATTCACATCCATAGAGCAGGACTGACCGGATGGATGCATGGTATACACGAATCTTCGTGGCGATGGAGATGTCACGTCGGATCCATAGGCGCTTTCGAAGGATTGAGAAAACCCGGCGGGCAGCATCAATACAAGAGACAATGTCGTCCTTGCTCTGCCCATTCGGTAGTAGCCTCACACAAGGAGTGCCTTCTCCTGGTCAGAGATGCAGCTCGAGAACATTTTCGTCTTTCCGGAATTTATGGACATGCCAACCGACATAGCGATCTCATTTAACCGCGACACTACCGACTGTAGACCACCAAAGCTTGAGGCTAACAGCGCAATATCATCAGCGTAGTCAAGATCAGTTAGCCGGCGTCCGGATGCAAGCTCAACACCGTCCTCTTAATGTAGGGCCTTGCCTAGAATCAAGTCAATGACGTACTTAAGCAAAATAGGTGAAAGGACGCAGCCCTGACGGACACCAGAACGGATATCGAGCGATTGAGAATGATTGTTGTGGACCAGGACTTGTGCGGTGGTAGACTAATAGTCTACCGCGGCTTTTATACCATTCCTATTCTGCGTGGTCTGAGTCAGGTTTGGCAATTTCGACCATCTGCGCCCGATTCCGCGGTGAAGGGAGTGCGGTAGATACAACACAAGTATATACGAAAAAACTCGGGGTTCAGATGAAATATTCCTTACATCATCCCCAGAAGAGGAAGAAGTGGAGACGATTTCTGGGACCAAAGTGTACTATCACTTAACACTAATCCACGCGTAAGTCACGATCCCTACAGCGCCATGCTGTGGAGCGCACGGAATCAACGTCCAAACGGCCACCCATATGCGCAGGTACCAAGACTTGTACACCCGCATCCGTCTTAAGTAGGTTTCAAATATTATTGTTCATGCAGCATAATCCACAGATATTTCAGTAACTTCAGGATGTCGACTTTTAAACGAGCCCCCTTCTGGCTGTCTACAAAAAATAAACTCGATAAAACGTGGCCAATTCAGTAGTACACATTTTGACCGTTGATTTTCAGTGCCTTTGTAAGTTCAAATATGATTTATATAAAACATGTACGAAAATATTCTTTCTTGCAAAACTTCGGTGCAAATGTAGTGTTCATAAAATGCTGTTCCTGATGAGAGTGTCTTTCGGTTTTAAAAACTGTTCGCTTCCCGCATACTTCTGAATCTGACCTGTCTTCAAACCTGTATTTAAGATTTTTAAGTTACATGCCATACATATTCCGTGTAGCGAAAATCACACATTTCTCGACTACTGCTGATAAAATTTTGTAATTTCTATACACCGTGTTTGTGTGTAATTGGAAAAAGACGTAATTTTCCACCAAATGAGTGTGTAAAAAGTTCATTTTTCCAAAAACATGCTCAAATTTACAAGAGCATCGAAAATCAACGGGGAAATGCATACTAGTGCCTAGTGCGGTTACGACAGATGGCCGGAAAGGTCGTTCAGAAGCCAGCATTTTGGCGTGGCCAAAATATCTGTGGATTATGCTGCAACGGAAATTGTGTTACAATCCTACGTAATTAATCTTTTCCAATCCAAAAATACATTTCAGAATTTCGGTTCATATTTCATGCTGCAGTAGTACTGTATGACGACTCGTGGAAATATAAACACCACAGTTTACAGTCTCTTTCGCATAGACTGAGAAACCAAACCGAAAATTGTTTATTCTTGCGGTCAAAGAATGGTTCGGATGTGACGCAAGTTAATACTGCCGACATCAATGAGGTCGCGGTTAGTACTTCTTCGTGCGAGTCATACTCAATCCCCCAGGAAGGCAAGTTACCCTCTAGCCTAGCTGTTGGCTATGCGGCGCGTCCACAAGTGGCGAATAGTGGAACGGCCTTCAGCGAATGTTACTTGCGAAATAAGCATGCTCCTGGTTATGGCGAATAAGCAATCGCGGACAAGCAGCGACAATGCTACAAGGACGCAGAGGACTGAGGTCTACCGCAACGACTGCCTGATACAATGCTGAAAGTCCTAATGATGGCACTGTGACATGGCAACCGTGGACTATAATTAAACAGGTTTGTTGGACAACACTGCCTTGTGGTTAGGTTCTTGAGTCAAAGTGCTACAAGGGACCACCTCGAAAAAACAACTTGAGCGGCTGTTTGGGACCAGCCTGTATTCCAAATCCCCAATATCCCTCATGAACATGTCTACTTACGGTACTACGATCCAACCTACGGCGTGCTCGGGAACCAACGCACTCCGCTAGGTGAAATAAGGCGACATCAATCGTATCCTAGTGTTTCGAGTAAGAAAGCTCACAGCAGTCGCATAACAGAGAGCAGTTAAAAAACAGCTGATGACCGTAGATGGACTAGAAGTGGCTGTGTCCCAATCCGCCTTCTCTCGTTTTACTTCGGGTAAAATTTCTTAGCTACTGATCACTCATTCCCACGAGAAAAGGCTGCTAGAACTACCGCACAATATGGCATACCAGAGAATGAAGGGCAAGTAGACACAATGGCAAAAATAAACAAGACTATGCTAACCTGAGCACCGCGTGCATATATGTTTCCCTTATCGTCCATGTCGGCAGCGAATGGATCATGCGTCCAGCCAGCCTAAACTTGAACGACGGCCATATGCGAATTTAAGAGAATAGATGGAAACTTCGGCTGACTGCCCTCCCAGCGCATTATAAGTATCGGATTGCCTGGACATGGCTCGCTCAACCTGCACACGAGGCCCATAGACTCACCCTGTTGCCGAAGCCATTCAACAGCCTCTGTGTAGTCGGGATCGGGCTGGACAGTCTTGAAGCGCAGGTAAGTACGGAAGTTTGAAACAGCAAGATCATCTAGATTGGACATTCCGTCTAAAATATGAATAGGCGTGAGATAAGGACTGAAAAGTATGTCATCACAATGCAATAACAAGTGACAATAACTAAACGTTCGGTATGTGGTTGGAGACTGCAAAATCCCAGAATATCAGTTCTCCAGTGCCTATCCCACACAATTCCCCTATTACTCCCAGGAATGTAGGGGCAGACGGGGTAATAATCTGCCAGACGCCGGTACACAGCCAAGTGTAGAGAACGTTAGAAAGTTTGCTTTGCATCCCGAAAACCGGCAACCAAGCGCACAAACAGTTAAATATGAGGGGGAACCAGTTTCAAGCTCTATTGACCTAACCTGCTATCCAATCAGAAGCTCTGTTGTGAGGGCAGGTTGAGACGCGAAACTTCAATGCGAGTTAACAAGTCAGGCGACCCAAAACCTACTCATACGGTATAGTGAGTAGCCACACCACTACGAACGATTGCGTTCGACCACGCTCTGTCCTTTCATAAGAACTCTTTAATTATGCAACAGATTTGATTCTGTTAGCAACGCTCAACGAGTACATGAGCGTTATGGACGAAAACGAGCCTAGTTAGGGTTGGGCCATCTATACGCAACGATAGAACTTGGAACACACCCGTTTATGGTGAAATTAATTCTGGAGCCATTCAAAAAATGATGCGAACCAACACAAGTACAAATAATTAATTTTATCCTTTATTGTCTGTGAACGTAAAGGGTATCACGAAAACAAGCTGCTGTGCTAGCCACTTCAGCCAAGAGTTGTCGTTTTTCCAAAAGCACTTCCAGAGGAAGAGGATATTTGCATGCGAAAACTATATTCCTTTAAACAAATAAAGCCTTCTGCTGCTTCTTAATTACAAGGCCCTATACTGGTGATGAGAATAGTTAAGTCAACACTTCGATAAGGACAGGCCAGTCTTGCATCCGAAGTTGACATTACCTGTCTGGTATCGAAAGGCCCTATACGGGTGGCGAGCATAGTTCAGTCAATAAATCGATAAGGAAGGTCAGTTTTAGAATTCGACAACAAAATAATCATTCAATTCTCTGAGATATGATGAATATCTTCTGTCTGCAAAAGTGCGACATTAGGGCTCAAGTGATAGGCGGCAGATTGAAAGCAACGATACATTTCGCCAGTCCTTTTGAGTTCTCAACATGCGCCAATAAATGTGTAAACCTGACGTCATATTAAAAGAAGCACACGTTTAGGGACTTTGCACCTTCATCGTGATGCATAAGGACAGAAGATGACGACTAAGCAGTAAAATGCGGCTCTAGGCTCATTTCTGGTTACTGTTTGAGAAATACTCACAAAACGATCGGTAAAACTGGAATGGATATGCATGGTTCAGCTGCCCCTCTTAGAATGAAATGAGGCTCTATTTCTGTTTTTCGTCAAATGCAATCTACCACGAGGAAGAATCTTTGGTCACACGGGAGGACAATCGGTAACCTAAATAAATATCGAACAGAATATAAGGTTTCGTTTTGTCTCGGCAATTTCGGCTAGGGACCAATGAGGTAGTTACTGCATGAAACCTGGTGCTTTACTGAATTGGTAAGCCTGTATTTTATAGTTTTGTGACCCAGTTATTTTATCGTAACTTTTCTTGTAGTGCCCTCAGATATCACGACAAATTAGCCCAATTTGAGTAAGTGTCCAAAACTTGAAGTGTCACGAGTTTTCTATTAGGTGCGGCACACTACGTTTCTCCCGCGGAGCCGGCATCATGCGGCAGCATTTTTTCAACAAACAAAATAGTAATAAGAATGCCAACGAAAGAGAGGGCAATTATTCAATAGATAATACGCTGAGGCGTCCTGCAAAAAATTATATCAAATCGTTTCTTTATCACATAGAAAGGTGTGTTAACCCCTTTCAATCTGAAGAAGTGGTTGATTATAGATGCACTCTACGATTGCTTCTGCAACAACGGCATTTTTTGCAGCAGCTGCTGACAGAAATGCACTTCAGAAACCTCGAACAATCACGACGCGTCCCTTCAAGGTTTTAAACATAGCAAAACAGTGCATGGATTCGTGTCCCAGACGGTGGATATTCAGTGCATTAGCTGAAAGTCTATCCGCAAAAGTTGTTTCGTCCGAATTGCGACACTTGACAGTGAAAATACAGTGTATAAGCTCGGTCACACGTTGAGTAATTTAACAGAGCTACCCACGCGAAAGCTGCTTCTGGGATATGCCACCCCTGCTAGCACAATCGCCGTTCTCCCCCGTCGAGCGGCGGGGGAAAATGGGGCAGAAAGGGGCTATATCCCCGCCAAGGACGGGGCTCAGGGCGGGGATATCAACCCGCGTTCCCCCGTCGCCGAAAAATAATTGGCAGCACGACGCGTTATTTTGCTCATTTTAGCCTCTCCCCCTTTCCCAAACGCTCCCCTCCCGTTGCGTAAAATGCCCCCGCCACCACCCCGGTCCCCCTTAACCCCCCTAAGGTCCCCACAAACCTGCCCATTGACGCTTTTGGGTAACGGACAAGTCCTAATGAAATAGAAATTATGTTATATTAGTAGATAAAGAAGATATTAGAAAATTTGTACAAACGTATATCAATGTTAATGTCAGTATATAAAGGTTTGTCAATGTTCAGGGGAAGCATAAATTGGGGACGGCAGGATAGCTGGCTCCTATAATAGAATAAACGTGAATTATAAGGCTGTTTATATGTTAGCAAGAATAAAGTTATAAATTGTAACTAAAAGTACATTGTCGGCAAAAGGTAACCAATAAGACTATTGTATGCAATGGCACTTACAGTGTCCTTTGACTGAAAGTATGAGGCTATCACATTGCGCGCTGCGGTCTCTGTTCGCTTTTCTCGGATGCCTCCATACCGATCCCGCGAACCATGGAACCACTCAATGGTAGTATTCTTTATGACGTCCTGTTTGATGTTATGTAGCCCCGGGTGTCGGCGTGTGGTCTCTGAAGATTATAAAGATGCTTGCAACCTATCCGCAAAAAAAGTATAGAGTGTACTCTCTATGAATGACTTCTTATTCTTCTGCGTGGAACCTTGCCACGTAAAAGTGGTGCAGAGTGGCGGTCCGAGAAGTTGGGCTAAGATGTGCCGTATTATCTCTTTGGGGCTGCGGCCGCCAACCGAGAGGAGGAATTTAACCTACATGTCAAAATTGTTAAATTAATTCGACCGTAATCATACGCTATCCTGCAAAATTGGTTCTTCTTTTTCAAAGCGTTTGAGATACAACCGCAGGGCCTCGTCTGTGCATAGTGGCAGACCAAACCCCGTGGCTGCCTCACCGCTAACCAGTGTGCGGCGAGTGTCAGAAGTAGCGGCCTCAATTTGCTCTAATTTTGTTAGTATCACGCTGCGGTCCACTGCTTTCTCTTCTTCTCGTTTACTAAGTTAAAGTTTAAAATGTGAAGAAGACCAATTTTACCGATTCCAATCTGTGTCATGTTGATACACTTGTCTAAAGTCAGTGTTTTCTTTTCTTAGGAATATTTAATGAACCATATGAGCGGTCTTACCTTGACTTCTCAATAAGTTGTCTGACCAATGTAAACTCCTGCCGCATAAGCGACTCTAGAGATTCAAAGCGGGAGTACATCTCAAATCTGAGAGCACTTATGCTCGCCTCCAAAGACGTTTGGCGCTGCTCGTCTGAGCGCGGCACTGCTGTAATCATGGCGAAATTCAACGACGAGGAACATCTGAAGTCAAAGTAAACTGTGAGTACATCCTGCATTGTAGTAAGTGTAGCATTGAAGGAGAAGCGCACATTTTTTAAAAATCTTCATTTTCCAGAAAAAGTATGTAAAAGAGGGATAAGGAAAAATGTGCTTTTTATCTTAAAAGGGACATATTTACAAACAACGTCAGCAAGGGATGCAGTATGGGAAAAGTCCTCTAATATGGAAGCTTTGAACATAAAAAGATGGACGAAGAAATTGATGTTGTAAAAAGGGCTTGGCAATCAAGGAAGGGTCTATATTTTATACTGTCCGCCGTAATAGATGTAAGTTCACACGGCCTTTCGTCGATTAGAACCACATTATCAGGCGACTTTGTTGATAAGACGTAATTATTATGCAAAATGGCGTCTGAGCCGCCGCGTAAATGAAGAGGTCTGGAAATACCCTCATCGTCATTCCAGGACGGATTGCATGCTTGTGACTCACTCTGCAGCTTTTCAAAATGACGGCGGTACACCTGGGCGGCAACATATGTGGAACCACTAATTTATTCTTTAAAACGCCCTAAGAAAGACTCAAAAGGGAATTCGGAAAAATTATCGAATACTCCGAAATGACTTACATTATCCGGAAGATGGAGAAGGGAATGTACATTGTAAATAACATGGATGCGACCATACAAAAGGGGGTAATCATGTACAAAATTGTTTAACAAATTCCTAGCTAACAGACTATGCTGTGTGTGCAATTTAGGGGGACAAAATGTAAATAGCGGTAGAAAGCATCAAAAAATGGTAGTACTTGTCAGAACGTAGGAAAGAGGGTAAAACAACGGGACCTATGTACAATAAAAATTGTCGGTACTCAGTGCCCTTCCAAAAATTAAGGTGTTCCAGGGATCTGCACTTACGTGCAAACTCAACTGGAAGACACCGACTGCAAACATCAATGAGGTTATTCAGTTCACTGATGCGCCCACGCCATTTCCACGTATGCAACAGTTTTTTCATCACACTCAGGCACACCAGATGCATGTAATCTAGTGGAAAACATTTAATCATGTCTATGGGTAGGTCTTCAAAGGGAGACCTCCCTTTGTGATGGAACTTCTGACGGTGGGCTCGAAAGGATGAATTATCCCGCAACGTGCCACTAGATGTCGGAAATATCATACGTCTGATGAAGCTCACCCCTTGGTGACAACACCTGTAAGGTTGCCTATAACGAATGGGTGAAAGCATACCTGTCGCATCCAAAAGTGCCATTGTGAGCTGTAACTTGTTTCACGTATGCACGAGCTAGTGAGTCACAGACAATCTGATGCAGAATGACAGTCACAACGCCATGACTTAGTCCAGTAGACAGGCCATGCGCGAGGAGTTCCTTGAGATCAGTAACACAGTCTTCAAGGTACCTATCAATAAGGTCAGGTTTACCCCAACCTGCGAAGACACCAACAACAAAAGGGCTGGAAACAAAGGGCTTCACAATGCGGCACAATATTGGCTAGATACATCGACCATACGCTTTAAAAGGCCGCATTCCATCGATGTGAAGTTGCAGCCACACCTGACGAATTGCAGTCCTCTGACGAGTATGCAGTTCCTTCAGTAGGCCTTCACGAAAGTCGACGTGGACATAGTCACCATTACTCAGTGACTTTGTAAGGCACGATCGAGGCATCTCCATTATAGTCTTTGCGCTCCTCGGTACATCTGGGATAGTGGTCCCCTCAAAGAGCTCCTTAATAGCAGTATGGCGCAACGACCGATGCACGCAAAAATCTCGGAGAGCTTCAACGAATGAGTAATTAGATGCGATAGTGGTGTCATCAGCTTCCCACACGTCTCTACCTAGTACGCTGTCAGAAACCCTTACTACGTACCGGAAAGAATTTCTGGCGTGAGAACAGGCATCTCCACTTCGGCGTCTTCAGTTTCAGCAGCATTGGAGGTTGACGGACGCATTGCAACTTCATCTCGAAAAGCCTCCAGATATGCCCGCTTTTTGCGCTGTATGCGCTTATATATAGTGCTCCGGTGCAATCCGTAGTATGATCGCTGCATATTCACTATCAACCTATGCTGAACAACAATATTATTCAGGTATTTCTGCACACTTCATTCACAGACTGCTTCAGGAACCTAGCCAGCGAGTAACAATAGGCCGGCTGTTATAGTCAATAATTAAACAATAATATTATGAGAAACGTAAATAATTTTTTTAAACATTCGTACCTGGACAAACAATGATAGATTTGATCACAAATTCAAAAGGTTGGTTATCACGCGATAGTGTAGTAATCCCTCTGACACTAGCGCCAGGATGCTGTTCACCGGAAT
>JAYGXS010000005.1:14975750-15001143 GCA_036362985.1 Ligula intestinalis | reverse complement strand
TAAAAGTTGATTAAAACAAAATATAGGCATTTTGTCGCGTTACAATAGAACGAACGACAGGTCAGGGCCAAGAATGACCGCCTGCTTGGGAAGTTAAAACAAAACCCTTGGTTTATTAAACGTCTATGGGATCGATATATTCTTTCAAATAATACTTTACAAACCTACTTCTTTTTAATTTTAACATCTTTTTTACATAAAATTATACCTAAAAATTATTAAATTGTGTTTCTACCACGACCGATGAAAAGACACAGCAATGACAAAAGTTAAGGTACCTGACTAATTTATATGCGTTAACCTTCTACCCCGGACCGCTCCGTATTCCCCCGTCGCCACCTCCATCCAATCCGGGTATTGTGCTAGCAGGGACGCAGACCTCACTACAAATGTCAATTCCGAAAAGTCTGACTTGGAGCTTTAACTAGCGAAATTCAAAGCCTTACGGTTTTTAAATAGCAAGGGCATTTAACTGCTCTTTTGAATTTTTTAGGTCATGGATTTGGTCTTCTCCCTCGTATATAAAAAGGATTGCAAAACATCAGGAGAGAAATATGTAGCATGTGACATTGTAGTTGCATTGAGGACATGTAGTAGAATTCGTCATTTTTAGATATTAGTGGATTCCAAATAAAAAAGATCTAATACAGAAGATTTGTATAATAAATGGCAAGCATCCTTATAGAGGCCAAAAACTCCCGTCGAATTATAATAAAAATCTACTTGCAAATGCTCGGTAGCTTAACTTTAAATTTTTTCGTTACATTCCACCTATAGGAGGACTAATTTCCATTTTACTTTTAATTCTGCCTGCGTAAGATCAAATATCCCTCGACTACATTTCGTATTCTATGCAATAGAGGATAATTTTGGTTGAACTTAATTCTCTTAGTTTACATAAACAAGCATAATCTTGTTTGATTGAAAATATTCTTTGATGAATGCCGCCACAACTACATATTAATTTACATTCCATAGCCAAGAAGTAAATGTTTAACCACTTAATACTGTAACAGTTGGGTGGGGGAATAGACAAAGCCTTGGCCTCACTTATCATTCTCGCCTAATTAATACACAAATCTTATTTATTAGATCTTTTTTATTTGGAATCTACTAATTTCTCAAAATGACGAATTCTACTACACGTTGATTCGATCGAACATTTACGCAAAATTAAGATCGCGTACGGTGAACACAATGTAACTTTTATTCTAAGACCTATGAGAAGGTGAATACCAGCCTAAAATGTCACTTTCCGAACTAATATTGTACCGATTTACCCCTTCATTTTTTTGTTTTTAGCAATATTTCGACCTCCCAATCTCGGTTTTGTTGGTTGTAATGTCAAGGGCTTGGTGTAGGTTGCTTACCGTTTGTGATGTAAATTAACAATTCATATAACAGATGTTGACGGACGTTGTTCTGATTTTTAGCGTATGCCGACTACTTACACTGTTGTTCCCTAGGGAACGACTACTCAGTTGAGTAGTCTCTGTTTTATCAAAATTCGTAAACTTTTATACTATATCCGCTGCTCCCCTAGTAGAAAATCATACCGGATTCCATGGTGGATTCCGGTCGGAAAAGTCCGGTTACTATGCCGGATTTCATGGCGGACATTGGTCGTCTGGTCGCCATGGATTCCATAGCGGAAAAGTCGCGATACGGCGCCATACTTCGATAAGGGTATTTAAGCTCCTCCATCCGCAGTAGTAAACCCATCTATTTATTTATTGTCCCCCGTCGCTAGTAAACGCAGCCCATTTGCATAAAAAAGGAGGCCGTATAGTGAAATGGACACATTTTTCTTTTTTTTATTATGAAAAAATAAATTTACAAAAGATGGTCTAAGGGCTTGTTCCCCGGGATTGTTTCGGAGGATTACTTGGCCCTGCACCGTTTTCTTCATCTAAAAGACAGCATTTAGTTGATACATGAAATGAAGTGTACCATCAGACACGATAAGGGAACCATCCCTTGCCCGTCTTTTTCTTACTGCATCCAACGTTTTCTTAAATCGGGTTGATATGCAATCTTCTAAGGCACGAAGATTAGGCCGTGCCTCTTTGGACCAAAATTTGTAGGCGTCTATAATATCATTGGTTAAAGGATGGTTAAAGGACGTGTGGTACCACAGACCCTAAGCTGGCGTTTTGTAGAGGCCTGTATCCTCCCACTCATTCTTTACTGCTCTCCAGTTATTTTTTCAGCCTTACTAAGAAAAGACCTAGTCATTTTTAAATGTAGCCTCCGAATGCTTCCTTCTGCTGCCGCTGCTTCCTATGTTTTTTAGCTGATATTATAATACAGCGCCACTTCAAAGCGGCCAAGTAATTTGCTGATCGCATCCTTTATGAGGTCGCTCACTCTCTCAATTCTGAACTAATGGCTGCAAAGTCTTCGCGTCCAATGCGTCAAGGATTCCGTCATATGCCTTGCCGTACATCAGCAATCTGTACTCCCAATCCTAGCACGCTACATCACGTGTGAAGAAACGGAAATTGAAAAGTTGAAAGCTGACTTGTGTCTATAGTAGATGTGGATAACGTGTGAAACTTTAATTTCTCGATGAATCGAACCATTTTTGCTGAAAATTTATGATTTTTTATCTTAAGTAAAACAAGTATTCTCTCTCACTACAATTATGACGACCAGTTCCGTATCGAAATAGAAAGTCAGTTGTGTTCTGATGCTCTGACGCATGTCTGTCTGATAGCGGGCGGGGAGCGTGGATGCGTAAGCGTCGTGCGAGATTGAGTCACTGGCCGCTTGATCGACTGCTTGGACAGTAGCTGTCTGTAGCACCTGTAATTCACGGTTACAGAGGCAGCTAGACGAATAGAATTACGTGACCACTTGCGGATTGGTGCGGACGTAGTGGATGGCGCTACAGACTTACTATAGTAGCGATTGTAATGGCATAAGAGATTTCAGTTATAAATACTAACGCCTGGGGCCTCGGGGCTTCTACTGAATCTTTCAGTCTTTTTCCGTTTCTGGGTAAAAAGGGCACAAGTATCTTTTCTAAGACTGTGTCAGTACAATTTGAAGGGTACAGTAGGCTACTTGGAAGCCTTGTTGACATCAGGTGTCACACTTCTTAGACACATTATTGGACTGAGTTGATCAGTTCTGTTGTTTATCTCACGCGGAAACATTTTGACGACTTGCAATTGACAAGTTTTTATTAGCTCAACCATCGAACACACTAATTATACAGACGCGGTGTTGAATTCTCTTGCTACATCCTGCAGTAGCAGCACTTCACCGGGTTATACCAGGAGTACAGCGCCTGGACAACTTTGTATTTTGTTTTTTCTGTCGCCGGGTCTTTTCTTTGAGCTGTGTGATGCTTTTGCAGGCCCCGAAGTTTCCTAGGCTGTTATATTTCTCTCCTAATGTTTTGCAATCCTTTTTATGGACAAGGAAGTAGACCAAATCAATGACCTAACAACATTGACAAGAGCAGTTAAATGCCCTGCAAGGTCTGCTTTGAATTTTGCTAATTACAGCTTCAAGTCAGACTTTATGGAATTGACATTTGCAGTGAGGGCTGCGTGGCATATCCCAGAAGCAGCTTTCGCGTGGGTAGCTCTGTTAAATTACTCAACGTGTGACCGAGCTTATACACTGTATTTTCACTGTCAAGTGTCGCAATTCGGACTAAACAACTTTTGCGGATAGACTTTCAGCTAATGCACTGAATATCCACCGTCTGGGACACGAATCCATGCACTGTTTTGCTATGTTTAAAACCTTGAAGGGACGCGTCGTGATTGTTCGAGGTTTCTGAAGTGCATTTCTGTCAGCAGCTGCTGCAAAAAATGCCGTTGTTGCAGAAGCAATCGTAGAGTGCATCTATAATCAACCACTTCTTCAGATTGAAAGGGGTTAACACACCTTTCTATGTGATAAAGAAACGGTTTGATATAATTTTTTGCAGGACGCCTCAGCGTATTATCTATTGAATAATTGCCCTCTCTTTCGTTGGCATTCTTATTACTATTTTGTTTGTTGAAAAAATGCTGCCGCATGATGCCGGCTCCGCGGGAGAAACGTAGTGTGCCGCACCTAATAGAAAACTCGTGACACTTCAAGTTTTGGACACTTACTCAAATTAGGCTAATTTGTCGTGATATCTGAGGGCACTACAAGAAAAGTTACGATAAAATAACTGGGTCACAAAACTATAAAATACAGGCTTACCAATTCAGTAAAGCACCAGGTTTCATGCAGTAACTACCTCATTGGTCCCTAGCCGAAATTGCCGAGACAAAACGAAACCTTATATTCTGTTCGATATTTATTTAGGTTACCGATTGTCCTCCCGTGTGACCAAATATTCTTCCTCGTGGTAGATTGCATTTGACGAAAAACAGAAATAGAGCCTCATTTCATTCTAAGAGGGGCAGCTGAACCATGCATATCCATTCCAGTTTTACCGATCGTTTTGTGAGTATTTCTCAAACAGTAACCAGAAATGAGCCTAGAGCCGCATTTTACTGCTAAGTCGTCATCTTCTGTCCTTATGCATCACGATGAAGGTGCAAAGTCCCTAAACGTGTGCTTCTTTTAATATGACGTCAGGTTTACACATTTATTGGCGCATGTTGAGAACTCAAAAGGACTGGCGAAATGTATCGTTGCTTTCAATCTGCCGCCTATCACTTGAGCCCTAACGTCGCACTTTTGCAGACAGAAGATATTCATCATATCTCAGAGAATTGAATGATTATTTTGTTGTCGAATTCTAAAACTGACCTTCCTTATCGATTTATTGACTGAACTATGCTCGCCACCCGTATAGGGCCTTTCGATACCAGACAGGTAATGTCAACTTCGGATGCAAGACTGGCCTGTCCTTATCGAAGTGTTGACTTAACTATTCTCATCACCAGTATAGGGCCTTGTAATTAAGAAGCAGCAGAAGGCTTTATTTGTTTAAAGGAATATAGTTTTCGCATGCACATATCCTCTTCCTCTGGAAGTGCTTTTGGAAAAACGACAGCTCTTGGCTGAAGTGGCTAGCACAGCAGCTTGTTTTCGTGATACCCTTTAAGTTCACAGACAATAAAGGATAAAATTAATTATTTGTACTTGTGTTGGTTCGCATCATTTTTTGAATGGCTCCAGAATTAATTTCACCATAAACGGGTGTGTTCCAAGTTCTATCATTGCGTATAGATGGCCCAACCCTAACTAGGCTCGTTTTCGTCCATAACGCTCATGTACTCGTTGAGCGTTGCTAACAGAATCAAATCTGTTGCATAATTAAAGAGTTCTTATGAAAGGACAGAGCGTGGTCGAACGCAATCGTTCGTAGTGATGTGGCTACTCACTATACCGTATGAGTAGGTTTTGGGTCGCCTGACTTGGTAACTCGCATTGAAGTTTCGCGTCTCAACCTGCCCTCACAACAGAGCTTCTGATTGGATAGCAGGTTAGGTCAATAGAGCTTGAAACTGGTTCCCCCTCATATTTAACTGTTTGTGCGCTTGGTTGCCGGTTTTCGGGATGCAAAGCAAACTGTCTAACGTTCTCTACACTTGGCTGTGTACCGGCGTCTGGCAGATTATTACCCCGTCTGCCCCTACATTCCTGGGAGTAATAGGGGAATTGTGTGGGATAGGCACTCGAAAACTGATATTCTGGGATTTTGCAGTCTCCAACCACATACCGAACGTTTAGTTATTGTCACTTGTTATTGCATTGTAATGACATACTTTTCAGTCCTTATCTCACGCCTATTCATATTTTAGACGGAATGTCCAATCTAGATGATCTTGCTGTTTCAAACTTCCGTACTTA
Source organism: Ligula intestinalis (assembly GCA_036362985.1). Classification (NCBI taxonomy): domain Eukaryota; kingdom Metazoa; phylum Platyhelminthes; class Cestoda; order Diphyllobothriidea; family Diphyllobothriidae; genus Ligula; species Ligula intestinalis. The sequence continues at coordinate 14,995,335 of JAYGXS010000005.1, read as the reverse complement.
CCTGCGCTTCAAGACTGTCCAGCCCGATCCCGACTACACAGAGGCTGTTGAATGGCTTCGGCAACAGGGTGAGTCTATGGGCCTCGTGTGCAGGTTGAGCGAGCCATGTCCAGGCAATCCGATACTTATAATGCGCTGGGAGGGCAGTCAGCCGAAGTTGCCATCTATTCTCTTAAATTCGCACATGGACGTCGTTCCAGTTGAGGCTGGCTGGACGCATGATCCATTCGCAGCCGACATGGACGATAAGGGAAACATATATGCACGCGGTGCTCAGGTTAGCGTAGTCTTGTTTATTTTTTGCCATTGTGTCTACTTGCCCTTCATTCTCTGGTATGCCATATTGTGCGGTAGTTCTAGCAGCCTTTTCTCGTGGGAATGAGTGATCAATAGCTCAGAAATTTTACCGGAAGTAAAACGGGAGAAGGTGGATTGGGACACAGCCATTTCCGTCCATCTACGGTCATCAGCTTTTTTTTACCTGCAATTTGTTATGCGGCTGCATGCGGGCTTTCTTGGTCGGAACACTAGGGTGCGATTGATGTCGCCTTGTTTCATCTAGCAGGGTGCGTTAGTTTCCGCAGACGCCGTAGGTTGGATCGTAGTACCGTAAGTAGACATGTTTATGAGGGATTTTGGAGATTTGGAATACAGGCTGGTCCCAAACAGCCGGTTTTTTCCCCTTGTCATAATTAGAATAAATAGAACCGCTTGATTCAATAATTATGAGTCAACCAGATGATGTGTCAAAATTTACGATTTCCTTATAATTGGGCTTTATTTGTCTTACAATTAGCGTATTGGAACTAAAAAAGACACACAGAGTAATATTTGAGCTATGGAAAACGGTCAGGGTAATGTTAGAAAGACACGCGTCGATTTTTAGCAGTCCCACTCATTCTGCCCATATCACTTTTATACAGTTTTATCCACGGATGATGCTGTTGCTAATGACGACCTCGATGGTGGTGATGGGTATGCCTCCATGTTTTTCAAAAACTGACTTTTAGAAGCTGCCCTAGCCATGTTTTGCAGAACCGTTTAGTAAGAAATGTGTCTACAGTTTTCAAACTGAGCTATAAATAATTCTGACCGATAAGCTGTTCCACCGTAACTGTGCCTGCTTATCTCAATACCTACCTATAGAATACACTTCGACCCTGCATTGTACGATGCGCTCCCAGATTATTGGGCCCCACAATGACTGGTATAGTCTGGAAGAGCGGAGATATTTTTTCTCAACTCTTGCCTTACCACGAGTGAATGTGACAGACAAACCGATTATTACTAGATCGCTAATGACATTGTAGTAGGTTTCGACGGACTATGGACAATTTTGTTTGGTGCAGTAGTTCTAGTAGTCTGATCACCTGGGAGTGAGCGATCAGTAGCTCAGAAAAGCTATAGGAAAAAAACTGAGAGGGAATAGAACAGCCATTTCTAGTCCACGGTCATCAGCTGCGTCTCGGTTGCTCTTTTTAGGCAAGTTGGATTTGCAAGATTGTTATATTATTTCCGGTCCACAGATATTAACACAGTAGTAACTTGTGTCGCATCCAAACCGTTTTCTGACCGCAAACATAAACCATTTTCGGCCTGGTATCGCAGTCGAAGCGAAAAAGACTATACACTGTGTTGTTTGTATTTCCATGATATACCGTTATATTATTGCACGAAACGTTAACCTAAATTCTGAAATTTATTTTTGATTAGAAAAGCTTGTGTGCGTACTATCGTAGCATTATTTGCGGGGCAGCATAATCCACAGATATTCCACCCAGGTCAAGGTACTGGCTTCTGAACGCGCTTCCTTCTGGCCATCTGTCTTACCTACACTAGGTTAAAAATGACTACTTAACTAGTATGCATTTTCCCCGGTTATCTTCGATTTCCTTATAAATTGAGACATATTTTATAAAAAGCCTGCAATAAAATATCTTTTCTCGTACTTGGTTTGTGGAACATGACGTTTTTTTCAATCAAATGCTTTAAGAATAATATCTGGCAGGTTTGAAATATTTATAACTATGCGATTTTTTCGGAACGTGAAAATCTATTTCTGTCCATTTATTAATGCTGCTTGTAAAGTAACCAACTTGATGTACATCCATCATAATATTTAATCAGCAATACATAACATCTTCCTAAGAGCGTTTAGAATGGTGTAATTTTCGTTCGATGAAATAGGTACGGCATGCAATTTGGAAGTCGTGTAACGGCAGGTCAGATTCAAAGGCATTCGGAGAATGAACAGTTTTTAAAACCGAAAGGCACTCTTTCATGAGGTATAAAATTTGAAGAAGGTTATGGTTGCTGCTACCAACTGCATGCAAGAAAGAATATTCTTGTACATATTTTCTGTAAAGCATATTTGAAAAACGCATGCTACTTGGTAAGCCACGTCTTACCGAGTTTATTTTGCAAGTGACCACAAAAAGACTCGTTCAAAAGCGTCCTGAAGTGGCTGAAGCATCTGTGGGTTATGTTGAACGGGAAATAATATTCGAACTCTGCCTTCACCTGCCCGCGTCCGTTGTCAAGAGAGAAAGAGTCAAGAAGGTCGGAAACGGGATGAGTGTAGGTGGTCGGAGCTGCCAAGCCTGACTCAGATCCCACGGAATTAGTGTGCCATAAAACACACGGGTGGTTAATATCGAGCCCGCGAATACGCGTACTACTGCCCCTCCCCTTCCTACCTCAGTATTTTGTATTGGCGTAAAAACCGAACAACGCCTGCCGTGGCCTAATCCAGCCCCCGTGTTGGTCCAGCGCACCTACCATGTGATCCGTTTAGGGGACACAGTGGGAGACCACCGCGTCTGTCTCACGCATAGACAGGGCCTTGCCAGGCCATTTACTATGCTCGTGTGCATTTTTAGTCTTGCTATTAGACAAGTCCTCCTCACGTGACCGCTGTCTCCCTTAACTAGAACGACTGAGTAAAGCCACTCCGGTCAGTAAGGATATACTCATTCACCTCTAAAATAAACCACAAATTAATATGCGTGAAGATTCGAGGTCCAGATATCATATCCTTTTCACCATCCCCCAAAGAAAAGGAAGAAGACGGTACGAGGACATGGACCGATTTATTTTGAGGCTGACGTTTCGGATACTCTCTCGGTTCCATCATCAGAGTAACTGGGTGTTTATTCCTGTTCGCTGGGACTTTTGCAGCCTTGCCGCGTGCCTGTTATTATATCCGCGCTCGACGCATGAACTTGGACCTGCCTGATCGATAGTGATTGACCGCAAATTGCAGCCGCAACGTAAGCCACCTGATGCCCCGTATATCAGGCAGCCAATATTGTTGCCTATGGTATTGAAACTGCATGGTAGATCGAATAGTTCCGTGTGCTTATGAGTTTAGCATAAAACGGTAGCTGCCGTTTTATGCTGATGTCTCTGATGATGAATCCGCGACGGATGTCGAAACGTCAGGCGAATAAAATCATTGTCCCAAATATCGAATTGCCTTCTTCTCGCTTATGAGTTTGTCGATATCCCGAGTAACTATCTCTTATGTGTCCACTCCCGGCAGGGATGAGACGCCCCGCAATGCAGGTAGCCTTCGGCTAAATTCCGAAGAGACAGACTGGGGCTAGGTTTATGGTTAAAATTAGGACACGAAAATCAATACCCTTCTTCAAGTTTAGCGCAAGGCCACCGGTATTACTCTGGGTTGGAGGGGAGAGAGGGTGGTAGGTATTTACGCTTTAAATTTTGTACACAAAGATACCAATAAAGGAGAGCATTCCTCTGCCCGAAATGAGAAAACGCGTAATCTCGCAGTACAAAATTAGCGATGCAGTGATTATCGGGGCTATAAGAGGTAGTTGGACTATCTATTACAAACTTTAGCTTAGCCGCTTTCAGAATCCATAGCGCCATAAACCAACGCGGCCAATCTCCAGCCATCATTAGTTAGACTCTCAGGAACAGCTAGTACATTGAAATTCAACTAATGACCATCAAAGACCACAAGGTTTAGCATATCTTATGAACCTAATTTCACAACCTTTGTTAGCCTTAATGCAGGCTCATCTACTTGGACTCAGGTTTGCAGAGAGATCATCATGCGTGAGCTCCTCTTCTGGTTTCTGGGATGCGCGGCCAAATCGTCTAAGACGACGGCCTTTAAGCCATTGCTGACAAGTATTCCCAGTCAGTGTCTGAGTCTCAAACGCGAGACGTGATCCACTAACCATAGCCATAATGCTGCCCATATTTCTCATATCATCAGCACGCAGATATCAGTTTATGAATCCGCATGGAATCCGCTTCTGTCTTTCAATCAACCACTTCCTAGTAAAAACACATGGGATTTCAAAGTGAGTAGAACATGCTGCGTTTTATTTGCACACAGCAGTTTATCCTCCGCATACATTTACCATTTGTTAGTACAGAGGAACTGATACGTTGACTTGCGAACATCGAATATTCCCGCATATCCATGCCCTTAGAACACTTTCTTTTACTAATATTTAGTAATATAGAGCAATACAGTTGCCGTCACTATCCCCTAGGTAGTGGTGTGTAGTTTGATGTTTCTTTGACATGTGTATCCTATCAACGCTAAAAGCCTCCCAGATATATCTCTTCTCTGCCAACTACACTACAGGATATGAAGAACGTTGGAATACAGCAATTGGAGGCAGTGCGACGTCTGAAATTGAGTGGTTTCACGCCTGTTCGGACCATCTATCTCAGCTTTGTGCCGGACGAGGAACGTGGGGGTGTCCTGGGTATGCGACCCTTCGTCGAGGGTCGTGTGCCCAGCCACGCTGGTGCCCCCGACGAAATCTGCTTTGCTGACATGAAGGTGGGTTTTTGTTTAGACGAGGGCCTTGCCAGCCCCACAAACGACTATATTGCCTTCTACGAGGAGCGTTCGCCCTGGTGGCTTCGTATTTTCTGTCACGGCACTGCCGGTCATGGATCTCTCTTTCTGGAGGACACGGCCTTTGAAAAGCTCCATTTTATGTGTACCAAGTAAGTTAAGCTGTGCGTACATATGTATATAAGGTTACCTTAGTGCCCAGGGTGCATGTGATGTCCATGCAAGCAGTGGCATTTCGTCAATTTTGACGATGTCCATTGGGTGCTTTAGCAAACTGAGGACTAACGCAGTGACCGTGTGAATTAGTTTTAATTGGTAGTAAACTTGCATTGTATTTATCGTTCTCTCTCCACCACCCCCAACCATGCCCGGTGTCATGCCTAAATCAAGAACACCGGAGGCGGAAGAGAGTGCGGTGGCTGGCGCGACTGGAGCCGCCCCTAAGCGGGCCACCACACCGAGCTAGGAGCCCAGGGAGTTCGTGTCAGAGAGCCTATATTAAGACTCTCAATCCGCTAGTCGACGGACAGTTCTACCGTCGATTCCGATGACATTCTGCGTGTTCACCACTGAAGACTCCTCGCCTTTGCTCTCTCGGTTTGATCCGTTTGTACATCATGCCATCCACCGCAAGGCGAACGCCATCAGAACTGATAGGACGTTTATCGCCACTACCAACACCCAAAATTTAGACACGGCACGAACCTGTTTACATAACGACCGGCCATTTCTGTTAGACTTGGCCTGAATTGCACCGGCGAATACATCGCAGCGCGGCTGAAGAACTAGTTTGTGGAGCCTCGACCGACAGCAGTCACTCTCACCATCTTTGTGCTCCTACATCCATCCACAAACTGAGCTTATTTGTTTGTATAATTAAGCACGACAACCATCAGTCCAACGTTATGCTTCACTCAATTTCATGCTGGTTGCACATCTGCAATTAACACATGCCTTTTTTTAGTCACTAACGTCTTACACACCTACCTTTCAATTATGTGGGGTGACGGCAATCATAAAGACCAAACTCTGATACTTGCTGACCGGCGAAATCCGGCAGTCGCTAGTCTTTGAGGTCAGTTGGTCCCAACTTGATCACCTTTGTTCTCCCCACGGGGCGTTTTCGTTTCGTTATTTCACTGGAACTTTAGGATGCAGTATGCTTTGGCTTTTTTAAACTATAAGCTTTAGCCCTCGATTTTCGTGAATTTCCCCTTGAGATGAAATAGGACAAAGTAACTTAGAGTACTTTTTCCTTTTTGAACTTTTGGGGCTTTTACATTGTTTGATGCTGGTCCATTGTGCGCCTGGCGGGCGTGTGTGGCATCTATAGGCGGGCCGTCTAGCAACGTCAGTCACTGCTTCTGATCCCGTCTCCGACTGTTTTGACTCGGGCTCAGGTGGGTGGGGTGGAAGAGTGTGCGGTAGCTGCAGCGCAACTCTACCACTCCTTAAAGTTAACCCTCGCGTAAGTCACGGTCCATGCACTACCAGGCTGCGTCCGTCCCTGTAAACAAAACAGACTGCTCTGTAAGTGTTGGATCGGAAATATTGACGAGCAGATTGAGCTGTAGGTACTTGCATGGTTTTTGAAAGCTGTCCAAAGTTCTGAGGTCAGGCATTAGTACCGTATATGCTGGCCAGGTAGGGAACGAGTTTTATTGACATTATGGTCCATTCCCTTCGCCTTGCAGGCTTACTCACTGAACTAGAAACCTCCTGCAACTGCGCGGAGTCAAACTGCCTGATGACAGGTCATTTGACTGTCCAAATTCCCCCATAGCTTTTATTTACAATAATAATAGCTACATACTCGATTTACGTGCTATATAAAAATTAATCAACTTTCCTTCTTGTTTCACAGGATCCTTGAACTAAGAGCGGCTGAGAAAAAACGTCTACAGGAGTGCTTTGGTCCCACCGGCCTTGGCAACGTCATAAGTGCCAACATGACTGTGCTCAGAGGCGGTGTGCAGACAAACGTCGTGCCCGCCAGTGTGTATGCAGAGGTTGATTTTCGTCTGCCGCCCACCATCGACTTCAGGAAGTTCGAGGCCCGTCTGCACGCCTGGGCCGCTGAAGCCGGCAGTGGCGTCGAGGTAGGTTTCACCTGCGTCCTTTCTCACCTTTTGACGAGTTTGCCTCCCATTCCGGGACTCAGCAGGCTCAGGCTGTGCACGAGTTCATGGGAGAGGGAAGAGCTAGTGAAGCCGAAACTGGGAACTGCATCATCCTCGCGACCCATTAGGGATTCTCCTCTGCAATAATTCTTCCGCACTTGGCTTGGAACGTTGCCGATTGATATGGTATCTCAACCCTTTTAGGCTGTTATTAATATATTAGTCGCACAAGTCAGCGTTTTTTCCTGAAGAATACCAGAACACCTTTCAGCGTGGTTAGGAAGGGACAACTAAGGAACCAAAACAGCTCCATTGTCATGCACATAGTGGACTCAGATCATCGCGTAAATGCCAGGGGGGCAAGGTCCCCTCCAGCTATTCAAACTTCGTTAGACAGCGTCTGTTGGTTATGACAGAAGCGACTGCAACTAGGTTACGCCATTCAGTCCTGTGCACCCAAAAGAACTTCGTAAAGTCGCCACAGTTACGATGTCCAAAAGTCTCCAATCCTACCATCCGTACCTAATTGACTGTCCCATCGATAAGTACCCTCTGACGTTGACTAGATCATTGATCCCAATTTTGTTTCCTTCTCGACTCTGACAACAGTGCGATTTTGTATACCAACCCAAGAAAAATAAGGAGGTTCCGTGGTCAGGGGTTTAAAACGGAAATAGAACACGCAACCGTTATAGAGGATAGGAGCCAATCACACCTTAGTAATTTTAATCTGGCGGTGACTGTGTAATGCTCCGTATGCCGGCGCCAGATCGATTTATTGAGTCCTCGTCGGAGGCCCAGCCTCCAATTAATTCGCGGCTTGTCTTGCTTCTGGCATGAACCATTACCATCGTACCTGTGAAGATAAACTCATGATTTGTTTCGTAGGTGTAGGCGGCCACTTGTATTTCTTCTCACAGCCAACTGATGCTCGTTAGGTCAGGATAATTATGTAAATGCTTAAATGTGCTCATTCTGACGATAAAAGCGTCTTTTCTACGTAACGGTGCCAAAATATCGGTGCCAGTGGAGCGAAGGTAATCTTTTCCAGCTATTGAATGGCTAGTTCTGTCGCTAAGCCGGATGTTAAGGAGCCTATTGGAGTTCCCCTGCTCTGTTCATAGGTATTGTATTTTGGCTAAATTCGAACAGCCCCATTAGCTATTCAATTTGTAATAGGCTCTAAGTTTCGTCGTATATTTCCTTGAGTTTCTGATGCCAAAAATGACGATATGGGTGTGGATAACGTCGGAAGATACCAATACACCGATGTATCGATCTGACGCCGAGCCCTGCGCAGTCGCCTCCAGACTGGTGCTACTGACCTTTAGTTGGCCCCTAACCCTCTATAACGGTTGCTTTTTTCCGTTGTTGCTTTCACCTCTGACGGTTCGAAGGCCCTGATGAATGAAGAAGTGGTTCCTGTGATGGAGAAGCTTTCTTCCCTACTTTTCATATAAGTGCCTGTTCAACTTCTTGATCCTGTTGAATATCGAACGCACATTTGGTAATCTTTTTTTCAATTTTACCGATTCCGACAGTCGGTCATCCAGGTCGCCCATAGTTAGTTTTTCTACATACCTTGCAGCTTCAATTTCTCCAGCAGGACATGGGAACTTCTGGCCATGGTCAACTAAAACCTGGAGTCGATGAGAGCAACCCCTGGTGGTCCACTCTAAAAAAGGTTCTCGCCAATCATGGAGCGGACGTCAAGATTGAGATATTTGCCGGCGCAACGGATGCTCGTTTCCTGAGACGTTATCATCGCGTTGCCGCCATGGAAGATAAGGAAGATGGCTGCACCCACCAGACACCCATTCAGGCCATCAACTTTTCACCCATGCGGAACACGCCCGTCCTTTTACACAGTCATGATGAATTCCTGAATAGGGATGAATTTTTGCGTGGTCTTGTCCTCTACACAGACCTCGTTCGTGAAATCTCCTCGCTTCCTTGACCTCTTGTCAGTGGCGTTATCTCCTCGCAATTTGCAGTCAAGGATCGACCCTCTGCATTTTTGTATTTTTTATTTTTGTGTGCTTTGTATTCCCGTTGTTTATGCTCCTACGCAGCGTATCACACTTTCAATTTTAAGTTACAGTTTTGTGCTTTACATTGTTTGGACGGTATGGCATAAGCATTTAAACAGCATGCCCTCTCCTTCCGTCCTTCGAAGGGTTCGCTGGCGTTTTTTATGGGCTATCCAAATTTTTTTCCGATTACTCGTCTGTGTTATGTAAGTGGCGCTGAGCGTTTTGGTCGTCGTTCTTTTTTCTCTAAGTCCAGTGAACACGCCACTCAGCAAAAAATACTGATTTCCGTTTTACTTCGGAGTTCCTATTGATGCTTCCCGCAGGTATTCACACGATGGCGTGCAAAAGAGGTGTACAGGCAAAGATAAACGCGACTGGAGCGGGCAATCCCAGCTCATGTGCCTTCTAAGCCATCTGTCCGCTAACTGTCGCGTCAATAGGTAGCTCATTTTAGTGCAAACGTTGTGCTGGCCATCCTGAATACCACAGCATTAAGGCTGCATAGGTAAAGGAATTACCCCATATAGTTCGTCAAAGTACAAATCACCACAATGTAGTAGCTGATGAAACAGTACTATAGGTTAACAAGCATGCAAATTAGCAATGCCCTGGTTGTATTAGATTTTTCCATTAATGCATATATGCATGGTGGAGGGAGCTTTGCAGGTCGTTTGTATAAAGGAGAAGTTACAGCGAGCCTAAGAAACGTGGCCTCCAGCGTCAGGTAAAGATTATGTATGGCGCTTCACAGTACTTATTTGGTGTTTTTCGTGTCGGCGTGCTACTGAGACCAAAGTCGTTTGTCCGCGTTGCGCCGCGGGGTCGGCGATTGTTGATATGCGGGTGGAGGCCGGAGGCAAGAGCGGTGGTTGGATGACAATGACCATCGTCCATGTTGTATTGTCCATATTTATTGTCCACGATCGCAAACGTGCGAATAGTAGTTGCAGCGCTAGTTTTTATGCCTTGGCTACTTTCGAGCTGACTATTTCCCTCGCTATCGTTTATTTCCTATCTGTGTTTGCGTCTGCCTGCATGCAAACTCGATAAAAGCGTTTACGTATGCTATCGGTTGTCCCCACCTGAGTTTTTGTCCAAAATTTCCATGTCAGCCCATGTTCTATCTGTTTGGATTTGACCACTACCACGTCTCGCCTGACTTCTTATTTTTGGTCCTGTTTTTTGAACTGCCCCCGTAGAACTTGGTAGGCCGCCTGCTGAGTCGCATAATGGTTGATGAAGGCAGATGTAGTTTGCTAGGTTTCGAAATCCTCCGGACGGCTTGATTGCTCTTGGTCCAGGATATCGACATACTGGAAAGCAGAAGCATGTTCAAAAGCCGCGCAGCATGCAGGCCCAAGCGAGGGTTGATCCATTCTTCGCACTGATCTTGTGCGCTCACTCATGCGGGCCTGTAATCTCTTCACAGTAACCACAAAATATTTCACCTAGAGACTGCTCTGAATCCGATCGACAACATTGGTCGTTTCGACTCGTAAGATACCTTTTAATTGTTGCCCGAGGTTTGCGGGCGACGTCGATACCCAATAGCTGCTAGAGACGATCAACTCTGTTTGACACTTTCGGAATATATGGTAGTGCACTCCAGATTTGCTGCTGGCCGCATAATCAGGTTGGACCATTCACTATGTTTTATATATTTTCGGGGCTGCCCATGGTCGGTGAACATCCAAAAAAGGTTTTAGCGTTCAGCAACTTTACCGGCTCTTTCGCTGCAATGTGTATCAGCTCTCAGCTGTGTTTATGATAAAACGGTCGACTATTGTGGTAGCACAGGATCCAACGCATGTTGGTGGCCCTTCAGTACATCGTCATCTTCCAGCTCTCATTGGTCTTGTGATTAGTCAGGACGTCTCTGAGCGATATCTGGTTATATGTAGCTGCCTTAATCATAATGTTGCTTTCATGAAAACAGAATTTTGGTAGCCGTCAAGATTAGGTACTATTTTCCGCTCAAGAACGACGAAAGTGTCATCCACACATAATGCCCAAAATGTCATCTACTATGATGTGAAGACCAACACCTCCAATCTTTTTTGGACTGTGCCAACGATGACACCGGTTAGCAGTAACACCATCGGCGTACCTTTGCTTTGCTCATACACAGTTTCTTCAAACCGGAAATATATTTTAGGCGGATAACGAGCATTCGTTTCGGCGTATTGCCCCTTCGGCGGTAGTGGCTGTGAAGAAGGTTGTCAACAGTTTCAGCAGCCAGGTGCTCTGGGGTTGAGGTAAAAAATGAGGTTACATCGAATCATACCCTTACTTCGTCAGTGTCGAGGTGTCGCCCACTCCATCTTGCAAATAAATCAACGGATGAGTGGAATGTCGAGGTGAAGACGTTCCCGAGTTCGAACAGTCAAATAGCCAGCTTAAATAAATGTGTTTCGGATAGTTTGTAGAGCCTCATTATGGTGGCGCTTTGCATTGCTTCATTGCGTATCCACGTGGGTAGCTCTATTCTAGTTATCACACCATTATTCTGCGATACATTTGAGGTTGTGTTCATTTCCGTTATCATCTTCTTCATAAGGTCTCCGTCACACATGCGACCGCTGACGATTGATGTCGTTCTCCACGAAAAGTATGATTAGGCTGCAGTGAGTCCCTCCCATTATAACCTTTGTGACTTTTCCATTTCTTTCAAATTTAAAACTCCCTCTTCTTTTGACGCCGGATAATTGTGAGAATTGAAGATTAAACAGTGCACGGCATGCGTAAGCGGGCCAGTTACTGTCGTCAATTAACTATGCAGAGGCCTTCAAAACCATTCACGCGCAAGCTGGTCTCAACAGAACCCCTCAGGAGACAGTGGAAACTTTTATAGCTTGTATCGCGCGAAACTTCACCGGGACACATATTTTTGTAATATGCGTGATAAGAACGTGCCACTTCTAATGATTCTGTGAATCGCTCGTCCTTATGTTTGAAGAAGATACGGCTGCAGTCACGGAACAACTCCGCCCGAGTGCAGGAGGAAATAATGTAATCGTCTGACATTTCCTCTCTGCTGACTCTCATCTTTGTAGTGGAATCTGCTATACTGACCCAGTTATCTCTTAAAGGCCTCAGTAGAAACAGACAGCAACATTCAGAGACAGAACCATTTGCACACTAAGCCGTAGAATTCTTAGAGCTGAATCGTCCAATTTGTAGAACATTGCATTTTTTCTGATAGAATGGTAAAAGCTAATTCTTTTGTCAATCACTGGAGTTGATTTGCATTTTCCTGCAAATGCTCTTCATCAGCCGTACTGCTGAGGACGTCCCAAAGCTTAATATTCTCGTAGGTACTTTTGTCGACAACAGGTTATCCAAATCAAAAGTCAGGAAAATATAATAAGTAATAGCAGCGTGTGCTGCGCGAACAGAGCTTTTCAATAAGTGCTGCCAAACGAGTGTACCTGCTGCTTCTTTCAGGCCAGTTAAGTGGGCGTGTGTGTCCATTGCTGCAAAGCCTTGACTGCAGAATGTTTGCTCTTTCCGTTGCAGGTTAAGGCGGGCGTATCAATTGGCTTCGACCCCGTGTAATGCAGCTAGTCGACTAGGAGCGTGGAAAAGGACGATAGCCCATGGAGTAGATGATTGCGCGTGGTTGCAAGCTTTGGCAGAGCGAAAGCAGAATAAGTCAGCGCAGTGCTGAGAGCAGGCTACCGCAGTACTCCCTCTCCCCCGGTAAGACCGAAGGTGGCGTTAAGCGACGCTGAAGGCACTGTTGATGCCTAAAACATGTGAGTCACAAAACGGTCAGGAGAGTGAACATGACGCCCACTCCAGTTGATACATAAAGGTAGCTTGGCAGAGGAACTAGCGTGTTCTGTGGCGGCAGTGTTGGAGTTATGTGCAGTGGCAGGGGTAATAGTCTGGATGGCATGATAGCGCGTTGGGGAAGGAGGGGAAACAGGGATATAAACACCAGAGGGCTCATCCGGCGAAGTATCCGGGACAGCAGCTTTGAGCCACTCAACACTAACATGTGCCACGCTGGATGCGGTAGGTTTTCGTTCCTCGCGAGACCACATGGAAGGTTCCCTCGTAGGGTGATGCCAGTGGTCGGTGAACTCGATCATGTCACAGAAAGATGTCAGAGCATGTCACTAAGTCTTTCTCGAGATAAGACTCTGAGGCAGATGGTCTGGGGTAAAACTAGAGATACAGCCAGCAAAAACTACCGTAGAGATCTGCGGGATCTTCGTCCGCACCTTAAAGGGATGACAAGATCATCTCACCGGGAGATAACGTGTGCAGGGAAAAGTAAACGCTGCGGCGAAGAGATGGTGGCACAAATTGGCGATGGAGACGTGGAGACGCCACATAGAATGGTGCCGATACCAGTAGTCTGTGGCATTTCCTATAGTTGGAGCCAGAAAACGTCCTTGTCACAGGACGGCATCGCAGGCAGGTCAATCCTGGGCGTTAGTTGAAGGTGGGCAATGGAGTGTCTGGAGAGTGTGTCAGCCACCTCACTGAGTGCTCCGTAAATGTAGCGGATGTCCGATGCCCACTGAGAAATATGGTCCAGTCTTCGAAGCTTCCGTGGGTTCAACTTGTCAGTGTTTGACTTTAAGACGTAAGAGAGAGGTTTGTGGTCAGAGAAGACGATAAAGTCTCTGCCCTCGAGGAAATACCGGAAGTTTTCGCGCAAAATAAACAGCGAGAAGCTCCCGTCCAAATGTGTTGTAGCAGGATTTCTGCACTGCAGTCAGTCAGTCAGTATATTTGAGGGAAAAATAGGCTTGCGCCTTTGAACTCCCTATTTGTCACATCAAAATCTCAAGAATTATGAACAATGTTTCGAAGTTTTCAGTCAGGAAAATATAGACAGTCACATGGTGCAGTGGTTTTTCAAGGTGAATTTGTCATATGGTTCACGTTGTGTTGTAGCATGTGTATATCAAGTCGGTGTTTGAATGTCTCCATAGATTGGGACATAACAATCGCCTCGGGAAGGTTATTCCACGAGTCCACGGCCCGATTAGAGAAAAAATACTTCCTTCCATCCAATCATCCTTGGGGCATATACAGTTTTAAGGGATGCTCCCGGAAATTAGTTGTAGTGGCGAGTTGGAAAAAAATCGTCACACATGAGAGCGCACTTCAAGCCACGCACAACACGGAAGGTTTGTATCAAATCTCTGCGTAACTGCCTATAACTCAGAGGATAGAGATTAATGTTATTTAGGCGGATCTCATATGATAGTGAACCTTGGCCTCTTACTAATTTTGTTGCCCGCAATTGCACCCTCTCAAGTACGTTATAATCCTGCCGCATCCATGCTCTCCGGGCTTGAATCGCGCATTCAAGATGTGGCCTTATGCAGGTACCGAAGATTTTCCAGAAAAAATCTTCATCAAAAACCGTGAATGCCCGATTGATGGCGTACAACATTAAAATTGCAGTTTTAGCCGCCTAACAACATTGCGTAGAAGGTTTCAGGTTGTCTGTCATCGAGATGCCGAGATCCTTCTGTATTTCTGCTTCTTGGAGTGGGAGCTTCTTGAAAAAGAAAGCTAAGGGTTGAGTTTTACCTGCAACTTGCTGTCCAAGAACCGCGTCGACTGCAACGTTGGAGGCGTCAACCATGAGAGAGATAAGTGCATCAGGAACGTAGAGCATCAGGACTGTGGCATCGGCCAGTGCATTCTTCACCTTGTCAAAAGTAGCGAGGGCGTCTGCAGGTAGCTCAACCGAACGTTTGGAAGTAGTGAGAAGATTCGTGAGCGCAGAATGCTGCCAGCACAATTCGGAAGAAACCAGCGATAGTTCACCATACCCAGAAAATGCTTAAGCTGGCGCTTAGAAGTGGGAGGCGGGAAGTTGCGGATGGCTGCAACTTTGGCCGGCAGATGATGCATGCCGATAGAGTGGACCAGGTGTCCATAAATATCACGTGAAGATACAACAAAGGCACACTTGGAAGGGTTTCGAAAAACAACAAACTGTTGGAGGAGGCTAAACACCTTATTTCAGATGTCTCATTTGTTCCTCGGTGGAAGAGCTGGTCACGAAGAGGTCATCAATATAGGCATAGACGAAGGGTAAGCCATGGAGCATCCGATCTACAAACGTTTGGGAGGTTTGGGAAGCGTTACAAAACTTCATGCACAGGAACTCAAAGAGTTCAAACAGGTGGGGGACGTATAGCAGGGGGTTAAGTAGGTTAAACCCAAGCAACTGCGACCTTCAGACCATGGTTTTTTAGTAGGTAAGAGAAATCTTGGGAAGGCCGGAGTGTTAGAAATCGTATGTTGTGTACACAGAGGAACGAAGAATAGAAGAAAAGAGATTGACTACAAAGAGCACGACCTTCCGCTAGAGCGGCGTGATCCGAAGTTATGTCTGGCGGCAGAGGGTGGATAAAAAGGGACAAGTTCGAGTGGTACTTGGTCAGCCGCGAGTACTTAGACGCACGTGTGTATGTCCGAGTGGAAGAAGGTCAAGTCTCTGCAGGTCAGCGCGTCTGTAAGCGTCCCTAAAGGTATTGGATGACCTTGAGATAGCTGGCCTTGAACAAAGACGCCGAATAAAGCGATGAAGTGTGTCGGACGGCAGAGACTATTAAACGTGCTCCCCTCCTAGACCGCAGTAAGGATACTGGAAGAATCCGAACGCAGTGAGACTAGTTAAATTTAGTAAGGGAGTTACGTACTAAGGTAGAGTTGCAAACAGCGTGGGCGGCTGTGGTTGACATATAGGAGCCAGGTTGTAGAGGCGACTGGAGAAGGTCGGTGGTTCGGTAAAACGTCAACAGCAAATAAGTATGCCGTTTTTGTATGAGTTGAACCGAAAAAATCGTTGGCAGTAGAATGAGGGTCAGAGATTGGGAAGGCGATCTGAGTGCTGGCACTCATAAAGGGACATCTCTGTTGAATTGGTAAGGAACCATGGCCTGGGTTGAATGGGCTGTGAGTGGTTGTGATCTCGACCTCGCTTCATGATAGGATGTCGATGTAGAGAGTCTCCATATCGCTGTCACATCAGATGACACAGGAAAAACTCAATTGAAGGCGAGAGAGGTTTGAAAATGATTGACGTCAACTACATCATAAATCATGACCACATATCACCAAATAGACAGGGACGCGTCGGAAATTCAGAAAAATACGCATGGACAACAGGCCATATCAGAATTTGCGTGTTCAGATCACGTCGGACGGTCACCAATACCACCAGTAAGTTAAACTCTAGCAACTGCGATCTCCAGACCATGGTGACTTAGTGGATTAGAAGTCTTGGGAAGTCCAGAATATAATTAATAGTTTATTCTGTACACAAAAAAACAAAGAAAAGATGGAAAGAGTTTTTACCTTGGAGCACACGTCATTACCCTGGAGTACCGTAGTCCTAAGTGGTTTCTAGCGGCCGAGGATGGGGGAAAAGGGATATGGTCGAGTGGTTTTTGGGCAGCCGCGAGAACCTAGACGCACTTGTGTGTCCGAGTGGAATTAGGTCGAGCCTTTGCAGGTCAGCCCGTCTGTAAGCAACTGTAAATGTATTGAATGACCTTGAGGCAGCTGGCCTTGAACACTGACGCCGGACTTAACAATGGAGGGCTTCGGTCGACAGCGACCACTACAGACGGCGTCTTCGAAACACCCTTTGGGGCTATGGGATTTAAAGGAAGCCTCGGACCACATCAATCTTTGAGAAAACGGATTTGCAGAATAGAGCACCAGTAAAATCTTGAAGATGCGTCATGACATCGCTGAAGGCCCTGTAGTCAACACAAGGTCGCCAGTCACCAGAAGTGGCATTGAGAAGCATGTGCACAGGTGAGGCCCACAAGCTGTCAGATTGATTGACGATGCCCATTTGAATCATGTGCTCGAACTCAGCCTTTGAGGGCGTGAGACCTGCAGGCACGAGACGATGGGTCTAGAAAATACCGGAGGGCCAGTAGTTCCGATATGATGGACAACGTCCAGCGGCAGTGTATATGCGCTCAAGTTTGGACGAATGAAAGCCGGGTACTTGGCGAGAAGCTATCAAAATAGTCTCTCTGGATCAGGGTCCAAGACGGAGAGTTTGCAGGACACCTCAGGTGAAATTATGCCTGTGTCAGAGGGTTGAGCGGTCTAGTATCGCAAAGTGGAGTGACGGCAGTTCACCTTGAGATCGAAGGCAGAAAGAAAGTCGGTACCAAGTATGGCACCGAGCACATCAGGAACGACAAAGGCCCAAGGGAAGAAATGGAGAAATTCGATGTCTTTTAAGAAAGAGCAGTTGCCGAATGTGCCAGTAGGTGAGCTGTTGATGGCCAGAAGGGAGAGGCCAGCATTAAGGGACGGACGGTCGGATGTTGAAAGAAGAAGGATACTCAGTTGAGCGCCAGTGTCAAACAAGTATATTGAAGAAAAGAGTTGATTCCCAATTGATGTTATTGATTTCGGCCTTCATTTGATCGAATTTACCATTCCAAATATTTCTTCTAACCCCGATGGGCTGTCCGGGCTCGAAAACACTGAATAGTCCCAATGTAGTTGGACGTACTCATTTAGGCCTAGGGGAGATATACACCGCACCTCATTAATGCTGTCCAATGATATCGTGAGCACAACGTCCACATAGGCTGCTGCCCTTCGCACACCCTTGTGGGAAATAAGGCATGCTGAGTAAGAATTGATTCCAACGTTAGGTCCAATAAACGTTTGTAGGATGTTAGTTCTGGACCGCCTGCGTATTGTTAATTCCAATCAATGAGCGGAGCATTAACTTCGCCCATAAATACATCAGACCGAGCAGAAAATCTTGATAGGTTTCCAATAGACGATCGTTAGCTTTGGGATTATTTCTTAGTGGTCGAGAGAGGGTCAAAACTGCAAAGCTTCGTGATCCCGGTACCTTTATAATCATGTAGATCATTGCCAATACAAGCAAAGATCATCTCAGAGATCGTCTTGGCACTGCAAGCAAACTTTTATGTTTTTTTCTGACACAAAAAGTTAATGTTTTACGTAAATAAAAATCCCTTCTTCTGCTGCCCTCTCCCATCTCTTTGATATAAATGAAACCCTGATAGTGCCAATTCACGGTCCTACACGTTTTCAGAGCGCTAAGTTTCTGCCAACGATATAATGTAAATGAAACATCGTGGATGTCCACTTTTAATTTTTTCCAAATTTGACAGTAGCCTCTGCACATTGGTTAAGATATATATGCAGAAAGTCCCAAAAATGTATACACATTTTGCCTCTTTGTAAAATTGGTTTGTCATAATTTTATTATTGAATAAATGTACTTGAGAGGGTGCGGCGGTGAGCAACAAAATTAGTAAGAGGCCAAGGTTCACTACCATATGAGATCCGCCTTAATCACTATCACTTGAGTTATAGGCAGTTACGCGGAGATTGGATACAAACCTTCCGTATCGTGCGTGGCTTTGACTGCGCTCTCATGTGTAACGAATTCTTCCAACTCGCCACTGCAACTAATCTCCGGGGGCATCCCTTCAAACTGTATGTGCTCCAAGGACGATTGGATGTACGGAAGAATTTATTCTCTAATCGTGTCGTGGACCCGTGGAATAACCTTCCCGAAGCGATTGTTATGTCCCAATCTGTGGAGATATTCAAACACCGACTTGATATACACATGCTACAACACAACGTGAACTATGTGACAAATTCACCTTGAAACACCACTGCACCATGTGACTGTGTATATTTTCCTGACTGAAAACTTGTTAAAATTGTTTATAATTCTTGAGATTTTGATGTGACAAATAGGGAGTTCAAAGGCGCAAGCCTATTTTTCTCTCAAATATACTGACTGACTGAATAAATACAGGGTGTACCCAAAAAAATGCATACACATTTTACCTATTTGTAAAATTTTAGTTTATCATAATTTTATTATTAAGTAAATGTAACGATATTTACAAGTACCATTTCATTGTTTTATCACTGAATGTCCTCAAACTGAAGTCCATTTTTATCAGGACACTGCTGGCAACGCGAAACAAGGGAATCGTACATACCATAAAACAATTCTCTTTATAATCAGGTGCATTCATGTTCGGTAGCTTCTCTCAATTCAGCCACTGCTGCAATAGTCAAAATACAGTGAAAAAGAACAATAAAATTATACTTTAAGATATTTTTACGTTTTTGAAATAACAAAAATTATGATAAACATCAAGTTTACAATTACTTCAAATGTGAATACATTTTTGGGACACCCTGTATATATGCAAGTACCATTATATTGTTTTTATCACTGAATTTTCTCAAACTGAAGTCCATTTTGATCATGACACTGCTGACAAGGCGAAACAATGGAATCGCACACACCATGAAAAAATCCCTTGGTATTCGGGCACATTCATGATAGGTAGCTTCTCTCAATTCAGCCACTGTTGCAATAGTCATAATGCAGTGAAAAAAAACAATAATATGATACTTTTAAATATTTTTACGTTTTTTAATTCTTCTTCCCATTCTGTATCTTATTTTCAATTCTATAACTAATTTTCGGCAATTAATTCTCTCTGTCAGTGTGCAGTCGCACGTAAAAAACGCCGCGATTAGCATATTTTATTCTGAATCATCGCGAAAGAATAAACCTGACT
>JAYGXS010000005.1:14933201-14973399 GCA_036362985.1 Ligula intestinalis | reverse complement strand
TCTCTCCCTCTGATGGCACTATTTCCCCTTGTTCCTGTGTCGCCGTTACACGCTCTTCCCGCCGTCCTGTATCGCCGTTTCACACTCCTCCTGCCATCAGCACCACCATGGCCCTCACCCACAGTTGCCCACAGCGCTGCACTCCCTCCGGTATCTAACTAATTTTCTGTGATCACCCCTCACTCCAAACGGATCATTTGTACAGACCCTTGGTTATCCCCCGTACCGTATTCTTTCCACTCTCTATTGTTTACCATTCGTTTTATATCAACAGACCTTGTTTCTTACTATCGCGTTATTCTTCTATCTCTTTCTACGATTGCATGTTGTGGTGATTAACAACCCCGTTCGGCGTTACTTCTGGAGAATCATATACATGAATTACTCCTTTAGGTTTGTGCCAACCTCGACATTCCCGGCCCGCTCCATCTGGCGATGAATTTTCCGCTGATTGATAAAGTAATCTAATTCCCGATATCTACCTTTAGTTTGCGTTTACGTTACCAGAAGCTCAGCTCCCGCTGAACTTGATTAAAATTGAATTCTCAAACTTGATATTTGTCATTGTTTCTACAAATGAGAAACTTGGCGACCTTGTACGTTCTTCTATTGTCTGTTGTATTGATTTTCAAGGTTCTTTTCGAAAAACAGCATTCTGTTGGGAACATGGGAGTTAATCTACGTGAAACGTACAACAGTCAAACTCTCCTTGGCAGAGACAGGGTTCGTTACCACCTGGAATTTTTTGCGCCTTCCACGCGTATACGCGTATACACTGCCCAACTAAAGATATATCTTTAGTAAAGCAGTGTAGTAAAATTCTTTATAGGACATGATATAGTTTTACCGTGTTCAATCTTTGCGCAAATCGTATGGGTATTTAACAATCATTGTAACATCATTGTAGACTGGTTCTGTTAAGTAAATTCTATACTTTATAGCGAAAGCAAGGTTTGTAATTTGTCTGCGCCTCTTATTGGAATTGTTCCTACTGCTTTCACAGGGTAGTATTGAACTACCTCAGTAGTAGATGCTACTCAGATATCCCAAAATTTAATTGTTTCAGTCGATATAACACCAATGTTTATCAGTACCGCATTCTCCCTCTTATCATTTAATCTGTTTACTTTTTATTTAGATATTTTTAAGTGCTAACTGTTTATTACGTCGTTGTTCCCTTTAGGATGAATCCCACTTACTTGCGAAAAAGATTGCCACGGACCTGAAGACAGACAAGCCTGTTATTGTCAGTTCAACTTTGCGCTCACCGATTTCATTTTCTGACGCAAACTTTTTGTGTGCCCAAATCCAACCTCGTTAAAGTTGCTAATTTTACTGTCCAATTTTATAATTTTGTATATAAACCCGTAACTTTTGTCATATATCTTCTCAGTAGCAGAACATTACGGAAAATGTGCAATGTATTATATTTCGGTTTTAAATTTTGGTTTTTGAATAGCACCTGACTTTAACTACCTCACCGAGTCCAGTTCGACTTTATAACATTGCACTTGGCTTGAAATTCTAAATCATACAGGGGGTTTAACCTGCGTCCGTGTTTCGTATTAAGTTTTCGTGTACATTTATTGCAAATTTCGCTTTTAAGGGTAGCTTTTGACGCTTAAATTGAAGTAAGTGCATGTTACAAATTGAGGCAAATGTTCGCATCCCTGATATGTGTGCAGATGGAGAAGTAGAAGGCGTTGCGATCACCGGAATCAAACATTTACTTGTCTGAGCTTTCGGGCTCTTTCTAGAGTCCATCATCAGAGATAAAAGGCCTAAACGAAAGGCAAGCAACAGTTATAGGAGGCAAAGGCCAATTAACCGTTATGAACAAGAGGGGAGAGGAGGAGGAGCAGTCAACCACCAGTGCCATCAGTCCGTAGATGCCTGTGCAGCGTGATGTATGCCGGCACCAGATCGATAAATCGATTGAATGAGTTCTCATCCGATACCCAGAAGCTCAGACAAGTAAACGTTTGATTCTGGTGATCGCAACGTCTTCTACTTCACTATTTATGCTTGTTACCTGTAGAACTTTATATCTTTATTATTTATTGAAGTAGACTTACCTGCCCCAGGTAATCTTGTCTCTAGTTGCCTCCAACGGTATCAAAATTGTTGCACAGGATTGAATGTGCACACTGGTGAAATTGCCTGACCTTCGTTTTTCAGGTTGATGGTTTGCTAACGACTATGCATGTTTTTGCTTTTGCTGAGACTGGCAAGATATTTGTGATCACCAGCAGTTTTTCGCACCAGAAAATACATTTTTGGTTTGTTATTTGGGTGATAGAAGTGCCTTCGCTAACACTGAGCAAGTGCGCCTCTTGTACCTATAGCACCATTTAGGTCATAGCTAGTCTCTGAAGTCATGGACCTGGAATTTGGGTTTCAATCGCTCGACCATGCCATTAACATATCAGAAATTTCACGAGGGGTCATAGTTTTAAATGAGCAATCTTATCAAAAGGGTTGCTTCGAGATCATCAGGCTTACTCATGATGAACATCGAACCCTGTATACACGAAAACCACTATTTAGCAATCCCCTTTAGTCCAAAAACTTGCCAAATAAAACCACCTCCAGTGCATAGGCACGGTGGGAATGTAAACGGTGACCACAGTGAATTTAATCCTCGACTTTAATAAAAGGGATATCATTATTAAGAGGGTTCGACAGATTTTAATAATTCAGTTGACCTAGTAAAGGATTCACGGCCTCGGTAGGAGTCGAACCCATACAGCAGGGAAGGCTTTGCGCAGCCAACGCTCTAACATTGAGCTACGGGGCTCACAATGAACCGTGAATTCGACCCACTTGTGATTAAATGCACGTCTCACTGTGAGCCCCTTAGCTCAATTGTAGAGCGTTGGCTGCGCACAAGCCTTATCTGCTGTGTGGGTTCGACTCCCACCGAGGCCGCGCATTTTTGACGATTGGGTCAACTGAACAGGGGTTACAAAGATGCTTCTCGGGAGTAATCTGTCTACAAGTAATTCTATATTTCACAAATTTTGGGCATCACTCTCGGAAGTTGCCTCAACTGAAGCGTCATATTCAGAAGGGATGTTATCTGTAACGTCAATCGTAAACGCCAAACTGCTCAATTCTGCTGCCGTATATGGTTGGTTGGTAGCCCTTGTTGGATCGGGGGTCCCCGCCGGAGTCCAAACTGGATGCAGTTGGGAGACGGGGAAAAGCCGTGACCTCATCCGGCTTGATTCAACGGTCCACGGGGTGAGTTGGGTGCCTGACAGGGAACTGCAAGCGAAGAGATGCCGGCAGTCATGCGGCGAGACGCCACAGTCGGGTATGGACGGGTCAAGCCGGTGTTGGTACTGGTGAAGGAGCATGCAGTAGCTACTGCGTAACTGTGTCAGAATACAGCGGGTGACCCTCGGGATCTGTCGTTCCGTGGCCGCAATCGGAGATGGAAAGCCACCCGAAAGAATCGGGGGTTGGTAGCTGAATTTTTCGTCCACAACAGTTCTCTGGTGAAGACGCTGGAAGCCCGTCTTGGTGGCTGATCCATCAGCTGGTAAATCCAAAAGAGACGAGACGAGAGCTGCCTCGTGGAGGACTGGAATAGATGGCCGAACGTTGTGGCTAGGCCCAGGAGCGTGGCAACGATAGTGATTCGGATGACCAGGTTGTGAACAGGTCCACCAGAACTGCTGGCCTAAGAGTTTGTTATGAGGGGTGACCGGCAGGACAGAAGCCTCTGCATGAGGGTGATCGATATGCGACATTTTATAGCAGCCCTTGATCGTGCGGAGGGCACAGTTTTGTGCTGACTGAGGGCGGCGGAGGCTGGAGGAGCTGATTTTGGAGGACCATAATGGTGCCGCATAGGTGAGATGCGGCCTGGGCAGCGCTTTGAATATGGTCGCAAGCGTCTCGATCAGCCCCGGGATGTGCCCGCGAGAGCGTTGACCTTGGTGTTTCGGCTCACTTTGCTTGCGAACGTGAAAAGTGGATGTAAACGGACGCCAAGGAGCTTGGGCTTACGGACATGCGGTAAAGACTCACCGTTGACGATGAAAGCCGGTTGACGATTGAACTCCTTCGGGTCTAGCGTGAAAACAGTGACAGATGGCTTGGCTGCCGAGCTCGTCAACCCGCGTTGAGTGAAGAAGTCCACGACATCAGGCATAGGCTCCGAGAGGACCTGCGCAGCCTGATCAATGTGATGGTGCTGGCAGAAGAAGATGACGTCATCCGTGTATAATACCACTTTGGCAAGTGCCGGAGGGAGTGGGAGGTCCCGCATGTAGATGTTGGACATCGTCGGACTGAGTAAGGTTCCTTGAGGAACGCTGCAAGTCTGTTTACTGGGCTTGGAAAGAACGCCACGGAAAAGGACACGATTGTAGCGGCCACAGATGTAAGCCGCCAACCATCGGGCCAGGCCAGTCGGGACGTTCATGGAGACCAAGTCTTGCAGGAGGTGATCGTGGCGGACGCAGTCAAAGGCTCATGACAGGTCAATTGAGACTGCTACCATCCCCGAAGCGGGCTTCTGTTTATTGAAGCCCTCGAGAATGGTGTCGCTAAGCTCAAAAAACGCCCTTGTTGTGCCACGACCCGATCTGAAACCATTTTGGTGACTAGACAGATCAGCTGCAGACGTCAGAATTGGGTGTAAGAGTCTGCTGCCATGTATCGTCGTACTTGGCGGGATATGGTTCGGGATATCATCAAGGCTAGCTAGATCAGGCATGTTCACAGCCGTAACAAGTAAAAGTACCAGACACCAAATAATTTCTCCAGATAATACGAAGTGCAAAGCTGATTCTGAAGTCGGATGCGACGGAGTCTAACTTGTCAAATTAAACTCAATCAAAAAAGTAGTGCAGTGAGAAGAATTAGACATGACTGCTGGGATAAGAACGTAATTGGCCGTACGTTTTGGATTCCAGCGTGAAACCATCTTCAGAGACAGCACCACGTAAAGGTAATTCGTACAACGGGAGTTGCAGTATTTATAGGTGCGCTAGTTGCTTGATGGCCGGCATACAGGTCGTTATCCGCTGAAATGTAATAATCCATGGTGGAGGTCGGCGTGATGATTGCTCCCTCATCTGGCTCATTGACATTGGCGTTGGAGCTTATGTCCGCCTGTGCGCTCTCCGAGTGGCTGATTATTTTGGTCAAACCGAATCTCAGTATCGAATATAGGTTGGCGAATTTATTGCAGTTGCTAATAGACTGGGGCCCATAAGCCATTACTTCTTGGGCCTGGCATTTTCGTTGTCATCGGGAAGTAGTGCAGTCACCTGTAAAGACACGTGATGAACAGTTAGTTTATAGTTGCTTTGAGGGTGGAGTAGCTGCATCTTCGTGGGAGCAGAAAAGGAGGGCAGGCTCTACACTGATGTTTCACGTTAATGAGCATATAATGTGGTCCCCTTTGCTTCGAAGGGGTCCTATCTCCGCTTAATGATGTCGCCATTTTTGAACCCAAAGGAGCTGAAAGGTCGCCGTCAAGCTCTTAGCCGTCCTGTATGGCTAACTTGCGCAGTCAGATTTTGAATAGGTAATTTTTTAAACGGCTTGATGAAGTTGTCAGTCGTGTTTTACACAAAATGTTATCGATGACCTCCGGCAAGCTACCGCCCTCATAACGTCACCGACGTAGCACCTAAATAACCCCCGTAATTGTGTGACGATTCGTGTACCCCGCTAGTGGCGGTATGTACAGCCCCCTTTCACGTAATAAGGCTCACTATCGCTCCAGGTTTCGTTACTGATATCGCAAGTCGGTCAGGCTCATTCGTCAGTTCTCCGTCAATTGAAACGCTGCCGTGAATAATTTTTGTCTGGCTCACGAGAACAGAACCAACGCGCGGAAACCAACCAATTTTCGTACCAGTGGAATGAGATCGTAACCTTTCTGTAATTCATGAAGTTTGTTTTCCATTTTCTGCAAGTAAAAAAGAGATTTGTTTAAGGTCTTGGGCCTAGATGTACCATTACATGCTCACTTCCTAAGTTCCCAGAGGTCCCAACCATCTAGTCAGAATAACCTCTGAAAGACCTGAACCTTTTGACTACGGTGCAGATTCTTATTCGGTGGCTTGATTAGCACAGCGATATAGATATCTCCACCCCTGGTTTCAGTTATTTTACTACTGTGATATAATTAGTAATGCATCAAGCCAGTTATGTTTTTAAGTGGATTGTAAATTTTATAAAATAAGATCAGCATGCTGCAGCCTGTGTAATGAAGAGTGGTTGTTATTGTTGTGTTAAAATCCTGCTCAAGTGTTTGTCATAAATCAGGGAACGTAGTAATACGTTTAGGTGTGGATTTTGTCGTGGCAGCTACCTGCGCCCGATCTCGCCTTCGTTCTTCTTGACTATCTTGACATAGACCACGAGTGGGTAGGGGAAGAACGAGTGCGTTAGCTGCAATGCAAGTTTACTTACACTTCACACGATTTCATGCACAGGTAATTATGCTTGCTTTCAGCCTACTGTGAAGCACGCTGTGGACATCGTCGAATTTGACGATCGAAATGTTAATACACCAGTGGGATATTCTTGAGGCTATATTGTCTGGAAGACAGGCTCATCTTATTGTTTCACCGGGATCAGTAATAATTATATTTATTACGTCAAGTACTTTCTTCAGGCAGCCTCAAATCTGCATTTTGAACTAGATTTTTAATCATACCAAACCATTGCTCTCTCTCTCTCTCTGAGAAGATTCGATCCTTTTAGGTGCATGAATTGATCATCTTTGCAATAATTTTTAGCAGTCTAACTGCCTTGAAATGAGTACTGTTTCCGGTACACAGTGCACCGATATAGCCAGGCTATAACACTCATAAATAGTTTCGACTTTAGAACGCACATACAACTCCCAGACCTACAATATTTTGGTCACACATTCACCACGAGCCCTACAGCTATAGAACCAAGTATCGACGCCACGAACGTGCTGAATTGTCCGATGTACTTACCTGCCGGGCTAGGTCACTCGTGGCTCTATCGAACGATCACCTTAAAATACGCAAACTTACCTTCGGACAGACAGACGTTTATAATTCGTGTAGTGCAACGTGCGCACATGTAGTGACCCTGTAGCGTCTTCCAGCTCCCATGCGTCGTCACGCATAAGGTAACAAGATTGCAGCTCTCGGACTACCTCTAGGATAGTCGCATGCTCTCCTCGAACGCTTACCCCGTGCCGTCACTAACACTCGCGCACTTTTAGGCTGAGCTCAATCCAGTCTGGCCAACGACCTTCAAGGCTGACTCACACGAAGACCGCTTTTTAAACACTCGCGAAGATTCCTGCGCTCCCATTTTAGACAGTGCTCCGCTTCGGTGCAGGCTTACGCTCGTCCGACAGTCAATCTCCTGCCTTTTCTCCAATTACTCTGTACAGTATACAATTCCTTCCGATCGGCTTCCCACTTCTTCCCTTACCTGAACCGGGCCTGAAGATCACCTGCAAGATTTCTCCTTATTAGCTTAACCCACATCGATACGCACCTTGTTCCCATACACCAATAAAAGCGTTTGACAACGGAGACTCCTTTTCACACATAGTCTTGATGGTTCGAACGTCGCAACAGTCAGGATTTACCGCCCACTACGAGATAACTGTAGAAATTACTTTTATAGAAAACTGTTGTTGTAATTGATCGCCAATACGCCACATTCCTTCGATGCCGGATGCGGGTGTAATGACTCCCACCGCCAAATATCTACGTCTTTCACGACCTGCCCGCTGCTAAACATGTGGTATGTTGATTGGAGATGACGGACTGACCTCTAAGCTATGTGAAAAATGCCCTAAGAGCTACATTCAGTCGGACCAATTGCAGCCTGACCCCCAGTCCTGAGATGGGGTGATTTATACCCTCATTCTACAAGCTTCCAAGCCACGACTGTACATCGTGATAGTTTCAAGCGCTTCACATTTACTGTTGTGTGGACTGCGTCTCGAAATAATGTGGCGCAATGTCTGCCCACTGCACGTCAGATGTATCGCAGTAGCTTAGGTTAAAAGGGAATACCCTTACTGCTGCAAGTTTCAGGTTCCGTGTGGGAAGAGAAGATGTTGGATGCCAGGTGGGCGTAATAGTATATTCTGCACAGAGCTGGTGGATAGCACCTTGGATAAAGTTGGCAGCCGGACAGGCGTGTGTCCGGACACGAGAGGGGGCGGCGTCTGAAGTGTGAGGGCGCAGATGTCGTCATGGTGAGGTCCCGTGTGGGTCAGCCTTGAAAGTGATTGGCAAGAACAGAATGTGGTTGGCAGACACTCGTCCGCATCTGCTGGCAGTCACGAGTATTGATGACATTTTTAAAGCTCGATTCTCACCGCAGTAGGGTCATTCATCAGTGGGGGTTTAAGTTCAAAGACCTTTCAGAATTATGGACGATGCCAATCTAAAGCACATACTCCAGATCGGAATTTTAGACAGTCGGAAGTATAGATGCAGCACCGATAAGACACGGGAGTCCAGGGGCAATTAGCTGGTGTATAACTATGTGCGCTGAAGTAGAGGTACTGAAGTCGGTGCGCATGTTGCTGCGTATTTGATGAGGAGCTTGCCAGGTTCCTGGACGGCAAGGTTGCGAACTAAAGCAGAGGAAAAGATACTCTTGACAATGTGATCGATGGTCTGGTTCTATAGACAGGCTTTCCAAAATTCGGTCGAAAGTGGCCAGAATGCCTGCATAAAAAAATTAAAGAGGAACGTCAGCAGTGACGGTGACTTAAGAAAGCATGTACCAAGGGGGAGGGTTCAAGTAGAGGGCTAAAGTACCGGAGGTGGCTAAAGAGGTGATGACATCTGAAGAAAGAGATCGGAATTGGGGTCACTGACGGTCAGAGGCTATGAGGGTAATGATGCTTAACTTTGCGACAAGTTAGACCTGAAAATATCTACCACTCCAATCGTCTCAGATGGGGCCATTGGTGCCAGGACACATATTGTACTGATCTTTGTGAGGCCCGTTTCATCCGTTTGTTCAGTTGGGAGACGGAAGGGTAGGGAGGACGACAGTGCTCTTTTGCATCAAGCAGGATATAGCGTCAGCAGGTTCCGGCCATGCTTGATTGAGATGAAAAAGTAGGCTGGACCTGCCTTACAAATTACCTTCATTGTCACTGGAATAAATAAGAAGCTGTCTGGTTTGAAACGAATTCAAACTCGTGGACAAATCCGCAAAGTCGAAAGCGAGAGGGGATACCGGAGTAAAGAATAAAATTGAAATATCGGTATCTCAAGAGCTACAACTATCAATGTAATGACCCGCCTGGTACTTGTAATTAGTACAAACATTTAGCCAGTTTGACCGGTACTCAAGGCCCGTACCATAGAAGCAGGAAAACAAGAGCGACCAAGCGTAGCGTGTATTCACACGACGCAAGTCATTGTCACGCAGAGGATATACGTATTAATGGTCCGCGTCGAAACACTGTCCAATCGGACATGGACCAGTCAGAATTGAGGAGACATTACTAAACAGATGGTGATGTAGCTGAGGACCACCTTTGTGTGTGCTGACTCATCGTGGGAATGGACGCATTCCCAACAAATCCTCTTCAACATGGTCAGTACCATCTATGGCGTGAATTGAGCCGTATACGCGGCCTTTTTCGGCGAAAACTGTTGGTCCGGCGTATTGAGGGGAGTTTCCAGTCTATGTGTGAGGGCCAGGAACTGATAACGGAAGCGGTACATCTGAAGGGGCTGCAGGATTACCCGACTGACTGGTCTGCTGGAATGGCAAAGCTGTCCAGCAGGCTATCGAGAGGGAGTGATGCACCTGATTCGGTCTGGTTAGATGGCTGCACTGCCCCCTTTGGATCTGGTTTTGGTGACGAACCCTGGTTTCATCACCGCCAGGAACCTCAAACAGCATGCTGCCTCTGTGTGCTGCTACTGTCGCTTTAATCCAGTCCAGGAACCAGCTAGATAGTTACGAACGAAGGCAGGTGTTCCGATTGAGAGCTTGCCACGAGAGGCAGGTGGAAGTGATTGTGAGGATGGCAGGTTAGTAGGCAACAATGCATGGAACTTCATTCGATGTTTCCGGCCTACTAAGGCTTTGGCAGAGGAGGCATCACCAGGAGACGCTGGGTTAGGGGTGGTCCTGCAGGAAAACAAGAACGCATGGAGTATCTCGTCCGTAGTCCCTCCCCCACGAGCTTTCGAAAGGGTTCTTTTGAATTTGTAGACGAAACGTTTTACTTGACGTTTAGATAGTGGATTGCGCAGTGGGGGACTAAGATGCTAGATGTGGTGATGGTGGCAGGTCAGGTCAGGGATCGATA
Source organism: Ligula intestinalis (assembly GCA_036362985.1). Lineage (NCBI taxonomy): Eukaryota > Metazoa > Platyhelminthes > Cestoda > Diphyllobothriidea > Diphyllobothriidae > Ligula > Ligula intestinalis. The sequence goes on along the minus strand of JAYGXS010000005.1, from coordinate 14,963,096 downwards.
GCGGTGTTCTTGAAGGGTGAACATATTTATTAACCGCTTACTTACAAATTTTAAGTAGGTTGGATTTTCCACAATCTCCCAATTTTTGGGACGCCGGCTCTTGATCTAGTAGGGATTGGATGATGAAATTGAACTGTAGAGGGGTCCTCGGAAGGCCACCATGGACAATAACCGCTTAAGTCAGTCTATTGAGTAAAGTGGCTTTTCAAATTAACCATGGGAATAACCACTTACTTACACATTTTAAGTAGGGTGAATTACCAAGTCTTTAAATTTCTCGCTCATTCGCCGTTATGGTAGTTGAGGTTAGTGATACTGATAAAAAATAATAATAATAATATGTTTATTATGCCAGTTTACAGGCAATTGTAAAGAGTTGGTAATGCACCTCTTGGGTGCCTTCCAACACCTCGAAGACCGGAAAAAACCTAAAACAAACTCCCTATGTTGCAGCCAGTATTGGTTTTGTTTCAGGTGTTTTGTTTTGTCAATTCTGGGCGAGATAGGGAGTTTGTTTCAAGTGAAAAAAACCTGCCTTCGAAGGTATGATACAAACGGAATAAATGTACAGTTGTAAGCTGAGTTGACTAATCAGCAGGAGAACTGTTTCATATCGTTTAAAAACATTAGTTCCAGACGGAGAGGGTTGGCACAAGAACACAGTGTTCTCAGTCTTCCTTCAATGGTTGTCGGCAAAAGTTGCGCGCTATCGGCTGAAGGGTTAGCAGACTGCGGGCTGTTGCTTCAGCCACATTATCTTCAGCATGAAGCCTGGCGGGGTTCAAAGTCCACGAACGCCATCAGAGTGAAAGAGAGATTCCACCGAGTCAGCACCCAAAATTCGTGAAAGTTGTCCTGAATGTAGAAAACTAGTTATAGCTCTCTTAAACATAGGGTAGTTTTGCTGGGTTTTAATACTTTTGGGCAGCTTATTCCAGATTGATATGGCGTTTACTGAAAAGAATTGCCGGTACTTAACTGTGCGTGCCATAGGAAGAAATAAAAATACGTCTCGATGACTGGCGCGTCGAGAGTGCTCAAGCTGCCTTATTGTACTAAGAGGATTAAAGGTTTGACCATTCAAAAGTTTAAACAGTAAAAATAGACCCTTCTGCAATCGACGAAGCCATAGGGGATCCAGCTTTATAAGTTCGCACCTTTGTTGGTAGGTTAAGTTACGGTGTTCTGTAGTGAAAACTCTTCTAGTGAAGAAGTGCTGCACCGATTCTATTTTCTTCCGTTCACTAGTGCGCAGAAGACTGAATAGAGGTGAGCAGTATTCAAGACTAGGTTTCACGTACATATTATAAAGGCTAGTTCTAACCTTGATAAATCCGGTGGTTCGGCGTGCTTTCGAGACTATCAGGGCACAGTGTTCTGACAAATTGAGACTATTAGAGTAGGATATGCCCAAATCCTTGATAACTCCTGGGACATTTAGTTCGTGGCCGTCAATGCTTAATTCCGGTTGATGATCGTCGCCAACAACCATAACGGAACATTTGTGCCATGAAAGGGTGAGGCGCCATGTGCAACACCACTGGGCGAAGGCCTGAAGATCCTTTTTTATCAGCTCGAGCACGATGTTGCGATCTGCCGGTTTATATCGATAAGCGACTTTTAAATCATCAGCGTACATGAAGGGTCTGCCATACTGAAAACAATCTGAAACGTCGTTGACAAACAGGCAAAATAGGAGCGGACCCAGTACACTACCCTGTATAACTCCACTCCTCACATGCGTGGGGTTGGAGATAACATTGGAAATTTTTACTCGTTGTGTGTGAGCATCCAAATAGGAAGATATGAAGTTCAGAGGCTTGCTACCTATGCCGAAGGAGGCCAGTTTCAGGAGGAGGAGGTTATGATCGACCCGATCAAAGGCCTTAGTAAAATCATAGTAGACGCTATAAGTGGCAAAACCGCTGTCTCTAGATTGCAGCACATAATCAAAGAAAGAGAGCTGACAGGTGTCAAAAGATCGTTTCTCGAGAAAGCCATGTTGAGCTGTATTGAGCAGGTTGTTCTCTGTCAAGCGACGCATCATCTTTTCTTTGATTAAGGTCTCCAAGATCTTCGAGGCTGCGGGAAGTGTATTTATTGGCCTAAAGTTGTCGAATGACGTCGATCGGCCATGCTTGCGAATAGGCATTATGTGCGATTCCTTCCACAACGAAAGAAAGGTTTCGCTCTCAAGAGCAAGATTAAATACCTTACAAAGAATAGACGGAAAGATATCTTTCGCTTCAGCTTTTAGAAGGCTAACTGGGACGCCATCTGGTCCTGGACTATAGGATTTACGATAACGACGAATGGCTACAGTCACATCCCAGACGGTAAAACTTATGGTTTCGAGTATGGCACCCATACAAGCCTGGATAACCGGAGGTGCAGCGAACGAGCTTTCACTAAACGTTTTGGATAGGAACGCATTGAAGCTATTGGCGGTCAACTTAGCGTCAGCTATGGGGTTTCCTAAAGCATCTTGAAGTATGGGGTGTTGCGTTTTCCTCAGCGCTTTTACTGTACACGAAAAGAGTTTCGCAACATTAAGGGAAGGGTTTTCAGCGAAGTGAGCCTCATTAGCTATCTGCTTTTCTTCGGAGAGCTTCTTAGCCTGCTCAAAGATCAGTGTGATCAAGGGCAGAACGGAAGTGTCGTTCTGCCGATGCAAACGACGAGAGAGTTTACGCAGCCTACGACGGAAAGACAGAGGAAGGTACACTTCATCCTTGACATGTATTACTTTCTTACGGGGGACAAAGTGGAGGATGAGTGGATCCAACACTTTGTACAGTGCATCGGTACAAGCATTTACATCCAAACATTGGAAAAATTCAGACCAGTCGAGAGCGTTTAGATGTGCCAGTAGGCCAGCCGTGTTTGCTGATCGGAAGTCATGATAAAGACTATACTTTTGGGAAAATGTTTTATCCGCCTCCAGTTCTAGTTCACTAACAACTGTAAGATGGTCTGAACTCCCAAGTGCGTCTAAGGATGACAGTGAAAGTGGTTCGCATACCCTACAAAAAATTAGGTCGAGTATGTTTGCTCCTCGAGTGGGAAAATCGACTACCTGATCCCACATGCCGATATCTATTGCCTCAAGTAAGTTCTCGAACTTTGAAGGACCGGATGGTGGAAACCATTGCACGTCAGGAAGGTTAAAATCACCTGCAATCAAGCAATACTTAAGATTCAAGTCAGCTGCGGCATGAAATGCCTGCGAGAGACAAAGATCGTAGTCTGCAGTGGCATTAGGTGGGCGATAAACACAGCCAACAAGTAAGGAGTATTTGTTTTTTAGAACAACTCGTAGCCAGCAGCTCTCCTCCACCGCTGTGAATTGTGGATAGTCCAACGGGAGAAATGCAAGTGGCTGCTTAATATAGATGCAGCTTCCTCCGCCACGGCCATTGTTCCGATCGTTCCAAACGCATGAATAGCCTAGAACAGAGAGTTCTGAGTCAGCTACAGAGGCCGATGCCCATGTCTCAGTTACCATAAAAATGTCTGGGCGGTTGACGAAAACCATAGTCTGGAGCAGAGGCATTTTATTAATCAGTGATCTGGCATTTAAAACGACCAATTTAAGAGGGCATGTCTGAGGCCATCACTGTTACCGGCTTCGACCAGAGCGATGTCCTTTTGACCTAAACTATTTTTCCCTCTCTTATTTTGAGATTTGTCTCGCCATTGGTTCTCAGTTTTTCCAGCTCTATTATTAGCTGTCTCATCTTTCTCCGCTCTTTCAACTCGTAATCCGGCTGAAAAAAAACTTGTACCTCAGTGACCTCGCCCGAGGTCAGCCAACACCCCCTGACATGCACGCGCTAGCCGTTGGTCTAGTGGGGGTAAGCGATGATCTTAGGAATTTGAAAATATGCATCCGAAGAAATACAATTTGATAGAAACGATTCTTTGGGAAACAGGAACAAAATTTATTGTAAATTTTTGATGCTGTTTCCCAAAGAATCTTTTCGATCAAATTAAAATGTCTCTCAGTGTCCTCGCCCGACGCCAGCGCACAGCCCCCAACTTACCCGCGTAACTCTTTTAATTTACATGATTATTGCGCACTGAATTGTTCCCTTATATGCCCCACCCATTCTGTCCCCTAAAACCAGGTGCCTGTACTGGAGTGGAGCGCGCTTCGCGCGCACTGTGGGGACCCCACTATAGATCCTTACCGTTGGCAGAAATCCTCAACGGTCGACGAGAAAAACTGAGAAACATTATCCCACACCACAACTTCCGGTAGGCCATGTTGGCTGAAGATGTGCCGTGGGAAGGCGATGGTGGCAGATATGGTCGATGGATTCAGCGGTGCAATTTCGGGCAACTTTGAGTAGGCGTCAGCCACGATTAAGTAAGTATCTCCGTCGCGTGGACCAGCGAAATTGATGTGCACACGTGACCAAGGCCTACCTAGTGTTTGCCAAGGTACTGGCGGTTGACTGGCAGCTTGTTGGCGACGGAAAAAATGCCGAACGATAACGTCAATGTCGCTGTAAATACCCAGCCATTAGACAAAACTACGAGCGATGGACTTCATTTGGCTGGTACCAGGATGAGCAGCAAGAAACTAGCGTAGTACAACAGGTCGAAGTGAAGGAGAAACCACCACAGAGCCTGCAAACATGTGGCAGGAATCGATCAGAGATAGCAATGCTCGACGCAGGAAGAGTTAGTGAAGATCGCCGGTGAGAGCAGTGATTGGCCAACTAGCCTACACAAAAGGTGCCAGCTTGGCAGAGAACGGGATCCTTTTCGGTAGCGCATCGGACGTCGGCAGCAGTTATAGTATGCCTCGTATGGCCTCCGGAAGCTGACGGTGTACATCTTCCTCAATTAAAATGGCAGCAACCACGGTGCCTTTTTCAGGTTCCTTATGATTGCAGATGAGGCGGGAAGAGGCATCAGCCCGGCTAAAGTTGGCAGTGCAACAGTAACAGATATTAAAATCGTAACCAAGAATAATGGTTGCCCATCGTTGAAGTCGGCTGGCCGAATAGACTGGCCATAGTTCTTCTCAGCAGTCGTTAACGTTCAAGATGCTTGCATAACCGCCTTTTTGGACCAGTCAGGAAAATTATGCGAACTGGCGGCACCAATGCCATGTTTGGAGGCGTCTGAAGCAACGACGATCGGCGGTGTCGAATCATAGTGTGTAAGCAATTGGTCTGAACTCAGCATCGACTAGAGCTGGATAGAGGCATTTTCCAAGTCTGAAGACCAACACCAGGGAACATTCGTCTGCAGCAGGCGGTTAAGCGGAGCCCGTAAGTCATGCAGCAACGGTAGGAAGACGCTACAGGTCAAGGAACCTCATAAGTTGGGATAAGTACTTAGGTGCAGAAATCCACTAGATGGCACAAATATTTTCGGAATCTGCATGGCGACCAATGGCATCAAAAAGGAATCCGAGGTACCCGATGGACTTGAGGAAAAATTAACACTTGTCCGCCCGTAGTCGGAAGCCATAATCCTGCATGTGTTCAAGTATAGTGCACACTCGGCCTTGGAACTCAGCCAGGGAGAGACCCCCTTGATTATGATGTCATTTAGGTATCCGGCCGTACCAGGAATGCCATAGAACATTGCGTTCATCGTTTGTTGGAATAGGGCCATTGCGGTCTTGGCACTAAATGGCAGCTTTTTGTACTGGAACATACCGAGGTGTGTGTTTATCGTCAGCAATTCGCGCGACTCGGGAGCGACGTCAATCTGCAACTTCGCATCGTCCAGATCAAACTTGGCAAAACAGGTGCCATCATTCAGCAAGGTGACCAGATCAGCGGGTACAGGCAGTGGATAGCAGTTCTGCCTCAGATCGGCGTTGAGACCGGTATAAAAGTCAGCGTAGACACTAAACGAACCATTCGGCGTCTTAACTACAATGGTGGGAGCAGCGCAGGTGGAGTAAGACACAGGGGGCGGAACTCCAAGTTTCTCCAGGTGGTTCACTTTAGCATCGACAAGGGGCAAGGCTGAGTACGGAACTGGTCTCTTCGGGTGGAAGACTGGTTGACATCCAGGACAGAGATGAGGCTCGGCTTGCGTAAGTGTGCAACGACACAGGCCGTTTCGGAACACTGGACTTAACCTCTGGCAAATGTCCTTGGCGGGTTCTGCAGGTACAACAAGAGTCTGCACTTGACTGCAACCAAGTAGGAGTGGCAAACAAACCAAGTCAATTGTTCAATCCAGTCGAGACCAAGGAGCTTGAAATAAGACTTGGTGATGTAGCAAGAAGCAGTGATTTTAGTGTCGCGGAAGGAATCACAGCATTTCAGTTGCCACACTAACGAAACGAGACCGCCACACGCGCTTGCGGCGCACTAAAAGAGCAATGACGAGGCCCTCCGGGCCTAAAATATAACATATATTTATTATTTATTTATTAAATCTGCTGTACGGCGGAGGTGCCAAGTGACTACCAGAATTCCCTTTGAGATTTTGAAGATATCTTTAGCAGTGTCCAGTTGTAGGCGAACAGCGTGACCGTTGATAAATAGATGAACGAACTTCTGAAAATGAGCTGTGTTAACCTGCAATGTGGGCAACAGACTCAAGGAATTTCCAATTGTCCGAGTTATTGACTTGCGTTTTGGTTTAAAACGGCACTTTGGGTTGGAATTGACGGGAACGGGCTTGCTTACACAAGTTGAGGATTGGCGGAACTCATCACGGTGCCCTACTTGATTACAGTTCTAGCAACGATGTTGGTGAACTTCAAAATCCCATGGAAATGTAACACGCCACTGTGCCGACAAAAAAATGGTGGGGATTTCAACTAGGGGGCTTGCTTGGGCCACATAATCGGATGTGGCTTAACTGCGGCCACCGCATTGACTGAGCAAGCAATAGAAGTGCCTTGGTCAGTGGCCGAATCATGTTTGAAATTTATCAGTGCTTGAAATTCGGCAGTCAGTTCTTGGACGATGGCTGAACTTCTCTGTTGCACTTGGGACAGTAGACGTGTCCGGATGTCAGCATCCTTTGGGGGGGGGGGGGGGGGGGGGGGGGGGGCCCCCGAAAAAAAAAGGGGGCTTAAACTTATCTTCTCTGAGAGTACCGCATTTAAAACGCCCACACTCGCGATTACCAATACCGGAATACGTGATAAAATCGTCGGATTCCCGTTTGCACAGTTGAAGGCAAAGGAATCGTATGTTGAACAGTGATGACGGCTCACCAAAAAATTGTGAAAATGTCTTCAACGTCAGTCAGTCAGTATATTTTAGGGAAAAGTAGGCTTACGCCTTTGAACTCCCTATTTGTCACATCAAAATCTCAAGAATTATAAACAATGTTAAGAAGATTTCAGTCAGGAAAATATAGAATTTCGAATGGTGCAGTGGTGTTTCAAGGTCAATTTGTCACGTGGTTCGAGTTGTGTTGTAGCATGTGTATATCAAGTCAGTGTTTGAATGTCTCCACAGATTAGGACATAACAATCGCCGCGTGTCCTTGAAGGTAATGTCTCGCGGGTTCTTGGGGAGAACGAAGTTAAATACCGTTCATGTTTGGCAAGGCCGAGTTTACGGAATAGGAATCGTGCCTACCATGCGTCTTTATGGGCAGCCAGATCGACAAGGAACAAGTCCTCACATTGTTTGTACTAGTGATCGAAGGTTATGTGGTCCTGCGAGTCATACAATAATTCATTGATACTGCTGGCGATATGATCGATGGATTGTGAACTACCAGCAGAAGATGATTGGCCTGTAGACTTGTTAAATAACTTGGCGGTGAGGGTTTTCATAGGCTTCAGCTGCTGCTGCAACATTAGCTACAAGTCAGCGTACACGTTCTCCACCGTAGAGGAGAAACTGCGTCACGAAATTGTTACGACGCGTTCCCGGTACTTGAGTCTGCGTTAGCCCGACTGCTGGACCCAAGGCCCCTAATAAAGAAGCCAGAGAATATGAGCGACCAAGAGCAGCGTTTGATCACCCAAGGCAAGTTAGAGCAAATCAATGTCACACAGGACTATGCGTATTAATGGTCCGCGTCGAAGCTGAATTGAGGAGACCTTAGTAGCCAGACAGTGAGTTAGCTGAGGACCACCCTTGTGTGCGCTGCATTATCGTGGAATGAACGAATCCCAACATAAAATACTAGTTAGTGGGAAAAGTTAAGCACCGGGAGGAAAGAGCCGTCGATAGAATTAGTACAAGTCATACAACGGTGCTGCTGCCCCAACATATTCGGTTTGGGCTGTTTTTTTGCTTTGTAATATCTGTGGTCAATCTCTCATCGACTAGGAGGTAGACAAGTAATTTCTGCCGGATGGTTTTGTGCCCACTGAATAGCCGAAAATATAGTCTGCTAGCAATCCGTGAATTGTTTTTATGCTCAAAATAGTGAGCGTTGCTTTTAAACTCATTTTGCCAGTACCTTCGGTTGGTTGGCCGGTCGCTCATGGCTGACTCCAGGGATAAGCTCTTTTCAGAATTTTATTCTGAAGTGAAATTAATCGAAAAGCGAGATGCAGCACTCACACCTAAACAACAGATAGACAGACTCAACAGGCCTGGATGCACTTACTTCAATCTCAATCCTTTCGATGTAAGCGTCGGTTGGGTCTTTAAATAAACATTATAGGTTTTACAAATTGATCCAGATGTGTCCATGTCTGACATTAAATCAAGATATCGCCAAGTAATGTTTTGATCGATTATAATCGCTGTAGATGTCTTTGCTTGTGCATCCGGATAAAAATCAAGACGACGCCGAACGGGCGAAGAAGGCCTTTGATGGTGAGATTCCAGTTATTAATCGTCCTTCATATTCATGTTTTTCTGGCTACGCATTTACGCGGGCATTTTTTAGATTATTTTATGGTTATAAGGATAAATGTACGCAGATTAGACAGCAGTATGACAATTAGTATTCGAGTCGTATTCGGCCCTTGCTACGTTTGCTTTCGAAATTTAGTTTTTTTTAATAGACTTATACTCAAACCAGTTTGACCTAATAGTGCTGCTAGAGTAGTTTTTGCTGTGTTTTTATTTCTTTAGCTCGACAATTATATTAAAAAAATCGGATTGTTAAGTATTCCAATCCACATCGAAATAATAAGGCAATTTTCTAAGCTAAAAATCTCAGGTCGTCAGTCAATAGGCAATCCAACTCTTTCTTATAAGGCCTGTGATATATTTGCTGAATTTAATGTTGATGTCTGCATTAAGCTGGTACTGTATTGACGCATAAAATATAACTGCACATTTCAGGAGTGTCGAACGGCTTTAAGTCTATGGTCGTGCAAACGCAGTACTTGAACTTCTTTTTTGGCTTTAAAACGTTGTTTTCCCTCTGCATACCTTCCCGCGCCTCCGCGCGATACAGCTTGTGACCTCGCTTTCGAACTGTGTTAAATCCCATGTCTTTTTAGATCCGCTATCTGATCGAATTTGAAAGAATTTAGATTTCTTCCTATCTTACGTTTTCACGCTTGTCTTATAGTGCGGTGTGAATGTTTTAAAATATATAGGTAAGACGTAAGTTAGTATTTGATATACAAAATCGGATCATTGTATTTTCATCGTTTTGTACATAACTGTCTCCTATGGCATATTCTTTTTAAAGCAAACCAACGCTGTTGTCACCGGGCTCTGGGTATTATTTTCAGCTCATGTTAATCTGACATCTTTATTCGTTTGCTTCAACAGCCGTTACTAAGGCTTACAAGGCCTTGGACGACACAACGAATTACAGAAAGTGTCTCGAGGTCGTGCAAGAGGCCAAAGATAGAGTTATACAGATGGTATTACATTATACTACTCAATTGGAGCTACGCGTTTTAGGTTTGCGAAAAGCGGAGGCGGAGCAAGGGTGAACCTATTGATGAGGATGATCCTGCTAAGGTAATTCGCTTTCACTTAACAGATTTTTCCGCCTACCCAATTGTCACCTTAGTACAAACACGCCGTGTATGTTCAAACTTGCAAACTGTTCGCAGATCTCGAGCGTTTGCGGGTGGATGAGGAAACCAAACAAACAAATGAAAGGTGCGTTTTCATTGTCCACCTTACTTTTAGAAACAGTAACCGTTCTCATTCATGCTTGCGTCTATCTAGGTTCACTTTAGGAGCGTTTAGGGGCCAGCTGTTTATGATTTCTGTTTATAGATTTACCCGTCATAGATTTTCAGTTTAACTGTTGTCACTTTCTGATTGCAATGCTAATAAGCGGACGTCAGAAAAACAAGTCGGCTTAAAAAAACCCGACTTTACTAATAGGTTTTGTTTGACACGTGGATTAAGTCAAACGTGGTCTAGTTGTTTATGGGTATGAATCTCGGAGGCGTAAACGGTATTTCCTATGACAGAACCACTTGCGCCATCAAGAGTCTGTCCGTCAATATTTACACGTTGTAGTGTATCTCATTGTTTAATTTTATGCGCCTCAATATAAGTATTGGTTAATGTCTGCGATGGTGCTCGAAATACAATGTAATGTATTTAGTATTTGCATGGACCTTCAGACAATAAACTTACTTGTTCGCCCCCTAGAGATAGTTTTCCATAACTGCACAGTTTCTTTGCTCGAAGTTCAACGGCAGTCTTAGCTCCAGGAAGCTATGATACGAGGACCTCTTTGATGTCAGATAATTCTGGCCATATCAGTGTATCGTCATCGGCTCGCGAAACTTAATAGAGTGGCGTATGTGCCAAACCTCGTGACCCTATTTATTTCACAGTTAGCTGTCGCTTAAAAGCTGTTAAATTGGTGCTTAACGGGTATCTGTGCGTTCCGCTGCTTTTTGTGGTTCTCTGATGCAATTTTAGGCTGTTTGCAAAAGTCAAAATATATAGCATGTTATCGGCGGTAGTAAAGAGGAGACTGAAGGCCCTGGGCACTTCGAGCGGCAAATTAATTAATTTCATGTCCATTTTCTGGTTTTGTTCTCATTTAACCCGTTTGTTTCGGGAAATTGTGCTGCATGTCTTACTCCAATGCATACATCCAATCCCTTCGCATATACCAATTCTAGTCGATGGCTTTTAAATATATGATGACGATAAAACACACACAGTCCTAGTTCGCCAAAAAAATTGATTTTGCCAACAATGACTAGAAAGATGTCTACAATTAAATTCAGTCAATGTTTGAACCTCGCAAAAACTGGCCTTTTTATTGTCCGAGACCCATACCACGGCACCAGGCCTGGCGGTCAAGACATATGAAGTCGGGTCTGGTTAGTCATCTATTTGAACACTTCTGTCAGACTTACATTATCGGTCTCGATCGGGATGTATCAAAGTCACACACGGCTGGATTGCACTGGTAACTTTGCTTACTGGTTGATCATTTTTACGCATCCTTCTCTGAGATCTCTGGCTTAGACACCGGCATTCTGTCCTGCTTTACAACAACCAGACTCAGGCCGTTCAGAAACATGTGCCTACTGTCGAGTTGGATTTAAAAAGCTGTCTGCCTTGCTGGAAGATACTACGATTTTCGAGAGGTTGCCAGTCGAACGGGATCAGCAGCGCCTGCATCTTGCTACAATCACGATCTGCCATAGTCTTCTGCTGCCAGCAGCTGTTTTCCACCCATCCGTTGGAATATAACTTTGGTCCTCAGCAGCCGGTTATACCCTCATCGGAAGCCCCAGGAAGTTGTGCAGGCCATACTTGCAAAGCTTCCACTGTGCTAGGCCCTATTTGTTCAACTTCAATCAGGCAATATCTTGAGTTTTCTTGACAAAATGCAAGCTTTCGTGCTACAGGCGTGTTTGGGGCGAAAGCTCTTACTGAAAGTGCCATCTTTTCGTCGTCCCTTTCAGAGTCACGGCGTTACTTTTCTATCGTTACTTAATGCCTAATGCCTGGGTGTCGGATGTCTCCCGGTGTCGTCAACGTTCCTGACTTGCTAAAATCCCAGTTACTGCCCTCACTTGCATTTACCAAGTCCCTCTTTGGTTCCACCTTCCCTGTAGAAAGCGAAAAGCCGAGGAGGACGAACTGAATAAGTATAGATCATCCATCGAGCGGGAATGGAGGCAGAATTACGAGGTAAGCATTTCATTCTTTTCATGCAGCTACCATCGTCTCTCTGTCAGTCGGATCCTAGATTTTATGTATCGTTACGGCCAGTTACAGAATGAGGGACGCTGCCAAACCGGTTTCCGTCTGTCTGACTCCACTTTCAATTATATTGCGAAATCATAGAAACCTGACAGTGCTACTGTCCTAACAGGAAAAAAAAAACGCTCCATCTTGCTGGTCAGGACGATGGCAACATCATGGTTTTGGTTACTCAGAGGCAGAATAGTAATGTGATTACTAAATTTGTGTTTCAACTAGCTCCGATTTACTGGTGTCCGACCTTTTACTGCTTGTCACATTGAGAATGATTTACAAAATAGAAAACGCTCATTTTCCTAAAAAGAAGTTACTTCAAGAATTTTCTGAAATACTTTTAGAAGAGTGTTCACCTTATTCAACCACTGTTTTTCTATTAAAGCTCATATTGCTTTGGAACGAAACAGACCGAATAGAGTGTTTTGAGATATGCAAATAGGCGCACACCGATCGGTTTCAGGACATACTCGTCCCGTGTTGTGCTTTTCGAGCTCACGCTCGAGCCGCGCCGCAAGGTGTCTACTGATATGGACAGAAGGCTATTACCGAAAAAATAGTGGAGACTAAGATGGCCATTTCTGACTTATTAGCAGTCATCAGTAAGTCATATCCAACCCCAAGTAGTACCTTGCCCGCCGATGTCCCCGACTGAACTTTCAATGTAGGAACGACCCTCTGTGCACATGTCTATGGGTCCCTGCGCGCTTTTAGCCTATTGGTGTATTTAATATCCTAACAAAAACCAAGGCGACTGTAATGGTAATTTTTGGAATACTAGCCATACCCAATCTCAGATGGTGCTGTGCCACCCGAAGTTCGAACAGGCAACTTGTTGATTAGAAGTCCAACGCTCTAACCACTGCGTCACGGACTCCTTTTCTTGCCGGTTTCGATCGGGAATATTAACAATGGTAGATGAGTGCTCACCGATCGGATGCCAGAAATGGCCTTTCCAGTTCCTCCTGTCTTTGCTGTTTTGCCTGTATCACCAGCCGTTTTGTGGCTGTTGGCGGGGCTCGCGAGTGAGCCACGAGGCATAACGGGACAAGTGTGTCACGTGACCAATCAGTGAACCCCCGTCTATCATTGTACGGAAATCTTTGCATGCATTTCCTACAGACATGGCAAGGAGATCTGATGAATGTACTCGGGACTAAGTAAAAATGTCCACCAATAAACTTTCTAACTAAAATACCGTTTTGCTACGAAATTTCCTGGGTAGCGACTGAGTTCTTAGGTCATATCCATTTAAGGCCAAATGGGGTATCGTCACTATCCCCGAATACATGTACGTTGCCGACATGAGCAGACAAAACGTTAGTTAGTTCACTCCAACGGTCCTAGTTTTCACTTTTCAATACTATTCTATCGCAAGTGGCTTCCGGGTTGACTATTAATGCTCAGATGCCTCCTCAGTCACTTTATGCAGTACCCGCTATATTTTGCAAATCACGTACTAACTCAAGGTCAATGGCAACAGTTACCGTGGCCAACTGCTCTAGAGTCTTGGGCAAACCCTTGCAAGTACCTGCAAAGTAAAACAAATTTTGTTTTCTAACACTTTTTCCGTGTTTTACGGCTCAAAATTGAGCAGAATCTAGTTCGAAAAACCCAAGCGCTTATATTTTCCTCAGAAATAACCTGCGTTTCGCTCCCCAGCTTGCCTAATTTGCGAAGGCAAAATTGAGTGAAAGTTTCCCACTTAGACTGTTGCCCTCTCACAAAGACTGCACGCAAATATACATCCATTGCTTATGACTGCTTTAACACTGAGGCGCACCCTAAAATTCTGCCATAGCTACCAGCAACCGACGGCCGTATGCTTCGTCGACTTTGCCGCCGGATTCGATTCCATCCATCGTGAGTCCCTGTGGCGAATAATGGAACTGGATGGAGTGCCGACCAAACTCATTACCATGATTAAGGCCTACTATCGGTCTACCACCACACGAGTCCTGGTCCACAACAATCTCTCTCAGTCGTTCGATATCCAGTCTGGTGTCCGTCAGGGCTGCGTCCTGTCGCCCATTCTGTTTAACTATGTCATTGACTGGATTCTCGGCAAAGCCCTACATGAAGAGGACGGTGTTGAACTTGCACCCGGACGCCGACTTACTGATCTTGACTACGCCGATGATATTCCGCTGTTAACCTCAAAATTTGATGGTCTACAGTCGGTAGTGTCGCGGTTAAATGAGATCGCTATGTCGGTAGGCATGTCCATAAATTCCGGAAAGACGACGTTGTTCTCGAGCTGCATCCCTGACCAGGAGAAGGCACCCCTGGGGATTAATGGCTTTCAACTTGAAGAAGTAGACAGCTTTATATACCTCGGGGCGAGGCTGCTACCGAATGGGCAGAGCAAGGATGACATTGTCTCCCGTATCGATGCTGCTCGCTGGGTTTTCTCAATCATTCGAAAGCGCCTATGGATCCGACGTGACATCTCAATCGCCACGAAGATTCGTGTATACCGTGCATCCATCCAGTCAGTCCTGCTCTATGGATGTGAATGCTGGGCTGTGCGCGCTGAAGATGAACGAAGACTGGAGGTCTTTGACCACCGGTGCCTGAGGACGATCCTGCAAGTTAAGTACGCATCCGCTGCAATCGTATCACAAGGATATCTCAGGCCATTCAAGAAAGGCGACTGAGGTGGTTTGGACACGTTCTCCGTTGTCCGGCCCACGAGCTTACCTATGCTGCCCTCGACCCGGCACCGCAGCCCACCTGGAAACGTTGAGTAGGAGGGCAACTGAAGACTTGGCTTGACACCGTCCGTCAAGACATGGAAGCAGTTCTTGGACCTTCTATCTTCGGTCGCCGTCGCTGGAGAAGGGACTGGGTAGAGCTTTCCAGATCCGCTGTCGCCAATCTCCACGCATGGAGAGGTACCGTTCATGACATCATTGAGGCCGGCTGGATCAGGCATGATCACAGCCGTAACAAGTACAAGTAAGTACATAATAGCTGGGAAGCATTATACGTAAAAAGGGCTTTCTCGCCTTAGTCTAGTAAATAAACTTAAAAACCCTCAGGGTGCCTGGGATTTAAGTTGTCACTTTTCATCACTTCATCACCCGCACACAGTTCAACCGCCACAGGTAACGATGTCCGCTGTTAGCATGGCCACCGCAGGTGGGTAACTTGCACGTAAATTAGTTCATAGCAGACCTTCCAAGAAAATATTGAATGCTCAATTAGAGACTCAATAAAAACTGGGTTGGCATAGGTATTTTGTATGGGACAGTGTAATTTTTCAGTGACCGATGTATTAGGAAATAACTCTTTCTTTAGTTAGATGATCGATCTTTGAATCATTTTACCAACGAAATGGTGAGGATTTAATCAACTATTAGTTGCTAACTTGATAATCATAGGATCTTACCTTGCAGTAAATGACTTTTTCCAATTCGAACTAACTGCAGTCGAGTTAATTCTGAACCAAGTGCAGCCATCCAATTCACACAAAGGGTTGCTAAGCTGCACTAAGCCATTGCACACAGGATTTGGACCCCAGAATTTCATTTTCAGTATCTTCTCTCATCCTTCTTTTTTCTTTGCAGTGAACAAGCAGCCTACTGTATTTTTGGTACGGTTGTGCCATTCTCTTGGAGTCATTAAAGGACAAATGTAATACCTAAACTTGTACCTAGTACTTGTAGGGACAGCCCTAAGTATTAAGCATCGCACATCTCGATGGAGGGAACGATCATATGATACGATTGTCCATTTTGTCGTATTTACCAATTTCAGTAACTCAGACAATTCACGTCGGGGGAAATATTGTGACCTCTACAAAAAATTGAGAACATGGCAAAAGCAAATTTCCGGTGACAAGCTGCAGACGCAAACAGATTCAATCAACATATCACATAAACCGCAAAGCATAACTTGTTCAGTAGCTTTACAGGCTAAACATCTCAACAAATAATGTCCCTGCACTCCCAAACCAAGCTTCAGCTGAAGAAACCGAATTGTCTGAAAGTCCATTGAGAGAAGATCTAGTTTCTGATCCAAGATTGAGTTATTTAGAAAATTTATTTATCCAATAAAAACAGCTAAGACCTGTCATAATAACCTCCTAACTTCCATTTTAAATAGTGAATTCAGAAGGATATTAATCCATAACTGGATTAATTATAGCTGAGCAGTCGCTTAAAATCTGACTGGAAGACGTACTGAAAGCAGACTTGCGTAGCGTCTACCGCAAGGTCTCTTTTCCACACCCACATACCTGGGTCTGGTGGCAAAAGGCAGCTAGACGCAGACTCAGGCACGGTGAACGATAAAGATAAGCAGCCCCTATACGCGGGTCATACACGACCTGGTTCCACATCCATGTACTGGGTTTTCCACAGACACGGGGGCGGCTCGGATTCCATCCGTGTGAGAGTGACGCAGAGGCCACATTATGAAGGAACCATCGAGCTTGTCTTTCACTCCACATACACATGGTATTTACTACGCGGACTAGGTTACCCAATCGTCTCGCAACCTTTCCGGCTACCACTTTTGTGCTCGTAGCGATCGATTATGATAGTGAAGAACGCACTGGCTTGCCACTCCATCTGTTGAATAATCACGTCGCTTTGCAAGCCCATAATCCGAGGCAACCTGTTCTAGCTTCTCGTATGGATCCGTTTACTGTCAAATTTTAGTAAACGACTGAGAACGTCCTTGGTGAAAAAACTGACATGCGGTGGTATACAAAGGTGCTAGGTCTGGCAATCCTATTTCCGCAGTCTTATCAATTTTTGTCAGAACCACTTTCTGGCACCCAGGGTCATCCTCTGGCACTTTTTCTTGCACTTCAGGATAGCCGAAATGACCGGATCGCGAGTTGGCGCGATTTCAGGACCAAAAAGGCAAAAAAACATAAGAACCTCGGTGGCCTCAAACCACCAAAGACGAAGATGGAGCAACGACCGGGTTAAAGTGCCTGTCTGATATTGGCTTTTTGCATCCCCCCTCCCTCACCCACAACAGTCACATGTATAAATCACACCTTTTGAACGTTTTTTCTCCCTCGTATTGAATCAACAGTCTCACGTTTTTTGCAAATCTTTGTTTTACTTCCTCATGTCACCGGGAGAGTCAGCGCACGATTGAAAATGTTCGGGCTTGAGGGTGACTACGTGGGCCTCTCGCTAATTAACTTCATATGCAAGTTTACTTCACTGTAAACGAATTCACGTGCGAATCGTCTCCGCTTCGCGCGCATTGGACCTCGTCGCTTGGGACGATCGAACTGTCGGGCGCGCTGGTCAAATTTTCAAACTGTTCCGTGCTCTTTAATTTCTCCATGGCCCACTGCGACAGAAAGGTGTCTGTTTTGTTTAATTCGACATGGATGTCGATTTTAACAATGACAGACTGGCGGATATAAAATCTCGAAAATGCGCCGGAAAAAAAGCCGTACCTGTGATCAGGGCCTACAATCCTGCTTGTGTGGATGGTCTTGCTATCAACGGTCCTTTATATCCATTCGAAGCTGCGTCCTCCTTATCCATATCTCAACCAGCCATGACAGGAGTAAATTGACGTCGGATTTCTGGATTCTCTTCGCCAAGTACACTAAAGGTATTGCCTTGCTAGTTTTAAATTCGGAGAGCGTGCAGAACGTAGGCACTTTCTTTTGTTGATGGACGCTCACCGATCGCTAATAGAACCGTTTAGTCCCGTTCTGCCTTGTGCCTCGTTCTCGAGCCTCGCCAGCAGCTGTACAGCCGATCAGAGTACAGTTAGGGAGACTAAGATGTCTATTTTTGGCTAATTAGCCGTCATCAGACAGCCATACCAAATCACAGTTGGTGCTATCATTGTGCGTCTGAGGGCAGGGCTCGAGAGTGAGTCCCAAGACAGAACGGGACGAGTGAGTTCCGTTACTGATAGGTGACCGTTCAGCAACGAGTGTCAATATTATTGATCTAAACTGACAAGACAGCGAGTCCGAGGTGTATTGGGTTGGAGCTTTGTACTTCTAATTTACAGGCCTCGGGTTATACACCGCCTGGGGTTGGGTACGACTGGCTGATGACGGCTAATGACCCAGAAGTGGTCAATCCAGTCCCCCCTTTTTTTGCCGGCAAAGTTCATTTAACCACACTTCCTTTTTTATTCAATGCTGCAACAAAACGTTGGACAGCCTAATGCAGTCAAAATTACTTTCGACTTCAGGAGTTGATTGATATAAGGCATATGAAACGTCCGTTTTGGTCGAGTCGTCGCTGAAACATTCCCTTAGCGAAGTTGTGACACTATTCAACAGAGAACATCCTAAGCAACTTACAGCTTAGTATTATACTGGCTTTCGGATAAACATCTGTTCGCCAGCATTAATTTTAATGCGCAAGAAGTCGCTACTAACGTTACATGTGGTTTTCCAAACATTATGCTCCAGCAAATGACAGCAACCCTTCCGTTGAAATTTGAAGGTTAAGTAATTCTCCAAACTCATGGAGAGCAAATAAGGAATCAAGGTATACTCACGGCTTAAAGAGCCTTGCTTTAATTTCTGGGGTTAAGGCAGGGCTTTAGGTAAGAGGTGATGTGTGGGTAATACATTGTCCCTGTTTATTTTGTATAGCTGTCTACTTATTTTGTGTTTTACTATTTTGGTGTCGTCTGTGTTACTAACTTCAAGCAGTGTGGTAAATGGTCGCGACAATTAACGCGATCAGTAAAGAGCATTGAAGAAACTTGGATTTCTGTCATATGTTTAGTTTATTACTCAAAGTATATGCATTAAGAGACGGCGTACTTCGAAAATAAACGAAAGAAAAGCAGACAGTCCAAGGTTATTATTTGCAGTAGGCCAGACTGGTTAAGACGGTATGCGGCAGGCAGACTGTAACCCTAGCCAAACCTTAGTCCCAGACACAATCATTTTCGGAAACTTAAGGGACGCGTTTCAAAAAACCGCCAACACTGAACACTGCACAAGCAATAAAAGCTCCCCACTCTCGCCCCCAACGCCAGATGTTGCAGCGGAAAGTAACGTTTAAGTTGCAATAAAGGCAATCCTTTAATTCGAGAAAGTTTCTGAAACTGTACAGTCTGAATAAAAAAGAAAAGAAAGATTCGTTCCGCGTTTAAGGAAAAGAAGACAGGGTCGATAGTGCTGGAAAGAGACGCAGGGAGGAGAATGTATGATCGGACCTCTCCCTCTCTGTATCCCTCTGGGAGTCTAGCAAAGGAAAACAGTATGATATGTGTAAAAAAGTTAGCGGAACAAGAAAGCAATGAAAATGCAATAGATCATATTTTCTGCACTACAGGGCACGCTGTCAATGAATTGTTTATTTTCGAACTCTTTTCTTCTATAAATCGCACTGGACTATAAGGCGCATTAGGGGAAACAAAACAGGCAGATAAGTCAGTCAGTCAAACTTCATTGTACCCATTCACAATAACTTTCAACCTTTTTCAGATGTAGCGCGTAAAAAACACAGGCTGATACCGCTTTCGTAAACGTTAGCTTATTCAAAATAACTTTCGAAACTTCTCAGTGATCTTGTTTTTCACAGCATGCACAGAAAGTGGCCAGCTTTTCTTCATAATCTTTTGGCAGTTGGTGCGAGACGGTAGTTCGTGTGCGGATGGAGAGATTAAATCTAATCACGGAACTAAAGTACCAAGACAGACCGCCTCGACAGTTATTATAATACATGTCCCTTGGTAACGTTTTTGCCTTAATTCGAATACATTGTTTACTTTTGTTCTCTTACCATGGCCATCTCGTTTTTTTCCCTTGGAAACTCTGTTTGGCTTTCCTTACTTGGTGCAGATCATGTTCTTGCTTCCTCCACTTCCTTACCATTGATTAATTAATCTTGAATTATCGCGCAGTTGCTCTATTTCCATTTTCTACAACGTGACTGATAACCTTGAGTATGAGGTCCGCGTTGTAAACGTATCTTTTGACAGGTGCAATTTTGGGGTCCGCATACACGCTGTAATATTACGGTGAAGCACAGTATATACGTGTTACTCTACGACGCTCCTGACTACTGATTAACGCAATGCCGTGTACCACACAAAATCGCTTCGAGGTCAGTAACCGGAATTAACCGATATCTGGGATCACTGTAGTTTTTTGAGAAAATTGGAGACTTTTGCGTGTGCCTTTTAGTTCGGAAAGTACGGTACTCAAAATGATATGGATTAAGTTTGCAATCTGAAGTTTCGGATTTCTAGCCAGCTGCTTGTTGGGGTTCAGTTGAAGCCCTAACTAGCTCATTCATATCTGTCAGCGTCACGGCTGATATCAAGCTTGTAACTGGTCTGTCGTCAATGTAGAAGCCTATAGATAGACTCAGAAGGCTGTGTGATCCAATCACTTCGGGGTCACCGATTGGTAAAGGTAGAAGCAGTGTCTGTACTCAGAGTATTACCGTCATCACACCCAGTTCCGTATGGGGAGAGAAGCGGAAAAGCACCAGCAGAAGTTGTGCATGCTGCACAGAATCGTAGTGGTTGTGGCAAGCCCTAGGCTTGTGCGCGCGTCTGTACGCTAGCGTAATGTGTGCACGAATGAATAAATATAATTTTAAAGTGAGTCACTGGCCGTGTGACCAACTGATTGGTCGATAGCAGTTTTAACAACTGTGATTGGCTGTTCCAGAGGCAGGTCAAGAACTGCGATCACGTGTATTCTTGCGCGGCGTGGCATCAGAGGCAGAAGGCGCTACAGAACAAACCACACTGTTTGGTGGTTAAGATGAAAATAGGACAGCTGTCAGGGCCTCTATGGTACCATTAAACCCTTCAGGGCAATGAGAACATTGAATGGTTTAGAAGAGCCTCGATAGCCACGGAGAAGGGCGTCCTGCTCCAATTCAATAAAGGTCAGTAAAGTAAGGCTTTATTGGAAGAAATTTTCCTACTGCACGTTCCCTTTTTGATAAGACACAGGAACACGAATTGTCCCCACCCGGTGATGAAGGTGGCCTTGCGTCCCAACACGCAAGTCGGCATAGATCGTTCAAAATCCTCTTATCTGTGGCCTCTGAAAACAGAGTAATTCATTACTCCTTATCATTTCAATACTTACAGATTATTCAGATGGGGAGGCTGGAGCGTTCGCTTTCGGATAACTGGCAGCCATAAGCCAAACACAGGCCACTTCCAGGACGGAGAGACCAGAATTTTGAAACTGGATTCAATTGCTGTTTGACATTGCCGGTTGACATTGCAGGAGATATGGAATCTGTAGCGCTTTCCGCCTCGGGCGCCACGCCAGCGCACACCTGATTGCAGTTCTTGGTCTTCCGCTGGGACAGCCAATCACAGGCGCCGCAAACTGCTATTTACCAAGAAGCTGATCAAGCGGCCAGTGACTCACTCTCGCAGGACGGTAAAGCATTCACGCTCACATCACGCTAATTAATAGACGCACGCACGCAGAGTCCGTGCTTGCCGCGCGTTCGGGGCCTCTGAGCAGCACAAAGTCTACGTACACAATGCGCAACTCCTACTGGTCTTTTCCCTTCCCTTCCTATATAAAATCAGACGTGATAACCGTAGTTCTCTGAGCAAAATCACAGCGTAGATTCCTAAAAATCCACCGTAGTTCATAAAAATACTGCTCGTTATCGAGACATACCAGGGATCAAAGTAATTTAGTAGCGACGTCTTTTCACCAGAAGAAGACACAAGCATGCGGATGCTACCAGCTTTGCGTTAGCCAGGGTCTGGATCAGAGGTGGATGTGGTGGTGAAGGTGAGAGCATCAACCTCGGAGGGCAGGTTAAGCGTTCTTGCCACGTCTGCATCCCAAGAGAGCACACGGTTCCCCACAGGATCAAACCTTCCCGCCACAAAGTATCGCGGCGCATCTGCATGGCTCTCCTCGTCCTCCACATCACCGCTCTCTGGTGAACGGTCCTTTCTGCCATGCTGACTGGCAGTTTGACGCCGGCGTCTTTTTGAAGGGGACTTGGGCTGAAACAGGATAAGACACTCAAAGCATCTAACACACGTTTTTACTGAGTCTACGTGTATGAATGTGTCGTGACTCTGTAGCGCCTTCCATCTCCCGCGTCACGCCACACATGAGGCCACGTGATTGTAAATATCGTCTTACCTATAGGAAAGCCGCAAAATCCGCTCGAACGCTTGCCCCATGCATCTACTAGCACCCACGCAGTTGTAAGCCGAACATAAGCCGTCTGGCCAATTACATTCAAGGCTGACTCACACAAAGACCACTGTCTAGTAGCTTGTAAATATTCCCGCACTCACACACTGGATGCCGCCCCACTTGGAAGCAGATGCACGTTCGTCCGACAGGTAACCTCATCCTGCATATTCTCCACTTCCTCTGTACAGAATGCACTACGCCTTTCACTGGGCGCCTCATTGCTTCTCTTCCTCCACGGAACTGGGCCTGAAGATCGCATTTGCAAGGGTTTATCTATTAACCTAATCCATTGCGATAAATACATGTGGCTACAAGATGTACATAACCAAACCACCCAACGATATCCAACAGCTTTTGAGTCTAAAGTAGAATGAGTAATAGGGACTACTTGAGGCATGTGATAATTGATTGGATCAATGAGAGGCATGCGATAACTTTGGTTGGTAGAAAAAGGAATTCAAGGCTATGACAGTACTTTATAGTCCCGGGGTCATAAAATTAATCTTTTTACTCAAGGAGGTCAACAATATCACAAACATTTACTTGATGGAAAGGCATTTCTGTTCGTGTAGAAGCTTGCAGCGCACAGCTCACGACACCTTGTTCTCTACCCACCGCCTGAAAGTCATAAGACCTCGCATCGAGCGGCTTCCGACTCACTGACTTGCGGACACTTCAGCAACTTCCACTCACAAATGCTAGTTCAACCGTAGATTTCGACTATGTGCAATACGAGCTTCAGGAGGTTGAAGGCAGACGCGGTAACTTGCGCTGGATTATAGTAAAAGTAGACTCGCGCTGAATCTACCTCTACCCCGGTGTCAAGAAAAAAGTCAAGAAGACCGGGGATAAGGGAGAGCGCAGGTGGCCCCTGTGTGTGCCACCACGCTCAAACAAGGACAAACACACAGTAGCAATGATCACATACGTACACAAACATACTGCTGGGACCGGCAGCAGCTACAGTCGCGACACACACATAAGGCTATACACTCTCACACTTTCACACACACGCATACACCCAGATCAAAGGGGCTGCCTAGGGGTCACCTGAACACGCCAATCTTCAGTCGACGCAGAATGGACCACTATACATGCCACTCTTCTCGGGTGAAAAATGGTCGGACGCCACTTGAATTTGCCCCACAATCATATACACGCAGCTGCCGCAACTGCCTCACCTTATCTCAGGCATGACTGGACGCAGTCAGCACTAGCCCTACCTTCGTTAGTGGCCACTGCTGCCTGTAAGAACAACTAGGAGTGCTGTGCACAATAAATTCCTCGCACAAGTGTCTTCTGTCTTGTACTACAACTTAGGATCTAGCCTGATGATGGATGACTAAAAATACTGTCCTTTCACTCCAAGCAGCTTCACCCAAGTGCCATTTTTAGGTGTGTACGTCTATACCTTAAAAAAGGACACAGATGTAGCTAGTCTTATGATGAAACGCTCATTGGTTTGCCTTTAAATCAATACAAGCAGAAGCCTTTTACTGACCTGGCGAGACGTGCCCCTCTCTGGATCTTGATCCGACGACTGAAGTGAGCCTGATCGTGTAGGCTGGCTTGTCTTCTTCTTCGCTCGGTGGTTCCACAGCCCCTCATTAGTTGACCTGAAGTCAGCCAGGGTAGGTGCTACGCCGACCCTACCAATAATGCATTCAGCCTCATTTTCATCGGTGTGACTGGAAGCGAATATGGCACCTTTCCAGCCCTCAACAAGTCTGCCATCGGGTCCAGCTTCATCCGGGTAGTAAAACCTAACCGATAAAATATATGGTTACTTACAAACAGGTGTGTAGTAAATATTACCTAAACAGAAACGGGTCAGCATCAACTCACCAGGAGGCGAAGACGACTGGAGCAGAGGTTTCTGGGGAGTAGCAGATCTGTCGTACTTCTCCTAAGTACACCGTTCCATTGCGACCGGAGTTAAATTCAACCACGTCGCCGAGAGAAACGCGGAGACCGTCAGTCTTCCGTTCCAGTGCCCTGTAGCAGTTCATGCCCTGATATCGTCTGCGAGTCTGACAAAACCCAAAAATTAAGTTTTTTAAGCACACTGATAGCCTCTCAGCGACAAGCTTTTCTGCGCTGGTTATAGAAATTATAACATACCCTCCCTCTTGGTTTCCATAAAATGGATGGCGTCGCCCCTATTGCAGAATCGACTGTTGACGTCCCATTGACTTCCTTTAGACTACTGCGGTTTTCATTCTCATCAGCATGCTCATTTGCTACACTGCATGGACCTAAAAAATAAAGCATAAAATAAACCGCTGTTCACAAAGAGCACAGACCGACTTTCCAGATTAGACATTGAAAAGGGTCCTTCTGGTATTTGAGGCTGTCCACTTGATAATACATTGGTTCATAAATATGTTGATATTATCCTCTAGAGAGTGAATCTTCGTCCCCTCCTCTTTTTAAGCATGATTTACAAATGTTGATAACACTTCCCCATTTTGTAACCCTGACGTTGGTTTTCGCGATCTCTGTTAATGCTCGTCATGGGTTCTTCTGTCTTCTCCAGCTTCTCGGTGGCCGCTGCAGTCCACATGGTCGGATCTCCAACACTTCGGTGATGTTCTTGTGACATCTACTGTCCGTGCCTCGCTTCGCCCCCGTTTTCCGCAACGAGCTCCTTCCATCTCATCTCCATGAGGCTTAATGATTTCTCCCACGAAAAAAAGCGTTGTGAGCCCTCACACGTTTTCATGAACATTACGATCCCACCACACTACGTATTTATGACAAGCAGTTTTTTCTCCCATATTTTGCTGAAATCGGGGTCAAGTGAACTCTGCCTTTAATTGCTCGAATAGGAGTTTTTCCACTGCTTCTTTTTTCAGTTCAACAGATTTGCGATATATTGTTGACTAATGTTTTGAATGACGGTCCGTTGTGAAGAGGATGTAGCCTAATTTGTATAACATAATACTAATTTATAATGTGTATACAGTTACTCACACGCAGATGTTTGATAGCAAACGTTGTATTTTTTTACCACAACACTAGGCCTGGACTTTAAAAATACAATTTATTTATTATTATCATACCTTCGGCCTTAACATCCACCGAGTGACTGGGCCCATCACATTTCGCGGACATTTTTCGCCTGAGGCGTATACGTCGTCGTTTGTAGCCCATCGACTGAGATCTTGGAACTGAGAATACGAGAGGCCCTGTCTCGATGATGTCCGAACACAGGGGATTTAGCCTGTCAATGGACTGCCGGCGACGCCGCTTGCTTGATTTAAACAAAGCCGAGGAGGCGGAGGCGTGGCGTGCGCGAGCAAAATTCTCGGGACTAAGGGGACTGGGAAAGGCTGCGGCCTCTCTCAGCTCTGCCAGATTCGCGAAATTATCGGGTAGAATTCGGATTTTGCTAATATGCACCTCCCGTTCATCACCGTCGTCAAAGCTAACGCACACGGAGTCCGGTTCACTTGTA
The DNA here is from genome assembly GCA_036362985.1 of Ligula intestinalis. NCBI lineage: Eukaryota > Metazoa > Platyhelminthes > Cestoda > Diphyllobothriidea > Diphyllobothriidae > Ligula > Ligula intestinalis. Next base: position 14,937,400 of record JAYGXS010000005.1, on the reverse strand, counting down.
TCTTCAGAATCTTCTACAATTGCAAAATACGGGTCACTTTAATATGATCAGTAGTATAGTAACCACAGTTAATGTCGACATTAACGAATCAGCGCGCGTACTGATAGACCAAATTGGTGAGAATCGTTGGGGATCAAGTGGGTTCATTAACTGGATATTACACGCAACTAAAGTGTATAGGACAGATCTTATCTTCGTCATCAAATATGGCACTGGGGTAAAATCAACTTGAACTGAAATTAGCGATGCTGCCTAGAAAAGATTCCACATGATAGAAAATCCTTAATAAGCTGAACATCATCAAACCCTTGGGTGCAATATAGAGGAGGGATTGGTGCAATGAAAAACACTGCGCTCAATTTTATCTCAGTCAGTTTGGTGGACGCGCACCCATGACATTCAATGAAAAGAGGGGAGAGAGACAAAAACGAAAGCGACGCAAATCCGGTGCATACTTTCCTTAGCATAATAACTCTGTCAAGCTTCTGAATTACTTTGAGTTCTACTAACGTGCCGTTTTCTACAGAAATGTAAGTGAAGCTGCAATAAATTTTTTTAAATAAGACCTCGGTGAAGAGTCTTTTCCAGGAGAGAGCCGCTAACATGTCCTCGAAACCGAAGTTGTTGAACCTACTTCACATACACGACATTCTTTCGCTGTCTAACTGCCGTAGTCAGCATACGGTTCAATCCTTCAGCACCGGTACTTCAGACAAACGCCACATATCTAAGAACCTACATATGCCGCGAAGGTGACAACATGCCACTTGGGGTAGTCAAATATCTCAGGATCGAGAACCGGCTCGTGAGTGGCACGCGTAGATGATCTGCGTAAGTGTGCTATTAAAGACATTCATGCCCACCACCGGTCAACTTTACACTATCTTGTCATCGGGGTAAGGTTGTGAAGTATAGTAAAGTGCGTTAGGCGAAGTTGAATTCGACCTCAAGTCGTCATTTCCGCTTCCACTCGCTGGGACGACCGAACCGTCGTCGGATCTAACACATTGGATTAAGTCAATAGAGAAAAACCTTTCAACCGCGGTCTTCAGGCCCGGTTCCGTGTGGGAAGAGAAGAAGTGGGACGCCGGTTAAAGGGGGGGGGGTAAAGCATATTCTGTACAGAGGCAGTGAAGTATAAATCGATGGAATTTGACGGTAAGACGAGTGCACAATCACCCACGAGGGGACCGGTGCCCGAAGTGTATGGGCGTGGCAATCGTCAGGGTGAGGTCCTGTGTGAGTCAGCCTTGAGGGTGATTGGTCAGACCGCATTGGGGTAGACACACACTGATGCATGTACATTTGTTGGCGGCCGCGAGAGGCAAACGTACACGCGGAGTAGTGTCACTCCAAATCTATGCCGAAACCAGCATTTCTATGAAACTGCTTGGAGTCAATTCAGTCAACTTGACTAGTCGTTCTAACTTTGTCTCGCTTCCAAATATCATGGCTATGAAAGAAGATCATCAGATCGATTAAGAATCTACTTCCACTAAATCCTGAATATTTCCGATCATAAGCGACTGTATAGAGGTCAAGAATTCGGAGTTACTTGACTAGGTTTAAAAATGCAGGGCCCGATAGATGAAAGATAGCAGAGTCGGTGTTACCGATAGATGACAAAAAATAAAACCGAAGAATATTCGAAGCAGGCAAAAACGACAGAATTTATTTGTACAAATAAATTTTGAGTGTGTGAAGTGGTCTTGTCTGACCAAGGCCCTCCTTACGCTTAACGCAACAACTGCTACCTCTCTTTGCATGAATAACAAAACAACTGGAGAAAAACATCAAGGTGAACGGCGGGTGAAATCCTGAGAAGACGCCTTGACCAAGCTCCTTAACGACCCTCCTCAGCAGCCAGACTTCGAAAGTCCCTCTCAACGAACCTGGTCTTGCACGAGGAAGGTAAGGGTAAGGTAGGGTATATTGATTGCACGAGTCTGTGCCTAATCAAAAGAATAAGAGAACCACTCCCCGCATAGCTGTAAAAAGGCAAAGGTAAGGACATAAACAGTGCTATTCTTGCGCAAATTATTGAGTCCGTACAACTTGTGGACCCAAACGAATCCTTCCAGATGATTTATAAGGTCTGACCAATCTACCACAAGTACCTGGGTCAGCGTCCACTAGCAACAGCAGAAGCAACAGCCATTAGGTGGAGGAAGGCGATCTTGTGCATGCACAAGAACCAGCTGTGCGCCCTGCGTCTGGAGCTTGGCCAAAACTTGCTTAACTGTATGCACTCGTCCGCGTCCTCTGTTTGTCTCCCCTTGGAGCGACTCTACTAAACTCTCACTGCCACCAAACAAACTGTTTCATATCACCGGCCCCCCCACCTCACAGGACTCGCTCGAGTGAGAAGATGAACATTGTCTGCCGCATATTTTAATTTGTGCTTGATTCCCTTGTCAATTTACCGTCCAATCGGAACTTATTGAAAGCATGCGTCTGCTAGCCAACTGTCGATAGAAAATAAACTATAAACGGTCAGTCCATTTCTCCGTCGGTAACACCTCTCACCGCTCCGTGACCACCTGTGGGGGCTATCGGTTCCGGGATCCAATGTAAAATGAAGGTGTCAATTTTAATCCCACGACCAGAAAGCAGCCCTCAATAACCAAGAGGTATTTGGATCACAATTATCCCAGTAAAACGACTTTGTACATTTCTTTATATCAAGGCAGTAGTCAACATGCAGAGGTTTACCATCCCGTAGCTGTGAAACAGTAAACATGACCAGAACTTCTAAAAACATACATAGTAGAAATATGCTATATAACATATCCTTCTAAGAAACGTAACTTATCGCATAATTAAAAGTCTGTTTGGCAAACATACGTTTTCGACAATTCATAATCAAGCCTGTACAATTGCATGGATAATAGAAATAAAAGATTAGGACAGGATTAATAAATATCCTATGATTTAAAGTCATCCTTTGCACACCGTCCGCGGGGCGGATCTGCAATTCTCAGGTGAATAAAAGTGTTGTCCCAGCGATCGAGTCGTCTTCTTCTCAATTATTCCCTGGGATGCGCATGTTCACTTGTTTTGATTACTATTGTCCTTATCAGTGCAAGTATACAGGCCCAACGATTAATTTTTGAAAATATACGTTTGTCAAATAGACTTTTCACGTCAGGCATTGTAATATTATATGATGGTTCAAATAACGCAGTTTCTTTTACCCATATGGAGACATACATCTGTCAGGTGTCCTAAGCACATAAAAATGTAACGCTTAATTTAAGTGTCTCAATCACGCTGCTACTTTGTGGCTCAGTGGTCTCTCTTCATTTGATCGATGGTAGTCAATTTATTGCGCCGTATGGAAGGGGAACGTTTTAAATTTTAGCGAATGATGCACATTTAATTCACTTAACAAAAAGGAGAAATTGTGCTCTGCGCGAATATTCCTTACTGTCAAAAAGCTGTCCGGTGTAAAGGTAGGCAGTAATTTTTCATGCCAGCTCGTACAGACAATGTGGATAGACTGTGGCGTACCTTTGTGTGGAAAAATATGCTTACTACTACGACATAAGTAGGCACTTATGAGAAATACTCAAGATCACCCAGTAACCAGACTGTCACTTTTTAGCTAAGCACCTAAATTTACTTCACTTAATAAATAGGAAAAGGCATGCCGCGGAAGAATAATCCTTACTGTCAGAAACCCTTCCGGGATAGAGGTAGGCAGCGAGTTTTTCACTCCAGCTCGCACAGACTCGAGTTCCTGGCGGCAGCTGCCTCGACAACGCGGGGATGACTTCCAGCACAGCCTGCTGAGGTAGCTGCCAAGCCTGAAGAAGGGCCTCTCCTTGACGTCGGCGCTCGGTGCCACGTCCGCTAAGAGGGCTGGGGGAAGGGGCGGGGGTTTTTGGGGCAGACGAACGTCCCGGGGAGGATATTCGGTTGCCTCCTGATTCCATTGTGGAGGAGGACGTAGGGATGGACTTTTCGCCATCCAGATGAATTCGGTAAAGTCGATTGAGGGTAGACGTCCGATCCGAAAAGTCGGATGAGTCTTCGGTTTCAGAAGATGCCACTAAAAGTGGAGACAGTTAACTCTTGCACTCTACGTCCCTTGCTCCACTCAACAAAACAAATTCACTTCCTACGCCTCCTCCTCCTATTCCTACTATAACGACTACTACTACTACTACTACTACTACTACTACTACTACTACTACTAC